>CM031235.1:741488278-742688278 GCA_018340775.1 Taxus wallichiana var. yunnanensis
ATCGAAAATTATATTCGATGAAGCAAGAGAGATGACTTTCACTAATGCGAAACTAGGAAAGCAAGACAAATTCTTTCACGAAATATATAACAAAAGCAAAGAACAACAAATATGCTTCCTAAAATGAAAATAAGCAAGAGAAAGAAACCCAAAATGGGTCCCACCGGGCGTGCCAAAATGTTTCACTCGGAATGTTTCGGCTTCTGGGAATAGAGTTGCTTCTATCCTTTCATTCCTTTTAGAAATAGATGAGGTTAGGGTTAGGAGGAATACCTGTTGAATGTCGAGATGGTGTGCGCGTACCGTAGAGAAAGATCAGGCTGACTGCGGAGAACTCCTTTTTGTCTTGGAAGGACTACCTGCAAATAAGAACACAAGACCACAAGATTTTGATTAAACAATAAATGAGGAAACTGCCTTGGGCCCAGGAAATATAAAACTTCCTTTCGAAGGTGGTCAGTTCCCCTGCTAATATGAATTAACACAAAAGACTGCAAAATATCAATTAAATTGTTTCGTTAAACTGGGTAGGGGAAAGGCTGGTTTTCTGGTTTTGATGACAGGAACCGATGCCGGTTACTGATAACCGATGCCGGTTACTAATAACCGATACCGGTAGGTTCTGGGATCTTCTTGGTAGCTATGGTGTTTTGTAAGGCTGGTTTATGGATGATATTAGGAAATGGGATGATTAGAAGCAAAAGAATGACAGTTAGATGCAATGGCACGTTGGGTAGTGGATTCAGAAACGGATTTAGGAGGACTGAGATTCAAGAAGCATAAGAAATGTTATAACAAAGGACATGCAAGATGTGACTTACTAGTTTTGACCAAGATGCAAGTTGATCTCCTTGGTTGTAAACACTTCTGGTTTCTTTACTCGTCTCTGCTCTGTCAAGTGAAGATCTGGACTCTGTTCCTCGCTCGCAATGCTCTCTGTTGATCCAGAAATCCTTTGACTGATCTCCAAAATGAAATTCCGATCCGTTGTTTTGGTTTGGGGAGCCCATTTACAGGGAACCGATGGCGGTTGCGTAACCGACGGCGGTCGAGTAGGAACCGGCATCGGTAAGGAAAAAGTAGGCTATTTTTAGTAAAATAGCCCACCTTCCCTGCTTTTCTCCCGAGAGATCAGTTGCGGGCTTGGTCAAGTGGCTAGAAGGTCGGCTTTGGGTGCGAGTAAGGAGGCATTAGTTATGGATGTGAGTCTAGACCAAGTCATGGGTCTTAATTAGGTTAGTTTAGGGTTAGGGCTAGGTCATGATGAGGTGGCAAAGTGAGGTGGCGGGTAAGGTGATGTGGATTTATCAATTACAAGGTAGTTAATAAATAATTGTGTAAAGTTTAGTTAATGAGGTTAGGTTGCGAAATGGGATGCGGGTCACAAGGGTCGTAAGACACGAATTTGGTGTCTACACTAATGTGGGACTCCCACTCTTGCCCTAGTAAAACCCCATCCGAGTATTGCATCTCCGAGTACCATTCCTCATTAGTATCCAAGGATTTCATCTTCTTTCTTCTTTCCCTTTCCCTCCTTTTCCCTTTTTGGATTGTACTACAAGCTTATCAACTAGTTTCGTGGCCGTCATTTTACCCTTTGCTTTCATTTCTGGTTTCCTTTGAGTTGTCTGAGAGTTTTCTTCGCGCACCCTATGCCCTAGGGTATAAACCCTAATTTTGACTTCCCTCCTTTGATCATGGTGCTCTTTTCCAATGTTCCTCACACCCATGAATCACTTCTGCTCTAGTTTGTAGATCAAGTAGACTGATTTCACAGAGGTTTTGAGATTATCCTTCACATGAATTAGCTCTCAAACCCTAGCTCTTGAAAGAAAATTTTTCTCCTTGTTTTCACAAAGTAAAATAATGAACTTCCCATCCTTGTATTTATAGCTTTTCCCACTTTTACGCATTAAAGGCTAGGCTACCTACCTCCGTATGACAATATTTAATGTGGCATTTTTAAACAAACTTGACTTCAGCACTTTTCCTCATGCACGTAATCCTTACCCAAACATTTTTCACTCATGCCCAATCCTTGCGTGAAACAATTTTCACCCATGCCCAATCCTTGCATCAAACATTTTTCACCCGTGCCCAATCCTTGCGTGAAAAATTTTCCAACCTTCTAGTGCGTAGACAATCCATCTTGACAGAATACTTTTGCGTGTGTGTTACCAAAGCGCAAAGGAACCTCCTCCATCCTTATGATTCTTGCTTTCGCATACCTCCTATTTTTGCACTTTTTCCTCCTTTTTATGTGGATTTCCAATGGAACTCTATTTTTTCATCCATCTACCTTCCTAATGCATCTTTTCAATAGGGCCAGTTCAAATGTATACCAACTCAATCTTCCCGCAGAATAACTTCATGCTTCTCTTAATCATCGTTATCCAAAATTCACCCCCCCAGGGTAAATTTGATAACATGCATCAGAATATCCAAGTCCCAGGCACATTGGTTAATTCAGAGCAAACATCATGTTTCTGAGGTTCTCTCAGATATTTTTCTAACTCCTCTGGCCGAGGCAGAAGGAAGGAGCAAGCTCTGAAAATGCGGAAAAAGTTGCAGGAAGGCAAGTAGGCTGATCCAGAAAAAATCATGAAAATTGGCTAAGTCCTGCTCAAGGTCGCCTTTGGGACGTGTGGGACAGAAAGGCCCGAACCGCCGAACCGGGCGAAATAAGCACAAAGGGCCCAAAAACAAAGTGGGACAAGTGGTACGAATGGGCTTGAACCAAATTAACTAAATGAAATTGTCCCCCAGCGGTCCAAAGGAAAATGGAACAATCGCGCGAGGTACGCGAACCGGCCGAATCGGCCGAAATTGTCCCAAAAGGTCCAAAATAAAATGGGACATCCGGGGACGAGATGGACGCCAAGTACGCTGGAAGACTGGCAGCGAGGCCCGAGAACCAACCAAAAGATGCCACGTGTCTCAAGGAGAAAGGTCCAAAAGTCAAAGGGGCAAGGTTTGAAGCCGCCCGAGCCAATAGGAATTAGGCACGTGTCCAATGGAGCAAGGAAGTGCGGAGTTCAGGGAGGACTTAGAAATTTTGAAGAAGTCTTGGGCCCAAAGTTTAAAAGACAAGGTTGACCCCGCGCCCTGTCCTCCAACCAGATCATGCCACGTATCTTCCAAGTGGCGGGGAGCGGAAAAAGGTGGAAAATGTTTTAAAATCATCAAAAGGTCAAATTTCAAGAGACATCCCACCGAAAAGTAGAAGGAGAGAGAATCACGCGACCAATCAGAGCGCATGCCACGTGTCATCCAAGTGGCAGAGCGCAGGAAATATTTCAAAATCCGTTTGGGTCTGTTCCGTGCCCTAAATCTTCAGATCGCCATATCTTTTGATCCAGAGCTCGATTTCCACGTTCTTTATATCAACGGAAAGCTTGTGAGATGCTCTACATGATTCTAGGATCAATCTCGAGTTTTGGTGTAGTCTAAAGAGAGAAAATGGAGAAACGGCGCTGACGTGTGATAATGGCCAGAAGCGACCTTTCAACAACCTGTTTTAATGCTAATGGGTCGCATTCTTCTTCTGCACGGCCAGAAGTGACATTTTAGCGGCCCAGTTAATGCAAATGGGTCGCATTCTCCTCAAAATCGCTAAAAGTGACAGGGTATGGGTTGAAAAAGATCCCCATGCTGATTTAATACATCTGCAGTCAATGAGGGATGGGCTTGCACGTTTTTTCACGTTTCTGTCCCCTGGGTTCGACCCATGCAATGTAAAAAGCCAGATTTGGCTCATTTAGAAGTGGTTGTTCATTCTTTCTGCTCTGCTCTCCCTTCTTTTCTTCTCTAGGGTTAAAAATGGAGTTAGAACCTCCTCCCTTGCTCTGTAATGGCATTTTTGCCTCTTATTAATGGAATGATGTTCTGTGCAGACTTCTGAAGCAACAAAACGTGTTTTGTGATGCATCTGTCCATCCTTTCTCATTTTTGCTTGTCTTCTTCTTGCCTCTCTTCATTGCAGGTATTTGTGCATGTTTGAATGATCATTGCAGGTTTGGAGCTGTGTTCATGGAGTTTTGGGACATTTTCTGTGTGAAATCTATCCTTGGGCCTGTGATGCATCTGTCCATCCTTCCCATTGCTCACCTCTCTTTGTCCCATGGCAGTTTTGATAGATGTTCAACATCCTCCTTCTCTGGTGTATCACCGTTTTAGTGTAGGATTTTGTTCTTTTCCTTTCTCTCTCTCTCTCTCTGTCTCCTTGGCATGGTTAGATTAGGATTAGATTAGCTTGCCTGCACTGGAATAGCTTGTGGCAGGTAGTTTAGGAGCAGGAACCAGCCTTCTCTGGAGATTCCTCTCTCAGTTTCACAAGTCCCCATGCTTGGAGAGAGGTTTCCATGTTGTGCAATCACACTGGATGCCTGAACATCAACCTAGAAGCCTGATGTGCGTCCAGGGGTGCTGTGATTTTGCACTAACAGTTTTGGCACGCCCGGTGGGACCTTAGAGGTCTTTCACTCCATCTTTTGCAGGTTGATGTGTTCCTGTGAAGATTTCAGCCTTTGAGGCACTTGCAAACACATCTGGTGACTCCATCTGGTCAACAACCCATCTCTGAAGTTGCAGACCTTCCTTTCCATTCATTTCCATCCATTTTCATCCATCTTCCTTTCCATCCCCTTCATTCTTTTCCATTCCATGAAGTTGTGCAATCATGACTTCATTTCCATCATGGAATTCACATCAACAACAGCAGTATTTTCCACTTCCAACATGTTTTACAAATCCTCCAGATCAGCATGCATACTCATATGAACAGCAGTGCCAAAGTCAGTTTGGCTATGGAGCTTTCCAAGAGCAAGGGTGTGCATACAATGAAGACCATCAGATCCAAGATGCTGGTCTGTTGGAGAAAATCCAAAAGATGGAGGTGGGGATGCTGCAGTCCAGAGCAACAGCTCAAATGAGAGCTTTCAGAATTGGTTGCAGGACTCCTTGTCCATGGGGAGGCCCTTTTCCAAGACACTTCAGCCCTCAAGAGAAGCTGGACTTCATGATAAAGATGCTACCCCAACTTGCACAATGGATAGCAGAAATAGAGGCCTATACAGTCGGTGTTGAACAACCTTGTCAATGGGTAAGTTCTACACCATCATCTGGTTTCTCTCTTCCCATTACTCAAGTAGCATCATCTCATCTCTGGACCTACAAATTTTAAACCCTCCATCTGTTGTCCTAAGTGTTGAATCCATCTTTCCACCTCTCGCCTTCCACCACACCTCGATTCTTCTTTCCTTTTTCCTTCCAAACAGCTTATCCCCTCCACAAGAGCTAACAAAACACCCCTCCTCCAAAGAAACAAGAGTTTTCACCTCCTCCACCACCACAAAAATTGTCAAATTAGTGGAGTTTCAACCTATCCCTCCTTTTGCATTCCCAATTCCATGTGGGGAAGAAGAAATTGTAAAGATCAGTCATAAAGGACAGCAAGGAGAGGAGCCCAATAGAAAAGAAATGACAGACAACTTGAAGGTTTGGGCTGCCAAATTTGGGATAGCAAATATTCCCTTGACGGTTAATCCTACGGAAGAGGCCAAGGTTGAACAAATGGTGGTTAGGACTGATTTTTTTGAAGAAGAAAATCTTGCAGCCCCAACTTGCCCTCTAGAGCAGCAGAATGAAGAGTTTGACTTGACAAACTTCACGCTGGAGGAAGAGTTCAACCAAGAGCAAGATTGCCTTCAAACATTGGAGGAAGGAGAAGCTGCTCCAAATCCAAAAGAAGAAGAGCACAATCTAGCTGTGAAGGAGAAAAGTGCAGATCCAAGGGCTTTGAGCACAAAGCAAGTTACAGAAGAACCTTCAGTTCTTCTTTCCACTTCATCTCTCTCAAGTTCTGGTACTGAAAAGGAGTTTGATCTCTCAAACTCAATGTTGGAGAGTGAAGGAAACCATGGTGGTCAAGTTGCAGATCAAGAGGACACCATGGAGGAAGTTGAACACGAACAGCGGGACAACAATGAGGCAGTTTACCTGTCAGATTTGGAGGACTGTTTTGATGGAGAAGAGTCGGTTGAGTTTTCACCATTCTCTCTTTCATCATCCACATTCCAAACACCAGAGCCTGCTGTCATGAAGGAGAGTTTCCATTTGCAGCAGCCTGCATCTTACAGCAGCTCTTTGGAATCAAAATTAGAAGATTCTAATCTTCCCTGTTCTTCATCGGAGGAAGAGAAAAGACAGAAGAATCCCACCATTTCTTCCACATCATCCATTCAGGAGGGCCTACAAGAAGACTCCATTCTTGGAGTTGAAAATCACAGCAATGGGCATACTCAAAGGACCATACTTTGCCCAATCAGGTATTTGGCTTCATTGGAGCCAAAGGAGAAGCCACAACCAGTCATGCTTGCTTCTGAGCATGAGGATGAGCTACAAAGTACCAAGGATCAGCTGCCATACCTCTCCAATCCAAATGCAGAGCAACTAAAAGAGGTATTGGATTTTTCAGTTGATACCTTGATGATTTGGATAGAAGACCAGCTTCTTGTTGATTTTCCATCCATCCAAACAGCCATGATCAGTGCCAAATCAATTGCATGGCTGCCAATTTTGAAGAAAGGAAGCTATTTCTCACAACCTGTTGCAGGGTTTGTTTAGCTTGCCTTTGCTTCCAGCTAGAGTAGATTAGGTAGATTTTCTTTCAGTAGAAGAAGTGCTCGTGCACACTCTGCATGTTCCATTTGGGACATGTATGATTTTCAGTTCTGTACATAGTTTTTGGTGTTGCTGGTTTTGCTCTTGCACAGTTCGTTTCAATGGTTTTTGGTGAGAACAACTCCATGCCCGGTGGGTTTCCAAGTGGCTCAGAGGGGAGATTTTCAAAGTTCAGATCAGTTTTCAGGCTATTACTTATGACTCCATGCCCAATGGATTGCTTCAGGCAACTGGCCTTTTCATCTAGCAGGCAGATGCCCCCGTTGAGTCGCCAAATTGTTATCCAAAATTCACCCCCAGGGTAAATTTGATAACATGCATCAGAATATCCAAGTCCCAGGCACATTGGTTAATTCAGAGCAAACATCATGTTTCTGAGGTTCTCTCAGATATTTTTCTAACTCCTCTGGCCGAGGCAGAAGGAAGGAGCAAGCTCAAAAATGCGGAAAAAGTCATGCAGGGAAGGCAAGTAGGTTGATCCGAAAAAATCATGAAAATTGGCTAAGTCCCGCCAAGGTCGCCTTGGACGTGTGGGACGAAAAGGCACGAACCGGCCGAACCAAAGCGAAATAAGCACAAAGGGCCAAAAAAAAGTGGGACAAGTGGTACGAATGGGCCCGAACCGGCCGAACTAGGCGAAATTGTCCCAAGCGGTCCAAAGGAAAATGGAACAATCGGGCCAGAGGTACGCGAACCGGCCGAATCGGCTGAAATTGTCCCAAAAGGTCCAAAATCAAATGGGACATCCGGGACAGATGGACGTGAAGTACGCGGAAGACCCGGCAGGCCCGAGAACCAACCAAAAGACGCCACGTGTCTCAAGGAGAAAGGTCCAAAAGTCAAAGGGGCAAGGTTTGAAGCACTGGCCCGAGCCAATAGGAATTAGGCACGTGTCCAATGGAGCAAGGAAGTGCGGAGTTCGGGAGGACTTAGAAATTTTGAAGAAGTCTTGGGCCCAAAGTTTAAAAGACAAGGTTGACCCCACCTGCCCTCCAACCAACCGAGATCATGCCACGTATCTTCCAAGTGGCGGGGAGCGGAAAAAGGTGGAAAATGTTTTAAAATCATCAAAAGGTCAAATTTCAAGAGACAGCCCACCGAAAAGTAGAAGGAGAGAGAGATCACGCGACCAATCGGGCGTGCCATGTGTCATCCAAGTGGCGGAGAGCGCGGAAATATTTCAAAATCCGTTTGGTCTGCTCCATGCCCTAAATCTTCGATCACCATATCTTTTGATCCAGCTCGGATTTCCACGTTCTTTATATCAACGGAAAGCTTGTGAGATGCTCTACATGATTCTGGGATCAATCTCGAGTTTTGGTGCAGTCTAAAGAGAGAAAATGGAGAAACGGCGCTGACGTGTGATAATGGCCAGAAGCGGCCTTTCAACAACCTGTTTTAATGCTAATGGGTCGCATTCTTCTTCTGCACGGCCAGAAGTGACATTTTAGCGGCCCAGTTAATGCAAATGGGTCGCATTCTCCTCAAAATCGCTAAAAGTGACAGGGTATGGGTTGACAAAGATCCCCCATGCTGATTTAATACATCTATAGTCAATGAGGGATGGGCTTGCACGTTTTTTCACGTTTCTGTCCCCTGGGTTCGACCCATGCAATGTAAAAAGCCATATTTGGCTCATTTAGAAGTGGTTGTTCATTCTTTCTGCTCTGCTCTCCCTTCTTTTCTTCTCTAGGTTTAAAATGGAGTTAGAACCTCCTCCTTGCTCTGTAATGGCATTTTTACCTCTTATTAATGGAATGATGTTCTCAGTAGACTTACAAGCAACAAAATGTGTTTTGTGATGCATCCGTCCATCCTTTCTCATTTTTTTTCTTTCTTCTTCCTCTCTTCATTGTAGGTATTTGTGCATGTTTGAATGATTATTGCAGGTTTGGAGCCGTGTTCATGGAGTTTTGGGACATTTTCGTGTGAAATCTATCCTTGGGCCTGTGATGCATCTCGTCCATCCTTCCCATTGCTCACCTCTCTTTTCCCATGGCAGTTTTGATAGATGTTCAACATCCTCCTTCTCTGGTGTATCACCATTTTAGTGTAGGCTTTTGTTCTTTTCCTTTCTCTCTCTCTCTCTGTCTCCTTGGCATGGTTAGATCAGGATTAGATTAGCTTGCCTGCACTGGAATAGCTTGTGGCAGGTAGTTTAGGAGCAGGAACCAGCCTTCTCTGGATATTCCTCTCTCAGTTTCACAAGTCCCCACGCTTGGAGAGAGGTTTCCATGTTGTGCAATCACACTAGATGCCTGAACATCAACCTAGAAGCCTGATGTGCATCCAGGGGTTCTGTGATTTTACACTAACAATCACCTCACCCCACACTAAATCAATGCACGGTCCTGTCGTGCAATCATAAGTTTAAAATTAATAAGGTTTCGCACCCAAGGCACAAAACAAGAAAACAATGTGAAAGGGAAAAACAAGAAAGGAAAAGCATAAAAGGAAACTCTAAACTAACTGGTATAAACTACCTTATTTACAAACACCAAGAAGCATTATTTATAGTAGGGCTTCAGCCTACTCCCATTGAAGTGTCCAAGTAATTTTGTTCCATCCAACACTTGTAGCTAGCACGCACCCAAATCAAGGATGTATGAAATTACATAAGGACCCAACCAATGCACCTTCAACTTTCCAGGATGGCGTAGAAATTTAGAATCATATAGCAATACCATCTGGCCAACCTCAAACTATTTGTTTTTAATGTGGTGGTCATGCCATGCCTTTTGTTTAGCTTTTTCAGTTGTTTGGCTCCATCTTGCTAGTGAGCACCTTTCATCCAACTTTATTAATTCATCAATTCTTTCTTCCAGCGCTTGTTCATCGTCTAACCCTCCTATGCACTATACGCATCGATGGTAGCATAAATTCAACCAGAAAAACAGCCTCCGCGCCAAACACCAGTTAAAATGGTGTGGCCTTGTTCAACATTTTATACATTGTTCTATATGCCTAAAGGACTGCTGACACCTTGTCATCCCAATCCTTCCTACCCACGTCACATATCTTAGTCAATGTGTGACTAAGGATTTTGTTGAATACCTCTACAGTCCTATTTACTCCGAGGGTGATAAGAGGTAGTCTTGTGATGGGATACCATGAATTCTGCCAATAGAATCCTGATCATTTCATTTAAGAAGTGAGTGCCCCTATCACTTGTTAAAATTAATGGGCACCCATACCTGTTGATAATGTTCTCCCACAAAAATCTAGCACCATGGCTGCGTCTGATAATCCTTGTGGGTGTGGCCTCTTGCCCACCTTGTCAAATAATCAAGTATAGGTAATGATATACTATGAGTTAGTCCTTCGCATAGCTGGTGAGATTGTTCTGAAAAAATATATTTCCCACTTTTAAAATATTTCCACACCGGCGATGGGGTGCAAGGACATTTCATCCCTTTTTCCAGGTTTTCGAAGGTGCTAGTAGTGATCATAGGCCTTGCAAAACTCAATACAATCCTGGTGAATCATCTCCCACCATAGTCCAGCAACTAGGATCTTACGTGCGTTACATTCCCTGCATAGTGTCCTCTAGCAATCCCACCATGGGCCTCTTCTATTATAGCTACATGTTCATGTTCTAGTACACACCGGCACAAAACCTCATCGCAGCCCATTTTATACAAATCCCCATTGATCAACATGAAGGGTGTTGCACGTATGGCTAACCTTTTCCTTTCCAGAGCATTCATCCCTTCGGGCACCACACCTTCCTTGAGAAAGATAGCAATGTCTTCTAGTTTTGAGGGCGCACGCCCAACTTGAAACAATTGTGCATCCGGCATGGTTTCCTCGATACTCTGTGTGTCCTCTCCCGAATCAATCCTTGATAAATGATCTGCCCACAATTGTTCTTTCCTGGTTTTACCACCACTTTGAATTCAAACTCTTGAAATAGAAGAACCCAATGACATATGTGCCCTTGCAACACTACTTTGTTTACTAGATACTTCAAGGCCATATGGTCAGTGTAGAATATGAAAGGAGTTGCCAATAGATATTGCCTAAATTTTTGGAGCACGTAGATCATTGACAATGCCTCGCACTCGGTCATTGTATAATTCTGTTCTATTGGTGTCAACTTTCTACTTGCAAAACACAAAGGATGATCAACAATCCCCTCTCCTGGTTGAGCAAGAATGACTCCTATTGTTGTACTAGAGGCATCCACGTGGACATGGAAAGGTTTATCCCATGATGGGAATCATAGAATAGGTACGGTGATAAGCCTTTCTTTTAGAGTGTCATAAGCCCTCTGATGCACCTTTCCCCATTAAAATGCACTCTTGTGTCTGAGCAATATTTCCAAAGGCGCAATCTTGGCATATCCCTTAATGAACTTTTTGTAGTACCCAGTGTGTCCAAGAAATCCACACACGACACTTTGGTTGGTAGGCTCCCCTAACCCCATAATAACTGCAACCTTCGCGGGATCTACCAATAAGCCCTCTTTACATATGATATGCCCCAACAATGTCCCAAAAGGAGTTACAAAGATACATTTCTTGATGTTGAGGGAGATCCTCAACTGCCGACATCTTTCAAACATCAACCTTAAGTTGTCACAATGGTCCCTTACTAATCCATACACTGTCCAATCATCCAAATATACCTGAAGGAACTTGTGGATGAAGTCCTTAAATGCTTGTACCACTATGCATGAAAATACAATGGGCGCATTCTTCAACCCAAAGGGCATGACTGTATATGTAAAGCTTCCCCACTCGGTGGTGAAAGTTGTCTTATCTTGGTCTTCCTTGGCAATCCTTACTTGGTGATATCCCAAGAATCCATCTCGTAAAGGAATAGACCTCACGCCCAACAACTCCTTCCAAAATATATTTAATCAAGGGGGTGGGAAAAGCATCTATGATACAAACAGTGTTTAATTCCCTGTAATCCACACATATCCTAATCCACCCATCCTTTTTATGTTGATCACCATTGGACTTATCCACTATGATTCCTCCATAACCTCAATGATACCAGATGTTATCATCTTGTCTAGTTCTTCTTTAACCCTTACACGCATGTTGGGATTCATCTTGTAAGGCCTCTTCCTAACTCGGGCGCACACCATCTTTCAACCTTATCCTCATTTCCCCTAATGAATGGTGGACACCTTTCAACTCATGGTATCCACATGGGAATAAATCCTCAAATTCGTGTAAGAGATCAATGATCTTTGATACTTCCTTTTCCAACCAGTAGTCCCCAATGATAGCCTCCTTGGGCTCCTCTTCCGAGCCGATGTTAACTTTCTTGGTTTTGAGTGGTTCATGATACATACGCGCACATGCATCCACACTATCAACTACTTCACACCCCAACCGAATGGTCAACATTTAGGCTCTCTATCTCCTCTCCATCAACAAGGTATACCATCTTTCCTTTCTCCTTTTCAGCACATGCACACTCGAATTGTATGTCTTCTAGTTCCTCCTCTTCGAACCGTGCTTCTAAACTAGGTCCACCGAGTAAGTTTACTAACCTATCTTCCGCCATGGTGCAATCCCCTAGAGTGAGGTGCTTGATAGTCTCTGAACACCTCATCAACTAGTTGCTTGGTACTTTGGTACTCGAATGTGTGGACCAAGTCAGCCATTAATTCCTGCCAACTTCCCATTTGGTGGCATGTTTCAGAATGGATATACCACACGCACACACAACCTTGTAGTGTCGAATATAGCTTATGCACCCAAAGAGAGGGTGGTAAAGCTTCCGTGCCTTCTCCCCTAGACCCTCTCACATGCCTGGATGTGGGAAGAGGTGGGTCCATTGCCATTGTAATCCTTAATAGTGGTGGGTACATTACTTTTTGAGAATCGACAGTGAGTGCAATTCAAACTTCGCACCATTCCAAAAATTTCTCACTATGCGTGGACCACCACCTTGCTTTTTTGCCTATCAAAACATAACCTAGCATACTTTGTTACTTGTCCTCCCTCCAGCGAGCTTCCATCTCTCTCAAAAAGACCTCAGGGTATGTATCCCCATAATACTTTGTTATTGTCTTCCCTCCTAGGCACCAAACTATACGCGTTGTTGTTACCTTGGTTACTGATCCTTTCAGATGTCACCCAATCAATTCATAAGTCCCATGCGCCCAATTATCACATGTCTATACTAGTAGTATCACTGACAGATTAAGCATCATCAAACTTGATGACTCCTTCTGTAGGGTGGATGGTCTCTTGGATCTCTTATGGAGTGCACATATATTCTATCCAGACTTCCTCCCCAAGGGGTTTAGTATAGGGGGTGGACTTCCCATCAACCAATGGTATAACTACCCACTCTTCCTTGTTCTCAAAGCTTATGTACCCCTTGTTAAACTGGAGATCTGCATTATTCTTATAACACCACGGGCGCCCAAGTAGAGCTAGGAAATTATCTACCTCGAAAGTGCCAAGACTTCAAAATCCCTAGTGAACCTAGTCCCTTGAATTGTAATGGTTTCATCCTTCAAGACACCTATGGGCATTGCCTTTGTTTTATTTTCCATATACAACACATTCGAAGATGGCTATAATGTAGGTCTTCCCATTTGATGCCAAGCATCCAGAGTGAGAACATTAACCTCCACACCTATGTCAATGAGGATGTTGCTAAGCAACCATCCATCCACTACTGCATTCAGGGTAATCTCTTTTTCATAATCAAGGCTGTGAGGTGGGAGGTTTGCATACAAGATCTACCTTTCATGTTCTTCCCGCGCATGGCACCTTTTCTCTCAACCATGCCCCTAGTAGGGGAATAATATTCTCCTACCTCAGCAGTTTACACACCTCCTTAACCTCATCCAAGTCATCCCTTGGTGCTTCTATTGGTCTCCTTTTCTCATCTTTTCTAGTCTTCTCTTTTAAGCATTAGATCTCCCCTTGTAAACTTTGAATTACGTCCATGGTTTCCTGGTAGACTTCTTTCTGGTGAGCTGGGTTTGGATACTTCCCATGTAATACTTTTCTCTCAAAACCAGAGGTCTCTTCCTAGGCACTTCATTTACGCACCTATTCTACCCTTGTTGTTACCATAACAGGCTCTAGTTCTGATTCTCGTATTACTCACGGAAGCCATTGCATGTCAGCCTTCTTAATACTCACCATGGCAGTGCCCTTATCCTTCCTAGTACTACTGACTCATATGTTCATACAACTCTGGGCATTCTTTGTACTTATGTTTTTTTCCACACCAGGAGCATTGTAGAAGATCTGGACATTCGCGCTTATAATGGTCTGTGGCTCCACAATTAAAACACGTCCCACGCGGGAACTCACTTCTTCCTCTGCGGTTACCATGACCATGAAATCCTCCATGAAACCCTCTTCCATGCGCATCTCCATCTCTACGCTCCTCATACCGACATTCATCTCCTTTGGAACTACTGGAAATGCCAGTTTGGCACACACCAAGATCAATTACCTCATGAATCTGGTCAATCAATCTACAATCCTTGGTGTCATGTGTGGTTGAGGTACATATTTTGCAATAACAAGATACATTTTTAGATTCACGCGCACCAACAGGGGGCATCTACTTGCATCATGGTCCTCATGACATATTTCATAGTTTACTACCATGGCATGTACCACCTTCCAAGTACATATCCCACCATTATCCTTTATGTGTCCTTCCATGTTACAATCCATGCACCACATCCCTCCACAAATCTCTAGAACTGTGTTGGTAGATAATTTCTCCAATTTCTTAGCCATGACAGCAATCTGAGCCTCCAGAAATGGGCTAACACTAGTGTCAACACTACCAACTACTTCAATGACGTAAAAGCATCTTCCAATGCTTCACGTGGGTCCGTGAATGTTTTATGAGATAAGGCCCTCCTAAAGGGTGTGATCAACCCTCCACAAACCACTAAGCATGTTGTGAAGGGTGGATATCATAAGACAACTTAGAAAAAGAGTTTTAAAGCATGCATCATATTCCCACATGCTCTCTGCCATTCCCTCTTGGATTTCTTTGAGAGAGCTAATGCTCTTCTGTTCAAACTCAGGTATGTGGAATTCTGCCAAGAATGCATTTCTCAGCGTGGTATAATCCACAACAGTCTAATGAGGGTCATACTTTCTATACCAACTATGTGCATGTCCTTGCAAGGTCGTCACAAATTGACTGGCCTTTCGATCCTGGGTCGTGATTCCCTTCGTGCGCCATAGCAGCTCGCACTTATGCACATGCTCCGTGGCATCTTCTATTCCATTGTAATCTAGTAAGTGTAGAGACATCTCGAAAAATACTTGAGGAGGTGGCTGAGGCCCTTGCCCTCCCGATCTAGTCCCTTGGTTTCCTCCGGTGTTTCCTCCTCTGCCGGATCCACTAGATCCTGAGCCACCAACTCCACCACTTCCACCTCCAGATCCTCCTGTGTTAGGTACAGGGCCTATGTTTGTTGTGCTGAGCACTCCCATCGTCCCACTAAATTATGCATTGATAGTTTGTGAACTAGTACCACTCCTAGTCGTAGTTCCTCCACCACCTCCTAATGCACTTCCAAAACCAGCCATATATGTGCCTTGCCCAAACATTCCACCAAATACCGGAATAGTGTGTGAAGCCATAGAAGTCCCAAATGAGAAATTGTATGTTCTAGGTGCTGATCGGTTGCTTCCACTGATATCAAATGGATTAACTATACTTTTCCCTCATTTGAACAAACCAAGCACCAAGGTTTGGTCACTAGGTGGGGTTAGATGCATGCCAATGACTCTTCTCTCTCTATGTGAGGAACTCTCATCGAAGTTGTAAGGTTTTCTCTTTTGTGTTTACCAAGATGGGGTACCACATACTATTCGGTTCGGCATCCTCCACGTGAACCTCAACTCCTTTCCACCATGTTTGGCTCCATAACCCACTTGTAATCCCACATTTTCTATCGATCTCCTTTTCACGCACATTATACTTGAGCCGCCTCTCCTCCCTTTCCCTTTCATCATCGATCACCATCCTTCCCCAACGTAGCTTCTCTCCTAGCACTTAGGGTGGTTTAGCCGCCATAGGGAATGCCTCTACACCCATGGTTACCATCAATATTTTGATTGTAAGGGGAATAACACATAGAAATGATCCCCTGGGCTCTCGCAAGAACTCAAACTTAGCAACTTTTGGACAAGAATACGTGGAAATGGCATATTCCAGAGTGTAGCTAGTCAATACTCCCTTCCACCAATGATCTATAGCACGGGTCCACATTATATCAGCATCTTGTAGGTTCTGATATGTTTCTTAGGTCCAAGGGTATGATCTATAACACCACCCCGATCTATATGTATAAGCCAAGAGCCATTCGAATAACTCTACTAGGAAATAACTAAAGAAGGTGTCATACAACTCATGATAAAGAGTGTCTTCCACCCATATTTGCGTATCAAACCCAGATCCAGTACCAAATCTCTTGAGTGAATTCATCCTCCATGCTCTTAAACCAATCTTCAACACCTTTAAGTGTTAAGCACTCCGCCATCACTTTTTACAAAGATCATGATATATGCCATGCTTACCTACAATTTCGAAAAGAGGTCCCAGCAATGAAACCAAGATGTATTCACTTTTGCACCCACTAAGAACAAGGGAACCTCATGTGTGTCGGCCTATCACCCAATGGGTGCTGGGGTGCTCACCCGAGTGCACGAGAGGGAGCCGAGTCTTTCTTTTATGTGAGTCTAGTGGAAGGCATAGCTTATGATTCTGACTTAGTGATTTAACCAGACATGAAGGGCTATAGAGCTTAGGACGACTTCTACACCCCTTCAGTCATAATAGAACCAAAGCACGCAACAGAAATAATAGAACTAAGAGTTGTACATCTACTACTATACTTAACCATTTAAGTAAGATTCACGATTATATAAGAATAAGTACAATAGTAATATGCAGATAATACAGAGAAAGAGTCTTAATACATTTGTCATGGAAACCTTATCACATTAATTCATAGTGTTTACTTATAAAATATTATAGAAGGTAGACCGTAGTCATGTGCCATGTGTGGATCCATACATGTATTCTCACAAGACAAAAATTTCATTCCCCATTTCCCCATTACATCCTTACTTGAATTTTGTACCCATTTTCATCCCATAGTTCTCATAGTAATTCTACAAAGCTCCGCTACCTCACTTTTTCTCTCTTTCTTTACCAAGGGCACATATAAATAGGCCTCTAAGCTCTAACAAACTCCTCTGTAGCCTTAGATCTGGCCCCAAGTGTCAAGGTGTGGGTCACCCCGGGTGCATGCCTCTCCATGTCATGATTAACTTTTTAGATCTTTCTATCGCAAGGTATATTCCCTCCAGGACACCCTGTCACCAGGCTGAACCTTATCCAAATGGAACACATTCTTCATGTGTTCTATCCCAAAGGCCAAAAATGGCTAAGTCCCAAATTGTTCTTCGTGCGGCACGTGTGTCCTAAGTTCTTTAAGAAGCCTTTTAAACTCTGCCTTGTGCACCTACACTTACGCACACTTCCCCTGGCCATGCACACTTATGCGCCCTTAAGATTTGGAAGCTAAAATTAGGGGCCCAACATTATGTTTCGAGCTTATGAAGATTCTCAAGAAAAGTGTGACGTATACTCTATTTTTTAACGGTTTTCTTCTCTTGAGAATCTTGGTGAATTGTCTTATGAGTTGTTGGGTCTTGTAAGTTATTGTGGAAATAGTATTTGGGGAGTCTTCTCTTTTGTTTACTTAGATTTGAACCCTCCTCGAGAGATTTTAGGAGTTGATTGGTTGGTTTAACTATAATTTATGTTGTTAGTAAAGGGATTTACGTAAGTCGACGTTTTGACCATATTAATTAACTCTATTCGATTCCTTTAGGAACATTATTTTTGTCCTTGTCTCTTTTGAACTGGGTTGGTTGATGAGGACTTACTTGTTCTCAAGATAGGAAATTTATTTGGTAAATTGTTAGTATATATATTTATAATTATCGATCATGTGAAACTCCAAGACGTTCATTTGAATGGATAATTTACTCTTAGATTGTTCATTTTTAAAGATTCATTCTATGTGTGTATCTCATGCATCTTTTTTGGAATGAACTTGGCATATCAATGCTAGTTGTCATTCTCGAAAGGAGAATTACTTGTATACCAACTTGAAGGATTCAATTATATGTGTATTCACATTGTATCTTTTGTTCGTGATTATATTTATTGAAAGAATTGTGGGTTTGAGAATTGTCTTTTCTGATCATTTCTTTGCCTGTATATTTTGGAAACGATGACTAGAAACCTCTACTAAGCTTAAATCCTTGTTCTGTCATTCTAGGAGGTAAGTTCTCTATTGATTTTTTTGGAAATTGTGGGAGTTGGATGTTAAATCCTTCATTTCTAAAATGAATAAGGGAATGCAAGATAACTAAAAGGTAAAGAATGTTTAGACGATTTATGTTAGTTTTTCTTCCATCCAAATATAAAGTTGCTAGTAGGTTTCATTGATTCAAATGATTTACTTTTATTTGAGTAAAATGGATAAAATTTGTTAATACTTACCTCTCCACTTGTATTGTATTTTGTTGGTCCGAAAATCATGCTGGATGTACAGGATCTATGGATAGACGAGCCAATAGTGTGCAGGGCTTAGCCCCTCTTTGAGTCAGCAAAGCGAAACTAGTTTATTGCTATTCTACCAGCAGGAATCTATGCAAGTCTCACAGATTCTGCCTTCGGGGGTTTGGGATCTCATCCCAGTAGAGTGTTTCAGGCTGCGAAAAGAAAGGAATGAAAGAGGGAAAAGAGAAAGAACAGATCCGAAGGAAGAAAAGAAATGAATTCCAAAGCAGAAAGGTCAGAAGATTTATGTTTTTGGGTTGGTAGTAAATAGAGCCAAACCTACTTGCATAAATAAACAAAGCAATACTGATGAGCAAATGACAGAAAAGTAGATATGAATCCAACAGATTAAACACATACAGATCTAACGTAAGGAAGATCTAATGCATAACACAGCTATTGAGCACAAAGTCTTAATATTTGTATTACTGTTTTCTTCTGTTACAAGAAAGCTCAAAGTCTTTCTCTCCTCACTTCTATTTTCATCTAAAAAATGTTCACCTCGAATACAACAAGTATTCCAGTATTTATAGAAGAGAGGAGAAGGAAAGCAAAAAGGAGCCAACAAATATTTACAAAGATATTTACAAAATATCTAAAAGTCATGTTGACTTTTGACAACTTGATGGATGACATCATCCCATGATGCAACATGGATGATGTCATCATTTGTGCCAACACACTTTAGACATTTCAACAAGAAAGTCGGAGAATAGAGAGAAGAAGAAGAAGAGGAAGAAGAAGAAGAAGCAGCTACTCGTCATCGTCATCCTGCGGCCGAAAGGGGGTTGCCTGCTTCTGATGCTGCTCAGGAGATGATATGTGGAACTGAGCGCGGTATTCCAAAAACTTGTTAATCATGGGCCCAAATTGATCCTGTGATGGATCCTTGTGCCGTTCGCTGATTGCTTTGCAAGTCTCCCGCTTGCTTATGAGATTTTCTGGGAGTTTAGAATAATCTTTCTCCACCTTGATGAGGAACCCAATGAAGTCCCTACAGGCCAGCAGGTTGTTGATAGATTCAGTGTCAAATGTGACCTCTGGCCCCGTTCCTTGAGAAGCGATCTCCTTGAAGATCCGGATAGTTTCATCAGCTGATCTCATGGTAAAGGAAGGAGTGAGCAGCCCTGGAGACATGTTAAGAACAATTCACTCCATTTGATGCATCGCATCCAGGGCCTCTTCCTTCACCTTGTCTATCTTTTCCAGAACAAATTCCAGCTGATCTATCCGATAGTCCAGAGTGGACATGGTTTTGTTGAGGGCCCTTGGATGGCCGAAAACTCCGAACTTGACCAGATCCTCGACTGAACAGTCGAACATTTGTTGAAAGGTCTCATGTTGGAGTCTAGCATGATCTAGCTCTTCTGATATGGGACCCGCTAATACTTGGAGTTCCTTGTTCACCTTTTTGATGTTTAGATATGAATTGACATACTCGGCGATCACTCTTTCACTGTCCTTGAGGATCTGGCTCCTCCAAGCAGAAACGGCCATACCCTGCTCGCCGATCTTTGAATATTCATTGATTTTCTCCTGGCTGAGAAGCTCAGAAGTCTCGGCGGCAGTCGTGGGAGGTGCACTACCCATCTTCTGTAAGGCTTGAAGCAGATATTTGTTCTGCTCCTTCAGTAGCCTTTTCTCTTCTTTTATTCCTTGAAGCTTTTTGCAGAGGGCATCGACTGCGGAAAGAGCTTCCCCCTGGAGACTTTCAGAAGACGTCCCCATTGTGACTTGAGTCACAGTAAAATCTGTCGGAGACAGATCTTTTTTCTCCTTGAGGGGATCAGGGTATGCTATTTCCATAACTCTCTCACCCGCAGCACTTTGAGAGAAGCGTGTTACAGGCTTTTGCTTCTTTGCCCCTTTGGCCGGAATCACTGAAAAGTCCATCGGAGCGATGGGAACTTTCCTCTTTTGTTGGCTCAACTGCTGAGAGATCCAGGCTGGTCCCATAGAAGAAGGACCAGAGACAGAGGAGGAGGGAGCAACAGTAGAAGAGGGGAAAAACGTGGAGACACGCGGCGGTGGCATTGAAAGCATAGCCGAAGAAGTGTCCACGGGAGGAAGGGAAACTGTAGCTGCAGAGGACATAGGAAGGGAAGGGAGCCCGGAAATGAGGGAAGAAATGGAGGAGGAAAGATCAGCGAGGGAGGAGAAGATAGACGAAGAGGCAGGGGAAAGAGTAGAAGAAGGGGCGGAGGACACGACCAAAGGGGTGGTCGTTTGAGTCACTCGAGGAGGGGAAGAAAGAGAAGAAGAAGGGACCTCTGTGGTTGTAGCAATGCCGACATCCTGAGTGGATGGGCGTATGGGACTATCCTCTACTGCTTCTTTTTCTGGTGAATCCAGAGTTATTACCTGTTCTGGCACTGTGGAAGGAGGACTTTCCGGAGTTTCTTCTTGGGTGGTACTAGACTCACCCTCTACACCTTTGCCTTTTAACTACTTTTTGGACCTTGGAGGTGCGCTGCCTAATGGGGAAGTTGTGAAATCTAGCCCAAGGTAGATCAGCCCGTTCATGCGCACCGGTGCTGCTTGCTCGCGTGCATAGTCTCCTTGACCCTCTCCTCAATTGTCTGAGGAGCCTTGTTCCTGTCAATGGCTGGGAAGGGCCAATCATCCCCTTCCGTGTCATTATACACCTTGTCTACTTCATCTTCCGTAGTTTGGAAGCCTTTGGGGACAATGGCCACTCCGTATTGGATAATTTCCGCCAATGCTAAGCGAGAATGATCCTTTCTTCTGAGTTCCACCTCGTGGATGACGTCAATGTAAATATCCTCAATTTAAGGGACATGGATCGGATCAAGCTTAGCCCTTGGCAGGCAGCTCCTTGGGTCAAAGGTAGGCCTGGCAGGAAGTCATGTTTCAAATTGAGCAACTCCAGCTCTGCGAACATTTCCTTCACCTTGTGATGGGAGGAGCATGTGTACCGGCCCACTGTGAGGGGGAAAGGAGTTCCGCCCTTCTTTCTTTTAAGGAATTTCTCATGGTATGTGACCAGCTGCCTTGATAACTCTAGTAGAATCAGCTTAGGTTCAGCATACCTCGGTAGCCTGGTTGGCTCGCCCAAGAAGTTGACCGCCCTCAGATAGGTAAATGTGGGAAACTGGGTGAACAGGGCCCCCCACTTCTCCACGGTTGACACAATGTTTTTGGTCATGTGACCATGAGTTAGATATGGCCTTAACAGGTAAATGATGTGATCGAAGAAAGCATCATTAATCTTGGCGAATGAGGATGCTATTCTACGGCCTCGAGTTCTTTATAATATTCATATATTTTTACACGAGGCCAAATTCCACTTCGGTTTAGCCTCGGATAATCCCTCTCCGATGCTTTGTAGCGTAGACTACGTAGGAGTTCATATGGAACACTCCCGTTGTGGCGAATTGTTATAGCTGCTCGGAGATGGTGCTTGTTATTATTTCTCCACAAAGAAAAGCGCTACTCGGGCACATTCTTATTCATTGTTTCCAATTACCTCAAAGATCCATTTATGGAAGTAGTGGGCGTCGAAATCCCAAGACCACCTTTCGGGAAAGTAATAGTATCGCTTGAGCTCTTCGAGAAGTCACTGCGGTGGATGATTTGGGGCCACCGGGTTACCACCTTCTTGTTTTTCAAGTAGACTTTGTTCATTAGTTACATGCATTGGTCTTCATTATCTTCCCAGGCCTTGATGCACTCTTCTTGGGCCGATGGCCACAAATTGCGGTGTTGAGGGATGCCGAGCATTATCTTAAAATGACGGGCAGTGAGGTTTATGATTACCTCGCCCTTGCTGTTTTCGACACACCTTGTGTCCTTGTTGTAAGATTGTGCAATCACCATCATGAATTCATTGTTGACGGCACTGACGGGGATTCCTCCGGCGAAATGCAGGGCACTGCCTATTAATTTGTCCATCCACGGACTTCTTGTAACCTTCTGAGTCCTAACCCAGAATTCTTCCATGTCAATGTGACCTAATTCTGAGTCTCTGACATCCATACTGCATTCAGCCTGTGATTCGGGCATCCTGACCCTTTGATATTTGTACTTCATCTCTTCCTCTGTAAGCTTAGCCTTTCCTCTTGGTTTGGTGGGTCTCTTGCTGGATGTAGACATATGTTCTTTCGAACTCAGTTGCTGATCTGCATGAAGAAGAAGCGAGACCCAATCCAAAAAGGTTGAATTAGCCATTTGATCTTCCATTGGAATGTTATCAGAAGAAAGAGTTAGAGATTTTAAGGCTCAGGGCGCAGGGCGCATGAAAAATGCAACTTGCAGGCTAAATAGACAAGGCGCACAGAAAAGGGGTGTTGCAGAGGTTAAACTGGCGCCAAAGGCGCATGGCGCATGGATGTTGCAGATTGCATTTTATAGAAGGGCGCATGAAAATTGTGTGTTACATTGGGACAGGATGCGCCCTTTGGCGCATGCAATAGGGATGCAACATGGACGGATGGCGCGCCATAGGGCGCAGTTTAGCACTTAGCACGCGAAAGAGGCACGCCTTGAGGGCGCATGAGCTCATGATGCAGCAGGCAGAAAGGGTGCGCCATTGGCGCGGGTTTTGCTCACGTTACAAGGCGGTCAGATGCGCCAAAGGGACGCAACTGTTCTTAGTGTTGCAGGGGTGACAGACGCGCCAAGGAGAAAAACAGAAAACTAAACTCTTAAAGGGGTTTTTACATGATTCTTAGATTTCTTCTCCTCTCTTTTAACATGCTCAGTGGGCAAACGAAACGGTTAAAACCAAGAGGATTACAACCATGGTTTCAAGAAAATGACCTTCTCCAGCAGATCTGGAAAGAGGAAGGATAGCATGGGGGGCAGACAGCAAACGGAGGAGGCTAGGCCAATCACATTTATATATAAACAACCACCCAACAAGCAAGAACCAAACCAGGAACACACCAGGAACTGAAAGCACAAAACGCACAAGAGAGAAATAACACCTCTTACCTGGATATATAGCAAAAGTTGGAACGGGTCCACAGGACGATGAAAATGATGGAGCAGAGGCTGACAAGTTCAGAACGATCACGTGCTCAACAAAAGTGAAAATGACATTTGGGAGCGCACTCACATATATATAGAAAAACTGGTCATAAATGCGCCAACCACTTTTTCAAAGGCGCATGAGATTTGTTGTCACTAGAGTGTTAGTCCGAAAATGTCCGCTTGGAAAGGAATGGAAGAGGAAAGAGAAAGATCAGATCCGAAGGAAGAAAAGAAATGAATTCCAAAAAGCGGAAAAAGAGAAAGATCAGATCCGGGAAGAAGATCTATGCTTTTAGTTTGCTTTTAGTAAGAAATGCAGAGCCAAACCTACTTGCATAAATAAACAAAGCAATACTGATAAACAAATGACGGAAAAGTAGATATGAATCCAACAGATTAAACACATACAGATCTAACGTAAGAAAGATCTAATGCATAACACAGCTATTGAGCACAAAGTCTGAATAATTGTATTACTGTTCTTTTCTGTTACAAGAAAGCTCAAAGTCTTTCTCTCCTCACTTCTATTTCTATCTGAAAAATGTTCACCTTTGAATACAACAAGTATTCTAGTATTTATAGAAAGTGAGGGAGAGAGAAGGCAAAATGGAGCCCACCACTTATTCACAAGATATTTACAAAATATCCAAAAGTCATGTTGACTTTGACAACTTGGATGGATGACATCATCCCATGATGCAACATGGATGATGTCATCGTTCATGCCAACACACTTATGATATTTCGAAGAGAAAGTCGGAGAATAGAGAGGAGAAGAGAAGAAGAAGAAGCTATTCATCATCATCATCCTGTGGCCTAAAAGGGGTCGCCTGTTTCTGATGCTGATCAGGAGATGAGATGTGGAACTGAGCGCGGTATTCCAAGAACTTGCTGATCATTGGCGCAAATTGATCTTGTGATGGATCCTTGTGCCTTTCACTGATTGCTTCGCAAGTTTCCCGCTCATCAATGAGCTTTTCGGGGACCTTGGAATAGTCTTTACCCGCCTCGATTAGGGACCCGATGAAGTCTCTACAGGCCAGTAGGTTGTTGATGGATTCGATGTTGAAAGTGACTTCTGGCCCTGTCCCTTGAGAAGCTAACTCCTTGAAAATTCGGATAGTATCGTCAGCTGATCTCAAGGTGAGGGAAGGAGTGAGCAACCCTGGAGTCATAGATAGAACAATCTTCTCCATTTGATGCATCGCATCCAGGGCCTCTTCCTTCACCTTGTCTATCTTCTCTAACACAAATTCGAGCTGATCTATCCGATAGTCCAGAGTGGACATGGTCTTGTTGAGGGTCCTTGGATGACCGAATACTCCAAACTTGACCAAATCTTCGACTGAACAGTCGAACATTTGTTGGAAGGCCTCGTGTTGGAGTCTGGCGTTTTCGAGCTCTTCTGATACTGGACTTGCTAATGTTTGGAGTTCCTTATTCGCCTTCTCGATGTTCAGGTATAAACTGATATACTCGGCGATCACCTTTTCACTATCCTTAAGGATTTGGCTTCTCCAAGCAGAAACAGCCATACCTTGCTCGCCGATCTTTGAATATTCATTGATCTTCTCCTGACTGAGCAGCTCAGGAGTCTCGGCGGCAGTTGTGGGAGGTGCACTTCCCATCTTCTGTAGGGCTTGAAGCAGGTATTTATTCTGCTCCTTTAGTAGCCTCTTTTCTTCCTTTGTTTCCCGAAGCTTTTCGCAGAGTGCATCAACTGCGGAAAGAGCTTCCCCCTGGAGACTTTCAGAGGATGTCCCCATTGTGACTTGGGTCACTGTGAAATCTGCCGGAGACAGATCTTCTTTCTCTTTGGTGGGATCGGGTAGGCAATTTCCATAACTCTCACTGCTGCAGCTCTTGGAGAAGCGTGTAACCGGCTTGTGCTTCTTTGCTCCTTTAGCCGGAATGACTGAAAAGTCCATCGGAGCGATGGGGACTTTCCTCTTTGGTTGGCTCAGCTGCTGAGAGATCCAAGCTGGTCCTATTGAAGAAGGACCAGAGACAGAGGGGGAGGCAGCAACGGTAGAAGAGGGGAAGAACGTGGAGACACGCGGCGGCATTGAAAGAATAGCCGAAGACATGCCCACGGGAGGAAGGGAAACCGCAGCTGTAGAAGACATGGGAAGGGAAGGGAGCCCGGAAATGAGGGAAGAAATGGAGGAAGACAAATCAGCGAGAGAGGAGAAGATGGACGAAGAGGCAGGGGAGAGAGTAGAAGAAGAAGGAGAGGACACAACCAAAGGAGTGGTTGCCGACATCTGAGGAAGGGGAGGAAGAGAAGAAGAAGGGATAGAAGGGACCTCTGTAGTTGTAGCGATGCCGACATCCTGGGTGGATGGGCGTATAGGACTATCCTCTGTCAATTCCTTCTCTGCGAATCCAGGGTTATTACTTGTTCCTCGAAGGAAGAGGACTTTCAGGGGCTTCCTCCCGAATGGTGCTAGGCTCACCTTCCGCAGCTTTGCCTTTTAGCTGCTTCTTTGACCTTGGAGGTGCATTACCCAAAGGAGAAGTTGTAAAATCTACACCGAGGTAGATTAACCCATTCATGCGGCACCAATGCTCTGTTCTCCGCATAGTCTCCTTGACCCTCTCCTCGATTGTCTGAGGAGCCTTGCTTCTGTCAATGTCCGGGAAGGGCCAATCATCCCCTTCTGTGTCATTATACACTTTGTCTACTTCGTCTTCCGTGGTTTGGAAGCCTTTTGGGACAATAGCCACTCCGTAATGGATGATTTCCGTTAATGCTAAGCGAGAGTGATCCTTTCTTCTGAGTTCTACCTCATGGAGAACGTCAATGTAGATATCCTCAATCTGAGGGACATGAATCGGATCAAGCTTAGCCCTTGGTAGACAGCCCCTAGGGTCGAATGTAGGCCTTGCTGGGAAATCATGCTTTAGGTTGAGCAATTCTAGCTCAGCAAACATCTCCTTCGCCTTGTGATAGCTGGAGCATGTGTAACGGCCTACTGTGAGGGGGAAAGGAGTTCCGCCCTTCTTTCTCTTGAGGCACTTTTCATGGTATGTGACGAGCTGTCTTGATAGTTCCAGTAAAATCAGCTTTGGTCCAGCATACCTTGGCAACCTGGTTGGTTCGCCCAAAAAGTTGACCGCCCTCAGATAGGTGAATGTGGGAAATTGGGTGAACAAGGCCCCCCACTTCTCTGTGACTGCCACTATGTTTTTGGTTGTCCGGCCATGAGTCAAATTTGGCCGCAATATGCACATGATGTGATAGAAGAAAACATCATTGATCTTAGCGAAGTGTTGGATGCTGTTCTCCAGCTTCAGCTCTTGATAGTATTCATATATTTTGGCCTGAGGCCAAGTTCCGCTTCGGTGCAGCCCTGGATAATCCCTTTCAGACGCAGCAGCATACACTACGTAGGAGTTCATGTGGAACACTCTGTTGTGCGAATATTGCGAGGTTGCTCGGATATTGTGCTTTTGCTTATTATCTCCCCCCAGCAGAAACGCTGATCGGGCAGATTCTTATTCATTGTGTCCAGGTACCGCAGCATCCACTTATGGAAGTAGTGAGCATCTGAAAGACCGAAGACTCTGCTCAGGAAGGTGATTGTATCACTGAGTTCCTCTGAGAAATCACTCCGGTGGATAGTTTGAGGCCACCGGGTCACTACCTTCTTATTCTTGAGGTAGACCTCATTCATTAACTGCATGCACTGGTCCTCGTTGTCCTCCCAAGCCTTGAGGCATTCTTGCTGGCTAACAGCCACATAGTTCCGGTGATGAGGGATGCCAAGCATTAACTCAAAGCGACGGGCAGTAAGGTTTATAACTACCTCGCCCTTGCTATTCTCGACACATCTTGTGTCTTTGTTGAAGGATTGTGCAACAACCATCATAAACTCGTTATTAACAGCACTGACAGGAATCCCACCGGCGAAGTGCGGTATTTTATCAATTTATCCATCCATGGACTCCTTGTCACTTTCTGAGTCCTTACCCAGAATTCCTCTATGTCAATGTGGCCCAATTCAGAATCCCTGACATCCATATTGCACTCTGCCTGTGATTCGGGCATCCTGACCCTCTGATATTTGTATTTCATTTCTTCTTCTGTTAGCTTTGCCTTCCCTCTTGGTTTGGTGGGTCTCTTGCTTGACGTAGACATGTGTTCTTCAAGGCTTATTTGATGATCTGCACGTAGAAGGAGCGAAACCCAATCCAAGAAGCTTGAATTAGTCATTTGATCTTCCATTGGAATACTAGCAGAAGAAAGAGTTAGAACTTTTAAGATTCGGGGCGCAGGGCGCATGAAAAATGTATATAACAGGCTGAATAGTCAAGGCGCACAGGAAAAGGGTGCAACAGAGGTTAAGTTGGCGCCAAAGGCGCATGGCGCATGGATGAAGCAGACTGCATTATATATAAGGGCGCACAGGAAATGCATGTTACATTGAGATTTGGTGCGCCCCTTGGCGCATGGGCAGATTGTGCAACATGGAAAAAAGGCGCGCCAAAGGTATATGGCGCGGCGCATGGAGGGTCTACACAACATCATGTACTTGCGACGGAAGGTGCGCCCGCGCCTTGGAGGCTTTATACTTGCGCAAATAACTCTTGCGTTGCATGGAAGCTGGGCGCGCCCTTTGGCGCATAGAAGAGGGATGCAACAGGGGTAAAAGGTGCGCCAAAGTTTTTATGGAAGCGCGGGATTTAAACTCGCAGCATGTAAGAGGGGCGCGCTTGAATTTAAACTGCAGCAAGATGGCAGGGTGCGCCCTAGGCGCGGGTCTCGAGCGTGTTACAGGCCGAAAGGGTGCGCCTAGGGGCGCATGATTTTTAACTGCAGCATGCTGGGTAGACGCGCCGAGGGGCGCGACTGTCTAAGGTGCAACATGACGCGGCAACGCGCCATGGGGAATACTTGAAATACTTAAGCATTTTCACATTTCAACCTCCACTTCGAAAGGACGCTTGGCATCACTTAGTTTGATAAAATAGGATTAGACCAAGCCAAAATAAAACCATCCCTCCCTTTCCCATCAAATCCAGAAAGAGGGAGGGAGAGGAGAAAGAAAGCACAGACCAGGCAGGAGGAAGAAAACAAAAAGCTCGAGGGAAACAAGCCAGGCACAAATACAACTGATGAAAACCAGCAAGCAAGCACACACCAAGAACTAAATGAAAAGAGGATGAACCTCTTACCTTAACAATATAGCCAAAATCCTTGAGCGGGTCCACAACTTGATGAAAATGACAGAGCAGGGGCTGACAAATCCAGAGCGATCACGTGCCTTGACAAAATGCAATGAAAATGACAGGGCGGGCACGGGTATATATAACAAAACTTTGTCATTAATGCGCCACCAACTTTTGAAATGGCGCATGGAAACAGCTGTCGACAGGGGAAAGCGTGCGCCCTTTGGCGCATGGAAGGAAATGACAACAGGAGAATGAGCGCGCCTTTGGCGCATCAAACGAGTTGTCGACATGAAGCTATGTGCGCCCTTTGGCGCACCAAAACTTGATGTAACAAAGATATTACGTGCGCCCTTTGGCGCACCAAAAACTTACTCAACATCCTTTGGCGCACCGAAAGACGTGCTAACATGGAAAACCATGCGCCAAAGGCTTTTAAGGAGGCGCATCAAAAATTGATGTTGCAAGGCAAAACCATGCGCCCAGCCAAAAAAGGCTCAAAAAAGACTAAGTTCAAAAACTGAATTTCCCGGGAAGGGATTTTACAATATTTTGAACGCGAAGGATCCCTAACGAGGGATCGAGACAAAATTTTCGGTATGGTTATCGGTAAAATTGCCCTTGTCAATTTTACAGGATAACAGCTGGCTCTTTCTGGGGACTATCCCTGAGTGAAACTCGGGGTAGAGAATCCCAGATCACATGTGCCTATCCATTGGGTACGGAGTCAAAAACAAGGGGGACCGGAGGGAGAAAAAGGAAACACACAACAAACCGAAAGCAAACACACAACCAAAATAAACTGTACAAAGAAGAGAGCAAGCTCTACTTCCTGAAGATCTTGAGATGTTGCCCGCTATAGGGAAGCGGGAGTTCAGCTCCATCCAAATATGAGAGATAGAAACTATTCTCTCCATTGAGTTGCTTGATTTTGAAGGGCCCTCTCCATAGGGAATCAAATTTTCCGTGCATACCCTTTGGCTCTCTTCGCTTGTCCCAGAGAAGGACGAGATCTCCCACTTCAAAATCTCTCTGTTTGGCTTTCTTATCAAAAAGCCTCTTTACTTGATTCTGATGTTCGGCGATCCTGTCGACCACCTTTACTCTCTTTTCTTCAAGTTCTGTCAAATACATGATTCTCTTTTCTAGAGAACTCTGAAAAGTTTCATCTTCGATTGCTCGTGCCAAGCGTAGAGCAGGAAGTTCTGCAGAAATGGGAAGTTCGGCATCAGTGCCATATAACACTTGAAAAGGTGACATGCCGAGGGATCTCTTGGGGGTAATGCGGTCCGCCCACAAAGCATCGTACAAAGACTTGTGCCACATCCGCTGATTTTCATCTACTAATTTCCGTATGATGGTCACCAAGTTCTTATTACTGGATTCTGCCTGACCATTTCCCTGAGGATAATAATCTGAGGCATGTGCTAAAGTTATCCCATATTCATAGCAAAAGCTAATAACTTCCCGGGAAGAGAAGTTAGAAGCATTATCAGCAACGATTTTATTTGGAATGCCGAACCTGACAATGATATTTTCCTTGATAAAACTGCAAACCACCTCAGAAGTGGCATGTTTGACAGGTATGGCCTCCACCCATTTAGTGAAGTAATCCGTTGCCGTGAGGACATAGCTATGTCCAGCACTCGATTGAGGATTGAGTGCACCAATAAAATCAATTCCCCATTGCCTGAATGGTTCATTGATAATACCGGCCTTAGGGGGAGGGCAGCCAACTTGGGCTTGCCGACGAATTGCTGACAGGGTTCACACTTTGCCACCCAGGTAGCCGTATCTTGAAAGAGCGTCGGCCAGTAGTACCTGGCTCGAATGATCTTGTGTGCTGTCACGGAAGAAGAAAAATGGCCTCCACAGGCTGAATTGTGAAAACTTTCCAGCAGTTTTACTTGCTGGGGCTTGTCAACACATCGCAGGAAGACACCGTCTATCCCGCGCTTATATAAACCGTCATCCCAGATGACATACTTAGCTGCTCTGAGCTTTACAGTACGCTTCTCCTTTACAGTTAGGTGCATCGGGCATTCGCCGTAGGTGAGGAAGAAAGCAATGTCGGAGTACCATTCGTCACTAGTTGCCACAAATAAAACCAGAGGCAGAGAATCAGGCCCTTCTAGAGGGGTTTGCTCTTCATTGGTACAATTTTCTCTTTCATCATGATTTTCTGAACCCTTGTTCTCAGCCATTAGCTGACACAGGCCTTTGCCCCTCACCAGCTTGGTGGGTTTAATATCTAGGTCATATTCCTGGACCTTTGCGATCCAATTCCCTCTTAAGCTTCCTAACTCCTGCTGAGTTAGAATTGACTTCACCGCAGTGTCAGGAACTAGCACCACCGTATGTGAGTTCAGAATATAATACCTGAAATTCTTCACTGCTTTGACAACGGCAAAGGCGTGCTTTTCTAATTGAGTCATTTTCAGTTCGTGAGGCTTAAGAGGAGAACTCATGAATGCGATTGGAGATTCAATATCCTCCGAGTTCTTTTGCATTAGGATTGCAGACACAGTATGTTCCGATGCATAGCTATACATAATGAAGTCTTTGGAGAAATCCGGACATACCAGGACCGGTGCATGAGCAACAGAAGTTTTTATTTCCTCAAATGATCTTTTCCCTTCTTCACTCCATTTGAAAGTGGGTGACCCTTTCATCATGTTCAATATGTGGCGGGTCTTCTCAGCAAAATCAGGAACAAAACGCCTAAGAAAGTTCACCTTCCCGAAGAAAGAATGAACACCATTCTTGCTTGTAGGCAGAGTAAGGCTTTGGATAGCCTTAACTCTTTCGGCATCGATCTTGGTTCCTTCTTTGCTAACCACATGGCCTAGCAATTTCCCTTCTGTAACCCCAAAAACAGACTTTTTGGGATTTAGGGAAATTCCATGTTCTCGACACCTGGCCAATACTTGCTCCAAGTGATCACAATGATCACTTCGTCGTTTGGAGAACACGGTTAAGTCATCTAGATAAACTACAATGACTTTTCCCATCATGCCTTTAAATGCGAAAGTCCATGGCCCGCTGAAAAGTGGCACCAGCGTTGGTTAGGCCGAAAGGCATCTGCTGTAGGCAAATGTACCCCATGGAGTAGTGAATGCTGTTTTGAATTGATCTTCAGGCGAGACTTCAATCTGATTATAGCCTGAAAAACCGTCAAGCATAGACAGCATCTCTGACCCAGTTACTGCTTGCAGAACTTGGTCCATTATGGGAAGAGGGTAGTTGTCTTTCAGCGAAGCTTGATTCAAGTTTCGGAAGTCTACGCAGATGCGTATTTCACCGTTTTTCTTGCGTACCGGCACAATGTTTGCCACCCAAGTGCTGTGATGGATAGGGAAGATGATTCTTGCGTCCAGCATCTTCTGAATTTCGGCCTGAATGGTGCCCGAAACCTTGGGATTATAATGCCTTTGCTTCTGACGGAAGGCTTTGGCATCTTCTTTCAGTGGTATATTATGCTGAACGTCCTCTGGCTTGAAGGACTTTAAATCTGCATAGGACCATGCCAATACATCCATATATCTTTTCAGCAACTTCACAAATTTCCGCTTTTCTTCTGGCGTGCAACATTTCCCGATGTTCACGAATTGCGGATGTGCCTCAGAACCTATATTGACTGGTTCTGTCTCTGGAGATGAGCTAGGATCATCTCGCCTTTTCTTTTTTACAAAACGGTCATGCCTGTCAAACAGGCGCTCCAGAGAAACCAGGCCTTTTGGAATTTTATTTCCCTTAAGCTGACAAATGCCATCGTTCTCCTTTGTTTCGTGGTTTTGACTGTTGATTGATTCACGGCATGGAGAGGTGGATCCTTCAAAATACAACTCATCAAAATTTTCTGATTTTTCTAGAAAGGCAATAAGGTGATTATCATCGTTGAATACCTGCCAATGCTGAGAGTTGTCTGGCACGCTTGGGCGGAAAACCACTTCAATGGTGTACTTGTTTGTTTTCAAACCCGGGTGCGGGAGCATGAGAGATGCTGAAACAGCCAACGAATCAGCCATGTCATTTTGAGCTCTTGGAATCGCTCCTATTGAAAAGGCATCAAATTCCTCAATGCTGTCCCATACTGCATTACGGTAGTGCCTGAGCCTTTCATTTTTTACTTGGTAAATCCTTTTAACCTGATTTACAACTAGCTCGGCATCACCTTGGACTTTTAGATTTTTTATTCCTCTTTCCTTTGCGGCTTGCATACCGAGTAAGAGAGACTCATACTCAGCAGTATTATTCGTATTGAAAAACTGCAATTTGAAAGAGAGAGGAATGACCTCCTCCTCAGGAGATATTAGCACAACCCCAGCGCCGCATCCACTAGTTGCGCAGCTGCCATCAAATTGCAAGGTCCAGACTTTATTAAGGTCCTTTTCTTGAACGAAAACTTCCTTTGTATCCGCCTCGGTGGATAAGAAGTAGTTCCCCATCCCTGATGATTCGAAAAGGATTTGAGCTTTGGGGTCTTCAGAGCTAGTGACCAAGTATTTCTTTTGGGATTCCGGCTTCAAAGTTTGCATTACGCCTTTGACTGGAATTCTAGCTTTAGACCAGTCCATATGAATTTCTCCACCAACTTCGCTGCAAAAACTCCTTCCCAGCAAAATTCCATAAGCTGCCGGAATGTCAGCGACAAGAACGGTCATCTTTACTCTTTTTTCAGGGAATGCTGCGAACGCGAATTGCGCGTCTTTGATTTGACCAATCAATGGCACTTGCTTGGTTTCCAATGAGTAGCATCTGCCGAAAGGCTTGGTAAGAGTGAGGCCCAAAGCATGGGCGACTTTCGCTGGCATGACGTTATCTGAAGCTCCGGAATCAATTATACAGTTGCTCAACTTATGGCCATTGATTAGGAGGGAGAGATAGAAAGGCTCTATCTTGCCTGATGCAGATGTTGAGGCAACATTTATGTGGGATTCAGGAGGAGTAGAAAGGATTCCTTTAGGGGAAGCCTGACTAGATATAACAGCTTGACTTTGGATATACTTAGTCAATCTTACAAGCTGTTCGGGGTTTGACTGAAGATACTCAGCTTCAGACATTTGGATCTTGGTCTTTTTTGCATGATCTATTATATCAAATGCGGCCAAGGGTTGCGGTGGTAAAGGAATGAGTCCTTCACCCCGCGATGATGGAATAGGGTTACTGATCTTGATAGGAATATGAGAGGGCTGATTCGGAGGAGAGATAGGTAGAAAAGGCTTCTTTGCAAAAGATTTAACAGGGAGTTGAGTGGGAAGAGGATTACCTCTTTTAACAATGGTTGGAGGCGCGTTTGACACGGCCTTCTCTTTTTGCGTATGGGCAGCAACTTCCGCTTCCTTTCCTTGCGAGCGGGTAAAAACAGCGTAGGATTGTCCGCTTGCATAGCCCTGAGTACTCTCTTCTTCATCAGATTCATCCTCGTCAAATTCCATGTATCCAATAGTAGAGTCGCCAGTCGGCTCACCGACATCTTGATCATCTTCGCCCTGAGACGAAGGTTCTTCATAGTACTGCTCCTCTTCCTCTTCAATTTCGGCCAAAGCATTGACCGGAGGAGCTTCAAGCGCCAACCGTGGAGCAGCTGCAGGCAAGCGCGGCCTTTGTGAAGCATTGTTAGGAACAAAATTCCTTCTCGGGATATCCCGATACGAGGAACTGGGAGAGGCCTGGGCTAGCTGCTTCTTTAGTGCAAGCAAATCATTCGCCATTTTTTGGAATGCTGGATCAGACGAAGTGATAGGCGAAGGGCCCAAAGACTTAGGCTTTACTGATTCTTTTCTTAACTCGCCAGATATTATCAAATTGTCTTCTATACGGATGGCAGCAGCCTGAGCGAGAGGTAGAGTAGCCACTCGCTCTTGAAGGAGTAAGAAGCTAACTTTTGAACTCATGGCATTTACGAAAAAACACTTCTGGTTCTCCGGTGTTGGAAGCATGGCAGTAGGGACACGGTTGATTAGCGCATTGAACCGGGCAACAAAATCGCGCATGGTCTCATTTGCCTCCTTCTTCAGATGAGTGATTCGTGACAATAAAGTAAATGCATCTTCTGAAGGCTTATACCTGTCTTCAAAAGCGTCCCGCAAAGTTGCCCAACTAGTGATAGATCCGGCCGGCAAATGCTGAAACCATTCAGCTGCAGGCCCTTGTAGAGTTTCCAGAAAAAGGCGGACCGACACATCTTCGTGAGTCACGTCCAAAATACTGCATGACATAATGAAAGCAGAAATGTGGGAATCCGTGCTTTGATTTCCGCTCCCGTCGAATTTAGGAAAATTCTTTCGATTTCCGTGAGGGAGTGCGTGAACTGGATGTGGTAAAGCCAACGGACCCATAGCGTTTCCCCATGGTACCGCCATCTGAAAAGCCGGAAAGAGAACACGAGCTGGAAGTGTAGTTCCGCTGAGTAGCAAAGCACTACAAAGGGATGTGGATGCTTCTGGCAAAAGACTTTTTCTTCGTGAAGGCGAGACACTCCTGGATGACCGGCTAGCTGAGCTTAGCGCTGAAAAACGTGCCGGTGTTACGCTGAAATTGTGCCTCTGAAGCAGATCGAAAGTAGGATCAGCTTCTCCACGGGCTCTCTGCTGCGCGTAAAAGGTTCACTCGCCAGTGTACCTTTCAGATCTGTAATATTACAGCGCAGATTTAAACTTTATTTTTGGGTGTACTTGCTGATTTTCTGGTTTTTCTGACAAAAACCAGCAGCATGCACTTTTCTGAATATTTGAAAATTATCCTCTTCAGAAACCGATTGCGGTTAAATGACAAATAACAGCGAGGATAAGATGGAGGGAATATAGTAAGCTGATTTTTCAGATCTGGTTTTTAATTTTCAGAGGGTTTAGAACATTTCAGAAAATAGTTAAAAACTCAGATCTACGGAAAATGATGATTTTTGATAAAAACTCAGCGAACTAAAGATATGTAACAGGCCCAGATCTATGATTCTCAGAAGAAAATTTTCAATTTTGAGTACTTTTGCAAATTTTTAGGATTTTTAACAAAAAGGTTTAGATTTGCAAAGCTAGCGCAACAACTTTGCTGATTTTCCCGATTTTTATTTTACTACCGGCGTAGATCGATGCATTTATACATTTTACATTGGCGAAATCATTAGAAAATCCGATCCCAGCCGAGTCGCCAAAAACTGTTGGTCCGAAAATCCGTCGCGTGGGCAGATCTATGGATAAACGAGCCAACAGTGTGCAGGGCTTAGCCCCTCTTTGAGGCAATGAAAGCGGCCCGGTTTATTGCTACTTCTACTAGCAGGAACCTATGCAAGTCTCACAGATTCTGCCTTCGGGGGTTGGGATCTCATCCCAGTAGAGTGTTTCAGGCTGAGAAAAGAAAGGAATGGAAGAGGGAAAAGAGAAAGATCAGATCCGAAGGAAGAAAAGAAATGAATTCCAAAGCAGAAGGGTCAGAAGATCTATGCTTTTAGTTTGGTAGTAAACAGAGCCAAACCTACTTGCATAAATAAACAAAGCAATACTGATAAACAAATGACGGAAAAGTAGATATGAATCCAACAGATTAAACACATACAGATCTAACGTAAGAAAGATCTAATGCATAACACAGCTATTGAGCACAAAGTCTGAATAATTGTATTAATTGTTCTTTTCTGTTACAAGAAAGCTCAAAGTCTTTCTCTCCTCACTTCTATTTCTATCTGAAAAATGTTCACCTTTGAATACAACAAGTATTCTAGTATTTATAGAAAGTGAGGGAGAGAGAAGGCAAAATGGAGCCAACCACTTATTCACAAGATATTTACAAAATATCCAAAAGTCATGTTGACTTTGACAACTTGGATGGATGACATCATCCCATGATGCAACATGGATGATGTCATCGTTCATGCCAACACACTTATGATATTTCGAAGAGAAAGTCGGAGAATAGAGAGGAGAAGAAGAAGAAGAAGAAGCTATTCATCATCATCATCCTGTGGCCTAAAAGGGGTCGCCTGTTTCTGATGCTGATCAGGAGATGAGATGTGGAACTGAGCGCGGTATTCCAAGAACTTGCTGATCATTGGCGCAAATTGATCTTGTGATGGATCCTTGTGCCTTTCACTGATTGCTTCGCAAGTTTCCCGCTCATCAATGAGCTTTTCGGGGACCTTGGAATAGTCTTTACCCGCCTCGATTAGGGACCCGATGAAGTCTCTACGAGAGGAGGTTGTTGATGGATTCGATGTCGAAAGTGACTTCTGGCCCTGTCCCTTGAGAAGCTAACTCCTTGAAAATTCGGATAGTATCGTCAGCTGATCTCAAGGTGAGGGAAGGAGTGAGCAACCCTGGAGTCATAGATAGAACAATCTTCTCCATTTGATGCATCGCATCCAGGGCCTCTTCCTTCACCTTGTCTATCTTCTCTAACACAAATTCGAGCTGATCTATCCGATAGTCCAGAGTGGACATGGTCTTGTTGAGGGTCCTTGGATGACCGAATACTCCAAACTTGACCAAATCTTCGACTGAACAGTCGAACATTTGTTGGAAGGCCTCGTGTTGGAGTCTGGCGTTTTCGAGCTCTTCTGATACTGGACTTGCTAATGTTTGGAGTTCCTTATTCGCCTTCTCGATGTTCAGGTATAAACTGATATACTCGGCGATCACCTTTTCACTATCCTTAAGGATTTGGCTTCTCCAAGCAGAAACAGCCATACCTTGCTCGCCGATTTTTGAATATTCATTGATCTTCTCCTGACTGAGCAGCTCAGGAGTCTCGGCGGCAGTTGTGGGAGGTGCACTTCCCATCTTCTGTAGGGCTTGAAGCAGGTATTTATTCTGCTCCTTCAGTAGCCTCTTTTCTTCCTTTGTTTCCTGAAGCTTTTCGCAGAGTGCATCAACTGCGGAAAGAGCTTCCCCCTGGAGACTTTCAGAGGATGTCCCCATTGTGACTTGGGTCACTGTGAAATCTGCCGGAGACAGATCTTCTTTCTCTTTGGTGGGATCGGGGTAGGCAATTTCCATAACTCTCTCACCTGCAGCGCTCTTGGAGAAGCGTGTAACCGGCTTGTGCTTCTTTGCTCCTTTAGCCGGAATGACTGAAAAGTCCATCGGAGCGATGGGGACTTTCCTCTTTGGTTGGCTCAGCTGCTGAGAGATCCAAGCTGGTCCTATTGAAGAAGGACCAGAGACAGAGGGGGAGGCAGCAACGGTAGAAGAGGGGAAGAACGTGGAGACACGCGGCGGCGGCATTGAAAGAATAGCCGAAGACATGCCCACGGGAGGAAGGGAAACCGCAGCTGCAGAAGACATGGGAAGGGAAGGGAGCCCGGAAATGAGGGAAGAAATGGAGGAAGACAAATCAGCGAGAGAGGAGAAGATGGACGAAGAGGCAGGGGAGAGAGTAGAAGAAGGGGGAGAGACACAACCAAAGGAGTGGTTGCCGACATCTGAGGAAGGGGAGGAAGAGAAGAAGAAGGGATAGAAGGGACCTCTGTAGTTGTAGCGATGCCGACATCCTGGGTGGATGGGCGTATAGGACTATCCTCTGTCAATTCCTTCTCTGGCGAATCCAGGGTTATTACTTGTTCAGGCTCTGAAGGAAGAGGACTTTCAGGGGCTTCCTCCTGAATGGTGCTAGGCTCACCTTCCGCAGCTTTGCCTTTTAGCTGCTTCTTTGACCTTGGAGGTGCATTACCCAAAGGAGAAGTTGTAAAATCTACACCGAGGTAGATTAACCCATTCATGCGGCACCAGTGCTCTGTTCTCCGCATAGTCTCCTTGACCCTCTCCTCGATTGTCTGAGGAGCCTTGCTTCTGTCAATGTCCGGGAAGGGCCAATCATCCCCTTCTGTGTCATTATACACTTTGTCTACTTCGTCTTCCGTGGTTTGGAAGCCTTTTGGGACAATAGCCACTCCGTAATGGATGATTTCCGTTAATGCTAAGCGAGAGTGATCCTTTCTTCTGAGTTCTACCTCATGGAGAACGTCAATGTAGATATCCTCAATCTGAGGGACATGAATCGGATCAAGCTTAGCCCTTGGTAGACAGCCCCTAGGGTCGAATGTAGGCCTTCTTTGGGAAATCATGCTTTAGGTTGAGCAATTCTAGCTCAGCAAACATCTCCTTCGCCTTGTGATAGCTGGAGCATGTGTAACGGCCTACTGTGAGGGGGAAAGGAGTTCCGCCCTTCTTTCTCTTGAGGCACTTTTCATGGTATGTGACGAGCTGTCTTGATAGTTCCAGTAAAATCAGCTTTGGTCCAGCATACCTTGGCAACCTGGTTGGTTCGCCCAAAAAGTTGACCGCCCTCAGATAGGTGAATGTGGGAAACTGGGTGAACAAGGCCCCCCACTTCTCTGTGACTGCCACTATGTTTTTGGTTGTCCGGCCATGAGTCAAATTTGGCATGATATGCACATGATGTGATAGAAGAAAACATCATTGATCTTAGCGAAGTGTTGGATGCTGTTCTCCAGCTTCAGCTCTTGATAGTATTCATATATTTTGGCCTGAGGCCAAGTTCCGCTTCGGTGCAGCCCTGGATAATCCCTTTCAGACGCAGCAGCATACACTACGTAGGAGTTCATGTGGAACACTCCTGTTGTAGCGAACTGTTGCAGTTGCTCGGATATTGTCTTTGCTTATTATCTCCCCCAGCGAAAAACGCTCGGGGGCGATTCTTATTCATTGTGTCCAGGTACCGCAGCATCCACTTATGGAAGTAGTGAGCATCTGAAAGACCGAAGACTCTGCTCAGGAAGGTGATTGTATCACTGAGTTCCTCTGAGAAATCACTCCGGTGGATAGTTTGAGGCCACCGGGTCACTACCTTCTTATTCTTGAGGTAGACCTCATTCATTAACTGCATGCACTGGTCCTCGTTGTCCTCCCAAGCCTTGAGGCATTCTTGCTGGCTAACAGCCACATAGTTCCGGTGATGAGGGATGCCAAGCATTAACTCAAAGCGGCGGCGATGGGGTTTATAACTACCTCGCCCTTGCTATTCTCGACACATCTTGTGTCTTTGTTGAAGGATTGTGCAACAACCATCATAAACTCGTTATTAACAGCACTGACAGGAATCCCACCGGCGAAGTGCGGGCGCGCTATCAATTTATCCATCCATGGACTCTTTGTCACTTTACTCGAGTCCTTACCCAGAATTCCTCCATGTCAATGTGACCTAATTCAGAGTCCCTGACATCCATATTGCACTCTGCCTGTGATTCGGGCATTCTGACCCTTTGGTATTTGTATTTCATTTCTTCTTCTGTTAGCTTTGCCTTCCCTCTTGGTTTGGTGGGTCTCTTGCTTGAGCGTGACATGTGTTCTTGAGGCTTATTTGATGATCTGCACGTAGAAGGAGCGAAACCCAATCCAAGAAGCTTGAATTAGTCATTTGATCTTCCATTGGAATACTAGCAGAAGAAAGAGTTAGAACTTTTAAGATTCGGGGCGCAGGGCGCATGAAAAATGTATATAACAGGCTGAATAGTCAAGGCGCACAGGAAAAGGGTGCAACAGAGGTTAAGTTGGCGCCAAAGGCGCATGGCGCATGGATGAAGCAGACTGCATTATATATAAGGGCGCACAGGAAATGCATGTTACATTGAGATTTGGTGCGCCCCTTGGCGCATGGGCAGATTGTGCAACATGGAAAAAAGGCGCGCCAAAGGTATATGGCGCGGCGCATGGAGGGTCTACACAACATCATGTACTTGCGACGGAAGGTGCGCCCGCGCCTTGGAGGCTTTATACTTGCGCAAATAACTCTTGCGTTGCATGGAAGCTGGGCGCGCCCTTTGGCGCATAGAAGAGGGATGCAACAGGGGTAAAAGGTGCGCCAAAGTTTTTATGGAAGCGCGGGATTTAAACTCGCAGCATGTAAGAGGGGCGCGCTTGAATTTAAACTGCAGCAAGATGGCAGGGTGCGCCCTAGGCGCGGGTCTCGAGCGTGTTACAGGCCGAAAGGGTGCGCCTAGGGGCGCATGATTTTCTTCTGCAGCATCTTTTTAGTAGACGCGCCGAGGGGCGCGGCCCAGTTATCTAGTGCAACATGACGCGGCAACGCGCCATGGGGAATACTTGAAATACTTAAGCATTTTCACATTTCAACCTCCACTTCGAAAGGACGCTTGGCATCACTTAGTTTGATAAAATAGGATTAGACCAAGCCAAAATAAAACCATCCCTCCCTTTCCCATCAAATCCAGAAAGAGGGAGGGAGAGGAGAAAGAAAGCACAGACCAGGCAGGAGGAAGAAAACAAAAAGCTCGAGGAAACAAGCCGGGCACAAATACAAGGCCCAGATGAAAACCAGCAAGCAAGCACACACCAAGAACTAAATGAAAAGAGGATGAACCTCTTACCTTAACAATATAGCCAAAATCCTTGGCGGGTCCACAACTTGATGAAAATGACGAGCGGGGCTGACAAATCCAGAGCGATCACGTGCCTTGACAAAATGCAATGAAAATGACAGGGCGGGCACGGGTATATATAAAAAACTTTGTCATTAATCGCCACCAACTTTTGAAATGGCGCATGGAAACAGTGTCGCCTCTTTGCGAGGATGAGAAGCGTGCGCCCTTTGGCGCATGGAAGGAAATGACAACGAGGAGAATGGCGCGCCTTTGGCGCATCAAACAGTTGTCGACATGAAGCTATGTCGCCCTTTGGCGCACAAAACTGATGTGCGCCCTTTGGCGCACCAAAAAAACTGATGTAACAAAGATATTACGTGCGCCCTTTGGCGCACAAAAATGCGAAGGATCCCTACTCAACATCCTTTGGCGCAAATTGCCCTTGAAAGACGTGCTAACATGGAAAACCATGCACCCTTTGCGCGAGGCTTTTAAGGAGGCATCAAAAAGCATTGATGTTATGTGCGCCCTTTGGCGCAGGCAAAACCATGCGCCCGCACCAAAAAGGCTCAAAAAGACTAAGTTCAACATCCTTTGGCACACACTGAATTTCATGGAAAACCATGGCAAAAGGCTTTTAAGGGATTTGTTACAAGGATATTTTGAGCGAAGGCTCGAAAGACCTAGTTCAAAACTAGATTTCCGGGAAGGGATTTTACAATGTTTCGACGCGAGGGATCCCTAACGAGGGATCGAAACAAAATTTTCCGTATGGTTATCGGTAAAATTTCCCTTGTCAATTTTACGGGATAACAGCTGGCTCTTTCTGGGGACTATCCCTGAGCAAACTCGGGGTAGAGAATCCCAGACCACTTGTGCCTATCCATTGGGTAACAGAGTCAAAAACAAGGGGGACCGGAGGGAGAACAAAAGAAACACACGACAAACCAAAAGCAAACACACAACGAAATTGTACAAAGAAGAGAGCAAGCTCTACTTCCTGAAGATCTTCAGATGCTGCCCGCTATAGGGAAGCGGGAGCTCAGTTCCATCCAGATACGAGAGATAGAAACTATTCTCTCCATTGAGTTGCTTGATTTTGAAGGGCCCTCTCCATAGGGAATCAAACTTTCCGTGCATGCCCTTTGGCTCTCTTCGCTTGTCCCACAAAAGGACGAGATCTCCCACTTGAAAATCTCTCTGCTTGGCTTTCTTATCGAAAAGCCTCTTAACTTGATTCTGATGTTCAGTGATCCTATCGACCACCTTCACTCTCTTTTCTTCAAGTTCTGCCAGATACATGATTCTCTTTTCAAGAGAACTTTGGAAAGTTTCATCTTCAATGGCTCGTGCCAAGCGCAGAGCAGGAAGTTCCGCAGAAATGGGAAGCTCGGCATCAATGCCATATAACACTTGAAAAGGTGACATGCCGAGAGATCTCTTGGGAGTAATACGATCCGCCCACAAAGCGTCGTATAAGGACTTGTGCCACATCCGCTGATTTGATTCCACCAGTTTTCGTATGATGGCCACCAAGTTCTTGTTGCTGGATTCCGCTTGACCATTTCCCTGAGGATAATAGTCGGATGCGTGAGCCAAGGTTATCCCATATTCATAGCAAAAACTAATAACTTCTCGTGAGGAGAAGTTAGAAGCATTATCAGCAATGATTTTGTTTGGAACGCTTAAACTCCGACAATGATATTTTCCTTAGTGAAATTGTAAACCACCTCGGGCGTGGCATGTTTGTCAGGTATGGCTTCCACCCACTTGGTGAAGTAATCCGTTGCTTTAAGGACATAGCTATGTCTGGAACTCGATTGAGGATTGAGTGCGCCAATAAAATCAATTCCCCATTTCCTGAATGGTTCATTGATAATGACCGCCTTAGGGAAAGGCAGCCAACTTGGGCTTGCCGCCAATTCTTGATGGGGTTCACACTTTGCCACCCAGGTGGCTGTATCTTGAAAGAGCGTTGGCCAATAGTACCTGGCCCGAATGATCTTGTGTGCCGTCACGGAGGAAGAAAAATGCCCTCCACAAGCTGAATTGTGAAAACTTTCCAGTAGTTTTACTTGCTGGGGCTTGTCGACACATCGCAGGAAGATGCCATCTATCCCGCGCTTATATAAGCCATCATCCCAGATGACGTATTTAGCCGCCCTGAGCTTTATAGTGCGCTTCTCCTTTGCAGTTAGGTGCATCGGGCATTTGCCGTAGGTAAGGAAGAAAGTGATGTCGGAGTACCACTCATCACTAGTTGCGACAAATAGAACCAGAGGTAGAGAATCAGGCTCTTCCCATCGGTCCTGCGCTTCTTCGATGTAGTCACCCCTTTCCTTAGAGTTTTCTGAATCTTTGTTTTCAGCCATTAGTTGACACAGGCCCTTGCCCCTTACCAGCTTGGTTGGTTTAATATCCAGGTCATACTCCTGGACCTTTGCAATCCAATTTCCTCACAAGCTTCCTAACTCCTGCTGAGTTAGAATTGATTTCACCGCCGTGTCGGGACCAGCACCACCGTATGCGAGTTTAGAATGTAATACCTGAAATTTTTCACTACTTTGACAATGGAAAAAGCGTGCTTTTCCAATTGAGTCATATTTAGTTCGTGAGGCTTGAGGGGAGAACTCATGAATGCAATTGGGGATTCAATGCCTTCTGAATTATTTTGCATCAAGATTGCGGACACAGTATGCTCAGATGCGTAACTATACATGATGAAGTCCTTGGAGAAATCTGGACATACCAGGACTGGTGCATGGGCAACGGAAGCTTTTATTTCTTCAAATGACCTTTTCCCCTCCTCACTCCATCTGAAATTCGGTGACCCCTTCATCATATTCAATATGTGATGGGTCTTTTCAACAAAAGTCGAACAAACACTGAGAAAGTTCACCTTTCCAAAGAAAGAATGAACACCAGTCTTGCTTGTAGGCAGAGTAAGGCTTTGAATAGCCTTAACTCTTTCAGTATCTATCTTTGTTCCTTCTTTGCTGACCACATGGCCTAGCAACTTCCCTTACGTGACTCCAAAAACAGACTTTTTTGGGTTTAGGGAAATCCCATGTTCTCGGCACCTGGCCAACACTTGCTCCAAATGATCACAATGATCATTTCGCTGTTTAGAGAACACGGTTAAGTCATCTAGGTAAACCACGATGACTTTTCCCATCATACCTTTGAATGCAAAGTCCATGGCCCGCTGAAAAGTGGCACCAGCATTAGTTAGGCCGAAAGGCATCCTGCTGTAGGCAAATGTACCCCAGGGAGTAGTGAATGTTGTTTTGAATTGATCTTCAGGTGAAACCTCAATCTGATTGTAACCTGAAAAACCGTCAAGCATGGACAGCATCTCTGATCCAGTTACTGCTTGCAGAACTTGATCCATTATCGGAAGAGGGTAGTTGTCTTTCAGCGAAGCTTGATTCAAATTTCGAAAGTCTACGCAGATGCGTATTTCACCGTTTTTCTTGCGCACTGGCACAATATTTGCTACCCAAGTACTGTGATGGATAGGGAAGATGATTCTTGCGTCTAGCATCTTCTGAATTTCGGCCTGGATGGTACCCGAAATCTTGGGATTATAGTGCCTCTGCTTCTGGCGGAAGGCTTTGGCATCGTCTTTCAACGGAATATCGTGCTGAACGTCCTTCGGCTTGAAGGACTTTAAATCGGCATAAGACCATGCCAATACATCCATATATTTTTTCAGCAACTTGACAAATTTTCGCTTCTCTTCAGGCGTGCAACATTTGCCAATGTTCACGAATTGCGGGTGTTCTATCGAACCTATATTGACCGGTTCGGTTTCTGGGGACGAGCCAGGATCATCTCGCCTCTTCTTTCTTACAAAACGGTCATGCCTGTCAAACAGGCGTTCCAGAGAAACCAGGCCCTTCGGAATTTTATTTCCTTTGAGCTGACATACGCCGTCGTTCTCCTTTGATTCGTGGTTTTGACCGTCGATTGATTCACGGCATGTAGAGGTGGATCCTTCGAAATACAATTCTTTAAAATTTTCTGCCTTCTCCAGAAAGGCAATGAGTTGATTATCATCATTGAACACCTGCCAATGCTGAGAATTGTCTGGTACGCTCGGGCGGAAAACCACCTCAATGGTGTACTTGTTCATTTTCAAACCTGGATGTGGGAGCATGAGAGATGCTGAGACAGCCAATGAATCAGCCATGTCATTTTGAGCTCTTGGAATTGATTCAATTGAAAAGGCATCAAACTCCTCAATGTTGTCCCATACCGCATTACGGTAGTGCCTGAGTCTTTCATTCTTTACTTGATAAATCCTTTTGACTTGATTTACAACCAGCTCAGCATCACCTTGCACTTTTAGATTTTTAATTCCTCTTTCTTTTGCGGCCTGCATACCGAGTAAGAGAGACTCATACTCAGCAGTATTGTTAGTGTTGAAAAACTGCAATTTGAAAGAGAGAGGAATGACTTCTTCCTCAGGAGATATCAACACGACCCCAGTGCCACATCCACTAGTTGCACAGCTCCCATCGAATTGCAATGTCCAGATCTTATTAAGATCTCCTTCCTGAATGAGAACAGCCCCTGTTTTATCCGTCTCAGTAGATAAGAAGTAATTCCCCATCCCTGATGATTCAAAAAGGATTTGAGCTTTGGGGTCTTCAGAGTTGGTAACCAAGTATTTCTTTTGTGATTCTGGCTCCAAAGTCTGCATTATGCCTTTGACTGGAATTCTAGCTTTGGACCAGTCCATATGAATTTCTCCACCAACTTCGCTGCAAAAACTTCTTCCCAGCAATATTCCATATGCTGCCGGAATGTCAGCAACGAGGACTGTCATTTTTACTCTTTTATCCGGGAAAGCCGCAAATGCAAATTGCGCGTCCTTGATTTGACCAACCAACGGAACTTGCTTAGTTTCTAAGGAATAACACTGCCGAAAGGCTTGGTAAGAGTGAGGCCCAAAGCATGGGTGACTTTTGCCGGCATGACGTTGTCAGAAGCCCCGGAATCAATTATGCAATTACTCAGCTTGTGACCATTGATCAGCAGAGAGAGATAGAAAGGTTCTATCTTGCCTGACGCAGATGTTGAAGCAACATTTATATGGGATTCAGGGGGAGTGGAAAGGATTCCTTTTGGGGAAGCCTGATTAGGTATAACAGCTTGACTTTGGATATACTTAGTTAATCTTACAAGCTGTTCGGGGTTTGACTGAAGATACTCAGCTTCAGACATTTGGATCTTGGTCTTTTTTGCATGATCTATAATATCAAACGCGGCCAAGGGTTGCGTTGGTAAAGGAATGAGTCCCTCACCTCACGATGATGGAATAGGATTGGTGGTCTTAGTAGGAATGTGAGAGGACTGATTTGGAGGAGAGATAGGGGGAAAAGATCTCTTTGCAAAAGATTTGCCAGGGAGTTGAGTAGGAAGAGGATTACCTCTTTTAGCAATGATCGGAGGCGCGTTTGACACGGCCTTCTCCTGCTGGACATGGGCAGCAACTTCCGCTTCTTTTCCTTGCGAGCGAGTAAAAACAGCATATGACTGCCCGCTTGCGTACCCCTGGGTACCCTCTTCTTCATCAGATTCTTCCTCATCAAATTCCATATACCCGATAGTAGAGTCGCCACCGACATCTTGATCATCTTCGCCTTGAGACGAAGGTTCTTCATAATACTGCTCTTCTTCTTCAATCTCGGCCAGAGCATTGACCGGAGGGGCCTCAAGTGCCAACCGCGGAGCAGCTGTAGGTAAGCGCGGTCTTTGTGAAACATTGTTAGGAACGAAATTCCTCCGTGGAATATCCCGGTATGAGGAACTGGGAGAGGCCTGGGCCAACTGCTTCTTTAATGCGAGCAAATCGTTTGCCATCTTTTGGAATGCTGGATCAGACGAAGTGGTGGGCGAAGGGCCCAAAGATTTAGGCTTGGCTGATTCCTTTTTTAATTCGCCGGATATTATCAGATTATCCTCTATGCGAATGGCAGCGGCTTGGGTGAGAACCAAGGTGGCAACTCATTCCTGAAGGAGCAAGAAACTAACTTTCGAGCTCATAGCGTTTACGAAAAAACACTTTTGATTTTCCGGCGTTGGAAGCATGGCAACAGGGACACGGTTGATTAGTGCATTGAACCGGGTGACAAAATCGCGCATGGTCTCATTCGCCTCCTTCTTTAGGTGAGTGATTCGTGATAATAATGCAAATGCATCCTCTGAAGGCTTGTATCTGTCTTCGAAAGCATCCCGTAAGGTGGCCCAACTGGTGATAGATCCGGCCGGCAAATGCTGAAACCATTCAAATTTGCAGTGTACTTGTAGGGTTTCTAGAAAAGACGAACGACACATCTTCGTGGGTCACATCCAAAATCTTGCATTGCATGACATGATGAATGCAGATATGTGGGAATCCGTGCTTTGATTTCCACTCCCGTCGAATTTGGGAAAATTCTTTCGATATCCGTGAGGGAGGGCGTGAACTGGATGTGGTAAAGCCAAAGGACCCATCGCGTTTCCCCATGGTACCGCCATCTGAAAAGCCGGAAAGAGAACACGAGCTGGAATTGTAGTTCTGCTGAGTAGCAAGGCACTACAAAGGGATGTGGATGCCCCCTGCAAAAGACTTTTTCTTCGTGAAGGTGAGACACTCCTGGATGACCGGCTAGCCGAGCTTAGTGCTGAAAAACACGCCGGTGTTACGCTGAAATTGTGCCTTTGAAGCAGATCGAAAGTAGGATCAGCTTCTCGACGGGCTCTCCTGCTTTGCACGTAAAGGTTCACTCGCCAGTGTTCCTTCCAGATCTGTAATGTTATGGCACAGATTTAAACTTTCTTTTTGGTTGTACTTGCTGATTTTCTGGTTTTTCTGTCAAAAACCAGCAGCAGGCACTTTTCTAGATATTTAAAAACTATCCTCTTCAAAAAACCGATTGCGGTTAAATGACAAATTACAACGAGGATAAGATGGCAGGGAAGATTAGTAAGCTGATTTTCGGATCTTACTTTGAATTTTTCCAGAGGGTTTCAAACTTTTTGCAAACAGTCAAAACTCAGATCTATGGCAAAATACTGATTTTTTCAAAAACTCAGCGAACTAAAGATCTTTAACTAGACCAGATCTATGACTCTCAGAAGGAAATTTTTCAATTTGAGCACTTTTGCAAATTTTTGGATTTTTAACAAAAGTTCAGATTTGCAAACAGGCAGCAATCTTTTGATTTTTTCTGATTTTTTTATCTTACTACCAGCCATTAGATCTGACAGATCTATTCGTTCCCAGTAGGAGTCGCCAAAAACTGTTGGTCCGAAAATCTGTCGCCTGGACAAATCTATGGATAGACGAGCCAATAGTGTGCAGGGCTTAGCCCCTCTTTGAGTCAGCAAAGTGAAACTGGTTTATTGCTATTCTACCAGCAGGAATCTATGCAAGTCTCACAGATTCTACCTTCGGGGTTTGGGATCTCATCCCAGTAGAGTGTTTCAGGCTACGAAAAGAAAGGAATGAAAGAGGGAAAAGAGAAAGAACATATCCGAAGGAAGAAAAGAAATGAATTCCAAAGCGAAAGGTCAAGATTTATGTTTTTGGGTTGGTAGTAAATGTGAGCCAAACCTACTTGCATAAATAAACAAAGCAATCTTGATGAGCAAATTGTAGACACCAAATTTGTGTCTTACGACCCCTTGTGACCCGCATCTCATCTCGCAATCTAACCTCATCACCTAAACCTTACACAATTATTTATTAATTACCTTATAATTGATAAATCCACATCACCTTACCCGCCACCTCACTTTGCCACCTCATCATGACCTAGCCCTAACCCTAAACTAACCTAATTAAGACCCATGACTTGGTCTAGACTCACATCCATAACTAATGCCTCCTTACTCGCACCCAAAGCCAAACTTCTAGCCACTTGACCAAGCCCACAACTGATCTCTCGGGAGAAAAGCAGGGAAGGTGGGCTATTTTACTAAAAATAGCCTACTTTTTCCTTACCGATGCGGTTCTGCTCGACCGCCGTCGGTTACGTAACCGCCATCGGTTCCTGTAAATGGGCTCCCAAACCAAAACAACGGATGAGAATTTCATTTTGGAGATCGGTCGAAAGGATTTTGGATCAACGAGAGGCATTGGGAGTGAAAAGCGAGTCCAGATCTTCACTTGACAGAGCGAGAGGCAGTGGAAATACCGAGAAGTGTTTACTGACCAAGGAGATCAACTTGCATCTTTGTCAAAACCGAGAGTAAGTCACATCTTGCATGTCCTCTGTTATAACATTTCTTATGCTCTTGAATTTCGGTCCTCCTAAATCCATCTCTGAATCTACTACCCAACGTGTCATTGCATCTAGCTTTGTCATTCTTTTACCCCTCATCATCTCATTTCCTAATATCATCCATAAACCAGCCTTACAAAACACCATAGCTACTAAGAAGATCCTAGAACCCACCTCGGTATCGATTATCGAATCGCATCGGCTATCGCTTAGCCGGCTATCGATAACCGTATCGGTTCACCTGTGACTAAAACTTAAACCGAAACCCTTTCCTACTAGTTTCAACCAAGTAATCTAATTGATATTTTGCGGTCTTTTGTGTTAATTCATATTAGCGAGGGCCGACCACCTTCGAAAGGAAGTTTTATATTTCACAGGCCCAAGGCGTTTCCTCATTTATTGTTTAATCAAAATCTTGTGGTCTTGTGTTCTTATTTGCGGGTAGTCCTTCCAAGACAAAAAGGAGTTCTTCATGATCGGCTGATCTTTCTCTACGATGCGCGCACCATCTCGACATTCACGGGTATTCCTCCTAACCCTAACCTCATATGTTTAAAAGGAATGAAAGGATAGAATCAACTCTATTCCCAGCGAGTCATTAGTGAAACATTTTGGCACGCCGGTGGGACCCATTTTGGGTTTCTTTCTCTTGCTTATTTTCATTTTAGGAAGCATACTTGTTTGTTCTTTGCTTTTGTTATATATTTCGTAAAGAATTTGTCTTGCTTTCCTAGTTTCGCATTAGTGAAAGTCATCTCTCTTGCTTCATCGAACATAATTTTCGATTTGGGTTTAAAACACATGCATTGCATTCCTGCTTGTTGTTCTTCAATTCTAGTGAACATAGATTAAGTAACAGGTCGTACACGTGGGGGTGATATCCACGGTATTGACAGGAAATTAACCCTAGTTTCAACTTTGCACACACATCTGAATCACTTCACATTAACACAACACTCAAACATCCCCCTTTTCCGCGGTATTCCTCCGCTTGATTGAGGTAACCTTATAAGCCAAAACAAACTTGACATTTCCCCTAGGTCTTGTTGTTTAGGATTATGACATCATCTTACGTCTAAAGGCATAAGCCCACGATAACTAAAATTAACCCTAGGATTAGTCTCTGGATTTGCGTGTGCATCTTGCTTGTTTTCAAATTCTTTTTCTGTCATACATACTTTGTCTTACGTGATCAATAAGTTGACAAATATACTCAACGTTGCTAAAAATCAAATTAGCGACCTTTTATATCTTCTTATCCTAGACTTTTGACACGGCATCGGTTAAGCGGCGTCGTCGTCGCTCTCTCTGACCGACGCACGGTTATTAAACCGATATCGATTCTTGTCTTCATCGATTACGACAAACCAACAACTTGCCAAATTCATCATTACGAGGTTGTTTTTGTTCTTGATAGATTGAAACTTTCTGTGTGTTCTTGTCCATGGTTGTCATCACTCGGAAGCAAGCCGCCGCCATGGTTTCACATGCACTCTGTGTCTTTGCTGAATCACCCCCTTCACATTACATAGGGAACCCTACGGACACCGGTGAGATCCCCCAAATTCTGTAGGAGACAAGGACTTTGCCAAATTTACGGATGCTAATCCCGTGTACATGTCTGATACTATTTGTCTCATGCCCCTGACCGTACGCCTGATGGTCAGCTCCTTGTTGGCATGCCTATTAGTATAGCTGCTCATTTAGCTCCCACTCCTCCTGATAACACCGCCTTACTTCCTGCATCTCTAGCCCCGTCTCCCAATCCGACGGCTTCAGAGGTTCATACGACCCCGATTAGCTTTCCTTTGGTTAATCTTGGACCCCACGTATCGTTACCACCAACTGCCCCTACCTCATCTCTCTTTCAGACCACTCCATTCATGACTTGCTCTCTGCCACCTATTCACACGAGCTTTCCTTCTCAAGCTCCGCCTACCTTTTCATTCCCATACACGTATCCAGTAACCTCAACACCTTATATGGGACATCCCTATTCTGTTGCTCCAACATACTCATCCTCCATACCTTATCAACACTTAGCCCCACCATTGTCCAGCGGAAGCCCTTGGTCCAACTTGCCTCCGTTTACCACAACCGCACCATCATCTCATCCAACCACAGATTTCATCAAACAAATGATGGACAAAATGCAAAATCTGGAGGCTTCGGTTTCGGGAAGTCGTAGCGCCTTGACATACGAACAAGTTTGTCGGGAGCCCATTCACCCTTCTGTCCCCCTTCATTCATATCCTCCTCAATGGGAGTTGCCAAAATTTACTCGTTTTAATAGTAAAGAGGATCCTCAACAACACTTGCGATCATTTAGACATGCTTGTTATTTGATTGCCCATGATGACGCCTTGTTACTCCGCACCTTCCCCATGTCCTTATCAGGACCCGCCTTGGAGTGGTACAGTGCTTTAACCCAGCACTCGATCTTCTCTTTTAACCAACTAGCCCAATCTTTCTTGGATCATTTCTCCATTAACATTGCCAAGAAAGTATCTATCACCGACCTTTATGCCATCCGACAATTTGAAGGCGAATCTATCGCAGATTTCGTTGGGACGATGGCGGGCCTTATCAACCAACTTACATATGCCTTGCCTCAAGCTGAACTTATCGAACTTTTCACGCGGGCATGTGCTAAGCACATTTCTCCTACTCTTCAAATTCAAACTTTCCGCACATTCGACGAGGCCTTTACCATGGCTCGGAAATTAGAAATTCGAGCCTTAGAAGAAGAGAAATTGCGGTTGCGTAACAAAAACCCCAATTTCTGAACTCCAGATTCTACCAACAAGCCAAACACCACCACTCCTCACGCGTCCACTTCTTCTAAATCAAAAGGAGCTGTCCACGCGGTAATGGTCAAATCTCAAACACCGTCCAATACTCATGAAAAAACCACTATAAGTACAAAGCCGAGCCCATCAATTACACTCCTTGGGAGAAACTTATGGCGTCATCCTGGAGAAATTGCTCAAAGCGGGGCTATCACCTTGCCCCTGTTAAACCTCACTCTGGGTTTGACTCCACCGCATGTATACCTTCTGATAAAGAAAATGACTTTTGTAACTTTCACGCGTAAAGGACATAGTCATGAAAACTGCAAGATGTTGAAAAACATAGTGCAGGAAATGGTTGATGCGGGGGATATAGCCCTCGATAATCCTAACGCCCCTGCTAACCGAAATCTGAAAATTTTCAACAAGCCATTCCCGAATCACTCGTCCAACAGTAACGTAAACCAAGATATCTTAGCCGAGGAGAGTGTTCATGAGATCCATGCAATCTTCGATTCTCAGCCAAAAGCCTCTATTGAAAAATTTTTGAATCAAGCCTCTCCACCAACACAGGAGTCTGAACCTCCTTCACCACCATCAAGCCAAAGTGAAATCATTCCTTTACCCATAAAAGAGTTAACTGCCTGGACTTCTCTTCTCATCGATGAGTCTTCTTACACCACATCCCTCTGGAGCGTGAGCGGATGTTATCTAATTTATCTATTTCCCAAACGTCCCCTTCTACTACTCTCTTGCTTTGCCTGAGAGGAAGGCTCGCCACTCCTTTTGAATCCTTAGGCAGAAATCTCTTACACCGACATCACCACATTCTTTAAACATGACGGATCCCCTCAAACACGCCCTCCTACCTATTAGTCCCTCATCGCCTAAATCTTTTCAACGACCGGTTGACCTCTTAACATCTATTGATACAGTGCCTCATCTACCTCCTGTGTCACACCCACAGTGGACTGGAATCACAACCCGTCGTTCTTCCGTACAAAAGTTCATATTCACACGTGAGGACTGTCATTCCACAGAAGATAGACAGGCCCTATGGGAACGTTTGAGTACCCCTTTTTCTACTCAAATGCAAATGACTGATCCTGATGTCTCCACCATATACCCGAAGTGTTTACAGAAGCTTAAAATGCCCCTGTTCTCACCTTCACCCCCCTCACCTCTACCAAATGCCCCGTCCACTTCTATCAACTTAACCGGATCTTCCCCTACGCTTGGGACCTCACCAATGCCCAGTCTAACGCACCCGCCTAAGCGACTCGATCTATCCAAAAATAAATCCGTCCCGCCACCTAGGAGACAAACTCAATCCGTGCCCCTATCACAATCAAAACCATCATCGTCATACCTACCTTCCATATTGGGACCCCATCCCTCTACCTTACATCAATATATCATACCTCCTGCGTTTTCTTCAAAACAACCTACGCCTTCCGCACCCATACAGAAATTCCAGGGTATAGCAACACCGTCACTCCGCGTATCTGTCCACCTATCGACCCTAAACAAATTCCATCATCAAAAGATTTGTTTTTCGGTCACTCCTATTTCCCGTGGTTGTTTTACGATACCACATCATCTGCGGACCTCATCATCGAACATAACTTGCGCGCGAAGAAATCACGTTTAGTGAAAACCACGTATCAACACCCCTCGGCTAAACCACCACCCGTGCGAACCAACCACGCCCAAACATTACCAAAACCCGCATAACCAATACCCTCATCCTCTTCCGATTTTGACCCACTCGAAAGGATCTTACGCCAAATCCTTGCTATGTTGGTGGAGAATGCGACCATTTCCCTACCTCCACTTAGACCTTATGACCCGTCTAAACCCCGACCTATGGGTTACGATGAGTCTAAAATCTGCGCTTATCACCGCACACCAGGACATGATGTGGAGGGATGCAAAGCTCTAAAAACCATCCTTCGTCAGTCACCTCTCCCGGATAGAAAGATTAAGAAAGACAACTTACGAAGGGAGAGACCTTTAGTTTCCATTCCCTCTCCTATACCATCTGTCCCGCCTCACCAGATCTATCATTATTCTGACCCCACCTCTTGAAGACCATGAGTTATCCCACCATCTTCCTTATCTCGGGTCTACGAGATTAATATGATTAGTGTCATTGCTACTCGAGGGAGAAAAACAATGGGAAAGCAAAGAAAACACACTGCGGCATCTCTTTCTCAAAATCGAACATCCAGATTGCACCACCACCTAAAGTGGTCATTCGCGGACCCTTTATCCGTCTCTAATGGCATTGCCCACCGAAATATGATTAAACACTTCTTCACCATCACCCAGTAAAAATGACCTTTGTATGATCTCATTCGGACTTACGAATCTCATCGACAAGCTCTCGTTGAGATCCTTGAGGATAGAGGTTTTACCTAATGAAACCCACTGTCGCCTCCATTCTAACACCCGATCACGTTGCTTCTCTCACCCAACAACCCATTTGCCCAACCATTCACGTCTCTGTACAACAAGCTGCTGCTGATCGGTTTCTCGAAGCGAAATTGTTGACTTTGGTACGAAGATCCACGACCTGCTCTTTTCATCTCGGCTTACATCCGGGACATTCGGGTGCGTCGTGTTATGATTGGGGGGTCTTAGCCTAAACATCATCTCTTGAAAGCCTTCCAACAAATGAATATCCCTTCAGTTGCATGTGTGCCAACCCCATCATGTTGCGGTCATTGATGATGTTATTACTTCTACCTTAGGCACCGTGATCCTCAACATTCGGGTAGGACCACGTACTTTACCGAACTCTTCTATGTCTTGGAGGGAGAGTTCGATATAATATATTCTTGGGTCGTCCTTGGATCAGAGCCATGGGATGCGTTCCTCAACATTACATAGATGCATAAAATTTGAGTACGAGGGAAGTCCTGCACCGTAAAAGCTGACCCTCCCCCTTTAAAACCTGCAATATGTTATACCGCCCTAACGATGTGCTTATACCAATCAAGACACCCATACATTCAACCCACCATCCTCTTGAATGTACCTCAACCATCCACCTCAACCGCGCTACGCCTTGGTGATGAAACCACCATCGCAAAAACCACTTCCCTTCCCATGCTAACATTCCAACCTCAGGCCCTTAGTAGATGTTTTTCGGCGCCTTCTGTTTGGGAGTACCGCTATATAACGTTAGTTCTTTCCCTACCCGCGGAGTACGGACAATTACATGCACATCCCACCTACGGCCGTCGCGTGGGGAGGTAATCTCTTACGGACCACCCCATTGCCGCACTAACCTAACGTATGGGGGTGTTGGCGCATCCTCCATTACCCACTGAACCTCCTCTTGGTGTGGTTCCCTTCGATCCGATTTTCAATACTTGACAAATCGTCGTTTCGCCCCTCACCTTCTTGACTCGTTGTGCGTGGAAAGGCTTTGGTTTTGGCCTTTACGAACAAGGCCGACATACACTCATTCCGTGACTACCGTAAACATAATGATCGTAGTGGTCTCGGTTTTCCGAAACACCTACCACGGAGACACCTCCTGTCAGGTTGTATCTGGAAGAAGAAGCGTCGCCCCTACCAAACCATCATCACCCACTTTGCCATCATCACCCACGAGAATCTATAGACCACTGAATCCATCCCTCCTAACTTTTTTTCATAAATGCTATCTTCATAGGTCCTCTCACTTATCAGCGCGATAATGAGGACCCATCTTCTCTTCCCCTTACGTATCCGGACATGATCGAAGAGGATTACCTTTGATTAATGTTGTTGAATGCCGGGATGATGACTCCATCCTCACTTACCTTGGCGCGGATGATTCTTATATTCACGAGCCTTACCATCTGAAACCCAAACCATCTTTGAGCAGATCTACTATAGAAATCAACATCCACACGGAGGAGGATCCTCACATTGTGAAGATTGGACAATCCCTTAACACATCGAGACAAGCCGCCTTTACTTTACCTTTCTCCGTGCTCATGACCAAGCTTTCGCATGGTCTTACGGCTGACATGCCGAGAATTGATCCTACCATTGCCGTCCATAACATCACCTAAACCCCGATTCCAAACCAGTCAAACGAAATTGAGAAAAATGCATCCACGCATTGCTCTCTTGGTGAAGAGAGCTCAGCGACTCCTTTACTGTTTCCTTCATCTTGCTATTGACTATCCTCGATGGATTTCTAACATCGTACACATGTCACTAAAGCGACGGGGGGACTTCGGATATGCCGCAGTTTCGGGATCTTAACCTCGCTTGCCCTAAGGATGACTTCCCTTACCTAGCATTGACCAACTTGTTGATCTAGCTGCAGGTCATGAGATGCTCTCTCTCATGGATGGCTTTTCGAGGATCTGACCAAATTTTGGTTGCCCTGCCGATCAACACAAAACGCCTTCATAACTCCTTGGGAACCTTACATTATCGTGTCATGCCATTTGGCCTTAAGAATCTTTGGTCTTTACCTATCGGCGGGCTATGACCTACATTTTCATGACATTATGCACACTATCCTTGAAGATTATGTCGACGATCTTCTCGGAGTCTAAACATCGTAGTGAACATCTCGATGTTTTAACCATTATTTTTGATGCTTTGTTATAATATTACATCGCCTTGACCAAAGAAATGTGTCTTTGGTGTTCTTTGAGGAAAACTTCTTGGCTTTATCGTCTCTTTGCGTGGCATTGAGGTCGATCCATCTAAAGTCAAAGCTATCCTAGAAATGCCCCCACCCAAAATCTCAAACAATTGCGTAGTTTACAGGGTAAGCTCGATCTATCCGACGTTTCATCTCCCACTCTCGGATCGGTGTCGACCTTTTCATCACCTTCTTAAAAGGACATTGCCTTTGATGGGTGAGGAGTGTCACCAAGCCTTGAAGCTCTCAAATCCTATCTCTTGCAGACCACCGTGCTTATCCCACCCCGGGAGACGACCGCCCTTTCTACCTTTATCTTTCCTTGCCCCACCATCTTTATAGGGGTGCTTGCTCGCACATCGGGATTCGGCACGACGAGAACAGGCCGTTTATTATATAAGTCGTACCCTCGTGGATTATGAGACTAGGTATACACATGTAGAAAAATTGTGCCTTGCCCTATCATTTGTAGCCACCAAACTCCGACATTACCTCCTGAATCACAAAACTTTTGTCATCACCAACACGGACCCCATTCATTATATGTATGCCAAACCGCATCTAAACCAACGTATCGCTCGATGGCTTATGCTCCTCGCTGACCTTGACCTTGAATTCGTACAACAGAAGTCAATCAAAGGACAAACTCTTGCAGACCAACTTGCGGAGGCCCCTTTACCTGGGGAACAATTTACCAATTTTACCTTCCCCGACGAACTCATCGCCACTCTTTCACTCCGGGAAGAGTTGTATCAAATGACCCTCTTCTTCGATGGATCTAAATGCCAGCGCGGCGGAGGAGCCGGCGTTGTTCTCATTCCTCTCGGCCATTGAACCTATGCCTCTTTCATTTCGGCTTGATTTCCCTTGCACTAATAATACGGCGGAATACGAGGCCCTTGTTACTGGGTCTCGAGTTGCGTTACACTTAGGCATCAAATCTATCAACATTTTTGGCGACTCTCGATTGGTAGTCAATCAAGTTATGGGCGTCTACCATGCAAAAATGAGGAACTTCAAAAATACAAACACTACGTGGATTCACTTCTAGCCTTATTTACTCACTATTCTATCTGAGCCATTCCACGCTCCACTTGAAATTTGCGGACACTATGGCTTGCTTAGCCTCCCAAATTCCCTTGCACCCCAACTGACTCTGAATTATTCGTCATGGTCCAACAACTTTTTGTCCCATCTATTCACCCGGTAGTTTGTACGATAAATCGTATGTCTACTAGTTCGCGGGATACAGTACCACCATTTCACGACTACCTTACAATCTCTATTCTCCTCACTTTGACCTTACTAGTAACTTGGCAAAACGTGCTTTTCTTAAAAGTGTTTCGCGTTATGTTGTCATGGGGGACTCCTCTATAAACGTGGCTTTGATGGCATCCTCCTTGTTTGTCTAGCGGCGCGGAGGCCACTCATACCATCCAGCGGGTCCATGACGGTATTTGTGGTGGACATTTTAGCGGCCTTGCCGTGGCCAAACAATCCTTCGCCTTGGTTATTATTGGCCTACTCTCGATAACATACTACTCTGAATATGTTAAGCGTTGTGTTATGTGTCGACAACATGCCAACCTTGACATACTCCTAGCCACCCGCTCCAGTCGCTCGAGATCTTTGGCCCTTCTCACATGATGGGGTTTAGACCTTATTGGTGAGATTCACCCGACCTCTTCACAACGTCACCGTTGGATAATCACAGGCGACCGAATATTACACAAAATGGGTGGAGGCTATTCCACTCATTTCAATCAAAAAAAAGAAAAAAATTGTCGAATTCATTAACCATCACATTATCATCGTTTTGGTATTCCTCATCGCTTTAATAACGAGATAATGGTAAATCTTTAAAAACAAGTTGTTCTGAGAGACCTTTGTGACAACTTTGGTATCAAACTTAGTTTCTCATCACCTTACTATCCACGGAGCCAATGGTGCAAGCCGAATCTTCTAATAAAACACTAACCAAAATCCTCATGAAAGTTGTCGATGAATCCGGAAGAAATTGGCGATCACATCCCTTTGCCCTTTGGGCTTATCGCACTAGTATTCGTACCTCCACTAATGCCACACCTTTTTCTTTGGTATACGGTGCAGAGGCTGTTTTTTGCCTCTCGAAATACAAATACCCTCCCTTAGAATATCTCTTGGGGATATTCTCACCAATGATGATTTCCGCGAGCGGTTAGCCCAATTGGAGCTTCTTGTGACGCCGTCTTACAGACTCTTGATCACCTTCAAATCTATCAAAAACGCATTAAACGTGCTTATGATAAGCGACTTCATGAGCGTACCTTTAAGGTTGGTGATCTTGTCCTCAAAGAGAATCAACATGTAACCAAACTAGAAAAGAGCAAACGTGGAAAATTTGCTCCCAATTGGATTGGGCCTTATATAATCACTCACACCTATGGATCTGGTACTTATCGTTTAGCTTCGCAATGGTAAACTTGAGCACAGCCCATAATGCCTTGCATCTTCGACCATTCTATTGTTGAAATTAGTGTTATATCACTTCTTATCCGCCTACTGCTCGTCCCTTGAGCTCCCATACCACCACATGCACTTGTTTCCTACATCTCGAAATAAAATCAAGCTCACCTCTCACCTCCCCTTAACGATGCCTTCCCCTTTTTAGTCTAGTCCATGACTTCAAAGTATTAAAATAAGCCGTATTCTTATGGGATTTTCTTGAGTCAAACTTCCTACTAAACTAGATGCTTCACGCTAAAAAGAACATCTAGTCATCTAAATTAAATATAGACTGCTCCCTCGAAGGACAGCTATATGCCAAATTATTATTGATCTTATTCTCTATATATTTGCTCCCTGAAGGACAGCTATGCACTAAAATCATATCTGCTACTATAAATAGACTGCTCCCTCGAAGGACAGCTATACACAGTCAGCCTCTAGCAGAAGCTTCTCGCATCGATCAGCTTCGTGAAGACCTCAAGAATAATACAATCAATATCCCTTGTAGACTTCCCGCATCGATCAGTCTACATTCAATAAAATAAAAGCCTCATTCAAAAGGACTTTTGAGTCATGGACTTGTCTATTTAGGGTAGGTTCTCTTTCGTCAGAACACTCACTTTGTAATAAGTTCTCTGCACCTCAGCTATACCATCCACCTCACCTCACCATTTGTTTCAACTCAAGGGACGTAATGTACGCTCGATATATTGTGATCACACAACTCTTTTCACCTATTGACTTCTCGTCTATGCACGGTACCTAGGGCTCCAAGCTCGTTCTACGTTGTGTGGTTTGTTTAGCTCTTTTCACCTACGGAGCACTCTTTCTGCTTTGCCTCGCATCTAGGATTGTGTGTTGACCTTAATCAGGACATGGTTCCCTTCTACTTGGGTAGGCTAACTTTCGCTTCCCTTATACCTTTTACAACATCACCAATTCATTACCAACACCATCAACCTTACCTTTACCAATCTTAATATTTTTACCAACCAACCAATTGCCTAAACCGTACCAAATTGCCTGAATTCACCTCTCCCTGATCCTAAGGGAGAACTACATCGGTCTGAGGCCCCTCCTTGCTTTGTGCAATGGGCTATGTAGGCACACTTCGGAGACATGGGGTCTCCCAGGTTAGCTCGACCATCCCCTACCATAACCTATCATGTGTGGTATATATAAATATTTTGTGTATTTCTATTTAATCACATTCCTCTTTATCCTTTTTCAAAACACCAAAAATCAAAACACAAACATTCTTATTATTATCATAACTCAAATCAACATACATATTCGGTTTTATTTAGATGTTAAACAAATACATCTTCTCTATCATCGACACGGAGTCGGTCGGCATCTTATTTATTCTTATACCTTGCTAACATTTACTTAAGACCCTCACGCCTCATCCCGAACTAGGTGATGATCGTGATCGTCGACCCCTCTCGCGGGGCTCTCTGTCCTCAAAGGTACCACGGCTATTGGTACACCTTCGCCCAGCGATCTGCCATCTCTCCTGTAACATATGAATACGCCCTCTCGCATGGAGGACTCCAGCCTCTAGTCTCCCCACTTTAGTGACTCATGACCACTAACAATCTTCTTGTCTCATTCACCTGCGTTTGGAGCTGCTGAACTAAACGCTGCAGACGATCCCTCTCTGCTGTAATCACAGCTATGTCAGGACAATCACGTATACCTCGCAGCTCCGCTGCCCACCATAATCTATAGGCCTCTGTCGTTCCTGCGTCCATTACCCTGCGATCGGCTGCTACCTCTTCAGGACCTTCTGGAGGTGTTGGCTGGGGAGGTGAGAGTACTGCCTCTGCGTCGATCCTCATATATGGTCTATAAGCCAGGGGTATATCCTGCACAAATCCAAATTGTCGCCGCACGCGATCTATAGGAATCCTCTCATATTCACCTGGCCTGTGCCCCGCGATCCACCTCATTCGCTCTACACCCCTTAACTCCTCAGCTATGCTCTCTGTTACCATATAGTTACCGTAAGGCCTCAATGGATGTCATGACCGTCACCCTCTCCCATACACACTGTAATACACAATATCACCCGTCACGGCACGAGATCTTGCCTCTTGTTCTGTCTGGACCCATCATCTGAATCCCAACCTCTGCACTCCGGTCTCTCCCGACTGGATGGGTTGGCCTATTGGTCGCACACAAACAATGTGCTCATAGGCCCAACAGTGTAATAAGTATGAACTATCCAGTGTCGTCTGTGATTTCACCTCTGAAGCCCATAAACCCTGTATAGCTCCGCCAAATATGCAGGTGCCCATGCAAAAGTCACGTTCCTTTCTATCATCTCCCAAATAACACACATCAATGCCTTTGGAAATCTTCCCCCTTCTACCCTCGGTAATGCATAATACCCTACCGCTATCATTAATATCACTGCTAACCTTGTCTCCTCGGGGTGTCTTTGCATACATTACCCCATATGTGAATGATAAACCTCATTGTGTTAAGTCTCGTGCGTATGGACCAAATCTTCTGTTATCGCTCCCAGTGCCGCTTTAGGTAGTGCACGATATACTTGGTTCTCTGTAATAGGGAGTCTCAAATACGAAACACATCTTCGATATTCTTGTCATCTCCTGTTGGCGGATAAAGGTATTTGTCTCGGGATTCCATCTCTCGATCAACGCTGTAACATACCATGGTTACGTGCGATTCGTGAATAATAACGGATTCCACTTAACCCCAAACGATTTATCAATGTCCATTCATTGGTGGTGTTACATCCGCTCGGATTAAGTGACAACAGTCTTTGGCACATTATCATTCATCCTCACCACCTCCTCTGCTGCGTACACATCAAAACAACAAACAACCATTCAATCCATCAAATCCCCACGGGTTTTTTCTCACATTACGGAAATTCCTCCGATGCTTAGGTATCGGTTATACATAACGATATCGGTTTATAACCGATACTCGGTTCTCCCTAACATACCGGTCAGGTCTTTATCATTACATACACATCTTCCTAAAAAACAACCACCTACGACAATAAATTGATCGTTTATTCCTCTCTGTATACACAAACATACCCGAAACCCCTGATTACCTACCCCATAACACTCACCTCATCTATAACCCTTGTTATCATGTTTTCTTTCTCATATCTACCCACTTATTCTCCTCTATTCATTCCCAAAAAATGCGGTAGTTAAATCACAAACAAGCTGATACCTCTTGGGTTGCAGCAGCTTGAGGTGGCCCTTGTCTTCCCTCTTGTCCCTGCCTGCTGGATGCTTCTCCTCGTTCTGCCATGATCACCACCCTTTTCAACTTTGTCTTTCTGCCTTCTGAATCTCGGATCACATTCACTTTCCTTGTCTCTTTTCTCCTTATCACTCAAATCTCTCATGCAAAAACCTGTCTCAGTCGTCAAAAAGCGTCGCGTTCGCGTATTTAACCTCTTGCATGGCTCTAAAATTAAAACTTAAGTTGCCACCCTAGCTTTTCTATTTTTAGAAAAGCTCATACCTAAATAACCGGTATCGGTTACTTAACCGATATCGGTCTATCAGCTACCGATATCGGTTACACACCTATCTTTTCTCAACAGCGTTCTTTTCTTCATTTCTCACCTAAATTTTTGTCGCGCCCGCCTCTTTTCCTGCATAAACAACACAATTTACCACATTTGTTCATCCACCACACATAGCATTACAATTTCATTAACATCATTTATTTTATACAAATACACAAACCATCAACTACGGATATCAAGAAACTATCAATCTATACATCATTTGGATCCAACTCATCAGTTACATATATCACAATGTCACAAAACCACCAATTCATCACATAACATGACATTCATATATACGTACAAAAAAAAAAAAACATCAGCATCATCCATCTATCAACATGTCAATTAAACTCATCACACATTCTATATATTACCAGCCATTAACCAAATATTTAAACACATTTTGAACACTGCATGTGGATCAAAACATCGTCTCTATATATATATATATATAAGTTTTTTCAAAATACAATGTGCCCTACATTGGGGCCTCTGTGATCTCATCATACAACAAAGCGCGCACGCGAGGCCATGATAAGCTGTCAAAAAAAATCTCGACTCGGCTCATGGGCCGGTCCCTCGTATCAAAATAGCTATATACTCGGCTCATGAGACCGGTATCCACTATCTGACCCCTACTCGGCTCGCGAGGCGGTATCTGATAAATGAATGAATGAATACATGAATAATACATATACCTGCACGCGAGCCTCTGTCAATACACCCGGTTCGCGAGACCGGTGCCCATCTCTAAAATACAACAACCATGTGCAGGATCTCTCGGCTCTCCCCACCGCCCTCGGCACCTCTCCCCGCTGGTCACTGTGGTGCCTCTCGCCTCCTGCCCGTCACGGACACGCCCAGTGTGGCTGCGCCTCCTGAGATCTCTGGGCGTGAGAGGTCTACGCCTATCTTGCTGCATAAGCTGATACTCGACTCCGGTACCATCAAGAATATCCACGATAATATCGGGCCTCTGCTCTAACCTCCATATAGCGCTCTCGAGCCAGCGGAGGGTGGGGCTGGTCCCTGGCACCTCTGACCAATGCCCCCAGGTCTTTGTCTTTGGTCTTCTTGGTGGTGCTGTGGCCACGCAGTGGTGCCGTGCATGTACTTTCTTTTGCTGTGCACTGCACTGTGGGTATGTGGTCTTGGTGGTGGTGGTGCTTTACTGTGCTGTGCTGAGCACAGGCTAGCTGCCTGTAAGACACCTATACGTGCTGTGCTTGTGCTAGCTGCCTGTAAGAGCTGCACCTGACCCCTGAGCTGATCTCTCTCTCCTATATAACTCTGACCAAGTCTGGTACATGCGGGCGGTACTATCTGGCTGCTCTCTCTGCCCCCCACCACCTGTGTATGCTCCGTGCACCCAGCATCATCTACACCCTCACCTGCTGACCTCTCCGCTACCCAATCTGGATCCAAAGGCTGTGGTGCAGGCAGTGGGGCCTCTACATCATCCCTCCTGTACTGAGGGAAGGGAGGTGGCTCATCCTGTCGCAGCCCCATCTGCCTGCGTACCCTCTCCGGGGTATCGCTCGTACTCTCCCGGCCTCCGTCCTGCTTTATCCGGAATGTGTCTTTGGATTAGGCGCAGGCTATAAGCGGGCTCCTCTGCCGGGGTGGTGACCTCTGTAGGGTCTCCATCAATGTCTCTCTTTTGCTTTGTAAGGCCCTCTGTGAAATGTCATAGTATGCCACATCCCGACTGCAAAATGCTCGTGGCTGGCCCACGACCCCCACCACCTCACGAAAGCCATATCGGTATATGACTGTGGCCACAGGCTGCTGATGGGGTAACCCTCTTGGCTTTGATACATATGATGTGCTCGTATGCCCAACAATGCAACAAAATGTAGAGCAAATACCGAATCGCCTCCTCGGCGATAGCCCCATAGCTCCTGTCTGATTGCACCGGATATCTTTGGTGCCCGGGCGTAACAGTGTGCTCCTCCACCATCTCAAGCGGCACCCCCATCAATGCTCGTGGGAGCGGCCTCCCTGCGAGTCCGGGAGGCGAGAAGCGGGTGATCCCACCATCATCAACCACGCCGCCAGGTCGTGTCTCGTGTCGATGCGCACGGTACATGTCACCGTGCCGATACTCGTGGCCCATGGTAGGTCGATGGCGTGCATTGCATCCCCAAAAACCTGCAGTATGCTGTCCATGGCAGTCTCTGAATCTACCTGGAAGACTACCTCTCCCTCGATAGGTAACCGAAGGATGCGATACACATCCTCCAATGTGACGGTCATCTCCCCAGTCGGGAGATGGAACACATTGGTCGCCGGATCCCATCTCTCGATGAGGGCGACCATCAGGCTGTGATCTCTCTCTATCGCTCTGTACCTCTGGACTCCACCGAGTCCCACCTCGCGCATGATGGCCCAATGAGCCGCAGATACGTGTGGCCTCATCCGCACCAACAGCGGGGGCATCCTATCCCGCATCGTCAACTGCTGACGTGCCTGCAAAACCAACCCACATCCTTAGACCTACTCTTTATTACAACATCTACTTTATCATCTAAACACCCTTTTTATCCCCCCGACCATACCCTGACTCTCTACCACCCCCTCTGTGACCTACCACCCTAAAAAAACCCAAAACCATCCCACCCAAAACCAACCAAAACCCAAACAAAACACATGCCCCCCACCAACCAACAACCCAGCTCCACACCCACCCACCTTTGACCCCACCCACAACCCAAAAAAACCCAAAACCCAACCCTACACAAAACCCTTCTCCCCCTCCAACTCAAACCCAAAACCCAAAACCCTACACCTACAAACCCTTCTCCCACCTCCAACTCAAACCCAACCCAACCCTACACCAAACCTTTCTCCACCCCTAACCCAACCCCCCACACAAACCCTTCTCCACACCAAACCCCACCCCACCCACAATGACCCCACACCCACCCACCCACCCACCCAACCCAAAACCCAAAACCCAACCCACCCACACCCCACAAACCAAAACACCACCCACCGCGCCGATACATGACCGCCGCGCCGGTCACCAACAACACTCCTTTTTCCCTAAAATTTTGCGATCCGATGCGATGCGGTCGCTTAGTGACCGAACATCGGTCACTTGTCTTCTCCCGGGCCAGAACCCGCGGCCCCCAAAACCCATTTTTACCTATTTCTACCCATCTACCCACCCAAATACCTAAAAACTTACCCACCTACCCACCTTAGCCTATCTAGCCTATCTACCCTCTCCCTTTTTCAAATCATTTCCATTTTCTCATTATTTCCTAAAAAGGTTAATTCTACCCAAACCCCCAATTTAGCATAATCTGACCAAATCACCAAATTAAAGAGTTTGAATCTACCGAGATGACGACACGTCGTCGTGGTGGGATGGGTGGTGGCGGTCCAGCTGGTCCAGCCCCTCCGGCTCCTCTGCTGTGCCATGGCTCCATCACGATCTGCTTTGGGTCCCCGGCCAATCAGCTGCTTGCCTCCTCCTTAATCGGGCCCCTTATCAGACTCTCTCACTTGTCTGATAGCTCCACCTCACTCAATCAAGCCTCTAATCTCAACTCTCCACGTCGAGACAAGTCGATTTGGTTTGCAATAACAAAAGTGACAATGATGACCGTATTTTTTTTTTTATAGGTTTTTCGCCTTTCACCGATATCGGTTTCATTTTGCCCTAAGGAACCGGTATCGGTCCCTTAACCGATATCGGTCATGCAGAATCGACATCGGTTCTCTACCCAACTTTCACCCCATTCTTTGCCCTTATTTACTCCTTGCCTCTTTTTCACCAATATCGCCTCTATCCACCTTTCTTTTGCACACCATTTGTTCACTTGTCAGGCTTTGACCTAAGGCCTCGACCTACTGTTGGCCCGACCTAAGGCCTCGACCTACCTATTCGGCCCGACCCAAGGCCTCAACCTACCTACCTATTCGGCCCGACCCAAGGCCTCGCCCTACCCATTTGGCCCCGACCCAAGGCCTCGCCTACCTATTCGGCCCTGCCTAAGGCCTAGGCCTCAGCCTACCCATTCGGCCCGACCTAAGGCCTCGGCCTACCTATTCGGCCCGACCTAAGGCCTCGGCCTACCCGACCTAGGCCTCGGCCTCGACCTCAAGGCCTCGGCCTACCTTTCGGCCAGACCCAGGCCTCGCCCTACCCATTTGGCCCGACCCAAGGCCTCGGCCTACCTATTCGGCCCGACCTAAGGCCTCGCCTACCTACCCAAGGCCTCGGCCCGGCCCCCCGAGGGCCTCGCCCTACCCATTTGGCCCGACCCAAGGCCTCGGCCTACCTGTTCGGCCCGACCCACCTCGGCCTCGCCTCCCACCCATTTGGCCCGACCCAGGCCTCGCCTACCAATTTGGCCCGACCCAAGGCCTCGACCTACCAATTGGCCCGACCCAGGCCTCGCCCTCACTTTATTTGGCCCCACCCCAGGCCTCCCTTTACCCTTCGGCCCGACCCAGGCCATGACCCAACACTTGGCCCGACCCACGGCCGCACCCACTTCCATCCCTTACCCAAAATCAACACCATACACTTTTATCCACCCATCCGGTAGTTTTTGTTGATCGAGCTCACTGTTCGTGTTTTAGCATGATTAGGGTCCTTGACTTGATCTGTCGACCAACTTTGCCCAGGACCTGGGCCGTGACGTTTATCTCAACCAAACCAACCTTTTGAGTGCTTGCCGAACATGCCTAAACGTTCTGTACCTTACATTATATACCACAGGGCTACTTCCTATGCCTTGGATACCGGGATTATATCACCCTTGTTTGGATAAACTATCGACCTTTGCCTCTGCTTCTTTGGGTTTGCTCGTCAAATCATGTACCCTAGTCGTCTTATGGCATTTGATATGCGTCTGCTTCCTTGAACCTACCCCACCATCTTACCATCCCTCTCTGCCCCATTTACCCTTATCAACCTATCCACGATTTCCGTTCACTCAATCTGTGATAGATTTGAGGGGATTACCTATACCCTTAACAGAGTAACCACTTCATATTATTGTCAGTGCGACTTTACAAAACAAGCTACACGCAATGATAAGGGGCTAATGTAGACACCAAATTTGTGTCTTACGACCCCTTGTGACCACGCATCTCATCTCGATCTAACCTCATCACCTAAACCTTACACAATTATTTATTAATTACCTTATAATTGATAAATCCACATCACCTTACCACCACACCACCTCACTTTGCCACCTCATCATGACCTAGCCCTAACCTAAACTAACCTAATTAAGACCCATGACTTGGTCTAGACTCACATCCATAACTAATGCCTCCTTACTCGCACCCAAAGCCGACCTTCTAGCCACTTGACCAAGCCCATGGCCCAGATCTCTCGGGAGAAAAGCGGGGAAGGTGGGCTATTTTACTAAAAATAGCCTACTTTTTCCTTACCGATGCCGGTTCCTACTCGACCGCCGTCGGTTACGTAACCGCCATCGGTTCCCTGTAAATGGGCTCCCCAAACCAAAACAACGGATCGGAATTTCATTTTGGAGATCGGTCGAAGGATTTTGGATCAACAGAGAGCATTGCGAGCGAAAAATAGAGTCAGATCTTCACTTGACGAGCGCGAGGCAGTGGAAATACCAGAAGTGTTTACAACCAAGGAGATCAACTTGCATCTTTGTCAAAACCAGTAAGTCACATCTTGCATGTCCTCTGTTATAACATTTCTTATGCTCTGTGAATTTCAGTCCTCCTAAATCCGTCTCTGAATCTACTACCCAACGTGTCATTGCATCTAACTGCATTCATTCTTTTACCCCTCATCATCTCATTTCCTAATATCATCCATAAACCACCTTACCTTACAAAACACCATAGCTACTAAGAAGATCCTAGAACCCACCGGTATCGGTTATCGATGTACCGGCATCGGCTACTGAGAACCGGCATCGGTATCGGACTATAACCCCAGCCTTCTCCTACTAGTTTCAACCAGAAAATTGATATTTCCCCTACCCGGTTAATTCATATTACGAAACAACCTTAATTGATATTTCTGAGTCTTTTGTGTTAATTCATATTAGCGTGGTCTTGTGCTTATTTGCCACCTTCGAAAGGAAGTTTTATTTCACAGGCCCATCTCGACATTCAACAAAAAGTTTCCTCATAACCCTAACCTCATAACCTGTTTCTAAAAGGAATGAAAGGATAGAAGCAACTCTATTCCCGTGTTCTTAGTCATTCCGAGTGAAACACAAATGACAGAAAAGTAGATATGAATCCAACAGATTAAACACATACAGATCTAACGTAAGGAAGATCTAATGCATAACACAGCTATTGAGCACAAAGTCTTAATATTTGTATTACTATTTTCTTCTATTACAAGAAAGCTCAAAGTCTTTCTCTCCTCACTTCTATTTTCATCTAAAAAATGTTCACCTCGAATACAACAAGTATTCTAGTATTTATAGAAGAGAGGAGAAGGAAAGCAAAAAAGGAGCCAACAAATATTTACAAAGATATTTACAAAATATCTAAAAGTCATGTTGACTTTTGACAACTTGATGGATGACATCATCCCATGATGCAACATGGATGATGTCATCATTTGTGCCAACACACTTTAGACATTTCAACAAGAAAGTCGAGAATAGAGAGAAGAAGAAGAAGAAGAAGAAGAAGAAGAAGCAGCTACTCGTCATCGTCATCCTGCGGCCGAAAGGGGGTTGCCTGCTTCTGATGCTGCTCAGGAGATGATATGTGGGCCGAGCACGATTTCTAAAAAGTTGTTAATCATGGGCCCAAATTGATCCTGTGATGGATCCTTGTGCTTTGCTTCGCCATTGCTTCGCAAGTCTCCCGCTCGCTTATGAGCTTTTCTGGGAGTTTAGAATAATCTTTCTCCACCTCGATGAGGAACCCGATGAAGTCCCTACAGGCCAGCAGGTTGTTGATAGATTCAGTGTCAAATGTGACCTCTGGCCCCGTTCCTTGAGAAGCGATCTCCTTGAAGATCCGGATAGTTTCATCACCTGATCTCATGGTAAAGGAAGGAGTGAGCAGCCCTGGAGACATGTTAAGAACAATTCGCTCCATTTGATGCATCGCATCCAGGGCCTCTTCCTTCACCTTGTCTATCTTTTCCAGAACAAATTCCAGCTGATCTATCCGATAGTCCAGAGTGGACATGGTTTTGTTGAGGGCCCTTGGATGGCCGAAAACTCCGAACTTGACCAGATCCTTGACTGAACAGTCGAACATTTGTTGAAAGGTCTCATGTTGGAGTCTAGCATGATCTAGCTCTTCTGATATGGGACCCGCTAATACTTGGAGTTCCTTGTTCACCTTTTTGATGTTTAGATATGAATTGACATACTCGGCGATCACTCTTTCACTGTCCTTGAGGATCTGGCTCCTCCAAGTAGAAACGGCCATACCCTGCTCGTTGATCTTTGAATATTCATTGATTTTCTCCTGGCTGAGAAGCTCAGAAGTCTCGGCGGTAGTCGTGGGAGGTGCACTACCCATCTTCTGTAAGGCTTGAAGCAGATATTTGTTCTGCTCCTTCAGTAGCCTTTTCTCTTCTTTTATTCCTTGAAGCTTTTTGCAGAGGGCATCGACTGTGGAAAGAGCTTCCCCTTGGAGACTTTCAGAAGACGTCCCCATTGTGACTTGAGTCACAGTAAAATCTATCGGAGACAGATCTTTTTTCTCCTTGAGGGGATCAGGGTATGCTATTTCCATAACTCTCTCACCCGCAGCACTTTGAGAGAAGCGTGTTACAGGCTTTTGCTTCTTTGCCCCTTTGGCCGGAATCACTGAAAAGTCCATCGGAGCGATGGGAACTTTCCTCTTTTGTTGGCTCAACTGCTGAGAGATCCAGGCTGGTCCCATAGAAGAAGGACCAGAGACAGAGGAGGAGGGAGCAACAGTAGAAGAGGGGAAAAACGTGGAGACACGCGGCGGTGGCATTGAAAGCATAGCCGAAGAAGTGTCCACGGGAGGAAGGGAAGCAGAAGCTGCAGAGGATGTAGGAAGGAAGGGAGCCCGGAAATGAGGGAAGAAATGGAGGAGGAAAGATCAGCGAGGGAGGAGAAGATAGACGAAGAGGCAGGGGAAAGAGTAGAAGAAGGGGCGGAGGACACGACCAAAGGGGTGGTCGTTTGAGTCACTCGAGGAGGGGAAGAAAGAGAAGAAGAAGGGACAGAAGGGACCTCTGTGGTTGTAGCAATGCCGACATCCTGAGTGGATGGGCGTATGGGACTATCCTCTGCTGCTTCTTTTTCTAGCAAATCTAGAGTTATTACCTGTTCCGACCGTGGAAGGAGGACTTTCGGAGTTTCTTCCCGGTGGTACTAGACTCACCCTCTACACCTTTGCCTTTTAACTACTTTTTGGACCTTGGAGGTGCACTGCCTAATGGGGAAGTTGTGAAATCTACCCTGAGGTAGATCAGCCCATTCATGCGGCACCCGAGTGCTTTCGCTTCGCGCATAGTCTCCTTGACCCTCTTCTCAATTGTCTGAGGAGCCTTGTTCTGTCAATGGCTAGGAAGGGCCAATCATCCCCTTCTTTTCATTATACACCTTGTCTACTTCATCTTCCGTAGTTTGGAAGCCTTTGGGGACAATGGCCACTCCGTATTGGATAATTTCCGCCAATGCTAAGCGAGAATGATCCTTTCTTCTGAGTTCCACCTCGTGGATGACGTCAATGTAAATATCCTCAATTTGAGGGACATGGATCGGATCAAGCTTAGCCCTTGGCAGGTAGCTCCCTTGGGTCAAAGGTAGGCCTGGCTGGGAAGTCATGTTTCAAATTGAGCAACTCCAGCTCTGCGAACATTTCCTTCACCTTGTGATGGGAGGAGCATGTGTACCGGCCCACTGTGAGGGGGAAAGGAGTTCCGCCCTTCTTTCTTTTGAGGCATTTCTCATGGTATGTGACCAGCTGCCTTGATAACTCTAGTAGAATCAGCTTAGGTCCAGCATACCTCGGTAGCCTAGTTGGCTCGCCCAAGAAGTTGACCGCCCTCAGATAGGTAAATGTGGGAAACTGGGTGAACAGGGCCCCCCACTTCTCCACGGTTGACACAATGTTTTTGGTCGTGCGACCATGAGTTAGATTTGGCCTTAACAGGCAAATGATGTGATAGAAGAAAGCATCATTAATTTTGGCGAATTGAGGGATGCTATTCTCCAGCCTCAGTTCTGGATAATATTCATATATTTTGACCTGAGGCCAAATTCCACTTCGGTTTAGCCCTGGATAATCCCTCTCCGACGCTGCAGCGTAGACTACGTAGGAGTTCATATGGAACACTCCCGTTGTGGCGAATTGTTGTAGCTGCTCGGAGATGGTGCTGCTTATTATTTCTCCCCAGCAAAAGCGCTGCTCAGGCACATTCTTATTCATTGTTTCCAAGTACCTCAGCATCCATTTATGGAAGTAGTGGGCGTCAGAAAGCCCGAAGACCCTGCTCAGGAAAGTAATAGTATCGCTGAGCTCTTCTGAGAAGTCACTGCGGTGGATGATTTGGGGCCACCGGGTTACCACCTTCTTGTTTTTCAAGTAGACTTCGTTCATTAGTTGCATGCATTGGTCTTCATTGTCTTCCCAGGCCTTGATGCACTCTTCTTGGCTGACGGCCACAAAGTGCCGGTGGTGAGGGATGCCGAGCATTATCTCAAAATGACGGGCAGTGAGGTTTATGATTACCTCACCCTTGCTGTTTTCGACACACCTTGTGTCCTTGTTGTAAGATTGTGCAATCACCATCATGAATTCATTGTTGACGGCACTGACGGGGATTCCTCCGGTGAAATGCAGGGCACTGCCTATTAATTTTTCCATCCACGGACTTCTTGTAACCTTCTGAGTCCTAACCCAGAATTCTTCCATGTCAATGTGACCCAATTTTGAGTCTCTGACATCCATACTACATTCAGCCTGTGATTCGGGCATCCTGACCCTTTGATATTTGTACTTCATCTCTTCCTCTGTAAGCTTAGCCTTTCCTCTTGGTTTGGTGGGTCTCTTCTTTGGATGTAGACATATGTTCTTTCGAACTCAGTTGCTAATCTGCATGAAGAAGAAGCGAGACCCAATCCAAAAAGGTTGAATTAGCCATTTGATCTTCCATTGGAATGTTATCAGAAGAAAGAGTTAGAGATTTTAAGGCTCGTGGTGCATGAAAATGTAACTGCAGCTAAATAGACAAGGCGCACGAAAAGGGGTGTTGCAGAGGTTAAACTGGCGCCAAAGGCGCATGGCGCATGGATGTTGCAGATGCATTTTATAGAAGGGCGCATGAAAATTGTGTGTTACATTGGGACAGGATGCGCCCTTTGGCGCATGCAATAGGGATGCAACATGGACGGATGGCGCGCCATAGGGGCGCAAGTTGAGCACTTGCAGCACGTGAAAGAGGCGCGCCTTGAGGGCGCATGAGCTCATGATGCAAAGAAGGGCGAAAGGGTGCGCCATTGGCGTGGACTTTGATCACGTTACAGGCGGTCGAGATGCGCCAAAGGGACGAATCGTTAGTGTTGCAGGGGTGACAGACGCGCCAAGGAGAAAAACAGAAAACTAAACTCTTAAAGGGGTTTTTACATGATTCTTAGATTTCTTCTCCTCTCTTTTTAACATGCTCAGTGGGCAAACGAAACGGTTAAAACCAAGAGGATTACAACCATGGTTTCAAGAAAATGACCTTCTCCAGCAGATCTGGAAAGAGGAAGGATAGCATGGGGGCAGACAGCAAACGGAGGAGGCTAGGCCGATCACATTTATATATAAACAACCACCCAACAAGCAAGAACCAAACCAGGAACACACCAGGAACTGAAAGCACAAAACGCACAAGAGAGAAATAACACCTCTTACCTGGATATATAGCAAAAGTTCGGGAACGGGTCCACAGGACGATGAAAACGACGGAGCAGAGGCTGACAAGTTCAGAACGATCACGTGCTCAACAAAAGTGAAAATGACATTTGGGAGCGCACTCACATATATATAGAAAAACTGGTCATAAATGCGCCAACCACTTTTTCAAAGGCGCATGAGATTTGTTGTCGACAGGAGAAAGCGTGCGCCCTTTGGCGCATGAGAGTATTTGACAACAGGAGACGAAGTGCGCCTTGTGCGCCAAAAGCATTGTCGACATGAAGTTATGTGCGCCCTTTGGCGCACCAAAATATGGTGTTGCAATAAGATTATGTGCGCCCTTTGGCGCACCAAAAAGCGGAGCAACAAAAGTTGTGTCAACAATAAGGCGCATGCGCCTTGGCGCACGCAAAAGAGACTCAACATCCTTTGGCGCACCGAAAGATGTGTTAACATGGAAAACCATGCGCCAAAGGCTTTTAAGGGGGCGCATCAAAGGCTAGTGTTACAAGGATATTTCATGCGCCCAGCCAAAAAAGGCTCAGAAAGACTAAGTTCGAAAACTAGATTTCCCGGGAAGGGATTTTACAACGTTTCGAACGCGAGGGATCCCTAACGAGGGATCGAAACAAAATTTTCCGTATGGTTATCGGTAAAATTGCCCTTGTCAATTTTACGGGATAACATATTTAAAGAATTAAAACATTGCTATAGTGGTATGAAGTCGTAAATGTTGTTAAGTAAATTCTTATCCATTGTAGACATGAAGCCTATCTATGAACCTAAGCAATGTATCGAATTATAATTAGGATGCCACATCTAAAATGTGATTCTTTTATTGTATAACATATTAGAAGAATCATCCTAAAACCTTTACGATGTTGTATCGACTTGATTTGTGCATGCTTTTGCATGGTACCAGAGTAAACAATGAAGAAGGTTCTTATTTCTAAAATTAATTCTCTTCTTCATTTAATGAAATTGGTTCGAATTTCAAAAGCGTATAGAATTTTGAAATTAATTGGTAGGAAATTTTATTAATTTAAATAAGTAATTGTTTAGAATTGTACTTATCTATTATGATGTTGTAAATTGGCTAATAAGATATTTTCTTATAATTTATTAATTATTGAGTAATTGTACTTTTTTTTGTAATAGTTACTACTTATGAAGGTTTGCTTGCTTACTCTTGTTATTCATAAAAGTAGATTTGTTTTAATGAAACAATTATTTGAAGACATCGTGTTTTAATGTTTAGTGCTTATTATGTTTAGTTAAATGAACCAACCCGTGCCAACAATTTTTACAGATGGACTTCGTAAGTGATAAATGGAGGCATTATCTAATATGATGTATTGGTTGCTTAAAAGTATGGATCTTGGTTAGGAAACTCGATTCATTGTTTAAATATGTTGAAGGAAGAATATTTTTATTCTTATCAATCTTGATGTTGTTGACATGCAATATGTCTAAAATGTTTAATCTTGTAAAAAATGTATTGTATCATGGTGAATTGAAAGTCCTGAAAGTTACTTTGACTTCTCGGTGTAAAATTCTCTTATTCATTCATGAAGGAAATTTGTACTCCTATCTTGGTGTTATGGTTTAAATGATTGATTTCCTTAGTCTTTTGGTAATTCAATGAAATGAGTGAATTGGGAATAAGTGTAGTTTCCCTTACTAGAATGCAACTTGATAAGTTTTAGGTATTGATGTTCTTTTCCTAAGCTTGAATGGTTTAATAAGGGATGTTAAATGAAATGAACTTAAAGGTTATATGAAGTGTGAAAGGAAAAATGGTATATGATTCCTAACACTTTAATATAAAGAGAAGGACTATTCTCTTCTCAAAGGAATGTAAGAAAATGTAAGGTGTTATGATCTTTAATCATTTAGACTTCAACTCTTTGAAGTCTATCCTCACTGAACCTGTAGGGTTCTTACACCTTCCTTGAATCATTAAATTACATGAAATTGATTTGATGAAGCATGTTCTAATGTTTACGAGAAAATTCTTGTTCAGCTAAACATTAACAAACATTAAGGCAATAATGAGATATTGAAATTCATGAATATTTCTAATCAACCCAAATAAGGAAAAGATCTTAAGGAAGTTGGATTTGTGTTTTGCAAGGTTACTAGTAATTCGAATGCTAACTCTAATTTAATCTGGGATGTTAACCCTCATTGAGGTGTGTATTTCAAAATGGAGTGGCTCTGACGGATGTTGGCACATGCCAACTGTAGTATTGTACCTTCATGAAGACTTGGGTCTTCACAAGGATACAGTGTTGTAGTTGACATGTTGCAACACCCTTCAGCGCTGGTTCATCTTGATCTACACACATCTAGACTTGAACTTAGTTTCCCTCTAGGTCAAGTTAGTTATATGAATTGGAATAGGAAGTATCTCTCCATGACATAGGATAAAGTGGCACATTCGAATGACTTAGGTCAGTTGAGCATGCCCCTATACCCTAAGTCATCGTGAATGGTTCCCTATGTCAAATTATATAGCTAACCTAGGTTAGGGTCAAACCTAGGACAAGTGGACTGACAGAAGTTAGTAAAGACCATTCTAGATAACAGAAGAGTGGGGTGAAGGACGTATTCCGCTTAGACGAGTATGTCGTCTAGGAATAGTAACATGAACTAGATGTTAAAAATCTTTGGCCAAGTATCGCAAGTTGTTGGTTATGTTATCCTATGTCACCTAGTGTATGGAATGTGATTTTAGATGAATATTAGTCACAAGTATTCGAGATAGGTTCCTTAAATAGAAAATTTAGTACCCCGAATCAGGGTAAGAGAACCAAGTATACTTAGTATACGATAAGTATTTAATACTTTAAATTCTTATGATGGATCGGTAGATTCACCGAGTCATGAAATGACATATTGGTAGTTCTTCGAGCCATGGACAGGATAGATCAGAAAATTACCGAGTCATTTACAACTACATATGGTTATCTGTTATGAGATTGTTTGGCATGGAATGTGTGTTCTAAATTATGTTTATTTAGAACACTGAACATTATATTAAAAAATTTCTCTTATTTCTAAAGTCTTAAATTGGGAATGTTACATCTTGGTATTAGAGTTGAAGGATGTAGCTCTTGGACCTATTGTGTTCGTAATCTGATAAAACTTAAATTTCTTGTTAATAGAAAATGGTTAGAACAAGTTGAAATGCTGCAAACAACCCCCACCTAGTGAAGGAGCAACAACTACCCAAAAACTTGATGAGATCCTTGCTGCCCTATTTGACACAAGGGATCATTTGGCTATACTTGAACAAGTGATGGGAAATGAGGAGGAATAAAATGCTAGTAATAACAATTAGCCACCTCTTGAGGATAACACCAATTTGGGTGTGGGTAAGTGTAGGAAGTTGATGGACAAATATAGGGTCATCCGTGGACGTCATATTGCAAAAACAACGAAATATCAACTTGTAGGGATTATTAGCTATACACGCACTCTAAATTAGAAAAATTACATAAATATGAATCGTAACATTCGAATCTAGTTTCTAAAATACTATTTTTTTAAAACAGACAAGTTTAGCTATATTAAACACTTAAAATTATATGACTTAGTTTTTGTTTTTGAAAAAACTTATAAGATTGTAGTCCGTTTTCCCGCATTTTGGATGACCAAATCTTGTTATTTTTTTTTTCCTTTGGTGAAACGTTAGATGTAGTTGTCTATCTTGGGATGGATTTTATTTTGTATTTTTTTTAGCAATATTTTTTTATGATTTTTTCCGTGAAAGTGGTCTGAAAATATTTAGAAAATGGAGCGCTTTCCGTTTTCCCACCATAACTATATCAAAAAATATCGAAATCAAATATATATATTTTTAACGTGTATAGAATTTGTCCACGCTTGGGATGGTATAAGTTTTATCATATTTTGATAAGTAAAACAAAATTTACAGTCTTAAATGTAGACATGAACATTCATGGGAAAAAATGTCTTAAAGACCTATTATTAGTAAAAAATTATAAAATGATATTTATCTTATTCTATTCACTTTAAAAATAATATTTCTATGAAGCTAAGAGTCTCCCCTATGCGATGACACCATTTTTTTGAAATGTTTTCAGTTTTTAGCATGGTTCAAGTCTTTGGAAGAGTAGATTTGAGGTTTTTTGACCTTTTACACTTCATAATGACCTTCCATAGCTTTGGTTGGGGAAAAACAAAGATTTTCCGAGGCTTAGGTTTGGTAGATAGATCCACGATTGTGGTTTTTTAACATAAACCGTGAGTGCGCTTTATAAACCACGATCACAGTTTATAAAGTGCACTTGTGGTTCATAAATCATATTTACATACATCTCAAAGTCTGAATTACCATGTGATTTCTACTCTCTAACCTTAGCGTATGAATTACTACAAAATTATGTCTTTTTCTACACGTTTTTCTTATCACCAAAGAAAAACATCATGGGAGAAAAAAACGAAGTCAAAAAAGGAAGTCATTCAAGTAAAAAAACACCAAATGAATTAGAGGCCAGCAAAATTCAAAATCTTGAGTGAATGCGAAACTTTGTGAATCTAGAAGAGGTTCATCTTCAATCCCAACTATTGTAAGCAATGAAGAACTAGGTAATGTTTCTACTTGTTAATGTTGAAGTTGAATTAAATACTCGTGATGAAGAATTTTTTACCGTCAATGTTGAAGAAGAATTAAATACTCATGATGTAGAAAATGTTGAAATTGAAGGAGACAATGAAAATGTGAATAAGGAAATTCATGTTGAAACCGTAGACAAGCAAAAATTTGACAAAAACACCTCCTAGGATTTTACGTAAGAAACCTAATTTTTTTATTGAAATTGATGAAAACATTTTGAAACCAATGTCCGAAAAACTTTTTGAACAACAAATCAGAAGAAAAGCCACTGAAATTTGGGATAATCATTTTGAAATTTTAAATAATTCCCAAAGATGTCAGTTATTGGTTAGTTTGATGAAATTGATTAAAATGAGACCTACATTAAACACCTTAGGATTGACAACATCTAATATGCGTGGTCAAACCTCTACAATTTTTGAAACCTTCATGATGCATATCACATTGTTGGTGTCAAGAGACGCACTAGGGATAGTAATATTGTGCGTCGTGTACTTGTTACTAGTGTTGTAAGTGAATCAATAAAAAACAACATTTGATTACGTAAACAAGTTGAATGTTGCAAGTTAATCGAAAAACTCTAATGAAATCAATTGAAAGACATAATATCCTTCAATCACTCAATAATACCGATTTTTGGGCATTTTCTGCTAGAGCACCGCGTAAGGACAAAAATAATTCTGATGCTATAAGAGAAGTTGTTATTAAATTTTGGCATGATAACACTAGAGTTTCACCTAATACAAGAGATGTTATAAAACGGAGAGTTGGTTCTACTAATCATGAACCACATCTAAAGCATTTCTTAGATATGACTCAAACTCAATTTTTTCATAAGTTTGAACAAGAGAATCTAGAAATTAAAATTAGTCAACATTTTTTTGAAATGTTGAAACCATTCTATGTGAAAATCAACCATGCTTGCACCACTTGTTATTGTATGCAACATGTTGAATTTGCGATGCATTATGCTAAATTTTGACGTACTCATTCTAATATTCATTCTCGAAACTATATTTTCTAAATGTGGTGTTCAAGTTCCACCAATATCTTCCGGGATTTCATTCCTACTATATTTTGTGAAAAAAAGTTGGATAATTTTTTTATAGTCGGGATTGTTTAGATGGAAGTTGTAGTACATGCGGCGGATTACCTAAATTGGAAAGTTGCATCCATGAGAAAATTGAAGGTACAATAGGACATAATTTATTTGATTTTGATAAATATAAATTAGTTGCATACCAATTGAAAGATGGAAAAGTGTCAAAATGGTGTGAGCTAGTTACAAAATAAATGCCCATTTTCCAATTTATGAGAAAATTTAAGGATGAAATTGTTTATGAGTATGCGAGGCATACACATAGAGCTCAATGGTTGGATGAACAATTCAAGCTATGAAAAGATAGATTTCCTATTGGTACTATTGTTTCAGTGGTCGATTTTGTAGAGAATTACACATTGCAACCAAAAATGGAGGTTCAATCGCAATATTACAACTCAGTACAAGTTGCCATTTTTGTGCATATAGCATTTATACATTCTCCTGACAGTACAGAGAATGATCAAAAAAATTTAAGAGAGTACCACTTTTATATCAGTGATGATCGTACTCATTCTACTGAATTTGTGCAAGGGTGTTTCTAGTTATTTTATAGAAACTTGTCTGATAGGGACATTCACTTCAAACAACATTATATATGGTCAGATAATTAAACGTCTCAGTTTAAGAATGCATGAATGTTTTATTGGATGAGAAGAATGCACATCAAGATGGGTGTGTAACATATTTGGAGTTTCACTGAGGCTGGACATGGAACAGGAGAGCATGACGGTGCGGGGCATGTGTGAAAAGAGATCTTGCAAGAGAAGAGTTGAATTACAAAGATGAGATAAATTAAAAGATGGAAAGAGCATAGTGGAATGGTGTCTCGACAACATGGCCCGAGGTTCTCAAGAAAATTCCACAGTTCACGTATATTTTTGGTTGATAGAGGAACAACATATTGCTAACTACGAGGATTGTATGATACTCACTGGGTCCAGTGATATGCACTCATTTTGTAGCTCGAGATGCTACTCATGGCCGTATGGACAAGAAAGTTGACATGTTTTTGTGCATCTTATATCAAATTTGTCACTCACTGCTGAGTGCGATTCACAAGAATGGGTGGAAGGATGGATTTGTAGGCATCTAACTTTGCTTCCTAGTTCTCAACCTCCACAAGCATTACGACTTATTATTGCGGATGAAGTTACAACATCCAAGGACTTTGACAAATTTTGATTTTGCTGCGACAAGGTATTTATGGTTATTTATTTAATTTTTGTATTGAGTTATGTCCATTAAAATTTTAATATGTAATTTAAATTTGAGTTGTTCACCTTGGCTTTTTTTTTTTTTACGACATGTGTTTGCAGTAATTATGACAGAAGACAATGAAGAAGGAACAAACTATTTCTTATGTCATTGCATCGAGGAAAGAAAGAAGTTGACTTCTCCTATTATAGATGGCGAAGATATTGAGTATCCTACAGGGTCAGTGGTAGTTACTAGAACTTGGCTTCAACGGTATCCATTAAAAAAATCCTCTGTTTGGGTGTTTGAAGACTTTGAGACACACAGGAAAATACTCTTATATTCACATCTAGTTCTAGCGACAAATATTCAGCTTGTATAGATATCGAGGAAGGCCTAATAAAAAGATTCTTTGGAAGGTTTGAGAGTTAGATCATGAAGTAATCTTATCTGCTATTCAGAGTAGATCCGATCCTGATGGTTCATTGGAATGAATTTACAATGCTCATGTCTGGTATATATAATTTCTTTTCAATATATATATAATTTTTTTAGTTTAAAGATCTAGATTTAAGTTTGAATATATTTTATTTTAAATTTGTGTATTTTGTACATATATAGATAGTATATGGTTTTGATTTGAAACTTAAATTTCTTTGACTAACACTTTTATGTTTAGGTTAGTGGTGCTAGAAAAGCTTCCACCTTCACGTGGTTAGCACTGTTAGTAGAGAATTTTAAATTCTTGAAGCTAAGAGAAGCTTTCATTGTTTGAAAAAGTTGTAAATTTTGAAAATGTTGTAAATTTTAAAAAATTGAAAATTTTGAAAATGTTGTAAATTTTGAAAAAGTTGTAAATTTTGAAAATGTTGTAAATTTTGAAAAAGTTGTAAATTTTGAAAATGTTGTAAATTTTGAAAAAGTTGTAAATTTTGAAAATGTTGTAAATTTTGAAAATGTTGTAAATTTTGAAAATGTTGTAAATTTTGAAAATGTTGTAAATTTTGAAAAAGTTGTAAATTTTGAAAATGTTGTAAATTTTGAAAATGACTCCTCCCCAAGTGTTTACAAGACCATACCTACGCGTGTGCATTGAAATGAGAAGGAAAAAAGAGAGGATATTGCATAGGGTCCCTACACCGAGTCTTGGATCGGACGAGGCATCGCTAGGTGCCACGGAGTCTAAGTAGTTACCCGTCGAAGTTGAACGATATGTTGGTCTCAGGGCTCTTAAGGGACTACGCCCGAATGAAGTAGCCCGGAAGCAATGACACTTTCATGCACCAAAACACCACCTCCTCTAGCATTCACTGGCCACCTAGACATGCTTTAGGTGCGATCGTTTCATGCATGACACCCACCATTTGAAAAATATAGCGTTTGACAACCTTACACTAGCTCCAACTTCACTATTTCACGCGTTTACAAACAATAGGACAGTGAGAGAACCGAAATGAGAAGGAAAAAACCGAGAGAGACTATTGTATAGGGTCCCTACACAAAGGTGTCGGATCAGACAAGGCCTCTCTAGGTGCCATGGAGTCTGAGTAGTCACCCGTTGAAGTTGAATGATATTTTGGTCTCAGGGCTCTTAAGGGACTACGCCTGAACGAAGTAGCCCGGAAGCAACGACCCTTTCGCGCATCAAAACACCACCTCCTCTAGAGTTCACCTAGACACCTAGATGTGCCAACGTAGTTGGTTCAGTTCCATGACCCATGGTTTGTAAAATATAGTGTTTGATAACCTTACACCGCTCCAATCGCACTATTTCACGTGTTTCCAAACATTAGGACAGCGAGAGCACCGAAATGAGAAGGAAAAAACCAAGAGATACTATTATAGAGGGTCCCTACGCTGAGGTGTTAGATTAGACGAGGCCTCTCTAGGTGTCACGGAGTCCGAGTAGTCACCCGTCAAAGTTGAATGATATTTTGGTCTCAGGGCTCTTAAGGAACTATGCCTGAACAAAGTAGCCCGGAAGCAACGACCCTTTTCGCGAATGAAACACCACCTCCTCTATCATTTACCTAGCCACCCAAATGTGTCGGTGTAGTCAATTTGGTTCCATGACCCACCGTTTACAAAATATAGCGTTTGACAACCTTACACTGGCTCCAACTGCACTATTTTACGCATTTGCAAACAATAGGATAACAAGAGCACCGAAATGAGAAGGAAAAAACTGAGAGAGAATATTGTAGAGGGTCCCTATGCTGAGTTTTTGGATCGGGCACGAGGTGTCTCTAGGTTTCATGAAGTCCGAGTAGTCACTGTCGAAGTTGAACGATATTTTGGTCTCATGGCTCTTAAGGGACTACGCCCAAACGAAGTAGCCCTAAAACAACGAACCTTTCACGCACCAAAACACCACATCCTCTAGTGTTCACCTAGCCACCCGCACATGTTGATGTAGTCGGTTCGGTGCAGGACCCACCATTTGCAAAATATATCGTTTGACAACCTTACACTGGCTCTAACTACACTATTTCACGCGTTTGTAAACAATAGAACAGGGAGAGCACCAAAATGAGAAGGAAAAAACTGAGAGAGGCTATTGTAGAGGGTCCCTACATTGAGGCATGCCAGTTAGACGAGGCCTCTCTAGGTGCCACAGCAGTCGAGTAGTCACTGGTTGAAGTTGAATGATATATTGGTCTCGGGGCTCTTAAGGGACTATGCCCAAACTAAGTAGCCTAGAAGCAACGACCCTTTCACGAACCAAAACACCATCTCCTCTAGCATTCACCGCCACCTGGATGTGGCAAAGCGTAGTCGATTGGTACCATGACCCACCGTTTGCAAAATATAGCGTTTGTGACCTTATACTAGCTCCAACTTCACTATTTCACACATTTGCAAACAATAAGATAGGAGAGCACCAAAATGAGAAGGAAAAAAATAAGAGAGGCTATTGTATAGGGTCCTATGCTTTGAGGTTTTAGATCGAGATGATGCCTCTCTAGGTGCCATGGAGTCTCGAGTAGTCACCCGTCGAAGTTGAACAATATTTTGGTCTCGGGGCTCTTAAGGGACTACGCCGAACGAAGTAGCCGGAAGCAATGACCCTTTCACACACCAAAACACCACCTCCTCTAGTGTTCACCTAGCCACCTAGACATGCTTTGGTGCAGTTTTTTTGTGTGCCATGAACCACGGTTTGTAAAATATAGCGTTTGACAAATTTACACTGGCTCCAACTACACTATTTTACGCGTTTGCAAACAATAGGACAACGAGAGCACCAAAATGAGAAGGAAAAAACCGAGAGAGGCTATTATATAGGATCCCTATGCCGAGGTTTTGAATTAGATGAAGCCTCTCTAGGTGCCATGGATTCCGAGTAGTCACCCGTCAAAGTTGAATGATAATTTGGTCTTAGGGCTCTTAAGGGACTATGCCCGAACAAAGTATCCCGAAAAAACGCGACCCTTTTACACACCAAAAAACCACCTCCTCTAGCATTCACCTGGTCACCCAGACATGCCAGTGTAGTCGGTTTGGTGCCACAACCCACCGTTTACAAAATATAGTGTTTGACAACCTTACACCGGCTCCAACTGCACTATTCCACGCGTTTGTAAACAATAGGACAACGAGAGCACCGAAATGAGAAGGAAAAAACTAAGAGAGGCTATTATAAAGGGTCCCTACACTGAGGTTTTAGATCAGATGAGGCCTCTCTAGGAGCCACAGAGTCTGAGTAGTCACCCATCACAGTTGTAAGATATTTTAGTCTCGGGGCTCTTAAGGGACTATGCACAGGAACGAAGTAGCTCGAAAACAATGACCTTTTTGCGCACCGAAACACCACCTCCTCTAGTTTTCAACTGGCGTTCTCTAGATATTGGTCTTGAGAACTTGATTCTCATCTACATTCACCGACTTGGCCAAGAGAATGGGTTTCCCACATATTTGGATAGACTTGCCACATCTACCTCCATCTTGTAGAAACGTTCTTCTTCAGTCTCATGTGCATCTCACTACGAGCCATGTTTTGTATTCCTTGCTTCCACTTCTTGGTGGAAATATCTTCTTCAAAAGGAATGAGGATACCTTCATCACTTTCACTACCCTTCTGGGTGAGGGGTATCTAACTAAAAATGTCAACACAAGTTAAACCACACAAAAACACTTGATCTTAAAATATCTGATCCATAAACTACATCTTTTAAACAATAAATGGATCTTATCTTAGTGATGATAAATGAACAATTACCAAAGTTATTATTATCCAGTATGTTATGAAATAATCATTCATACAATACTAAAATTTAGATATGCAAGACAAGGAGACAAGAATTTTATCCTAGAGAAACCCAATGTGGGAAAAACTCTAGCTTGGTAAGAAATTTATTCACTTGATAGATAAATCTCAATACAATACAATACAAGATCACTACCAAAATATTTCCTTTAACAAGGACTTAAGATCTCTCTACTTGCATCACTTGTTTATAACCCTCAATGAGAAAGAACTTAGTTGTCTATGAACAAAAACAGAACAATTTGAAAACTTTCCCCCTTTTCTCACACTTGAATTCACTCCAAATGACTTACTTAGATGATTAAATGTGCTTGCATTTATAGTTGTTATATCCAAGGATGAAAGGAGATGAGAAACGAACTGGTTTGGGAAGTCCAAACATTTTCAACTATTTAGATTCCCATTTTGGCATCGTCAAGGACAAAATCACTACTTTCTACAGGAGGTGTTTGCATAATCACCATGGCAATTACGTAACTATTGGTGCCTACATATAGTAGTCCCACAACTGCTACTCTGTGAAGAGAAGCGGTTCATAACCATCGCGGTAATTGTGTAACCGCCACACAATCAATACACAAAATATAATAAGAATCATCGTCAACCTGACTTCGCCATTTTCCATAACGATGAACATGTTGAGGGTATATTTTCCAAGTTTCAAAAAGTAAATACATATAATTTGGTACTTCTAGATCTATTTTTTGGATCATACTCATGCTTTAATAATTTAATACTTTGTCAATATCAATGTTGTGTCCAAGCCTATTTGCAATGAAGAGACGATTTGGAACATATTAAGAATGTAAACTTAATCAAACTGGAAATAACACAACTTCCATGATTAAAGGATCTATTCTGAATTTATTTAAGATAGTAAGAACTGGGGACAATACTTCTAATTCTATGATCATGAAAACATAAACATACATGAATGAAAATATTGTCTAGATAATTCAAGCACATTAATACTAGAAGTAAAAAACATTAGAATAGCTGAACAAGAAATAAATAAAACTTCCATTCACATCGAAGAGGAGTGGCCCTTGCTCCTTCCCTCTGATCTAGTTACTAATGTGTACTCAAAAACACAATTTATTCTAGAATCATGTTCTTTATTTATCAATTGTTCAGGTTTACATGTAATGCCCACTTCAACTACCACTTGAGACCAAGAAACAACTAGGAAAATTATGGAATAATTTTTTTATTTTATTTTTATAAGAAGGGTCTACAAACAAGTAGCAAGATACTAGTTTGAAACTAAATAGGTTCTGGCAGATTCTGATTAACCAAACACAAGATTTCCATTTTTATCTTATAACAAGTTTACAAGGTTCCAATTTGGAGGTTACAAGTTTTACTAAGGTTCAGGGAGAAATTTATCCCTAGGCCTACTCTCTATCAAGCCCTAAACTTCAACTATATTTTTTACATACTTAGAATTATCAAAACTTTCCTAAACTAAGATCAATGGATAGGAAATTTCCTTACCTTTCCAACCATATAAAGAAGTCCTCCTAACTCCTTGTAAAACTCAAGTTATGGCTGGGCGGAGTTTTAGGGGAAACTTTTCCCTTGGAGGTCCATGGGTTAGGGAGAAAATTGGGAAAATTTTCTAAATGCCACGTGTCATCACGTGATTCATTCGGGCCAGCGGGTCATGGGGAAAAACATGAAATTTTTCCCAAAACCAAGTTTTCAATTTTCCGAAGGAAAATTTTCCTCCGTGCCTCTGCGCTTGCCCAAATTGCCACGTGGCGCTTTGTGATTGGTCACGGGCCGGTGGAGGAAATTTGGATTTTTCGCCCAAGGGGAAAAAAGGTTAAAATAATTACACAGACCTGCACACCCATGGGGACATGTGTCAACACCCCATTGGCTGCGGGATGCGGGTCGGTGGAGGAAAAAGTGAAATTTTTCCAAAAGTGTAAAATGTTAAGTTTTCAATTCTAAATCCTCGGGCCCTCCCTGCCACGTGTCAACACGTGATTGGTGTGGGGCCGCGGGGTTGTGGGGAGAAAAGTGAAAATTTTCCAAAGGAAAAAAAATTTAAGTTTTCTATTTTGATCCATGCACCCCTACGCCACGTGTCAGCACGTGATTGGTTGGGGCCGTAGGGTTGCGGGGAAAATTGGGAAAATTTTCCCAAGGAAATTTTTTCAAAATTTTAAGTTTTTATTAAGGGCCCACCCCTCCAAGGTGCCACATGGAAACTTATGATAGGATGAGAGGGTGGCGGGGCTGCGAGAAATTTTTAGGAAATTTTTCCAAAGTTCAAAATTTAAATTTTTCTAAGGTTGAATTAATTCATTTAGGTTTTTGGATGGCCATTTTGAAGCAAAACTTCAAATGGCCATAACTTTTGATTGGGAACTCCATTTTTGGCAAACTTGGAATTTTGGAAAGCTATCGAGTCCTATTTGCATAGTAAACATCAATTTTAGAATTTGGTGAAGTTTCAAGGTCAATTTTAAGAAATCAATCTACAGGGTTTTAAGTTACAAACTGGCAGTTTTAAACTTGCAAATTTTATAAAAATTGGACTCTTCCTTCACTCAACATGTCAAACAGACATGGAGGATCAACTTAGGGAAGAGTTTGAATGTTTTCAAGGTGTAAATTTAACCATTTATTCAAGTTATGTTTTTCTCCACCAAGGGACAGAAAAATGACCTTGGAAGGGGATTAATTCAAAATTTACATTGGTTAAGTTGTCTCCACGAATTTACTTTGTCAAATTGGGTTTGGTATAGTCTAAGCATAGTAACATATGGTATTTTTAAATTAATTGAGAAGTATAGATATGAACTATTCATTTAATCAAATGCACATTACCAGTTTTGACTTTAAAACAGTGAGTTTACTGGTTTGGTGACTTGTCTTTTGGGTGAGCATAAGATTATGACTTGATCCATTTCATTGCTTCACAATTCAAAAATTCAACTCTAATTAAAATGCATCTCTGATTTTCAATTTTAACATGACAGTTTGCAAAGAAAATAACGTTGAATTTCATTTCATAAGCATCATTTTTCAACATTCCAGAGACAAAAGGTTTTATCCTTTTTTTTGACAGAAATTCATTCATGGACAACAATACAATCTAGTATACATTGCCATACAAATTTTAAAGGAAACAATACCATTCTTCATTGATCATTCAATAACTTTACAACTTATCATTTTTCCAATTTGATTTCCAAGGTACAATTACAATGCAAGTAATATCTTTTACATTTCTTTTCAAGGCAAAACAGAGAGATAATTCTTCTCTACAATTCTCATATTCAATTACAACTTCCCATTACCAGGTAAACACCTCTTATTACAATATCCATACATTCATCCACTCAAGGTGGGAAGGGTTACATAGGATTTGCTCAAAACAATTGACTGTCAAACTGTGAAACTCTCCAAACAGCAACATGCTTGATTCATCTTCTTTCTTCTTTGGATCACAACAAGGAAGGGGGAAAGGCAACGCTCTCCACCCAACCAAGACATCCAATGGGAAAAGAGAAGCCATCTTTCCCCATCGGCTCTTGAGCCCTAACCATATTGAAATGGAGCATGATAATCCAACACATGATAACAACGCTTCTTTCACAACAAACCACATTCTTTTCACACTACAAAATAAATAAATTAAAATCATAATTTAAAACAAGACAACAGTTCTCAACTGATTTTGAATTTATTCAAACAACACATAGGCTTGAACAAGCAAGCCAAACAAGAGCAAGAACTATGGAGGTCTCCTTATGCCTCCCAAGTTGAATTTGGGCATCCACCAAAAGTAAACCGCCAAAATCATAGCAATCCCATAGACCTTATCCCTCCTCAACCCCTCCTTATCCCTCCTCCAAATTTATCCCTTATACCTTCCCAAAGTAAGAGATGCAAGCATACTCTTATCCTAGGTGGATCCCAAACCAACACTCCCTCCCAAGAACAAATAACAAAGGCAAATCCCTTATCCCTCCTCTGATAAAACCTCATAGTCTTCTCTCTTACACCATGCCCTAGGCATTCTACCCAACCCTCAAAGAATTGCAAACACAATCACATTCAAAGTTCATGCTAAAAGAGGGGAAAACAGTAAATGAAATGCATGAGGGCCTACCTCTCCATAGTGGAGACTTGATTCCAAAACAACAACCTTTGTTGCACCAAAAGAAAACAGTCCCAAATCAGCAAAAGAAGGGCATGCAAATCAGTCCAAGCTCCCTCCACAAAGCAAGCTCCCAAGCAAGAAAATTCGACCCAAGAGAGGAAAGAAAAATTTTCAACAACCTCCAAATGAGGAGGAATTGGATTTTTAAAGGAGAGGATGGAGGAGGATGATGTGGATTCCAAGTGGGATGCCACATCATCTTTCCTCATCCCAAAATGAAATCACATCAAAAGCAAATACATCATAATAAATGTGAAAGACAAAATTACTTACATACACAAACTCAACCCATACCCAAAAGGAAAATGCATTTAAAATTTGTAAGACAAGTGCAATCACTTCTTACAATAAATCAAGTCAAAATGCAATAAAATAATTTGATTTTGACTCCAAATTAATAGACATGGTTGGTGGAGGGTTTTGAGAGGTGTGGGACAAGTTTAACTTGTCCCACAAGCCTCCAAATTTGTCCTCCAAGCTTAAATTCGAATTTCAAAGAGGAAGGAGTGTTTGACCTTCCAAAATCAGCCTTACAACCTCTTACAAATTCTTACACAAACTATCACTTCACTTACACAACCTATACTTGGTAACTTACACACTTTTTTAAAATGCATTTATTTCTATGATATTTATTTATGACAATATTTTTGACACAACATTTATTTAATCACCATATGGTTATAAATATATAAATCAATTTCATTTTCAACCAAGACAATAACATTTAATTTCACATACCACATCCCATTTAATTTAATTAAATTTTAACTATATGACTCTCACATTATACTATCACATTTAAATAATTAAAATAAAGAGCACATTACAAATAGAATACATACAACATTAAATAAAAAAAGAACACATAATTAAAACACACACATATGCCCCCATGGTCACAATAATGGAAATCCCCCATGGGAAATCCTAACAAAACACAACATACAACTCAAACACAATTGCCATGGTGACCTTGTTGATTTCACACTGAATTCCAATATGGTTAGTCTCCAGTCCCCCGACATTGTTGTGATTTTAACCTACAAAAATAACAATACCCCTTCGGCCTCGTGGCCATATCAGAACATCCAATGATATAAGCAACATACAATTTTTAAATCTAAATCACAACATTATCAAGAATTTAACATTTATCATTTAAATTCAATTTTGTAACTATATCATCATCCAATAGATTTCTATACTAGAGCTATTCATAATATCAATGTCACATGTCTAAAATCAACATCAATAACCTATCCATGTCAACTAGTATATCATCATCCACATAATAATAATAATGTCTCAATGATCCTCAAGCATAATAGCTGAATCCAGATCAATATTAATCCATAGTCTAACCTCTAACCATCACACTAATCAAAACATAATAATGTCCATAATAATACCTGATACATCATACTACATCAAAACATAATAATGTCTAAAATATGATCAATAGTGTCAGGATCAGTATCTAAACAGTGTCAAAGGAGAGTGGGCACTACATTACTGATACTCTTATTATCTTTCTTCAATGTCCAACCATTTATTCTATAATGATATAAATAGAAGGATATCATACATGCAATGAAATCAAATCAAACATATATAGTTCAGATTTATCGTTATGAAAACCAACACACATGGATATATATAAGAATCAAACAAAGTGTGCTCCAGATGCACGTCTCTAAAAATATATATGTATAAGTTCATAATGTATGTGTACATCTCAAACTAAGTGTGTCATAATGTACATATGGGACCACATGTGGTCACAAAAGGCTATATATATACAATGGACTATGAATCTACTCATGACCACATATGTACATCCAGGTGGACTATAAATCTACTCATGAAACATCTTCCCTCTCTTTGCCCTGCTAGAAGTAGCACGTCCACGACCTGGGGATGTAGTGGAGGGAGATGCCACTACGGATTTCATCCATGTGGTCCTAGGTGTCTCTAAGCATGCCTGCAATCTAGCCTGCACATTCATAAACAACAAGTTTTTAACACCCAAAATTTTAAAATACATTCAAAATTTAGAAACTTGTACAATTTAGTTAAAATGCATGTGAAATCTTATCAAAATGTCATGATCCCTATCAATTTTTGTTGACGCATCGCAGGGGACAACAATAGACTCATGAGAGGGTAAGCTACAAAAAATAATTAATTTTCAAATTAAATATTTCACATATACATACAAAATTTGATATTGTAGATTTAAGTTTAATAAGAAATAATGAACCTCCAAAATTTAACAAATTTAAAAAATTGTACCTTAGTTAGTGGATCTGCGCATATCTATGCTATGGCGATCTCTGCAGCCTCCTCCGATCTGCATATATGGAGGAGTCTCTCTAGCAATCATAAGCTATACAAAAAACATGTACAAATCAATATTAAAATCTACATGACAGAGGTCCAAAGCATGTAATCCACATGAACTTCCAGTAATTAGAAACAAAGTGTAAAGAGATTTACTAACCTGCATAAAACTCATGTGAGGCGTGCCAGTAGCCTCAGTTCCCTAAGTAGATGATGACCCGTTAGGCTCGTGTATAAAGAGAAAATATTAATACATGTACAACATACATGTGAAACATTATAATAATAATCTAGTGCAATAAAATGAAATTAAAAATGTAATTTTGTACAACTTGAAACTTACGTTTGAAACATGCTCGGCCCTTGTTAGCTAGCATGTCGATGCGAATGTTTCCTTCACTGGCTCTTGCTATTTAAAATAAAATAAAAAATTAGTTTTTACATGTATGTACATGACGTACAATCAAATATATATATATATATATATATATATATATAATATCTCAAACATGTGAATTAAACTATTGTATATATATATATATATATTATTTAAATTTATTTGAAATTTACCTGTGAAAGACCAATATCAGTGGCACCAGTTCCAAAAACATTCCCCAGCATCTCATCTATAGAAAAGAAATCCTGTGAACCAACAAATGATGTCTCGCATGTAGTGCATACAACACCACATGATCCATAGTGGTGTGGTGCACTAGAATTGACACCTCCACCAACATCACCAGATGCAATCTAGTCACTATGTTGGGTGAGAGTGTCAGTGAGCTCCCTCAATGCATGCAATGTATCAATCTCCACAACCTCCTTCACTGTAGGAGGGATAACTGAAGGCAATGGGGGTTTTAGGGCATGGGGATCCTAGGTGGCTCTATGGATGCACCAGTGCATTCTCATGCAGAGCCACCTCCTTAACCAAAAAAGTCGAAAATTCAAAATAATTCAAGGACCTCATTGAGCACGAACTCATGAATATAATTTCTTCAAAAATAAAGAGGAACCTCATTGTTGTTGCATGGTGGATAATCAAAACCATCCACCATCGGTCCCAAAAATTGTTTTTGATTCTATCATCATGGCACCAATGGATTAGGAACCATTCACAAGTAACTGCAGGGGGCATTGGTTCTAGGGTTAGTAAATAATGCACAAATGAGGTCTTTTCCAATTTTTTTGTCTTTGACAGCCGCATGGGATATTTTATCCGCATACCACCACCTACGATCACTTAAAGGTGTTCCATCTATGTATTTGCTTGGTTGTAAACTTGACTTCTCCAATCAATGTTTGCGATGTATTGGCTAAAGTCATGCGGGATGGATTTGTAGCATGATTTTGTCTTATAGTTTGAATTAGGTTCTCAATGACAATTTTATTTTCTTGGATTCTTCCAATGATATTATCTTTTGTTCTGCTAGCTCAATAGGGACGAAGAAGAGCCATAGGAGCGGATCTATGTTTGGAGTAGGGTTTTGAGGAATGTTTGGAGGCTTTTGAGGAATGTTTGGTGGGTTTTGAGGAATGTTTTGATGGTTTGCATGATTTCGAGCTTGTCGAAAAACTGATAAAACAAGAAAATTGTATACATAAACAAACATTTCAAAAAACCCATGAAAATGTAAAAAAACCTAAAATGCAAAAAAATAATTACAATCGGGGACTTACCTCCTCATCTTGGCGGCATGGTTGAATCTATCACTATCCAGAAGTCCGATGAGCAATTTTGAGGTGGTATTCAAAGTGCAAGTGAAAAATGTTTAGGAAAAATCATGGTTTGAAATGAAAAATGAGGAAAATAAGGAGTCGCGGGACTGCTAAATTTTGTCTCAGAGTTCCGCGATCATGGTTTATAACCGCGATCACGGTTTTAGGTTCGGTAATTACCAAACCTAGAATTTAGGAACCGAATCATGGTTTAAAAACCATGATCGTGGTATGTAAACTATGATCGTGGTTCCTTTATTTCAGGTTTTTATGTCCACAAAATTGTCCACCAACTTCGTGCACTTACCCGTGTTGATAATAATAACATGAATAGACCTACTCAAAAAAAAACAAAAATGTTAGGCGGCGGTAGAACTCACTAATGATATAAAGAGGATAATTCCACCTAAGTTTGATGGCACCACATTAGGAGATGGAGATGAGAATTAGCTCGAGAAAAATGGAGAAGTACTTTACAATAAGGAACTTCTCGGAAGAGACAAAGGTAATATGGGGAGCATACTAGCTTTCCCATGAAGCATCTTCATGGTGGAGCAGTCGTAAGGCCGATTTGAATATTAATGAAACTAATGTCACTTGGGATCAATTTAAAAGTTATTTTAGGCAATGCTAGTTGCCACAAATTTATTATGATAAGAAAATGACTGAATTTCAGAACCTATCACAAGGAAAGCTAACTATGACTGAGTATTGGTAGTGGTTTACTAAACTCCTTAAGTACGTGCCTCAGTATCAAACTGACGAGAAGTTCAGGATATGGAAATTCATCATGGGATTGAGTCCCATTATAGGAGGAGAGGTGGATGTTCACAACCCAACCACTATGGAAGGGGTTGTGGAAAAATCCATAAGGCAAGAACAAAAATTAAAGGTAATTTTTGCTCATAAAGAGGAAGTAAAGAAGAAAGTTCCTAACTCCACTTCATCATCCCTTACACCTAAGAAAGGATCCTGGAAGAATTTTGGTACGAAAAGTAAGTTTTAACTAATAATAATAAGAAAACAACGACAAATAAGTCTATTGGAAATGCACGCAACAACTTTGTCAAGAACAATAATAATAGACAAAAGTCCTATGGAGGTCAGAATGATAACTTTAAGGCTGGAAATAAGTCTAAGCCTAAAAAGGGACCTGTAGGAGGCTATTATAACTATGGAAAATATCATTATGTGAATCAATGAACTTTGAAAAAGTATGATCGTAATCAATAGCACAAGATACACGCCGTAGTAGGTAAAAACGGATGAAAAAAAAGTTACACCTATAAAAGTTCTTGGTAAGTTATTTGGCATACCTGTAACTATTATTTTTGATACATGAGCTACTGAATGTTTTATTTCTAGTAAATTAACATCGAAACTAAAAAGAAAATCTAGAAAAATGGATAAAACATGGATTGTACACTATGGAAATAATGTTGTTCATATAGTTAGTATGTGTCTTTTTGGGGCAGTCCTTGACTTACCTAGTTTTTCCACTAAATTTGATCTTTATGTTGCACCTCTGGGATCATATGATGTAATCATAGGTGTTAATTGGTTAACTGATCATACAGCAAAAGTGGACTATTTTGAAAAACATATTAGTTGTTTAGATGATCTGCAAAAAATAGCAGATATTCAGGGTGTAAAACATGAAATTTTAGTTAGGAAATTATCATCTATGCAACTTAAAAAGGCCAAAAATAAAGGTTTTATTTTATATGCAGTAAAAATTTCATAATCTACTATGGAAAAAAATGATTTCATGGAACGTTATCCACTGTTATGAAACTACAGTGATGTGTTTCCGGAAGAGTTACCCAGTCTTCCACCCAAAAGAGAGTTTGACTTCACAATTGAAATCAAACCAGGTACTGAGCCTATTTCTAAAGCACCATATTGAATGACTACTATTGAACTAGTAGAGCTTAAGGCAAAATTGCAAGAAATTTTGTCTAAGGGTTTGATTAGACCAAGTGTTTCACCTTGGGAGCACCGGTAATTTTTGTGAAAAAGAAGGATGGAACACTTAGATTGTGTATTGATTATAGAATGTTAAAGAAGGCAAAAATTAAGAATAGATATCCACTCCCTAGAATTGATGATTTATTCAATCATATGCGTGAAGCATCAGTATATTCTAAAATAGATCTTTCATCTGGATACCATCAACTATGGATTAAGGATTAGGACATTCATAAAACAACTTTTAGAACAAGATATGGACATTATGAGTTCATTGTTTTACCTTTTGGGTTAACAAATGCACCTGCAGCTTTTATGAATTTAATAAACAATATTTTTTAAGAATACTTGGAAAAAAATTTGCTTGTATTCTTGGACGAAATTCTCATATATTCTAAAATTATTGAGGAACATCATGAGCATTTGAAGACAGTTTTGGAAATTTTAAGAAAGATACGGTTATATGGTAAGCTATCTAAATGTTCTTTCTATGATACAAAAGTGCACTATTTTGGTCATGTTATAAGTAAGAATGGGATTATTGTAGACCCTTCTAAAATTGAATCTATAACTGAGTGGCCGGCACAAAAGAATGTACAAGAAGTTAGAAACCTCATGGGTCTTATGGGTTACTATAGGAAATTTGTAAAGGACTTTTCCAAAGTTGCTACACCAATAACTTCATTACAGAAAAAGGATAAGAAATTTTTTTGGAATGAGAAATGTGAATCTTCTTTTAAAATTTTGAAGGAGCAGTTAACTTCAGCACCTATTTTAGCTATACCAGACCCTAATGGAGATTTTACTGTTATAACTGATACATCTGGGGAAGGCCTTGGGGGTATTTTACTACAAAATGATCATGTCATAGCCTACAAAATTATAAAACTTACATTACATGAGTTGAATTATGCTCCACATGATTTAGAGCTTGCTGCCATTGTTCATGCACTTTAATTTTGGAGACATTATCTACTTGGTAAACCTTTTGAATTAAAAAATGATCATCTTGGGCTGAAGTATATTTACACTCACCAAATCGAATGTGGGACAACGAAGATGGTTAGAGTTTTTGTCTCAATATGATTTTGACATAAGTTATATTAAAGGCAAGGAAAATAGAGTAGTTGATGCTCTAAGTCGTAGGAAGCACATTTATGCTCTTATAACATTAAGAACTCAGTTTAAGAATGAAGTAAAGAGTGTTATGGAATCTGATTCTTATTTTCAGCAAGTAAAAACAACACTTGTTGTAGATCCAAATGATGTGAGATATAAAGGTTTTTTCTTTGATAATGAAGGAATCTTACGATTTGAAAATAGAGTATACATACCTTTGCTAAATGATTTAAGAAAGAAATTGTTAGCAAATTTCACAATTCACCTTTTTCTAGACACCTGGTATTACAAAGATGCTTGCTGATTTAAAGCAACAATATTTCTAGAAATGGATGAAAAAGGATGTTATTGAGTTTGTAACACATTGCTTGGAATGTCAACATGTTAAAGCTGAACATATGCATCCAAATGGTTTATTGCATCCTCACAAAGATACCGCAACACAAATGGCAAGTAACAATCATGGATTTTTACAAGGGTTACCTATGTCAAGAAATAAACATGATGTTATTCTAGTAGTTGTGGATAAACTAACAACAATAGAACACTCTATTCTTGCAGGGAATCTTAAGGATGATTCTCTTCTTTTGGAAAAAAGGTTTGTGCATGATATTTTCATATTACATGGAGTACCTGAATTAATCATATCTGATAGAGATCCTAGAATGAATTTAAGGTTTTGGAAAACACTTAACACAGCTCTAGGAACTAAGCTAAATTTCAGTTCTTTGTATCATCTAGAAATGGATGAACAGACTGAAAGAGTTAATCAAGTTTTAAAAGACAGGCTACGAATGTATTGTATGGATCAAAAGTATAAATGGGAAGAATACCTTCCATTAGTTGAATTCGCATACAATAATACATATTATGCCTCTCTTAAGATGGCACATTTCAAAGAATTATATGGAAGAAAATGTAGAACCCCTGTCAGTTGGGACAATGTCGAGGATAGAGAGGTGATTGGACCTGAAATCCTTATGGAAATGGAACAAGTTAGAATGATTTGTGAACGCTTGAAGGAAGCAGTAGATAGACAAAAGAGTTATGCTGACTTGAAGCGGGTTGATAGGAAATTTGAACTTGGTGAGAAGGTATTTCTTTGGGTAAAACCGAAAAAGAGTTCTATAATGTTTGGAAAGGTACATCAGATTATCGCCTCATTATCTGGGACCTTTTGAAATTGTTGAAGTAATCAACCCTGTAGCTTATCATCTAGCTTTACCTCCTACTTTGTCACAAATGCATGATGTTTTCCATATTTCTTTGCTTAAGAAATATGTTTCAAATTTATCACATGTGTTAAATTAGAATTCTTTGCAGGTCCAAGACCCAGGAATAATCGTGGTTAAACCCCTACGAGTGTTGGAAAATCACCAGTTGCATTTAAGAAATCGTGAAATAAGTCAATGTAAGGTCCAATGGGATTAGTTTAATGAAGAAAGTGTAACCTAGGAAAATCTGGAGGATATGAAAACTACTTTTCCATATTTATTTGAACATAATTGATTCTGTTGACTGATAAAAAAATGTGATCTTATTCCCTTATGTCAATAAATCTACCAGTTCTAGACAGATATCTCTTTATTTATAATAAACAACTATGTAAATGTTGATTCTGATATGTTATGAACATATGAAAAGAAAGTTAATAAATTGATTGTCCATGATGCAAATTGTTATGATAATATAATCATCAGGATGATGATTCTTTTTAGGAGGGAAGTATGTAACATATTTGATAAACTGTTAACTTCACCTCTTTGCAATGCAAGCGTTGACATGTGATTCTTCCTAAAGAAGGTGTATTCTTTTGACTACTTGAAATCATGCTTGTTATGGATAAAATATTTATTTTTCTTGGATTCATGTGGCTGAAATATTGTTGCTTGCAAGGAATCCATTCTATTGAGATAGGTAAGGTTATAAACTGGAAAATTTGTTTGCAAACTTATATCTTATAATAATGAAATCCTTGGATCAATTCTATTGAATCCAAGGTATGTTTAAAACTAGCTTACTTGATCTGAATGGTAAACTAACATTCGAGGTTTGGAGGACATAATGGACTGAACTCTTGTATGTATACTAATTCTTATCTTCTTTAAATATCATCTACATTCTATTGTATGTTTGCGCTTGGATCTTTCGGATTGATCTCTTTAGGACATTTAACAACATTAAGTGGAATGAGGCCTGCTTCAGGACTATGAAGGGAATCTAAGTCCTAAACCTATGAGATCTATCCTAATGGTATTCTAAACTAAGGTAAATGTACCTACTTCCTAGCTATGTCTACTTATATGGGTGGCAATCTATCCTAAGCTTCATGTTCTATGTTGGGATGGGGAAAAACCTAAGGTGATGCTAGGTATACTCTTAACCTATTACCTACTACTAAATTGGTATGAATTATGACCTATCTTAAGTTGGAAAATTACCTAAGGAAATGTTTATAAACCTAAGGTAAATACTTTCTAAACTAACCTAAGGTCATAACCTAAGTTAAGGATATCTATCCTAAACTAATGAAAGGGACCTAAGGGTCATATGGAAAGTTGGCGATGGTTCTAAGGCATTTATTTGATTTGATTTTTGAATTAATAGGAAGTACTACCAGTTTTGGCAGAGACATGTAAACTTGGTGGAAGCTTACGTGGAATCATCGTTAAAATTGGAAATGCATGTAGAAGTTGAAATAGCATTCACCAATTTTGGATGGCGGTGACAAGGAGAGATAGGTGAGATTAGGGAGTAATGACATTTATGGTCATCGGTTTTGGCAATCAAACCACCTTGGAATCCATGTAAGCGGATTTGTTGGGGGTTGTTTGGTATTTCATGCATTTTGATTTTTGCTCTGCATGGAGCTATCTAGTTCTTTGAACCAACAGTTCTATTTTCAACTGGTAGCTATTTTTGATTCCCTCGGTCTATTTTCAATTCAAGGGAAGTATTTGAGGAATTTGAGGAGAAATTATTTGGTTTTTGATTTCCTTTGGAGAAAAGAATTCTTGGAGGCTTGGCTAGAAATATTCTTGAACCAGCAAGAAGAACTATCAGGCATGATAGGCTCTATCCATTAAGATTGATTTCTTTTCTCTAAATGTTTCATTAAAAGAACTCTTCTTTGTTGCAAAAGAATAGTTGTGTGTGTGATTTTGAGATTCTTACTTGTTTACTTTCTTTTTTTTCCTTCTGAATGATGAATCTTGATGAAATGATGATAATGGGTTGTCTTCCTAAGTGGGTTAATGGTAAAATCATCTTGATACTCTCTGTGAATGAGTTAAGAAAAACATTGGGTGATTTGGCTTGTCTTCCCCGAATGGGTTATAGATATTAAGTTGATGAAGTAGTAACGAAGTTGTTGTTTTAGTTTGTAGATTCAAAACTTTGTACTTCTCTGTTGTTTCTCTATTATGTCAAGGACTATAAATTTTGTGCATATTCTTGAGATAAATGTTTGTTAGTGATGGAAAAGGTAATATTTACATGGAAGTAGGGAAAGGGTATCGTGTTTGACTGAACTATGTACTTTTTATGTTCATTTTGAATACCTGTGATTTTTTTCCTTGAAGGTAAATGATTACCCCTCCATTATCGTATTTTGTTTTGTTGAGATCTAGATAATTTCCCTTTTTGGGACTCTGCGTGTATTTCATGTTGCAAATCTGAACTTGAAATGGATTTTTAGAAGATTATTGGGTAAAATGGAATTATGGATTGATTTCTAAACTATTGTATTCGACTTGTATAAAGGAAGCATGAAGGAACTACTTGCTCTTGACTTTGAAATATATAGAACCACTACTTGAAATCTGTAGGAATGGTTTGGGAGCTTACTATTATGTTTCAAGCTTGTGAAGATTCTGAAGAAAAGTGTGACGTATACTCTATTTTGTTAACGGTTTTCTCTCTTTCTCTTCAAAATCTTGGTGAATTGTCTTATGAGTTGTTGGGTCTTGTAAGTTATTGTGGAAATAGTATTTGGGGAGTCTTCTCTGTTGTTTACTTAGATTTGAACCCTCCTCTTGATATTTTGGGAGTTGATTGGTTGGTTTAACTGTAAGTTATGTTGTTAGTAAACAAATTTCTTTAAGTCGACATTGTGACCATATTACTTAACTCTATTCGATTCCTTTAGGAACATTCTTCTTGTCCTTGTCTCTTTTGAACCTGGGTTGGTTGATGAGGACCTACTCACTCTCGAGCTGGGAAATTTACTTGGTAAATTGTTAGTATATATATTTATGATTATCAGACTATGAAACTCTAAGGGGTTCACTTGAATGGATAATTTACTCTTGGATTGTTAGTTTGTTAAAGATTCATTCTATGTGTGTGTCTCATGCATCCTTTATGGAATGAACTTGGCATATCAATGATAGTTTTGTTCTCGAAAGGAGAATTACTTGTAGACTAACTTGAAGGATTTAGTTATATGTGCATTCAGTTCTGTATCTTTTGTTCGTGATTATATTTCTTGAAAGAATTGTGGGTTTGAGAATGGTCTTTTCTGGTCCTTTTTCTTCCTGTATATTTTGGAAATGATGACTGGAAACCTCTTCTAAGCTTAACTCCTTGTTCTTCCATTCTAGGAGGTAAGTTCTCTATTGTTTTTTTTTTTGAAATTGTGGGAGTTGGATGTTAAATCCTTCATTTCTAAAATGAATAAGGGAATGTAGGATAACTGAAAGGTAAAGGATGTTTAGATGGTTTATGTTAGTTGTTCTTCCATCCAAATATAAACTTGGTAGTAGGTTTCATTGATTCAAATGTATTACTTTTATTTGAGTAAAATGGGTAAAAGTTGTTAATACTTACCTCTCTGCTTGTATTGTATTTAAGGAATTAAAACATTGTTATAGTGGTATGAAGTGGTAAATGTTGTTGAGTAAATTATTATCCATTGTAGACATGAAGCCTATCTATGAACCTAAGCAATGTATCGAATTATAATTAGGATGCCACATCTGAAATGTGATTCTCTTATTGTATAACATATTAGATGAATCATCCTAAAACCTTTACGATGTTGTATCAAACTTGATTGTGCATGCTTTTGCATGGTACCTGGTAAACAATGAAGAAGGTTCTTATTTCTGAAATTAACTCTCTTATTTATTTAATGAAATTGGTTCTGAATTTCAAAAGTAGATAGACTTTTGAAATTAATTGGTAGGAACTTTTATTGATTTAGATAAGTAATTGTTTGGAATTTTACTTATCTATTATGATGTTGTAAATTGGTTGATTGCGCTAAGATATTTTCTTATAATTTATTACTTATTGAGTAATTGTACTTTTTTTGTAATAGTTATTACTTATGAAGGTTTGCTTGCTTACTCTTGTTGTTCATAAAAGTAGAGTTGTTTTAATGAAACAATTATTTGAAGGCATCTCATTTTAATGTTTAGTGCTTATCATGCTCAGTTCAATGAACTAACCCATGCCAGCAATTTTTGCAGATGGACTTCGTAAGTGATAAAAGGAGGCATTATCTAATATGATGTATTGGTTGCTTAAAAGTTATGGATCTTTGTTAGGGAAACTTGATTCATTGTTTAAATACATTGAAGGAAGAAAAATTTTATTCTTATTGATCTTGATGTTGTTTGACATGCAATATGTATAAATGCTTAATCTTGTAAAAAGTGTATTGTATCATGATGAATTGAAAGTCTGAAAGTTACTTTGACTTGTGGTGTAAAATTCTCTTGTTCATTCATGAAGGAAATTTGTACTCCTATCTTGGTGTTATGGTTTATATGATTGATTTCCTTAGTCTTTTGGTCATTTAATGAAACGAGTGAATGGGGAAATAGTGTAATTTCCCTTACTAGAATGCAACTTGATAAGTTGTAGGTATTGATGTTCTTTTCCTAAGCTTGAATGGTTTAATAAGGGATGTTAAATGAAATGAACTTAAAGGTTATATGAAGTGTGAAAGGAAAAAGGGTATATGATCCCTAACACTTTAATCTAAAGAGAAGGATTATTCTCTTCTCAAAGGAATGTAAGAAAATGTAAGGTGTTATGATCTTTAATCATTTAGACTTCAACTCCTTGAAGTCTATCCTCACTGAACCTGTAGGGTTCTTACACCTTCCTTGAATCATTAAATTACATGAAATTGATCTGATGAAGCATGTTGTTATGTTTACGAGAAACTTCTTGTTCAACTAAACATTAACAAACATTAAGGCAATAATGAGATATTTAAATTCATGAATATTTCTAATCAACCCAAATGAGGACAAGAACTTAAGGAAGTTGGATTAGTGTTTTGCAAGGTTGTTGTAATTTGAGTCCTAACTCTAATTTAATCTCGGGATGTTAACCCTCATTGAGGTGTGTACATCAAAATGGAGTGGATTTGATGGATGTTGGCACATGCCAACTGCAGTATTGTACCTTCGTGAATACTTGGGTCTTCACGAGGATACAATGTTGTAGTTGACATGTTGTAACACCCTTCAACGTCTGGTTCATCTTGATCTACACACATCTAGACTTGAACTTAGTTTCCCTCTAGGTCAAGTTAGTTATATGAATTAGAATAGGAAGTATCTCTCCATGACATAGGATAAAGTGGCATATTCGAATGACTTAGGTCAATTGAGCATGCCCCTATACCCTAAGTCATCATGAGCGGTTCCCTACGTCAAATTATATCACTAACCTGGGTTAGGGTCAAACCTAGGACAAGTGGACTGACAGAAGTCAGTAAATACCATTCTAGATAACATAAGAGTGGGGTGAAGGATGTATTATGTTTAGATGAGTATGTCGTCTAGGAATAGTAACATGAACTGCATGTTAAAAATCTTTTGCCAAAGTATCGCAAGCTACTAGTTGCGTTGTCCTATGACACCTAGTTTATGGAATGTGATTTTAGATGAATATTGGTAACAAGTATTCAGATAGGTTCCTTAAATAGAACACTCAGTACCCTAAATTAGGGTAAGAGAACCAAGTATACTTAGTATATGATAAGTATTTAATACTTTAAATTCTTATGATGGATCGGTAGATTCACCGAGTCATGAAATTCTTGGTAGTTCTTGGCCAGGCTATATTAGAAAATTACCAGTCATTTACAACTGCATATGGTTATCTGTTATGAGATTGTTTGGCATGGAATGTGTGTTCTAAATTATGTTTATTTAGAACAATGAACATTATATATAAAAAAATTCCCTTGTTTCTAAAGTCTTAAATTGGGAATGTTACATAATCGGATGACTCAGAAGTGAGTTCTGTGGGGAACATGTTATAATTATGGATCTATGGATAATTATAAACATGAGTGTCCTAATCTATTACAATGCTCATAGTGTGCGAAAGAAACACAAGTATTAATATTTTCTCAAACTATATGAGCATATGAAAAACAACACCAGAAAGATAAGGAAACTGCTATGGTGAGCATAAAAAGGGTCGATTCACAATGGATGCCAAGAGTGGTGCATGAGTCAGAGATAGAACCTATTGGTGACAATGTGTGTAGAGGTTGCGCGTTCAAGGAGATTCCCGGACCAAAGATATTAGTTTCCAGAGAGGAGGTGCCAGATGAAAAGTACCTGGACTTTTCCCATCAAAAAAAGTATACCAAGAGACTATGGACGTAATTCGAGTTTACAAGGGGAGATACAGTGTCTCAAGGAGCAATCAAGGTAGGTGAGGCAACGGAAGGATGACTAGGTTCTAAGAAGTGACCTAGATGAGGTCAAAGAAGTATGTAAAATGTTGAGACAAGAGAATATTATTCCCTTGTTGGGAGAATGGCTGAGGGAGAAGGTACCACACACCGGAGCGGAGCGTGAGAGATAGGTTTTACATGCAAACCTTTCTCCACATAGCCTTGAATATGACAAATAAATTACTTTGAATGTAGTTGTTGATGGATGTCTCCTAACCAATATCCTCATCGACACAGGAGTAGAGGTGAATGTTCTTACCTTAGATGTTTGTCATTAGATGGGAAGGCCCACGTTGTAGCCATCTTCAAAAGTGTTATATATGGAAAAAAAAACTAAGGCAATGCCCATTGGAGTATTAAAGGATGCAGTGATAACCATTTAGGGGGCCAAGTTTACTAGAGACTTTGAGGTCTTGGTGCTCACCGAGGTAGAAAATTTTCTAGCATTGCTTGGGTGCCCATGGTGTTACAAGAATAATGCTTGACATAAGGTTTAATAAAGGATATATTAGTTTTGAAAACAAGGAAGAATGGGTGATCATCCCTTTGAAAATGGGAATTCGATGCCCTACACATATTCATTGGAAGAAGTCCTTCATAGAATATATGTGTGCTTAATCAAAGGTCCTGAGATAATTCACCCTATAGAAGGAGTTATCTAATTTAAGGATGCTTAGTCTGTGAGTGATACCACAAGCATGCCATGTGATAATTAGGCACATGGGACCTATGAGTTGATCAGATGGAATTTAAGAGGATCGATAACCAAGGTGAAAAAGGTGCATATAGTCTATCATCTAGGAGGGAGAAAAATACCAAATTTTTTTGGGAGGGTCTAATCCAAACATTTCTTACGAGAAATGGAGGCCCACTGGAGAAATGAGAAGGAAAGAAGGGAAATGTTTAACTACAACCTACTCAAAACTAATGTGCACTGGTGGGCGACACATCAAGAGAACCTCTTGGAATGGCGTGAGGTGAGAATTGCCTTCTTTGTAAGGTTTTGCAGGAGCAACACACCTACAGCTATAAAAGACTACTATGGTAAAGAGACCACTTCATTCCATATCTAAGCATGTGATATAACCTAGATGGGAAGTGCAGAAGCATTACCTCCTTCATTATGGGTTCACAAGTTATACTCCACCCTACAAGGTTGTGCACGCGTGTGGTATATCTACTCAGAGATGTGTCATCAAAATGGTAATTGGAAAAAATTAGCAGCTGATATCATTCAAACATTTGAGTATCAAAGTACAAATCCATCGATACATAAGGAGTTTCAGTAGTCAAGCACCTTACAACAGGGGATAGTGCTATGGTGGAAGATAGAATATAAGAATTACTAGGTGAACCTAACTTGGAGGTGCTTTTGAGGAAGAAGAAACATAAGAGATATAGCTTGAGTGTGCATGTATGGAAAAATAAAAAGGGAAGATGGTGTATGTCATTAATGGGGAAGAGGTGGAAATCTTGGATGTTAACCATTTTGTAGGGATGCACGAAGTCATAGATAGTGTTGATGAACGGGTGCACACCTACCATGAACCTTTGAAGATAAAAATGTTAACATTGGCTCAGAAGCAGAAACCAAGGAGAAATCATTGATACTATTGGTTAGAAAAGGAAGTTTTGAAGATCATTGATCTGTTATGTGAATTCCAAGATTTGTTCACACGCAAGTATCGAACTTAAAGGCATCCACCATTCCTTGGGGAGATGAGGATAAAGATGAAGGAAGGTGTGTGCCCAATCAGAAAAGGCCATACTAGGATGAATCCCAATTTACACATAAAGGTCAAGGAGGAGATAGAAGAAATGATAGCATCAGCTATCATTGAGGCTGTGGAAGAGTCAGAATGGATAAGTCCAATGATGATTAGTATCAAGAAGGATAGGAGGATAAGGATTTGTATTGATTACATGGACCTAAATGTAGTATGTGTTTCATTGATCCTTTCCCAACCCATTTACTAAATAAATCTTAGAGGGAGTGGCAGGACATGAGGTCTACTCTTTCACGAAAAGATTCTCAAGCTATCATCGGTAAGGATTGCAAAAGAGGACCAGAGAAAGATGACTTTTCCATTGAGTGGGGATGTTTTTCCTATATGGTCATGCCTTTTGGGTTGAATAATGCACCTATTATGTTCTCGCATTGTGGTGTAGTCTTTCTAGGACTTCATCCATAAATTTCTTCAAGTTTACCTAGATGATTGGACGGTATATGGGTTAGTGAAGGAAAATTGTGACAACTTAAGGTTAATGTTTGAAAGGTGTTGGCAGTTAAGGATATCCCTCAACATTAAGAAATGTGTCTTTTCTACCCCATTTGGAACATTATTGGGGCACATCATATGTAGGGAGGGCTTACTAGTAGATCCCACCAAAGTTGCAGTAATTGTGGGATTGGGGGAGCCTACTAGTCAAAGTGCAGTGTGTGGATTCCTTGGACACATGGGTTACTATAAGAAGTTCATCAAGGGATACACCAAGATCGCCACACCTTTAGAAGATTTACTTAGACACAAGATTTCCTTCCTTTGGGGAGAGGCACAATAGAAGGCATTTGACACTTTAAAGGATAGGCTTGTCACCGCTCCCATACTTAGATTCCCCTCTTAGGATAAGCCCTTCCATGTTCATGTTGATGCCTCATGAACCACCATTAGATTGGTACTTGCATAGCCTAGTGAAGGGATTTTTATCATCCTTTATGCTTTACAAGCAGCAAGTTGACACTAGCAAAGAAGAATTATTCTACAACTAAGTGTGAGGCATTGTCAATGATCTACGTGCTTCATAAGTTTAGACAATATCTGTTGGTAACCCCTTTTATATTTTACACTGACCATATGGCATTGAAATATTTAGTGAACAAGCCCATTCTACAAGGGCACATATGTCGGTGGGTACTATTGTTCCAAGAATTCGAGTTCATAATGGTTTTCAAACCAGGAAAAAGTAATTCCGGACCTAATCATTTGTCTAAAATCAATTCAGGGGAGGATGTACAAAGCATTGAGGATACCATGCCAGAGGCACAAGTATTTAGGTATGGCGCATGCCCTCAGAATTAGAAGATATTACAATATTTCTCAAAACAGTGTAAGCACCGGGAAGGAATGAAGGCATTAGATAAAAAGTAGTTAGCTATACACTCCACACTTTACATGTTGATTAGTGGGGATTTATACAAACTAGGACATGATGAGATATGCACCAGTGTGTGCTAGAACATGAGTGCCTAGCCAAAATAGAAGAGGCACGTGGAGATAGTGTAGGTGGGCACTATGTAGGTGACACCACTGCACGTGTAAGATATTAATGGTTGGATTATGGTGGGAGACCCTCTATCAAGACTGCAAGGAATATTGCAAGGTGTGTGACCATTTTCAGCGCATTGGAAAACCAAGGTGAAGAGATGAAATTCCTTTACACCCTATTCCCAGTGCCGAGCCATTTGAAAAGTGGGCTATAGACTTTGTAGGCCCTATTACACCAACCATGCATAGGACGTAGGTATTATATAATCACTTACATAGATTACTTGGAAATGTGGGAAGAAGCAACACCTATTAAGGATTTTACAGTAGCTAATACAGCAAGGTTTATGTGGGAAAACATTATTACAAGGTATGGGTGCCCTTTGAGTTTGACTAGTGACATGGGTACACATTTCTTAAATGGGATAGTAAGGATTCTGTTAGTGGAATTCATGGTGGCTTGTCATAAGACTACCCCTTTCCAACCGCAAGCAAATGTAACCATGGAGGCATTTAAAAAATACTAAGTCATGCCCTAACCAAATTTGTGACATTGGTAGACAAGATTGGGATGACAAAGTATCAGATGTTCTTTGAGCATATAGAATAACCTACAAGAGGTTAAATAAGGCCACACCATTCCAATTAGTGTTTGGCATGGAGGATGTCCTACAAGTTGAATTCATATTACCTTCTCTGTGTATAGCACATGTAGAAGGATTAGGCCATGAATAAGAATTGGAAGAAAGAATTGACAAGTTAATGCAATTGGATGAAAGATGATCCCTCACTAGGTGGAGCTAGAAGACTAAAAAAGCAAAACAAAAGGCATGGCATGATCATCACATTAAGAACAAGAAGTTTGAAGTTGGGAAGATTGTATTTCTTTATGATTCCAAGTTTTGCACCATCCTGGAAGTTAAAATTCCATTGGTTAGGTCCCTACATCATCTCCTACATCCTTGATTTAGGCGCGTGTCGATTACAAGTCTTTGGATGGGACAAGATTTCCATGACCCTTTAATGGGAATAGGTTGAAACCCTACTATAATATGTCTTTTTGGTGTTTGTAATAAGGTAGTATTTCCAGATAGGTTAGGAATTCCTTTAATACATTTTTCTTTTCTTGTATTTCCCTTTCTCATTTTTGTTTTGTGTTGCACCTTGGCACACGGTAACCTCATATTTTTAAAGGTTTTGAATGCACAGAGGACTACGCATCTTTTTAGTGTGGGGTGGAATGATGTGAAAGAAAGTGTAAGGTGTGAAGTACCAAGAATGATTACATTGGAAAGCCTAGATTGAATGGCCCTATAAAGGCACATAAAGAAGAGATGAACGTAAATGGCTCATGTCAAGAAATCCTTGAAGAAACCACGTATAAGAGGAAGAGTGTAGGAACAACATGAAGTAGGTGAGGGTAAAAATAGGGAAAATGACAGAAGTACCTTTGGTGCTGGTAATGCATGTGAGAAATCCTTCTATCGATAGGTTTTTTACGTGCCAAAGGTTTTAGGATTGTCTGCGCAAGGTTGGGTGCGTGAGTTGGGGCACTAGAGTACAAATTAGTGGAAAAATAAGCTATAAGTGTTGAATTACAATGGTAGGTGAAGTAAAATTTAATTCTAAAAAGAATGGAAAGATATAAATAGAAGGTTGGGCACATCATTATGGACATTGCGAATACGAAAAAATAAAGCTCTTGTAGACTAGGGTTTCCAAAGTTGATCTGTGTGAATAATTTAAGGTGTGAGTGACTAGATTTGATCTTTAAACTAGAAGGAAAGAATTTCATGGGTTTAGAGAAGAAAATTTTTAGAGAAGTGTCGTCTGGTCAAAAAGGTTATTCTTGTTAGGGTTTGGTAGCTAGGGCACGTGCTAGAAAAGGGTTTCTTCACAAGATTGAGGTCTGAGCTTGGAGAAGGTAGAAAAGGAGAGCAAGTAAGAGAAGTTGAAGTGATAAGATAACCTAAACCATGGCACTTAAGAAACCAACTATATCAACTAAGAAGCCAAATGGAAAGGGAAAGGAAAAACAAATAGAAACCCCAATAATCATGAATGAATAATGGTATGTAAAGATGCAGTCCTCGGATGGGGTTTTCTCGGGAAAGAATGGGAGTCCCACTTAAGAAACATGAAGGTGAGTGATTATAAACCTCACACAAACATGACAGAAAAGGAATTGGCCTTAGAGTTGGTGCACCCAAAAAATAAGAGGACACCAAAGGGTTTACCTATCTATAGTGACAAGGTAAAAGTAAAATTGGAGAAGGTGGGATTTTTACAACTCTATTAGTTTCCTTATTTTGGAAAACTTGAGCACCTCTATCAATGGTTAATGTCACACATACATGAGGACCAATTTTACTTCACAGGGCATAAGATGCACATAACTCCTCAGTTGATTTTAAGATTCACAGGCCTAATCTATGAAGGAGAAAGTATAGATGATGACCTGAGTGATAAGGAAGCCATCAAAGAAATTATCGCTGCATATGATTATAAAAAGGGTCATGGTACTTTGATATCATGGAAATCCAAGACCCTATCATGAGAATGGCCACATGCCTAGTGACAAAGCTAAATGACAAAGAAAGGTGGACACAAGTAAATAAGGCCTAGTTAAATGTGTGCAGGAAAATATCAAAAGGCACCATCTACAATTTGTCTGCCTTCATCGCAGATGAAATTATCAACAAGTGTGCAAAGGAGACAATATACTCTTTTCAATGTCTTCTTGATAATTGTGTTTTCAAATATCGGAGTGCCAGATGTGGTAGATCAGTTTTTTTGGGAATATCCAAAGGAAGACCCCTCACCCGCAAAAATATTCACAAATTAAACTTGTGATAGCATGACGGATGCTCACAAAGCACGCTTGGAAAAATGGTATAAGCACTTAAGGGATGTATTCGAGGCGAGTGGAGGATCTCGAAAGTTGCTAGCACTCGTTAATGGAGAATCTAAATTTGTGGTGTACCAACATTTTTGTATTGGTAGATTTAAATTGACAGATGAAAACATGGGCCCCTGGTGTAAGCTCCCATTCTCCTTCTCCTTCACTGCTCAATATTTCCAAGCAGGGGTAAATAGGTTTAAAGAGGCCAAAATACTAAGGTTTTATCTTAGTGAGGTAGATAGAGACCACATGGAGCTACGTAGAATGCTCATTTACCCCAAGAAGCATGTGTACATGGAGAGGAATGTCTCCCAAAATTTTAAATGAAAAATCCCTTGACTTTTCCAATAGCAAGAGAGACTACGACAAGGGTATATCTATGCATAAGACCAAATTTTGAGAAGGGCACATACCTAGAATGTGATTTCTCCATCCCTCAAGACCTCATGGGAGTAAGAAGCCCAGATTGGTAAATAAAGGAAAATAAGAAGTACAAGGAAGAAGGCACCAAGTATCCAAAATACACCACAAGTGGGTGCCCCAGGGACAAGTGCTAGAACTAGTACTTACATGCATAAAAAGGGTCCCTAGTCGAGAGGAGGCACTTTGGAAGAAGAAAATCCTATCACAAAGGAGAAGTCACCAAAGGAGGAAGAAGAAAGAGCTGAATCTCCTATACTGGAATCCCCAATTAGGAAGAAATAGAAGGTGATGGAGGAGGCTGATTCGGAGGACACAGAGAGCTTAGAGGCCTACAGAGGAGAGAGGGATGATGATGAAGAAGATGAACCTGAAGGATCCCAAGAACCACCAGTGTTTGATGTGCATGATTCAAAGGAAGAGGGCAAAGAAGAGGAAAATGTGTTTCTCTTCATATGGAGAAAGGTTATTTAGGAGGGAAGGCTCCCAAGATAAGGGAGGAAGTGAAGAAGTGAGTATGAAAATTAGACTCCAAGCCTCACGCAGGAGCAGATAAACGAGGTGGTAGAAAAAGAAGCAACGAAAATCATTGAAGCCTTGGTAGAACCAGAGTTGGAGCGTAGCGCTGATTTATTAATGAATGAGGATAATGAATAAAGTGTGGGAAAATATCATGATAGCACACGAGGAGGCCCCAATTTGATGGTATGTATTCCTAAGGGCACGGGCACATGAGGAAGGCACATAGAGACACAAAAACCAAGAATGGGCTATATTGATGATTGAAGCAAGGTGTTATGCCTACATTTCCAATGCATAGTACCAACAGAGAAACTCTTGGCTATGAATTTGTTTGATGAGGAAGGTGTATACCCTTGAACGAGGAAAATGACTTCTTAGGAAATTGAGTCCCACATCAATGAACTAGAATTTGAGGTAAGCCAAGAGGAAATAATGAAGGTAACTGAGTCAAAAGGAGACAACCCCTTAGTGAGAACTCAATAGATATCAGACGAGAAAGTCTACAACGCTAAATAATTTCTCGGTTGAACTAGAAGCCAGGTTATTCAAGAGGAACAACAGGGTAAAATTCCTAGAGGAAGAGCTAGAGAAGAACAAAGAAGAGCTCAAAGAAAGGACAAATACTTAAAGCAGAAGGAAATAATAAGCACACAACTAAGGCGTGAGTTGAAAGAAGAGAAGGAAAGGGTGTGTGAGGTTTGTAAGAAAGCAGAGATGATCACAAATTCCATTTTCTTGAAGCACCTAGATCTAATGCCGCCCATGTAGAAGTATAGATCCACCCTAGAGTGTCTAGAGGACTTGACCTACATCCTCACAATGGAAAGGAGACCACTGGCCTTAGAGTCTGTAGAGGAGGCATCGGCGCATAAGGAAAATGAGGACAAGATGAAGGTTGTGGAAATTGTTACCGAGTACAAGAAAGTCCTCATAGATGTGAAAGTTGTCACCCAAGCCATTGAGGTCATTTATGACAATTACACCAATAGAGATAGAGTGGCAAGCATTCTAGTCACCTCCCATGAAGTGGAGCTCAAGGAGTTCTAGGAGAAGAACAAGGGGAATAGAGCGGAACATGACAAGATTTTAGCCAAAGTTGAGAGGAAATCAGAAGCTATTGAGACCTTGTGGGCTCAATCAAGAACTGGATGAAGGATTTATATCCCCAGATCACTCGAAGGATGGACGTGCTCAAAGACTTGGGAAAAAAATTGGATGAGATCATGGAAATGATGAATACCCAAGGAGAGGTACTAAGAATTGAATATGTGAGGGCCCTAGTCAATGAAATTTGTCAACGAAGCACGTGGAGCGAGGTCAATACCTAGACTAAGCTAGAGGTAGACCTAAAAAATATTTTCCTTTGCTCTTATAGAAGTGATCATAGTTTCCCCATTCTTTCTTTCTTCCCAAAAATTCTTCATTCCCTTTCCCAAACCATTTAAAGGTATTCATTCTTTATTCATTTAGAAGGTGTTCCCATGGGAGAAAATAGGTATAGTGTGGGGTGATGTTAGGCCCCTAAAATATTTTCCAAGTACATGAAGGTGCATGGGTGCTCAAGGCCTAGTTAAGAAAGGGCATGCAAGGAGAAAGCACACAGACATGGTTCTAGTAGGATTTAACAGAGCAAGTAATGCTCACACAAGACAGAACAAAGGTTTCAATACTTAAGCCATATTTGACACATTAGGCGAACACAAGAAAAGTGTAACCCGAATGCGCATGCGGAATGGATAAGGTGCTAGCTTGGCGATAGGTTGGCCTAAGAAGGAATATACCCTGTGATGGAAGTTTCTAGAAGGCCATCATTGCAAAGAGTGGAGAACTTAGACTGAAGAAGCATGCTCCCATGAAATACCACCTCGGACACTTGGTGACAAATCTACAACTCCCACGAAGCCCCGATGATGTCAAGAAGGGCTATAAATACAAGTACCCACCAGAGGAAAAAGAGGTAGAATCGAAGAAGGTGAATCCATTAATGAATACTTTGTGTTTCACTCGGAATGTTTCATTCCTTTTAGAAACAGATAAGGGTTGGGGCTAGGAGGAATACCTGTAGAATGTCGAGATGATGTGCGCGTACCATAGAGAAAGATCAGGTTGACTGCGAAGAACTCCTTTTTGTCTTGGAAGGACTACCTGCAAATAAGAACACAAGACCACAAGATTTTAATTAGACAATAAATGAGGAAACTGCCTTGGGCCCAGGAAATATAAAACTTCCTTTCGAAGGTGGTCAGTTTCCCTGCTAATATGAATTAACACAAAAGACTGTAAAATATCAATTAAGTTGCTTCGTTGAACTGGGTAGGGGAAAGGCTGGTTTTCTGGTTTTGATCGGAGGAACCGATGCCGGTTACTGATAACCGATGCCGGTTACTGATAACCGATACCGGTGGGTTCTAGGATCTGTAGGTTGGTCGCTTTATGGGGTAGTTGTGTTGTTTGTAAGGCTGTATATAGGTGGTATTAGGAAATAAGGTGATGAGAGGTAGATGAATGATAGTTAGAGGTAATATGCATGCTGGGTAGTGGATTCAGGGATGGATTTATGAGGACTGTAATTCAAAAGGCATAAGAAATGTTATAACAGAGGACATGCAAGATGTGACTTACTGGTTTTGACAAAGATGCAAGCTGATCTCCTTTGCTGTAAACACTTCTGGTATTTCCACTCGTCTCTGCTCGGTCAAGTGAAGGTCTGGACTCTCTCGATCGCTCCTGATGCTCTTTCTTGATTCAAAGAATCCTTTTCTCTGATCCAAAAATGAAATTCCGATCCTTTGTTTTTGGTTTGGGGAGCCCATTTACAGGGAACCGATGGCGGTTGCGTAACCGACGGCGGTCGAGTAGGAACCGGCATCGGTAAGGAAAAAGTAGGCTATTTTTAGTAAAACAGCCCACCTTCCCTACTTTTCTCCCGAGAGATTAGTTGCGGGCTTGGTCAAGTGACTAGAAGGTCGGTTTTAGGTGCGAGAAAGGGGTCCTTAGTCATGGGTGTAGGTGTAGACCAAGTTTTAGGTTTTAATTAGGTTAGTTTAGGATTAGGGCTAGGTCATGATGAGGTGGCAAAATGAGGTGGCAGGTGAGGTGATGGGGATTTATCAATTACAAGGTAATTAATAAATAATTATGTAAGGTTTAGGTAATGAGGTTAGGTTGCGAAATGGGATGCGGGTCACAAGGGGTCGTAAGACACGAATTTGGTGTCTACATTAGCCCCTTATTGTCATGTAGCTTGTGTTGTAAAGCTGCGCGGACAATAATATGAAGTGGTTTCTCCTGTTAAGGATATAGGTAATCCCCCTCAAATCTATCACGGATTGAGTGAACGGAAAATCAGGGATAGGGTTGATAAAGGGTACATGTTGTAGAGAGGATGGTAAGGTGGTGGGGAGGTCCAAGGCAGCGAGACGCATGTTGAAATGCAATAGGGCTGACTAGGGTACATGATTTGGCGAGCAAACTAGCAATGTATAGGCAAAGGTCGATAGTTTATCCAAACAAGGGTGATATAATCCTTGTATCCAAGGCATAGGAAGTAGCTCGTGGTATATAACAGGTAAGGTATAGGAACGTTTAGGCGTGTTCGGCAAGTACTCAAATGGTTGGTTTGGTTGAGATAAACGTCACGGTCTAGGTCTAGGCAAAGTTGGTCGACAGATGAAGTCAAGGACCCTAATCATGCTAAAACATGAACAGGTGAGCTCGATTGAACAAAAGGTACAGGATGGATGGATAAAATAAAACATTGATTGTGGGTATGGTATTGAAGTGATACGGCCGTGGGTCGGGCCAAGTTGTTAGGTTACAGCCTTGGGTCGGGCCGGATGGTTAGGGTGAGGCCTTGGGTCGGGCCAAGTTGTTGGGTGGCGGCTTTGGGTCGGGTCGGATGGGTAGGGTGAGGCCTTGGGTCGGGCCAAATGGGTAGGTTGAGGCCTTGGGTCGGGCCAAATGGGTAGGTTGAGGCCTTGGGTCGGGCCAAATAGGTAGGTTGAGGCCTTGGGTCGGGCCAAATGGGTAGGTTGAGGCCTTGGGTCGGGCCAAATGGGTAGGTTGAGGCCTTGGGTCGGGCCAAATGGTAGGTTGAGGCCTTGGGTCGGGCCGAAGGGTAGGTTGAGGCCTTGGGTCGGGCCAAATGGGTAGGGTGAGGCCTTGGGTCGGGCCAAATAGGTAGGTTGAGGCCTTGGGTCGGGCCGAATAGGTAGGTTGAGGCCTTGGGTCGGGCCGAATAGGTAGGTTGAGGCCTTGGGTCGGGCCGAATAGGTAGGTTGAGGCCTTGGGTCGGGCCGAATAGGTAGGTTGAGGCCTTGGGTCGGGCCGAATAGGTAGGTTGAGGATGAATGATAGTGTACAGTAGGAGGTGTGTCACGAATCCGAGCGGATGTAACGCCACCAATGGACATTGATAAATCATTTGGGGTTAAGTGGAATCCGTTATTATTCACGAATCACACGTAACCATGCTATATTTACAAGGCGTTGATTGAGAGATGGAATCTGAGACAAATACCTTCTATCTTTAACAAGGAAATGACAGAACATTGGAAGATGTGTTCCGTATTTTGAGACTCCCAATTACAGGAAAACCAAGATATCGGCATTACCTAGTGCGGCACGGGGAGCGATAACAAAATGCAGTATTTGGTCCATACGCACGAGACTTAACACAGAGGTTTGTCATTTACGTATGGGATAATGTATGCAAAGCACATCCCGAGGAGACAAGGTTAGCAGTAATAATATTAATGATAGCGGTAGGGTATTATGCATTACCGAGGCGAAGGAAGATTTCCAAAGGCATTGATGTGTGTTATTTGGGAGATGATAGAAAGGAACGTGACGTTTGCATGGGCACCTGCATATTTTGCGGAGCTATACAGGGGTTTATGGGCTTGTAGGTGAAATCACAGAACGACACTGGATTGTTCATACTTATTACACTGTTGGGCTATGAGCACATTGTTTGTGTGCGACCAGTAGGCCGATCCATCCAGTCAGGAGAAACCGGAGTACAGAGGTTGGGATTCAGACGATGGGTCCAGATAGAACAAGAGGCAAGATCCCAGGCTGTGACAGATGACATTGAGTATTATAGGTAGGTATGGGAGATGGTGATGATTTCGGATATCTGTTGGAGGCCATACGGAAACTATATGGTAACAGAGAACATAGCTGAGGAGTTGAGGGGTGTAGAGCGATTGAGGTGGATCGCAGGGCATAGGCCGGGTGAGTATGAGAGGATTCCTCTAGATCGCGTGCGGCAACAATTTGGATTTGTGCAAGATATACCTCAGGCTTATAGACCCTATATGAGGATCGATGCAGAGGCAGTATTCTCACCTCCCCTGCCCAACACCTCCGAAGGGCCTCGAAGAGGTAGCAAATGATCGCAGGTAATGGATGCGGAATGACAGAGGCCTATAGATTATGGTGGGTAGCAGAACTGCGAGGTGTACGTGATCGTCCTGACATAGCGGTGATTACAGCAGAGAGGGATCGTCTGCAGCGTTTGGTTCAGCAGCTCCAAACGCAGGTGAATGAGACAAGAGGATTGTTAGTGGTTGCGGAGTCACGGGCGGAGAGACTAGAGGCTGGAGTCCTCCATGCGAGAGGGCGTATTCATATGTTACAGGAGAGATTGGAAGATCAGTGGGCGGTACCAATAGCCGTGGTACCATTGAGGACAGAGAGGCCTGGCGAGAGGGGTCGACGATCACGATCATCGCCTAGTTCGGGATGAGGCGTGAGGGTCTAAATAAATGTTAGCAAGGTATAAGAATAAATAAGAGTACCGACCTACGTGTCGATGATAGAGAAGATGTATTTGTTTAACATCTAAATAAAATGAGATATGTATGTTGATTTGAGTTATAATAATAAGAATGTTTTCGTTTTGACTTTCGGTGTTTTGAAAAAGGATAAAGAGGAATGTGATTAAATAGAAATACACAAAAATATTTATATTTACCACACATGATAGGTTATGGTAGGGGATGGTCGAGCTAACCTTGGGAGACCCCATGTCTCCGAAGTGCTACCTACATAGCCCTTTACACAAAGCAAGGAGGGTCCTCAGACCGATGTAGTTCTCCCTTAGGATCAGGGAGAGGCGAATTCAGGCAATTTGGTACGGTTTAGGCAATTGGTTGGTTGGTAAGAATATTGATATTAATATTGGTAAGGTAAGGTTGTTGGTGTTGGTAATGAATTGGTGATGTTGTAAAAGGTATAAGGGAAGCGAAAGTTAGCCTACCCAAGTAGAAGAGAACCATGTACTGATTAAGATCAACACACAATCCTAGATGTGAGGCAAAGCGGAAAGAGTGCTCCGTAGGTGAAAAGAGCTAAACAAACCACACAACGTAGAATGAGCTTGAAGCCCTAGGTACCGTGCATAGACGAGAAGTCCATAGGTGAAAAGAGTTGTATGATCACAATATATCGGGTGTAATGTTAACGTCCCTTGAGTTGAAACAAATGGTGAGGTGAGGTGGATAATATAGCTGAGGTACAGAGAACTTATTACAAAGTGAGTGTTCTGACGAAAAGAGAACCTACCCTAAATAGACAAGTCCATGACCCAAAAAGTTCTTTTTGAATGAGGCTTTTATTTTACTAAATATAGACTGATTGATGCGGGAAGTCTACAAGGGATATTGATTGTGCTATTCTTGAGGTCTTCACGAAGCTAATCAATGCAAGAAGCTTCTGATAAAGGCTGATTGTGTATAGCTGTCCTTCGAGGGAGCAGTCTATTTATAGTAGCAGATATGATTTTAGTGCATAGCTGTCCTTCGGGGGAGCAGTCTATATAGAATAGCAGCAATAATTTGGCATATAGCTGTCCTTCGAGGGAATAGTCTATATATAATTTAGATAGCTAGATGTTCTTTTGGCGTGAAGCATCTAGTTTGGTAGGAAGTTTGACTCAAGAAAATCCCATAAGAATACGGCTTATTTTAATACTTTGAAGTCATGGACTAGACTAAAAAGGGGAAGGCATCGTTTAGGTGAGGTGAGAATCAAACTATGTGAGCTTGATTTTTATTATGAGGTGTAGGAAACGAAGTGCATGTGGTGGTATGTGAGCTCAAGGGACGAGCGGTAGGTAGATAAGAAGTGATATAACACTAAATTCAACAGTAGAATGGTCGAAGATGCAAGGCATTAAGGGGTTCAGGCTCAGGCTTACCATTAAGCAAATCCAAACGATAAGTGCCTAATCCATAGGTGTGAGTGATTATGTAAGGCCCAATCCAATTGGGAGCAAATTTTCCATGTTTTCTCTTTTCTAGTTTGGTGACATGTTGATTCTCTTTGAGGACAAGATCACCAACCTTAAAGGTACGCTCATGGAGTCACTTATCATAAGCACGCTTGATGTGTTTTTGATAGATTTGAAGGTGATCAAGAGCTATAAGACGACGTTCATCAAGGAGCTCCATTTGGGCTAACCGCTCTTGGCGGAAATCATCGTTGGTGAGAATATCCTGAAGAGATATTCTAAGGGAGGGTATTTGTATTTCGAGAGGCAAAACAGCCTCGGTACCATATACCAAAGAAAAAGGTGTGGCATTAGTAGAGGTACGGATGCTAGTACGATAAGCCCAAAGGGCAAAGGGGATGTGATCGTGCCAATTTCGTCCGGACTCATTGACAACTTTCATGAGGATTTTGGTTAGGGTTTTATTAGAGGATTCGGCTTGTCCATTTGCTTGTGGATAGTAGGGTGATGAGAAGCTGAGTTTGATACCAAAGTTGTCACAAAGGTCTTGCAACAACCTATTTTTGAAAGATTTTCCATTATCTGTAATCAGGCGATGAGGAACACCAAAACGACAGATAATGTGGTGGTTAATGAACTCTACAATTTTTTCTTTTTTAGTTGAAATGAGTGGAATAGCCTCCACCCATTTTGTGTAATATTCGGTTGCTGTGATAATCCATCGGTGACGTTGTGAAGAGGATGGGTGAATCTCACCAATAAGGTCTAAACCCCATTGTGAGAAGGGCCAAAGATCTCGAGTGACCTGGAGCGGGTGGCTAGGAGTATGTTGAAGGTTGGCATGTTGTTGACACATAACACAACGCTTAACATATTCGTAGCAGTCGTTATTGAGAGTAGGCCAATAATAACCAAGGCGAAGGATTCGTTTGGCCATGGCAAGGCCACTAAAATGTCCACCACAAATACCGTCATGGACTTGTTGGATGGTATGGGTGATCTCCGCACCGGTGAGACATCGAAGGAGGATGCCATCAAAGCCACGTTTATAAAGGAGTCCCCCCATAACTACATAACGAGAAACGCGTTTAAGAAAAGCACGTTTACCAGTACTAGTAAGGTCAGAAGGGAGAACAGAGGTTGTAAGGTAGTCGTGGAATTGGTGATACCAAGTATCCCGCGAGTTAGCGACACACACGTATTTATCGTACAAACAACCGGGGCTGAATAAGATGGGGCAAAGACAAAAATGTCGAGTCAATTGATGAAACTGAATTTGCGAGGCTAAGCAAGCCATAGTATCCGCAAATTTGTTAGTGGAGCGGGGAATGGTTTGGATAGAATAGTGAGTAAATAAGGCTAGAAGTGAGTCCACGTAGTATTTGTACTTTTGAAGTTCCTCATTTTTGCATTGGTAGATGCCCATAACTTGATTGACTACCAATTGAGAGTCACCAAAAATATTGATAGATTTGATACCTAAATGCAGCACAACCTGGAGACCCAGAACAAGGGCCTCGTATTCCGCTGTATTATTAGTGCAAGGGAAATCGAGTCGGAATGAAAGAGGCATAGGCTCGGCGTCGAGAGGAATAAGAACAACGCCGGCTCCTCCACCGCGTTGGCATTTGGATCCATCGAAGAAGAGAGTCATTGGATACGACTCCTCCTTGAGTGAAAGAGTGGCGATGAGTTCGTCAGGGAATGTAAAATTGGTAAATTATTCTCCAGGTAAAGGGGCTTCCGCAAGTTGGTCTGCGATGGTTTGTCCTTTGATTGATTTCTGGTGGACGAACTCAAGGTCGAGGTCAGCGAGGAGCATGAGCCATCGGGCGATGCATTGGTTTAGATGAGGTTTGGCATACATGTAATGGATGGGGTCCGTGTTGGTGATGACAAAAGTTTTGTGATTCAGAAGGTAGTGTCGAGTTTGGTAGCCACGAATGATAGGGCTAGGCACAACTTTTCTACATGTGTATACCTAGTCTCATAGTCCACCAAAGTATGACTTATATAATAAACGGCTTGTTCTCGATTCTCAGAGTCACGATGTGCAAGCATGGCCCCTACAGCATGGTCAGTGGCGGAAAGGTAAAGGTAGAAAGGGCGGTCGTCTTGAGGTGGGATAAGCACGGGTGGCTGCAAGAGATAAGTTTTAAGAGCCTCAAAGGCTTGGTGGCACTCTTGGCTCCATTGAAAATCAATGTCCTTCTTAAGGAGGTGATGGAAAGGTTGACATCGATCCGAGAGTTGGGAGATGAAACGTCGGATAGATTGGAGCTTACCTTGTAAACTACGCAATTGTTTGAGATTGGTAGGTGGGGGCATTTCGAGAATAGCTTTGACTTTAGATGGGTCGACCTCAATGCCACGCAAAGAGATGATAAAGCCAAGAAGTTTTCCCGAAAGGACACCAAAGACACATTTTTTTGGTTGAAGACGGACAGAATATTGTAGTAGGCGGTCAAAAATAATGGTTAAAACATCGAGATGTTCACTGCGATGTTTAGACTTGCCAAGAAGATCGTCGACGTAATCTTCAAGGATAGTGTGCATAATGTCATGAAAAATGTAGGTCATAGCCCGCTGATAGGTGGCACCAGCATTCTTAAGGCCGAATGGCATTACACGGTAAATGTAAGGTTCCCAAGGAGTTATGAAGGCGCTTTGTGTTGATCGGGCAGGGGCAACCAAAATTTGGTCAGATCCTCAAAAGCCATCCATGAGAGAGAGCATCTCATGGCCTCAGTGAGATCAACAAGTTGGTCAATGCTAGGTAGGGGAAGTCATCCTTAGGGCAAGCGAGGTTAAGATCCCGTAAATCCATGCATATCCGAAGTCCCCCGCCACTTTAGTGACAGTACGATGTTAGAAATCCATTGAGGATAGTCAATAGGCAGAATGAAGGAAACAGAAAGGAGTCGTTGGAGCTCCTCTTTGACCAAGAGGGAAATGCGTGGATGCATTTTTCTCAATTTCTGTTTAATTGGCTTGGAATCGGGTTTCAGTGTAATGTTATGGACAGCAATGTCAGGATCAATTCCTGGCATGTCAGCGTAGGACCAAGCGAAAGCTTGGTTGCGAGCACGGAGGAAAGTAGTAAAGGCGACTTGTTCTGATGCGTTAAGGGATTGTCCGATCTTCACAATGTGAGGATCCTCCTCCGTGTGGATGTTGATTTCTATTGTAGATTCGTTCAGCATGGTTTGGGTTTCAGATGGTAAGGCTCGTTGAATATAAGAGTCATCCGCGCCAAGGTAAGTGAGGATGGAGTCATCATCCCGGCACTCAACAACGCAATCAAGGCGAGTCCTCTTCGATCATGTCTGGATATAGAAGGGGATAGAAGAGGGGTCCTCATTATCGCATTGATAAGTGAGAGGGCCTAAGAAGATAGCATTTATGAAAAAAAAAAGTTAGGAGGGATAGATTCGTGATCTATCGACTCAGTGGGTGATGATGGCAAAGTGGGTGATGATGGTTTGTTAGGGGTAACGTCGTTCTCTTCCAGAAGGCAACTGTCACGAGGTTCTTTCGATGTAAGTGTTTCCGGAAATCCGAGACCACTACGATCATTGTGTTTGCGTGTGGTGATGGGGATGAGCGTATGTCGGCCTTGTTCATAAAGACCAAAACCAAAGCCTTTCCAAGCACAGCGAGTCAAGAAGGTGAGGGCAAAGCGACGATTGGTAAGGTATTGAAAATCGGACTGGAAAGGAACCACACCAAGAGGAGGCTCAGGGGCAATGGAAGATGCGTCGACACCCCCATACGTTAGGTTAGTGCGGCAGTGAGGTGGTCCGTAGGAGATTACTTCCCCCACACGACGGTCATAGTTAGGATGGGCATGTACCTGTCCGTACTCCTGTGGGGTATGGAAAGAACTAACGTTATATAGGCGATACTCCCCCAGCGTAAGGCGCTGAAAAACATCTACTAAGGGGTCCGCGGTTGGGATGTTAGCTGCGGGAAGGGAAGTGGTTTTTGTGACGGTGGTTTCATTAGTTGAAGGCGTGGGTGTGATTAAGGTACATGGTTGAGGCATAGTTGAAGAAGATGGTCAGGTTGAATGAATGGGTGTCTTGATTGGTACCAAGACATCATTTGGGTGGTATAACATATTGCAGGGTTTTAAAGGGGGAGGATCAGCTTTTATAGTGTAGGACTTCCCTCGTACTCAAATTTTATGCATCTATGTAAGGTTGAGGGAACGCATCCCATGGCCCGCATCCAAGGACGACCCAAAGAATATATTATATCGAACTCTCCCTCAAGGACATAGAAGAGTTCGGGTAAAGTACGTGGTCCTACCCAAATGTTGAGGATCACGGTGCCTAAGGTAGAGGTAATAGCATCATTGAATGACCGCAACATGATGGGATTGGCACACATGTAGCTAGAAGGGATATTCATTTGTTGGAAGGCTTTTGAAGAGATGATGTTTAGGCTAGCGCCCCCGTCAATCATAACACGACGTACCCGAATGTCCCGGATGTAAGCTGAGATGAAAAGGGTAGGGTCAGGGTCTTCTGTACCAAAGTCAACAATTTCATCTTCAGAGAAACTGACTGCAGCAGCTTGTTGGTACAGAGACAGAAGTGGTTGGGGCAGCGGGTTGTTTGGTGAGAGAGGCAACGTGATTGGGTGTTAGAATGGAGGCAACAGGCAGGGTTTCATTAGGTAAGACCTCGATCCCTTGAAGAATTTCAACGAGAGCTTGTCGATGAGATTCAGAAGTCTGAATGAGATCATATAGTGTCATTTTGACGGGTGATTGGTGAAGCTGTTTGATCATGGCTCGATGGGCAACTCCATTAGAGACGGGGTAAGCGGGTCCACGAATAACCACTTTGGGTGGTGGTGCAATCGGGATGCTAGACGGAGAAAGAGAGGACGCAGGTGTGCTTTCTTTCACTTTCTCGTTGTTTTTCTGCGCTCGAGTAGCAACACTAATCATATTAATCTCGTAAACCTGAGATGAGGAAGATGGTTGGGATAAATTATGGTCTTCAAGAGGTGGGGTTGTAATAATGATAGATCGTGGTGAGGCGGGGATAGATGGTATAGGAGAGGGAATTGAAGCTAAAGGTCTCTCCCTTCGTAAGTTGTCTTTCTTAACCTTTCTATCTGGGAGAGGTGACTGACGAAGGATGGTTTTTAAAGCTTTGCATCCCTCCACATCATGTCCTGGTGTGCGGTGATAAGCGCAGATTTTAGACTCATCGTAACCTACAGGCCGAGGTTTAGACGGGTCATAAGGTCTAAGTGGGGGTAGGGAAATGGTCGCATTCTCTACCAACATGGCAAGGATTTTAGCGTAAGATCCTTTGAGTGGGTCAAAATCGGAGGAGGATGAGGGTATTGGTTGTGTGGGTTTCGGTAATGTTTGGGCGTGGCTGGTTCGTATGGGTGGTGGTTTAGCCAAGGGGTGTTGACACATGGTTTTCACTAAATGTGGTTTCTTTGGCGTAGGAGCTACGTTCTGGTTAGATGATGAGGCTACAGATGACATGGTAGCGGGAAACAACCACGGAGAAAGGGGAGTGACAGAAAATAAATCCTTTGATGATGGAGTTTGTTTAGGGTTGATGGGTGGACAGGATACGTGGGGTGATAATGTTGATATACCCTTAGATCTCGGTATAGGTGCAGAAGGCGTATGTCTTTTTAGAGAAAACGCAGGAGGTGTGATATATTGGTGCAAGGTGGAAGGATGAGGTCCCAATATGGAAGGTAGGTATGACGATGATGGTTTTGATTGTGATAGAGGCACGGGTTGAGTGTGTCTCCTAGGTGGCGGGTGGCTTTATTCTTGGACAAATCTAGTCGCTTAGGCGGGTGTGTTAGACTGGGTATGGGTAAGGTCCCAAGCGTAGGGGAAGATTTGGCTAAGTTAATAGAAGTGGACGAGGCATTTGGTAGAGGTGAGGGGGGTGAAGGCGAGAACATGGGTATTTTAAGCTTCTGTAAACAATTCGGGTATATGGTGGAGGTCTCAGGATTGGTCATTTGCATTTGAGTAGAATATGGCATACTCAAATGTTCCCATAGGGCCTGTCTATCTTCTGTGGAATGATAGTCCTCACGTGTGAATGTGAACTTTTGTACGGAAGAAAGGTGGGTTGTGATTCCAGGTCACTGTGGGTGTGATACAGGGGGTAAACGAGGCACTGTATCAATAGATGTCAAGAGGTCAACCGGTCGTTGAAAAGATTTAGGCGATGAAGAACTAATAGGTAAGAGGGCATGTTCGAGAGGATCCGTCATGGTTAAAGAATTTGGTGATGTCGGTGCAAGAGATTCCTCGTCTAAGGATGTCAAAAGGAGTGGCGTACCTTCCTCTTGTGCAACAAGAGTGGTAGAAGGGGAAGTCTGGGAAATAGATAGATTAGATAACATCCGTCGCAGCCTTGTAGGGATGTGGTATAAGGCACTCTCATCGATGGGAAGAGGAGTCTGAGGTAGTTAACTCCTTATGGGTAAAGGAATGATTTCGCTTTGGTTCGATGGTGGTAAAGGAGGTTCGGGATCCTGTGTTAGTGAAGAGGCTTGATTCAAAATTTTCTCGATAGAGGCTTTGGGCTGGGTATCAAAGACTGCATGGATCTCATGAACACTCTCCTCGGCTAAGATATCCTGGTTTGTGTTACTGTTGGGAGAGTGATTCGGGAATGGTTTGTTGAAGATTTTCAAATTTTGGTTAGCAGGGGCATTAGGATTATCGAGGGTTATATCCCCTGCATCAACCATTTCCTGCACTATGTTTTTCAACATCTTGTAGTTCTCATGACTGTGTCCCTTCACGTGGTGGAAGTTACAGAAGTCATTTTCTTTGTACCAGGAAGGTATGGCGTGAGTGGAATCAAACCCAGAATGAGGTTTAACAAGAGGTAATGTAATGGCTCCTGCTTTGAGAAATTTTTCCAATATCACACCATATGTTTCTCCCAAGGGAGTGTAGTTGATGGGCTCGGCTTTGTACTTATAGGTGGTTTTTGGTGGGGCATTAGACGGTGTTTGAGATTTAACCATCACCGCGTGGACAGCTCCTTTTGATTTAGAAGAAGTGGACGCGTGAGGAGTGGTGGTATTTGGTTTATTGGTAGAATCAGGAGTTCGGAAATTGGGGTTTTTGTTGCGCAACCGCAATTTCTCTTCTTCTAAGGCTCGAATTTCTAGTTTCCGAGCCATGGTAAAGGCCTCATCAAATGTGTGGAAAGTTTGAATTTGAAGAGTAGGAGAAATGTGCTTAGCACATGCCCATGTGAAAAGTTCGATAAGTTCAGCCTGAGGCAAGGCATATGTAAGTTGGTTGATAAGGCCACGCCATCGTCCAACGAAATCTGCGATAGATTCGTCTTCGAATTGTCGGATGGCATAAAGGTCGGTGATGGATACTTTCTTAGCAATGTTAATGGAGAAGTGATCCAAGAAAGATTGGGCTAGTTGGTTAAAAGAGAAGATTGAGTGCTGGGTTAAAGCACTGTACCACTCCAAGGCAGGTCCTGATAAGGACATGGGAAAGGTGCGGAGTAACAAGGCATCATCATGGGCAATCAAATAACAAGCATGTCTAAATGATCGCAAGTGTTGTTGAGGATCCTCTTTACTATTAAAACGAGTAAATTTCGGCAACTCCCATTGAGGAGGATATGAATGAAGGGGGACAGAAGGGTGAATGGGCTCCCGACAAACTTGCTCGTATGTCAAGGCGCTACGACTTCCTGAAACAGAAGCCTCCAGGTTTTGCATTTTGTCCATCATTTGTTTAATTAGATCAGTAGTTGGATGAGATGATGGTGTGGTTGTGGTAAACGGAGGCAAATTGGGCCAAGGACCACCGCTAGATCCTGGTGGGGTTAAGTGTTGATAAGGTGTGGAGGATGAATATGTTGAGGCAACCGAATAGGGATGTCCCATATAGGATGTTGAGGTCACTGGATATGTGTATGGGAATGAAAAGGTAGGCGGAGCTTGAGAAGGAAATCTCGTGTGGATAGGTGGCAGAGAGCAAGTCATGAATGGAGCAGTCTGCAAGAGAGATGAGGTAGGGGCAAGGGCGGTAATGATATGTGGGATACGAGGTTAACCAACGGAAAGCTAATATGAGTCGTATGAACCTCTGAAGCCGTTGGATTGGGAGACGGGGCTAGAGATGCAGGAAGCAAGGTGGTATTATTAGGCAGAGTGGGAGCTAAATGAGAAGCTATACTAATAGGCATACCAACAAGGAGCTGACCATCGGGCGCATACGGTCAGGGGTATGAGACAAATAGTATTGTACAGCGCTAGAATTAGCATCCAAAAACTTGGCAAAGTCCTTATCTCCCACAGGAATTTTAGGAACCTCGCTGGTATCCGTAGGATTCCCCACAGAATGTGAAGGGGGTGATTCAGGCAAAGAAACAGAGCAAGCATGTGAAACCATGGCGGCGGCTTGCTTTCGAGTGATAACAACCATGGACAGGAGTTCACAAAGAGGGTTTCAATCATCAGAATAGAAACAAACTCGATGGTAAAATTGGTAGGTTCTTTGGTTTGTCGAATTGGAAAGAGAGAGTAACCGATGTCGATTACACTATAGCCGATGTCGGTGTAAGAAGTCCGGGCTAACAACATATAAAAAGGCTGCTAATTTGATTTTTAACAACGTTTAGTATACGTGTCCAATTATTGATCACGTAAGATGTAGTATGAGAAAGAAAACAGAACTAAAAACAAGCAAGATGCACACACAAATCCGTAGATTAACCCTAGGGTTAATTTTAATTATCGTGGGCTTATGCCTTTAGACGTAGAATGATGTCAGAATCCTAAACAAGAGACTTAGGGGAAATGTCAAGCTTTTTTGGCTTATAAGGTTACCTCAATCGGGCGGAGGAATACCGTGGAAAAAAGGGGGATGTTTGAGCTGTTGTGTTAATTGTGAAGTGATTCGGTATGTGTTGTGCAGTGAATGTAAGATTAATTTCCTGTCAATACCGTGGATATCACCCCCACGTGTACGACCTGTTACTTAATCTACGTTCACTAGAATTGAAAAACAACAAGCAGGAATGCAATGCACGTGTTTTAAACCCAAATCGAAAATTATGTTCGATGAAGCAAGAGAGATGACTTTCACTAATGCGAAACTAGGAAAGCAAGACAAATTCTTTACGAAATATATAACAAAAGTAAAGAACAAAAGAAGTATGCTTCCTAAAATGAAAATAAGCAAGAGAAACAAACCCAAGATGGGTCCCACCAGCGTGCAAAATTTTTCGCTCGGAATGTTTCGGCTTTCTAGAATAGAGTTGTTTCTATCCTTTCATTCCTTTTAGAAACAGATAGGGTTAGGGCTAGGAGGAATACCTGTTAAATGTCGAGATGGTGTGCGCGTACCGTGGAGAAAGATCAAGTTGACTGCGAAGAACTCCTTTTTGTCTTGGAAGGACTACCTGCAAATAAGAACACAAGACCACAAGATTTGATTAAACAATAAATGAGGAAACTACCTTGGGCCCAGGAAATATAAAACTTCCTTTCGAAGGTGGTCAGTTTCCCTGCTAATATGAATTAACACAAATGACTGCAAAATATCAATTAGATTACTTGGTTGAAATGGGTAGGAGAAGGCTGGTTTCTGGTTATAGTCAGGGTAACCGATACCGGTTTCTGGTAACCGACGTCGGTTGGGCCTAGGACCTTCTTGGTAGCTATGGTGTTTGTAAGGTTGGTTTATGGATGATATTAGGAAATGAGATGATGAGAGGTAAAAGAATGACAGTTAGATGCAATGGCACGTTGGGTAGTGGATTCAGAAACGGATTTAGGAGGACTGTGATTCAAAGAGCATAAGAAATGTTATAACAGAGGACATGCAAGATGTGACTTACTGGTTTTGACAAAGATGCAAGTTGATCTCCTTTGCTGCAAACGCTTCTGGTTTCTTCACTCGTCTCTGCTTGGTCAAGTGAAGATCTGGACTCTGTTTTTCGCTCCCAATGATCTCTGTTGATTCAAAAATCATTCGACCCTTGATTTTGGTTCGGGGAGCCCATTTACAGGGAGCCGATGGCGGTTACGTAACCGACGGCGGTCGAGTAGGAACCGGCATCGGTAAGGAAAAAGTAGGCTATTTTTAGTAAAATAGCCCACCTTCCCTGCTTTTCTCCCGAGAGATCAGTTGTGGGCTTGGTCAAGTGGCTAGAAGGTCGGTTTTGGGTGCGAGTAAGGAGGCATTAGTTATGGATGTGAGTCTAGACCAAGTCATAGGTCTTAATTAGGTTAGTTTAGGGTTAGGGCTAGGTCATGATGAGGTGGCAAAATGAGGTGGCAGGTAAGGTGATGTGGATTTATCAATTACAAGGTAATTAATAAATAATTGTGTAAGGTTTAGGTGATGAGGTTAAGTTGCGAGATGAGATGCGGGTCACAAGGGGTCGTAAGACACAAATTTGGTGTCTACACCATGCACACATCTATTACATATTTTTATGTCTAACTACTTTGCTTGCTATTAAGTGTGACACACACAAGAGCCACCTAGGGCAGGATTCCCCATACACACATAAAACTATATTGGGTGTGAGATGTATTACAACACTCGGTTGTAAGATCACCATTGTGGCAACTGAGGACAATCCGACCCCTCATTTTACATATTTATTTTTTAGGATTTGATGTTCTTTTGAGGGTTATACAGTGATATATTCGGTGTAGGGTATCGATGATATCCACAGAGTTGTACAACATACTAGCGATAGAAAATGAGGAATTCATATCAACCAAGAACCTTGAGAAATTGACTTCTGGACCTCCCCAGTATAGAACCTAACACCCGGGAAGGGATCGTAACACCCGAGCACCTCTCAAGACAAGTCTAGGTGCTCCAAGACCATCTCCTCTTTCTCTTATAAATTTTTATGAGCTCATTCGTGACCTCTTGTGTTCCAATTTGATCAGTCTTCCACCTTTACAAACCTTTGGGATATTTTTGAAATTAGCTAAGTGATCTAACACTCTCTTGTACTTAGGGTTTTACTTCAATTGCTTATTGTTTGAATCATCAAGTGTACTTTACTACCATATCTACTTGTTATAACATACATAAGAATTTAACAAAGTAATACTATCCATAATTTATTTTTGTTAAATAATTTGGTGAAACTAATCATTTATACACTACCTTTATGAGAATGTATCAAAATATTTCTCCTGCTTCTGAATCCATGGATCAATCTTCTTATCCTTCTTTTTCTCCAACTAATATTAATGGCATTGTTACTTTTGTTGCTGATTTCATGAAAGTTCATACTCAAAGATCCTCCTCACTTTATTACATATGGTTGACCCAACTATCAATGTTGTTACTACTCATTGCACTCATCCTCTTGTGGCTCCATTGACTTCTATACCACCACATATTACTCCTACAATTCCTACAATTTCCACTAATGGGTATGACATTGTTAAGACACTTAAGAACACACCCACCAAAATCTCTCTTTATGATCTATTGTGCAATACACCTAACTATGGTAATACATTAGAGTCCTCTCTTCATACTATACATATTGATAGTGCTAACTCCTAGTTTCCTTTATTCATCTTATTTAATATCTCAAAAATCTACCACATGCTATATAATTTATGTTGAGGATATACCCCTATCTCTTATCGACAACACATCTTCTCAAGTGGGTACTTAATGATAACGGGTCTTGTATAAATATATGTCCTCATTTTATCCTTTAAAAAGTCAATATTCAAGATGATCTAATCACTAAGAACTCTACTCTCATTCATGGTTATGTTTCCACTACTCACACGTGTTTGGGTAATATTACTCTACATATCTAGGTTGGCCCTAAGATTATGCATACATTGTTGTTTTTCATTGATGCCTCCTTTTAGTTCAATATCCTATTAGGTAGGATATGGATTTATGTTATGCGTGTAGTACCATGTACAGTACATAGATGTTTCAAGTTTTTACATGATGGTTACGAGTATACAATTGATGCTAACCTTGAACCATTCAAATATTGTTGCATAGATCTTGTTATTGATATGCCTATCCCTCCATTGCAACCTATTCCATTTCACATTTTGGATACATATGATATGGTTCAGCCTAGTGTTTAGTTTACCTTGATCCACATTTGTGAGCATACCATTTATTCCTACTCATACTACTGATATTATATCACCCACTTCTGTTGCTTCTACCACTACTACCATTGTACCACATTTAGAGACCACCACTCCTACATATAACTCCATTCCCGGTACTACTACCGATTTAGTTATCATTTAAGATTATGTTAGCACATATGACTCGATGATGAGGTTGAAACTATCAAACTTATTGATGATAAATTATGTAGTGTAGTCAAAAATTATGCACTTTACACAATATTTATCTTGGTCTCATACCACTATTTAGAAGGCCATTGAGAGAAGAAAGTACTAATTAACCCTCATCTTTTGGCCATATTATTTTATTTTATTTCTTCATTCCCGGCCTTTCACATCCACATGCCCAATGTGTTTGGGAATTTTTCCTACCATTTTAGCCTTGGTTTGGATGCCTAATGTAGTATTGGGGTGCTCGTGGGCGTCCCGATCCCACCAGGGGAACCCCGACCCTTTTCTACTTTCCTACCACTTTTTGGGTTCTTTCTAGTCATTTTTCATCCCTATATTTTTGGTAGTCAGCCATTTCGAGGTTAATTATGAAATCATATCAAGAGAACCCTATAAATATAAAGTTATGAGACCATAATGAGGGACCTAGCATCATTACTACTATTAATCCATCTATAGTTGCATCCATCTATTGCATTCACATCCACATAGCTCCACAATCATGGAACAAGGTAGGACATCTTCATTACACTTCATAGGGGAGGGATTCTATTCTATTCCATGCACAAATTTTATTAAATTTTATACATTTAGATATTTCTCGCTATTTCACAAAGTGTGACTGGCATAAGAGAACCTAAGGCACAACATGCATGCACACACCGATCTACATTTGGGTCTGAAATGTATTGTAGTGCTCATTTAGTAAGTCATCTATTGTGGAAGCTGAGGTCAATCCAACCCATTCATTCTACATTTCTATGTTTTAGGTTTTGATACTTCCTTTTGGTCTTTTATAGGTCTTTACATCATATTGAATTATTGGGTATATACAAAGCGTGGGACAGAAAACTTGATGTTACACACAACGAGGGTTTTGCACCACCCTTTGACCCTTTAAGAAATAGTTTTAGAGATTTTTTGCAAACAAGGGCACTAAGATTATAGACCGGCACCCGTGGGTGCCCCAGTCCTCCTCCAGGTACCCCAGTTCACTTTGATCCTCCATATTTAGTCTTTTTAGGACCTCTGCATAGTTTTTTCGTTCCTATTTTCTCTGGTCACATCTGCATGCATCTACTAGTTATCAGCTGAGTTCTTTCCTTACCTCCTTCTTACATATTAGGGTTTTTATTACATTACTTCAGTTATTTAGTTACTTTACATATTGTCTTAGCATAGTTATTTATTGTGTTTATGTCCTCCTATTAGATTAACTACCTTCCCATATTCCTAATTTTAGTTAATCATTTTGGTGAACCCAATCCGCTCATATACGCTTCTAGGCTCCTCTCTCTTACTTTGCTAAGGTTTTTTTCCTTACCATGGCTCACTCTCATGAGGAATTTACTAAAGCTCACCTTAAGGCCATCAATGATCACCTTGTTATGCACCCTCAAGATCTAGACTTACTTTTACATGTGGCTCGTGAAGAAGCTACTAATTTGGTAGAACTCAATACTTATGTGGCTATAACAACTATTGTTACCACTCAACCGCTTGCTTCTACTCTTCCACCTATCTCTACTATTCCAGTTTTCTATCCCTACTCCTACCAATCATTTTACGCCACCCTTAGTTTCTCATGAAAGGAAAGTCTCATCTGTTGGCAATCAAGACTTAACCTCTCTTTATCACGATCTTCAAGCTCAAATCCATAAGTTACAATAGGCTACTTAAACCACAACTCCATCTTTAAATTCTACTATGTTATTGCATACCCCATTTGTGCTCGCCATCTCGATTACTTGCTTCCTCCTAGTTTTTTTACCCCTAAGATTCTCATTTTCAATGGGCATGGTGACCCAAAGGAGCATCTTAGGGACTTTTATGTCATTTGTATATACTTTTCGGATGATCATATTATTTTAGCTAAAATATTTCCTCGTAGTCTCCATGACTATGCAATGTGGTGGTTCTATGATTTACCTGTCCACTTAGTCACTTCATTCATGCACCTAGCTGATGCATTTCTTACACATTTCTCCATCAACATTGGTTCTAATATTTCCTACACTCCTATAGCATAACTTAAGTAGGGTTCCAATGAGCACTTAGCTAACTATGTTTTATGGTATAAGAACAATCTCACTAAAATGAAAAATGTGCTTGTGGATTTGAGCTTCAGGATTTTTTCATCCAGATTATTTTGTCACCTCTCCAAGAAATTTTTCTTTGAGACCTCTCCTTCATTTGATCATATTTTTCATACTCTTAAGCTTTATGAGTCCAAACTTTTATCCATAGGAAAGCTTAAGTATCAGGAACAAACTTCACCCTCCACTCATTTTCAAAATAAGGCACCATTCAAACCATCTACATCTAAGCCAAATGATGCTAAAATCATTGTTAACATAGTTGCTCCTTCTAAATAAGTTTAGTCACAAACACCTAGATGCACATTCATCACCTTTCTAATGGCTCCACATATTGTTTTAAAGAAAATACTTGAAAAAACCTTATTACCCTTCCTCCACCACTCGAGTTAGACCCATCACAACCCAAAGGTAGGAACTAAAATGAAAAATTCCATTATGATTATCATCGTTATGTGGGACATTCTAAAAATAGATGCCTAAAACTCCAAACAATCATCCAAGATCTAATTGATAACAATAAACTAGAATTCCTAGAGTCTACTAGCTCTACCCCAACCAACGACAAGGGTAAAATCAAGCTCTTTAATAACGAATCTCAACAATGTGACAAAAATACATCGAGACCCATCTGCTAATCATGCATATCAAGAAGTATTACCTCCGATCAAGGGCTCTTGGTTTCTTAGTTCTAACACTAAAGCTTCACCACTAATAATTTCTTTTTCCAATGTCAATTATCATGCTACATTTACATCTAATAATTTACACATCCATGCATCTTTTTCTTGACCTCCATCAAAAATACGATGGCCCTCCTTAGGGCTGTTGGTTATCCTCCATCACAAATTGAATACCCTTTTCGCAAACCCTTTGGTGTTGTCAAGCTACACATCATAATTGGTCCTCTTAAATTATTCATGCCTTTCCTCATCAAAAACACAATGAGGTATGTGACATGATTTTTAGTCTAAATTGGATTCATCACTCTCAATCTATTATTTCTATGAATCACTTACGAATCAAGTTTATTCACAAAGCACAAGTTATTTCTATTGACGGTATACCTCCATCTACTATGATGTTACCATCTCCTCGCACAATAGTTAGCACATCATCTCCCTATTCTAACACACCTCAATATGTGATGACCAAAGGACAATCTACTCCTAGTTAACCTACTTGAAATCCATCTATATGATTGAATCACTCCACTAGTCCTACACACTGGCATAGGCCCATTCCTAGGACAGTTAGTGCATCCTGACGTTGATCACCACCTCTCTTTATTCTGCATGAATCCCCAACACCTTCACACACAAAATCACATAGATATCCATCACGATGCATTTTACTATGCCACAATATTCATCATATACTCATCCCTTGCATGCATATAGGATTCATTTACCAACACAATGTTTTCCTACCATACCACCACTATTAGGTCGCGGTATTACACTTTCTTCACCACAACTATCGAATGGAGGTATTTCATCCTTAAATATCATTGGTTAATTTACTCATTTGTATACACTTGGGGGGCATAACATATAATACATCCCCCTCTCCCCTTCACTCATTACATCTTCATATATGTATCCTAATCACATTTCCTTGATTGATACCTCACTTTATTCCACACAAATCCACATCAACTTTGCACACAAATCACATAGATCTTTATCACCAATGCATTTTAATTTGCCACAATATTCATAATATACTCATCCCTCACATGAATATAGTATTAATTTACCAATGCAATGTTTTCCTACCATACCACCACTATTAGGTCATGGTCCTACGCTTTCATCACCACAACTATCGAATGGAGGAATTTTGTCTTTTAAAATCATTAGTTAATTTACTCATTGCTATACACTTGGGGGAATAACATCGAATACACCCCCTCTCCTCTTCACTCATTACATCTTCATTTATGAATCCTAATCACATGTCCTAGTACCATCATTACCTAATGACACACTCTTCTCGCTTCAGTTCACACTTGACCGTGAGAGGATTACTATTACATTGAACCCCTCGACAGTCCTAGAAAGTTACATGTCATGAATCTAAGTAGGTATAAGACATATAATAAGGTCAAGACAAAATGAACGGTTTTAGAAGAGTTGTAGTGTATTTCCTATGCCAATTTCTAGTCATAGTTATTGTTGTCACGTGTATCATGCATCCATTAAATTTCTAAAAGATCTTGTGCAACATTGTAACATCCCTAAGGTATGGAACCTTCTTTCCTTGGGATGAACCTCTGAGAAGTCGACTTCCTTTAGAACTTGGGGAACCCGATTTAAATCAATGAACAAGGATAAAACAATTTAAAATGACTCTAATCTACTCAATTCACAAGGTTTAGGGTTAGAAATAACAAATAAGGAAAATACGGTGATACACCAAGAGTATAACTAGATAATTTTATGATCTTCACACAAGAAGGGGTTAACTCAGAAAGGATAAAGAAACCATCACAATCTAATTCACCTTATACTATTTGGATAGGGAAAATAATAAACCACAGACAAAATAACATACATTCCCTTGTAAGACCCCAAGTATACCTAACAGATAGATCAAATTTGTTCAAATACACAATCAACAAATCATGACAATATAAGATATGCACATGTCAAACATCCCTTTCTCTTTATGATAGTTAATGATAATGTAACTTTATAACAGAAGGAATATAATATTTCCACAACTGATATTCAAGATAACCACATCATTTTCCCACAGATTGAAATAAGATACTTTGAAATAAAGGTGAGTTAATCACTTACACTAAGGAATTGCACATCCACAAAGCATACATTGATCAACTATTAACACAATAAATCAGAATTTTCATGGAAAAATATTATTTTGAATGTAATTGAAAGGATTCAAAGTATTCAAATCACTCTTTGAATCTTGAATAGTAATTTCCCAATGATCTATATCTAAACCTTATGCACTTAACTATTTATAAGTTTTTAGGTTGAGCCATTACAGTTGGACCTTAACTAACAAGTTACTAAAAATAGAATGTAATTAAGTTCCAGGGAACAGGATCCCATAAAAATAACAAAGTAGTTGCAAATGTTTGACCCAATCAACCCTTCAATTTAGTCTGATCTAGAGCTTGGAACAATCCTTTCATGATCACTTATCTTAGTTGGTCTTGCAACATATTTTCCTTCTTCGACTTTCTCCTACTCTTTCTTGGACTAATACTATTTATTGTAAGAAGCTTTTATATTTACTGTGTTTAATATAATGGAGTGTATTGGCTTGATAAAGGTGTTAAACATTATTATAACTGGTTCTTATATGGTTGATTTCATTATGATTATTGTTTAATTCATGATTCTTTAAGATCTAGATCTAGAATATGCTCTGTGGAATGTTTATGGTTAGTTAGGGTTTTGGATGTATGTTTTATCTTCAACATGTTGACATCTTACACAAGAAAATCTAAAGAGGGGTTTGGTACCTTTGCACACTTTGGGTGAACACTCAGCTTAGGTTGAGAGATGTGTCAAAGACACACTGGTTGTTCGTGGTAGATTCTAGGATGAATCATTGGTTTTGTTTCCGAGACCTCTTTTTCATTTGTTTTTAGGATGGTTCATGATGAAGACGTACTAATTGACCCTAACAAGTGTTGAGGAGTGGATAAAATATATATAAGTAGAGTACACATGGAGGTTTAACACTGGATTTGAATTTGATGCACACACATGGGTGGAAAAGAATATGTATGACTGTTTGTATGAGAGATTATTTGTTATTTTCCCAGTAGAACTATATGAGTGGTTAGTTACTTATGTGTCTAAACATATTTGGAGGTATTGCACACTTTTCTAGATGCAAGAAGAATTTCAGGCCTTGTATGATGCTAATCTGATTTGGACATGCGTTATGGATACTTGGTTCCATGGTGTTTTGAACAACTATATTCTTGAGTACTCAATTTCCACTTATTCTTTCCCAGAGGTAGTTGAGTTCAAATTTTTATGTTAACCTAGGGAAACTTAGTTGGAATGCATTCCACTAGCGATCAATATCTTCATGGTGACCTCGAACTTGGAAGAAAACTGATGGCTAGCTAAACCCCATGATGCGTGGGGTAGGAGCAGGTTTGGTGAAAGATGGAGGACCTAGCAGCAGAAAGGAAGAGAGAAGAAAGGTGGATTAAGTACAATGAGGCATGTGAAATGGATATGGAAAAGTAGTGGGATATTGTAAAGTGGATGGCGTTGAGGAGAGAGATGGATCATGAAGGATTTGGAGCTCACATAGAAGGCGTGGAGCTAGAGCATCAGGAACTCCCCCATTTTGGAAAGCATGATAGGGAACCCTCCTTGGCCTCACATGGGAGTGTGCCAAAAGAAGATGATCGGGGCCATGGGTGCACATCTAAATCAACCTCGACAACCTAGCCCTTACACTTAGTTTTCCATTATCTAGTACATCTAATAGTTAGCAAGCTAATTTGGGTAGTAGGGAAGAAGGAGTAAGTCACATATCAAGTACATCTATGGCATGGAAAACGTATTCATTGTTGTTTGGAGGTACCTTTTCAAGTGCATCATCAACACAAAATTTGAGCACACATTACTTTGGACTCACTTCTGAGAGTAGTACCACCATGTAGACTATAGGATTTAAGTCCAAGACTCTGTTGGGCATAGCAAAGTACATAGTTTGGTTCACTTCTAGCTACAGGTGAAGGATCGGGGGTATAGGTGGTTCTTTTTCGTGGATCTTATGATTCTAAATGAAGAGGTAACACGGAAGGTTCTAAATTAGGTGGGAAGGGTCTACACTAACCTAAGAATATTTATATGGAGATGTATCTCCATGTTCCAGAGTATAGGGGCATAGAATATGCTGCCGAACATGTGGACATGTGTGAGATACTCGTGGTGCGTAAAATGGATCACATTTTCTAAGTGCAAGGAAAGTCTATTCACAACTACATTATAGGGGCACACTCATAGTTGGTACAGGAAGTATGACCCAGATCAAACTTGCATATATTATGCAGCATTAAAATATTCCTTAAATAATTCTATATCCCTAAATTTGAGCAGAAGAGTATAAGCACACTCAAGGATATAAATCAGGGCACTACTTAGAGTGTCTAGGAGTATGATGCTTGTTTCAAAACACTTTTATCTAATCTTTCTTATGATATTCATGTAAGCTAGCATACATAATGGTTCATTGGAAGACTGATCACACCTTTTAAAATGGCGTTGTCATATAAGACATACATCAATCCACACAAAGTACTTGAAGCAACTTTACACTCTAAGGAAGTTGGAAGTATAGACACTTTGGAGTCAACATGTTCCTAGAAACATAGATTACAGCTATAGAAAATCATTTGGAGAAACTATTGATAGATTCATCACTTGAGACGTGAACTATGATTTTGTGTACATACTATGAAGTGGTAGGGCAAACAAAGAATATTTTTCCCCACAAAAGTCGGTGCATTCATTATTGCTAGAATGTGAGATTTGTCATCGAACTATAATGCTAGCCATTTCCCATTATTACAAAGCGTGAAAAGGAATAATGTATCTTACTATTTTAAAAATTTCATTCCATGACTCAAAATATAGAGTATTTCGAGTTGATTGGTCGATTCATGATGCTATATATATATTGGTGTGTGACAGATAGGAGTATCAAATAACTCTAAGGGTAAAGGTGAGTACCAAGATTAGGATCAAAATCAATAACATTATGATTAGAATGAGGGGCACTATGAAGGAGGATGTGGTAGAGGTTGAGGATACCGTGGTGGATTTGGGGGTCGAGGCCGTGGTGGTGGATGAGGTGAGTTTCCTTGTGGAACGTGCTTTACATGTAGATCTCCTAACCACTACAGGTGTGAATGTCCTTAGAATATTACTTGTTATTTTTGTGGGAAGATTCATAGCTATGAGGAATGCCTAGATCTATATGAGCATCTTAGCAAGAAACATAAATAGGAAAACAAGGGTGCATGGATGGTTAGGATACAAAGTGTATTGTGGAAAATCAGTGGATGCCAAAGGTGGCACCGAACCTGAAGTATTACCTATGAAGATTACTACATGCGTTGAAGATGCACATGCTAGAGAATTATTACAAAAAAATCCTACCAATAATAAGGAGGAAGTTTTGCATGCAAGGTATCCGGATCCTATGCACTAGAAGGAGGTTTATCAGGAGACCATGGAGGTACTCATAAACCTTCAGGGGGAAATATAGTGTTTAGAGGAGAAATCATAGAAGATGGAAAAAAAGAAGGTAGAAGAGACGGTCTAGTCATATGTTCTTGAATTTAAGGAGGTATTCAAAATATTGAGGCAAGAAAATATCATTCCATTACTAGGGATTTGGCTAAAGGGAAACACTTTGCACATGAATATTGAGAATGGAATTCAAATCCTACATGCAAATATTCCCCCTCATAGCTTAGATTATGACAAGGAGATCACTTTGAATGATGTTGTAGATGGATGTATCTTGAGTAATATATGGATTGACACATGCACGAAGGTAAATATGCTTACTTTAGATGCATGGGTATAGATGAGGAGACCTCCATTACATCCATCTTCTAATGTATTGTTTATGGATAATCTAACATTACTATACAAGGGGCCAAGTTCACTGGGGATTTGGAGGTTTTATCACTTGCAAAAGCGTACACTTTCCCAGCTCTTCTTGGCTACCCTTGGTGCCACGTAAATAATCTTTATCTTCAGTTCAACAAAGGATATATAAGTTTTGAGAACAACAAGGAAAGAGTTATTATCTGTTTAATGGATGGGAAATATGTGCCTTATGTTGAGCCTTTGAGTAAATAATATTTGAACAAGATTTATGTACACACTAGTCGGGACCCGTATATTCAAGCCATCTAAAGAAGGAGTCCTCCAATGGGAAGATGCACAATCTATTAGTGATACAATAAGTATTTCTTATGACAATTGAACTCATGGAACTTATGATATGGTTGGGCACAAAGTAAGGTGTGCATTTACGTAAAGAAGAAAACCTCGTTACATTAGGAGGATAGGTAAAAAATTTGTACCTCGGTACACTGGAGAAGGAGACCCTACGGTATTCTTGCGTGTCATGGAGAAACAGTGGATAGACCAATTTAAAAGAATAAATATGTTAGCATATACCCTATACATGATGGTAGTGCACTGGTGGGTGGTTCATAGGGATAATCTTGTAGAATGGAATGAAGTCAAGATTGCTCTAACAACTCGCCAGAGCAACACACCTACTCAAAACTACACATATTAGGATAATCAACCTATTCATCACCATGTTCAACAGTGTGAGAGACTGCGGGCGGAGGGTAGGAAGATTTACCACCTTCTCTATAGGTGCGTAAACTTTATTCCACTTTACAAGTCCGTGCACGCGCGCTTGGTATGTATATGTGGAGCTATATAGAGAGACTAGAAATCGGTAGGATTTATTTGTAGGAATGGTCTAGAATTTATCTACTTATCTACTAAACCTCTAGTGGAAGAGGCATTAAGAGTTATAAAGTTCTTAAATATGGGAGACAAAGTGCAAAGGAGGGAGAACTCATTTAGGATTTGTTTGGTAAGAATGAATTAGGGACACACTTTGATAAAGGATCGAGACAAATGCTACGTTACTTAAGCGCCCTTTCTTAGAGAAAGAAAAAAGGAAAGATGATCTACATAGTGGATGATGAGGAAGTAGAAGATATAGATATAGATCATTCAATGGGTATGCATGAGGTGTTAGATAGTGTGGATAAAAATGTGCATGCCTATCATGAACCCATGAAGACAAAAAAGTGAATATTGAATAAAGCTAAACCTAAGGAAGCAATAAATGGGAATTATTGGTCTAAATTTGAAGTGGAAAAATCATTGAGTTACTACGTGATTTTCAAGACTTATTTCCTAGGGGATACCATGAATTAAAAGGAGTGCATGAATCATTAGGAGAGATGAAGATTAAGATTAAGGAAGGTACGTACTAGTTTAAAAATAGACCTTATAAAATGAATCCTAACCTATGCATAAAAGTTAAGGAAGAAATTGACAAGATGTCGAAATATGGAATCATCAAGCCCCTAGAATAATAAGGGTGGATTATCCCCATGGTTATCAGTATAAGGAAATATGGTCGATTAGGATTTGTGTGGATTACAGAGAATTGAATGTTGCATGTGTGATTGATCCCTTTCCTACACCTTTCATAGAGGATATATTAGAAGGTATTGCAGGGTACGAAATCTATTCTTTTATAGATGGATTCTCTAGGTATCATCAGGTTAGGATTGCATAGGAGGATAAAGAGAAAACAAATTTCACCATAGAATGGGGAATTTTTTCATATACTATGATGCCATTTTTTTATGAAAAATGTGCCTACTGTATTTTTGCGCATAGTTGTTCAAGCATTCCAAGATTTTATTCATAACTTCTTACATGTTTACTTGGATGAATGGACAGTATATGGATTTTTTAAGGATCACTATGAGAATTTGCACTTAATGTTTGGAGTATGTAGAAAATTAAGCATTTCTTTAAACATCAAGGAGTGTGTGTTTGCTACAACTTTTGGCACTTTGTTAGGGCACATCATCTACAAGGAAGGGTTGTTAATGGATCTCACTAAGGTTGTAATTATTATAGGCCTGAAAGAGCCTACCAATTAGAGTGAGATGCATGGATTATTGGGTCATACTAGGTATTATAGAAATTTTATCAAAGGATATGTTAAGATTTTTTGCACCCTTGGAAGAGTTACTAAAGGGAAAATGAACATTCTATTTGGGAGAACCACAACAAAGTGTGTATTTGAAGCATTGAAGGAGAGACTTACTACAATTGCCTATTCTAAGTTTTCCTCGTGGAACTAACCATTTCATGTACATGTGGACGCCTCTTGCATAGACATTGGCATGGTGTTAGCTCAGTCTAGAGAAGGTATTATAAATCATCGTATCTATTTTTCTAGTAGAAAGTGGACTCTAACAAAGAAAAATTATACAAATACCGAGCGCAAAGCCTTATCACCGATCTATGCACTACATAAATTTAGAGAATACCTTTTAGCAACACCATTTATATTTTACACCGATCACATGCAATTGAAATACTTGGTAAACAAGCCCATTTTATAGGGGCACATATGTAGATGGGTGCTCTTATTCCAAGAACTTGATTTCACATTATGGTAAAGCCGTGGTAAAAGTAATTCTAAACCATACCATTTATCAAGAATTCAATTAGAGGAGGACATGTAGAAAATTAAAGATACAATGTCGATGCATATTTTTATAGGTTATAACGCGTGCCTTCATAATTAGAGGATATTGCTATCTTTTTATGTACGGGTATGGCGCCAGAAGGAATGAAATCCTTAGAGAATAAATAACTTGCAATTCATGTGGCACCTTTTATGTTGATCATTGATGACCTATACAAGTAAGGCCGAGATGAAGTATTGTGCCAGTATGTACTAGAGCACGAGTGCATAGATATCATGGAAGAGGCTCAAGGTGGTATTACAGGTGGGCACTATGCAGGTGACACCATTGTGCACAAGATTCTACTCACTAGATTATGGTGGGAGACCCTCTAAAAATATTGTAAAGTATATTTTAAGGCGTGTGATCACTATCAATTCATTGATAAACATGGGAAAAGAGATGAAATGCCCTTAATACCTATTCCTATTATAGAGTCATATGATAAATTGGCTATAAAATTTGTGGGTCCTATATTGCCAAGAACGCATAGAAATGGATCATGATACATCATCACTTACATAGATTATCTTACAAGGTGATTAGAAGCAACACCTATCGAGAATTGTAAATTAGCTATAGTAGTTGGGTTCTTATGGGAAAGTGGTCTTACAAAGTTCGGATGCCCGCTAAGATTGACAAGTGATAGTGGTACACATTTTTGAATGAAAAAATTAGGATATTATTGAATGAATTTATGATTGCACACCATAAGACTACACCCTATCATTCTCAGGAAACAGGGACTACTGAGTCCTTCAATAAGATTTGGATCCAAACATTGACAAAATTTTGTGATTTTGGAAGGAAATATTGGGATGATAAAGTTTCTTCTGTGATTTGGGTGTATATAACAACATACAAGAGGTTGAACAAGGCCAAACCCTTTCAGTTGGTGTTTGGCATAGAATTAGCTCTTCCTATGGAATTAATGTTACCTTGTTTACGTATTACGCACGTTGGTGTTCTAACCGATGAGAAAGTCTTGGAAGAAATAATTGATAAATTGATACAGTTGAATGAGAGGCATGCCATAGCATGTTGGAGTTAGAAGTAGGAAAAGGCCCAATAGAAGGCATGGCATGACAGGCACACTAGAGATAAAAAGCTTGAGATGAGACAGATGGTGCTTCTATATGATTCTATGTTTCTACACCATCCAGGAAAGCTTAAAGTGCATTGGTTGTGACCGTATGTTATCACTCCTATACTTGAATTAGGAACTTTCCAGTTAGAGATGCGTGATGGAATATGGTTACCTAGTTACTTCAATGGGAGAAGGATGAAGCCCTACTATAAATACATCTTCTTGGTGTTTGTCATAAGGAAGTGTTGCCATTTAGAATAGGTTTACATTTATGTATTTCCTTAATATATTTCCTTCTTCATCACTATGCTTTGTAAATTTAGTTTGGTGTTTTGTGTAATAACCATGTTTGTGTGTTAGAAGCTAATTACCATTTGAAGTATTTTTATGCAGAGGACTACACATACCATTGGTGTGGGGTGGTTATTCACAACTAGGTATACATGAGAACAAAATTGTTACAAGTGCTAGTAAAGTGTGGAAAGGAGCTGTTAGAAATCAGATTTCTCTAAAAGATGACCATAGAAGAATATAAATGAGGGAATAATATAACGTGAGGTAATCAAGTGGCCATAGATACTTCCTGCAGAATAAGGTGCAAGATGAGGTACTTAGGTGCATGGGAGTGTGTTAAAGAGAAGTCTGTCTCCATGAGGTGGGAATGCACACTAGGAGGTTATAGCTTTAGGGCACAAAGATGTACCACGCGGAGATTGTGAAAATGGTCAATTAATAAGATAATTATTGGTAGGTGAAGGAATAATACACGAACTAAGTTTTTGAAAATCTATATAAGGACGTGATGCGGGTTCATTTTTACCTTTGAGATCACAAGTATTTGAGCTATCTAAGTGTGATCAAGCTGAGTGAATTGTGTTGAGGTACGGAGAGTTGTGAAATAAGACGTGGAAAGTAGACTATTACATAGAAGAGGCTTACGTCTACATTGGTGAAGGGTTTGAGTGAAGTAGAAGCATTGAGAAGGGTCTAGGACACGTGGTTTCAAGCTAGGGCATGTAGATTTGAGCTAGGGTTTGAGTTTTCTTGTTATAGACAATAAAAGGCAAGATTTTTATGATGGCACCAAAGAAAGCACCTGCATCAGACATGAAAGGAAAAAGAAGGTAGAAGATGAAGTTGAAATTTATCCCAAGAGTCATTTTTCAGAGATGCAATATCTAAAAGGAGTGATAGTAGGACAAAGTGGGATTCCCACATTCACATATGTAAAATAAGTGACTACAACCACCGTACCTTTGACAAAAAGGGAGAGTTGGAAGTGTTGTTGAATAAGAAGACCAACAAGCACACGGTGGAGGATATGCCAGTATATGATGATGTTGGATAGAAATTACTGAAGCGGGTAGAGTCTATCCATTGTATGAGCTCCCATATTTTGGAAAATATGAACCCTTATACCAATGGCTAATGAGTTGAGTCCATGAGGACTTCTTTTATTTCATTGAACGAAGGGTTAGGATCACAACAGCCCTAGTTTTGACACTAATAGGATTGAAGGGCACAGGGGTAGACCTTGTTAGTGATATGACTAATAAAGCAATGGTCATATAAATAAGAAAGGATTTGGGGTATACCAAGGGTCCACGTGAAATGGACATTGATAAACTGAAGAAGTTTCCTATGGTGCAGGCAGTTGCACATCTACTAACCAAGTTGAATGACCAAGAGAGATGGTCACAGGTAAACACCATGTGGCTTCACATTGCAAAGAAAATGTCTCAAGGAGTAGTATACAACCTAACAGGCTATATTTCAGAAACCTTTGTTGAGGAAGTGCACATAGGAGAAAAGCTAAGTTTTGGCACTATCCTTCTTTCTCTTGTGTTTTTAGAAGTTGGAGTGCATGATGGGCCAAAGAACAAGATCTAAGAGTACCCCTTGGAAAATTAGTCCCTCACAGAGAGGTTTGAAAAATACTTATGTGAAGGATCAATGAGTGGGTCATTTAAATATAGGGAAGAGATGTGGTATGACTGACTTCACATGGAATTTGAGGAGGAGTGGTGCATTCCCAAGGAGATACCTTCAAAGTGGTAGGAAAGGTGATGAGGGTCATCAATCCTCACCATTAATAATGTAAATTTGGGTTGGTATCCAAAGTTTGTATGCATTAGGATAATAATATCTTGAAATCAACTCCTTTAAACACAAAACAAACTTGCATAAAATAAATCACACTTGCAGAAATAAATTTTGCATAAAAGAAACACACTTGCATGAATTGAAAGGCACACTTGTATAAATAAAGTTTTCATGAATTGAAAGGCACACTTACATAAATTGAAATTGTTGAATTAGAAATAAACATAATTGAACAAAACACCTGTAGGTTCACAACAGACTACATTTTCACAATACAAGGATAAAACAATACAACAAAATGAATTATAGACAAATGAATAAACATAAACATAAATACATAGATCCATCTTCCTTGGAATGAGTGGCCAGCTCATTCCTTGGAAGAAGATTTAAATCATACTTCTAAGATCTTAAAACTACATAATATTTGAGAGGAAAGAACAAATCTTTATTTCTTGGGAGAAAAGCATTACATATCTAAGTGTGCAAAGTTGCATTTATAATTCATGCATCCAACCAACTCCTTATTTTAGGAAATAAAATCTGATCTTATATTTATTCCAATCATAACAACTAAGATCTCCATCTCCACAAAATATGGAGAGAGATATATTATTGAGTCAAAGTCTTATCTCACTTATTTTAGGAAGATTTGCTCCCAAATATTCTCCTTAATTTTTGGTAACAAGAATCATAATTATTTTATTCTTCTACATTATTAGAAGGAGGATTTTTCTCAAAATATAATTTTGACCAAATACCTTTCTTAGATTTTCCATTTGACTTTGTTGTTTTTGACTGTGGAACTTTTGACGCTTGTCGATATGTTTTTTTCTCGATCATGCAGCTCACTAAAAGTTAGATTTATCTTCATTGGTAAAACTCACAAATCAAATCAGTGTTTTTGTTAAACACATTTCTATGAAAAAAACCTCTCTCATATTTTTTTTTGACTTTTCTGTTTCTATTTATGGAAATTTTAGCACTCGTCGATACACTTTTCATCGGATTGTAACTCACTAAAAGTTAGATCTCTCGTCATTGGTAAAACTGTTGCAAATTTGAATGAATTTTTGTTAAAAAAATTCTATGGAAAAAACCTCTCTCAAATTTTCCATTTGAATTTTTGTTTTTTTTATGGAACTTTTAGTGCTTGTCTCGATACACTTTTCCTCAGAGTGCAGCTCAGTAAAATTTAGATCTCTCTTTATTGGTAATACCTGTAGGAAATAGGAATGAGGTTTTTGTTAAACACATTTCTACGAACAAAACCCTCTCTCATATTTTCCATTAGATTCTCTGATCTTTCAAAATTCCTAAAAAACTGTTAAAATCTACTTATTTTCAGAACTAAGCCTGTGAGTTTTGTAACTAAGCTTGCATGTTCGGAACTAAGCTCGTGAGTTCTGAATGAATTTATAATACCTATAAATTTTGCATACGATCTCAAATTGAGATGATTCTTTTTTGAACTTACATAATTTTTTGAGAGGAATCTGAATATGAAATTAGATTTGAGTTTAGATATATCATCCATGATCAATTCCATTTTCTCAATACTAGCATTATCTTTCCTTTATGGCCTACATATATAAGACATTGCATCTTTTCCCAAATAATCAATAGGATTAGTCAACAAAATAGATAACAAAATATTTCTAAAGAATGAACAAGATATATATCCTATATTTTATCTTAAGCAAACTATAAGTTCCTAGATTATATTTAAATCCACTTTCAAAGGTAACTTGGAAGGACAAAATAATGGTAATTTATGGCCAATTTATGGCCTCATCATTACCCCACACTTAATCTTATGCATGTCCTCATGCATTATATTATTATCTCCTCTTTTTAGAGTCTTCTCCACATTGAGCTTATGCATGTATGCATTCCATATATAGTTCAAAGATAGGTTCTTGTGGATCTCTTTCTATTGTTTTTAATTTCCTTTCTTTTGCAACAGGTTCTTGTGTGGATCTCCTTCTATTTTTTTATTTTTCTTTCTTGTGTATTAGGTTCTTGAGTGGATCTCCTTCGTTGTTTTTTATTTTATTTCTTGTATAACATATTCTTGTGAGGAACTCTTTCTGCTATTTTTAATTTTCTCTCTTGTACAATAGGTGCTTGTGTGGATCCCCTTATGTTGTTTTTGATTTCCTTTCTTATACAACAGTTTCTTATATGGATCTTCATTTGTTGTGTCTCTTATCTAAAATCAAAATGCATACCTTGTGTTTCTCCTTCTCTCCCACACTTAAGCTCATGCATATTGTCATGCATGTTGTTTATTGATGGTTTCCCATCAATTAGACTCTAAAACTAAGATTGTAAAGAGGTGCACATATTTTTCATATAAGCGTGGGAGATATGAATTTTATCTTGTCTTCCTTGAGATTTTAAAAGTGGATTTAACTATAGTAAAAACTTACAATAAAGCTTAATAATAAAATAGTAGAACAAAATAACTTGATCATACCTTTAGTTGTCCTTGTCATCCTATTGTTAATATGGTCAAATAGTGTCGAGAAAAAATCCACTAGGTAACAGTTGATTGTTTTTAAGAAGAGCCACCCTTTTTCACCTTTAATTAGCCAACAAACTGGTTTTCTAATCAAAGTTGTTTTTTTGCCTTTGATTGACCGTAAAGTTTGGTTTTCCAATCAAAACTTTTTGATTTTTTTTTGTTTTTCTTTTTTTATTCCTTTGATTGGCCAACAAGCAGGTTTTCCAATCAAAATTTTTTTGATTATTTTTATTCCTTTGATTGGCCAACAAGTTGGTTTTCCAATCAAAGTTTTTTATTTTTTTCCTTTTATTGACCAAACAAGTCAGGTTTTCCCATCAAAGCTTTTTGATTTTTTGATTTTTTTTTTCTTTTCTCATTTTCATAAATGATAGCATGAGAAGGATTAGAGAAAATTTGATCCATCATTAGACTATATTCATCAAAGTACAACTTGTGTAAAATAGGAAGCAATGTCTGAGATCTCATAAAAACCTTTTTGCATACTTGGTAACTCCAAGAAGATTTTCAAAAATTGTGTAGATAATTTTTAGGTCTTCAAAGCCCATATTGAATTATGCATTATCGAAATCACCATAGTAATCTTCAAAGCCTAAACTAGTGATCTCAGGAGATGGATAGTTGTTAAAAGAGAGAGTGAAGGTATCCATGTGTCCCTTCAAAATCTGCATGCTCCTTGGTTGATATTGTTAGTGCTCCAAAATCTGCATGTTGGTATCAAGAACAACTCTATAAATTCCTATAGATCTAGTCCTCAGATGTTAGTACGTAAAAATTTTTCCTTGATATTCACCATAATTACTTCTTAACATTATACAAGCATATACAAAAATGAAGAAATTGAAAGACATGAATTTTTTTTTTCTAATGGATATGGTTCAGGGATTGAATTTTATTATGGGATGAAAACTAATTTGGATGGGTAGATTTATTATGAGAGTTTTTATTTTGGATCTAATGAAATCCTTGAATATGGATGGAGTTAACTAGAAATGCTACCACTTCATTATTACAAACTAGATAAGCCATTTTTTTAGGTTATGTGTAATAAGATCACTGAGTTGTTAGTTGATATAAGGGGAAATGGTGGTGGTTATCAAGAATGGCATATGATATTTCATCAACTGGATCTACTTCCAGATTCAATATCATATTCTACCATTTCCAGATCTAAATTCTTTGTTCATACCATTGTACCTTCTTGATCAAACATCACAGTCATTTTCTTATATAGAGTTAGTTTGTGGGGAGATAAATATTTACAATCTAATATTCATAATTACAGAAATGAAATTTTAATCTATTTGCAAGAAATAAAAGTCTAAAGAAACTACTTACCAAATGCTTCCTATCACAGAATTTTCTAAAAGGTATTCTAATCACTAGAATATTCTTTTAGAGAACTCTGAATCTCCTAATAACATTGTGTTCCCAAAACGATGCCAAAATGATGAGGGTCATCAATCCTCGCCATTAATAATGTCAATCTAGGTTGGTGTCTGAAGGTTGTATGCATTAAGAGAAGAATATCTTAGAAAGAAAATCCTTTAAACACAAACCAAACATGCATAAAATAAATCACAATTGCGGAAATTGAAAGGCACACTTGCAGAAATAAATTTTGCATGAAAGAAACACACTTGCACGAATTGAAAGGAAAAATTACATAAATAAATTTTTCATGAAATAAACACACTTGCATGAATTGAAAGGCACACTTGCATAAATTGAAATTTTTGAATTAGAAATAAACATAATTGAACAAAACACCTGCAGGTTCACATCATAATGTATTTTCACAATACAAGGATAAAAACAATACAACAAAATGAATTAAAGACAAATGAATAAACATAAACATAAATACATAGATCCATCTTCCTTGGAATGAGTGGCCAGCTCATTCCTTGGAAGAGGATTTAAATCATACTTTTGAGATCTTAAAACTACAAAATATTTGAGAGGAAAGAACATATCTTTATTTCTTGGGAGAAAAGCATTACATATCTAAGTGTGGAAGGTTGCATTTATAATTCATGCATCCAACCAACTCCTTATTTTAGGAAATACAATCTAATCTTATATTTATTCCAATCCTAATAACTAAGATCTCCATATCCACAAAATATGGAGAGAGATATATTATTGGAGGTAAAGTCTTATCTCACTTATTTTAGGAAGATTTGTTCCCAAATATTCTCCTTGCTTTTTGGTAACAAGAATTATAATGATTTTATTCTTATACATTATTGGAAGGAGGATTTTTCTCAAAATATGATTTTGACCAAATACCTTTCTCATATTTTCATTTGACTTTTTTTTTTTTTTTTAGATCATGTGGAACTTTTGACGCTTGTCTCGATATGCTTTTTCCTCGGAATGCGGTTCACTAAAAGCTAGATTTATCTTCACTGTAAAATTTGTTACAAATGTGAATGAGATTTTTGCTAAACACATTACTATGAACAAAAAAATATCTCATATTTTGTGTTTGACTTTTCTGTTTCTATTTATGGAAATTTTAGCACTCATCTCGATACACTTTTCTTGATCACACTCACTAAAAGTTAGATCTCTCTTCATTGGTAAAACTTGTAAATCTGAATGAGGTTTTTGTTAAACAAATTTCTATGAAAAACAACCTCTCTCAAATTTTCCATTTAAATTTTTGTTTCTGTTTATAGAACTTTTAGTGCTCATCTGATACACTTTTCCTCGACTACAACTTACTAAAAGTTATATCTCTCTTTATTGGTAATACCTGTAGTAAATATGAATGAGGTTTTTGTTAAACACATTGCTATGAACAAAAACCTCTCTAATATTTTCCATTGGATTCACTAATCTTTCACAATTCCTTAAAAATTGTCAAAACTTTTGTGTTCTCAAACCAAGCCTAGGAGTTCCTAAACTAACTCTGTGAGTTCCGAAATAAGCCTACGAGTTTCAAAGTGAAATTAAAATAGCTATAACTTTTACATAGATCTCGGATTGAGATGATTCTTTGTTTTAAATTGCATAATTTTTCAAGAAAAATCTGAATATGAAATCAAATTTAAGTTTAGATATACCATCCATGATCAATTCCACTTTTCTCAATACTAGCATTATCTTTCCTTGATGGCCTGAATACATAAGACATTGCATCTTTTCCCAAATAATCAATAGGATTAGTCAACAAAATAGATAACAAAAAATTTCTAAATGATGAACAAGATATATATCCTATATTCTATCTTAAGAAATCTATAAGTTCCTAGATTACATTTAAATCCACTTTGAAAGGTAACTTGGAAGGACAAAATAATGGTAATTTATGGCCAATTTATGGCCTCATCACAAGGAATTACAATTCACGATGTACCAACACTTCGCAACATGTGGTTTCCTATAAGGGATGCATTATGGAGCCCATGGTGTAAATTAACCTATGCCTTCATAGAACACTACTTCCAAGCCTCATTCCATAGATTTACTGATGCATGCTATCTCGAACTTCAACACGATATGGTAGACCGTGACTACCACACCCTCAGGAAGACATATGTGTATCCAAGTTAGACTACCTACATTGAGAGGCTCATCTTAGATGTCATAAGTATGAAGCCAGTAAGGTTGGATATTGGAGACATTGGACCTGTGATCGTATACCTTCACTTAAGCCTAAGCTAGAGAATAACAAGTATGTGGAGAATGAGATCATGCTTCTAGGGCCACCTAAGGGAAAACATACAGTGGAGAATGTGTCAACTCCAAATCTTGCAATGACTATAGAGGTAGATGAGGAGGAAGAAGAACACAAAGATAGTGGAGGCTTGGATCATAGAGGCCGGAGGAAGAACACATATAGAGTGGAGACTAAGTGTGTGAATACTCCACCGTAGGTGTAATAAAGAGATGAGGACTTGGATGTGGAATCATTCCATAAATATCACTAGTTTAAGAGGATATTCGTAAGAAAATAACCCAAGGCACGGGAACTACATAGCTTGTATAAAGATTTCCACGAATCTCCCCTCAGAAAGAGGTAACTAAGAAGAAGAGGAGAAAGCTAAAGCTAAATGAGGAGGTAGAGTTGTCTACAGAGAGTTCTCATTGAGCCCTAGTGTAGATACATGATATGGAGGAGCTCATAGATGAGGACATGAATCATGAAGAGGAAGTTGTGAAAGAGGCATAAGAATTAGAGCATGAGAAACCTCATGCACATGACACTACTCAGGATGTCAAAGGGCCAACTCCAAAACTTGGTACTCAGGTTCATAAGGGGCCAAGAACAAGGAGAACAGGTGGAGAATACACTATTCCGATTATGGGCTATGTTGAGGACACAAGAAAAATCATATGTGCACATTTTAAAAGCACAGTGGACCTGAAGGAGTTATATGGGTGGGAGCTGATGGACCCAGACATGGCCACTATGCACACAAGGAAATGACTTTCCTAGTCCATGTAGACTCACATGGACAAGAAAAATTTTGATGTATGAGAGGAGTCTTGTGTGTTGAGAAGAGTGAAGAAGGAACCTCAGAGCAGGCACATGACTATAAAGCCCACTCTCATATCTAATGAGTAGGTGATAAATTCCTTGGTTAAGGTATCTACAGAGGTGGTGTGGAGGAATATCAATAAGGCTGCCACTATTAGAGCACTACTTGAAGATAACAAGGTAAAAACTACATAAATAGCACGTCTAAAAGGAGAGAAGGATCTAGAGAAGAAAAAGAATGAGGCCTTCATCAACATGACAGAAGAAATTGGTGACTATGTCCTGAAATCAAGACCACATCTAGAGTCTAAGGTACCTAAGAAGTTTCCTTTGGCTATGCATTATGTGTGCACATTAGTTGATTTTGTGCTTGAGGATGGACCAATTCAAATGCCAGTACCAAAGGATCCTGAAAAAGAAGCAGAGAGAGCCAAGGCCTCCATGGTTAGAAATATTTCATCTTACGAGGCATTACTCCAAACTTTACAAGATGAGCTGAAGAAAGCAGATCAAGCTTTAAACATATGTGCAGCTCCAGAAGTAGTGATCAGGATCAAGACTATATTAGAAGATAATGAATTTCTGAAGGCAATGAAGGATGAGACTTTAGGGTGTGCAGAAAGATTGACATTAGTAAAGAAAAAGTGTAAAGCCCTTGTAGCAGCACAAAACCCACATAAGGAGAGGTTGGATGAGATTGGAAAGCTCATAGTGCAAAAGATGGATCTTCTGGAGGGAAGGATGTCTGCTATGGCCAATGTTGTCCTAGTACTATAGAATGAAAAGGGAGAGATAACCTAGGATGAGTTGGAAGCCATCTCCACAAACATTCCAGAGAAGATGAGAAATGTGCTAGATGACTAGAAAACATTAGAGGGTAAGATTAAAAAAATATATCTAGAGTTGATCCTCTCAGTTGAAGTAGAGGGTGCTACAGAATAGAAGTCTATTCTTTGTACAGTAGTTATTTACATTCTTTCCATTCTTATTCTTTATTCTTTGGGAAAATCAGAAGGAAACCCCATTGCCAGGATGACAATGTAGTTTAGTGTGGGGTAATGTTGATCAAACAAAGTATGACACTAAGGAGAGGCACATAGAATATTCATGTGTAGGAACAAGGCACATTCAAAGGTGCGGGAGGATATAGAATGAAACGTGTGCCAAGACAAGCTGATTTGGGTCGTAGCCATTTTTCATAGTTATGGGTTATTTTTGGAGATAGTGTGTAAAGCACATAACAATATGGATACTTGTGCGACACACAAATTTTATTTTAAGGATGAGCATCTACTAAGCACCATGCATGAGTTTGGGATAATAATAGGATTACTACTGCGCAGTTAACTGTAGGAGATCTATTATTAGCACACTTGCATGTGTGCATATTATTGTAAAGGCGCATGGCTATTTTCAGCATGTGACCTATTTTGGGAGGTGCGTAAGCGGTGAAGGGAAAGTCCCCACCCCTATAAGTATGTATTAGTCTATGTAGTTAGAGAGAGACATTATGTATGAGCTATTGTAGAGTTATGTTGCCCGATCTGATGCGCGCATAAACTTATGATACTATTTATTATAAGAAGCTTCTATATTTACTATGTTTAATATAATGGAGTGTATTGGCTAGATAAAGGTGTTAAACATGACTATAACTAGTTCTTGTATGGTTGATTTCATTATGATTATTATTTAATTCATGATTCTTTAAGATCTAGATCTGGAATATGCTATGTGGAATGTTTATGGTTAGTTAGGGTTTTGGATGTATGTTTTATCTTCAACACGTTGACATCCTACACAAACAACTCTAAAGAGGGGCTTGGTACCTTTGCATGCTTTAGGTGAGAACTCATCTCAGGCTAAGTGATGTGCTAGTGTGCTTAGGTCATTCATGGTAAAATATAGGCTGCATCACTTGGAAATGTCTTTTCATGGCCACCTATCTTAGATGGGTCCTGCAACATCTTTTCCTTCTTCAATTTTCTCCTCAAATTTCTCCCATACAGTCATATGATGCTTGTAATCAATGAAACACGTGTTAATTCCTTATACTTCATCTTCTTCTGGTCCACATGTGTAATGATTCACCACATATGTTTTTTTAATTTCTCTTGCCACTTTAGCTGGGATCCTTTTGAGTTTACTCACAACTTTCCTCATTTGACTTATGAAGTTCTAACATGAGACCAATTGATCAATTGAATCACTACTAAAATTCCTAGTTATCTCATCATATTTATTTACCAAATCCTTGAAAATTGATTTGATTTGATCCAATGGAAGGGCATCAATATTTTCATTGAAAAATTTGTAGTTAACTTTATCAAACTCCTCCATGATATCATTTAGATAATCCATTATTTCCACACATTTATCATTCAGCTTCTTGATTAAATCTTGTAACATTTGGGATCTAAATTCTATAACCTTCTAAAACTAAAAACTTAGAAAAATCATCAATCTTGAAGAATTATATCCGGATATTCATCTCTCGATCTTTCCCCATGTGGTCAAATTTAGATTCAAATTATTGTTATCTTCATAAAAGATTCATCCATCCTACGAGATAGAGGTTCTTTTAGTCTACAAATCATTATATAAATCAAAAATTATTTAATCAATGGATTAGCTTCCTAATTATGCGTTCCATCCATCCATTAAATGATCTTCCCTTTTTACCTATCTTATCAACTTCATGATATTAAATATCATCTAGAGTGAAAAGAGTTATCGGAGCAAAGAGTAGTTGAAAGATCATTGATTGGAGTGGGTTGTGTTACTTTTATCGAGAAAAGTAGTGATATTTTCAACATTTACTTTTAGTTCATCCTTAGAATATTTATCCTTATCATACTTCTCTAATAAATTCCCAAGATCTATTTGTACATCCTATTTAGAACCTTCATGCATCACCTTACCTAGTGAAAATTGAGAAATTTGATAGTCCACCGGTGTGATAGTTTCTTTAGTCTTTCCTTCAATAGGAGTACAAATTTCCGTAACTATATCTCCTAATTGGTTTATAGATAAATTGGAGATGATATTTAGTTATTTGGCTTGTCTCCTTGGAGTAGGTTCCAACACACTCAGATCTATTACATCTACTAGAGGAAACTTCTTATTCTATTTTGGAGTTTGGCGATACAACCATTCCGTATAGAAGATGTAGACATAAGTGACACTATAGATTCAGTACCTCAAGTACTAGATAACAAAATTACACTAGTAACATTAGTTGGCAATGAAATGGAGGTGGTAATGATGGATGGGGTAGATGTGAGAATAGCCTCAGGAGTGGATACAATGAGGCTAGAAGTTGAAATGGAAGGAAATGAAAGTTGCAGAGGGAGTGAAGTGGAAACTAGAGACCCAATCATTTCTCCCACTAAGAGGATAGGAAGGGATGAAAATACTTGGGCCATGGATGGGGATGGAAAAGAAGAAATGAGTGTAGGAGTGGAAGGTAATGATAGAGGAAGTGATAATGGTAAGGAAGGAGGGGGTGGAAGATTTTGTGATACAACTGGAGAATCAATAACCTCAAAAACTTCTGATATTGGTACTATAGGGGACACAACCTTGGAATTAGGGGCCTTGGAAAGAGAGGAACTTCCAATAACAAATGAAATCTTCTTAGGAATTATATTGGCCCTTTGGGTAGAAATTTTCCCTTTTTGGGTATAGGAAGACTCATTGTTGGTTAGGATTCTATTCTTATATATTGATCTACCCCTTTGGGTGAAATTCTCAAGGTAGCCAACCAATTATATGTTCTTTGTAAAATAGGTCCCACCCTTTCCTTAGTATTAAAACTTTCCTCTTGATACCAATCGATCCATGGCAATGGTTGATTGGAAACATTGTTATCCTTATATACTAGATCCAATACTTCTTCCTCATCCTCCATCTCCTTTGGAATCTCTATGATACCAAACTATCTAACCTCATCCAAAGTCAACCTTTTGTATTCTCATTTCTAGATAATGAACTCATCCCGACAGTGAATCCAAATATCCTCTAGCTAAGGCACATGAGAACTAGATAAAGTTGTTTCACTAAACTTTCCTAGTAGTAAAAATTGGTTCTAGTATGAAAAGTTCACAAAGTCACTTCAGATATTTCTGAATCCACATTATTTTCATTATAATTATTGGTACAAGTATATCTATCAATTGAAATTGGAAAATGGAATCCCACCTTATGCATTTTTTATGGATCTTATGATAATCCAACAATTTTTGAACCAATTCTAGCAAAACCCATTTTTCAATAGGGCACCTAGGTGAATTTCTCAGGGAACCCATGAAATTTAGAATTCGATGTACATAAATGTTGGAGATTGAAGATAAATGGCTCCACACTCTTGTACTTCTTTGAAATACTCATCAGAAATCCTTTGATTATACAAATCCTTATCAAAATGATAAAGAAGAACAAATAAAAAGGAATCATTGAATATGTGAAAATGTCTTCTTCCCTCATCCATCGTGATTTGAGGATAAAAATAACAAATCTCTGATGCACTCCTAACACCTTTGGTATTTAACCCATTGAATTCCCCCATGGCAGCTACAACATAGACCAAGAAAGAATTCATGTAAAAGTTTTGGAAGACAAGACTTTACTCAATTGAAAATAAATAGAGTTACTGATATGCTCTCCCCATCGTATGAATTCTTTGTTTTTCTTAATAGTGGAAATGTACAAGAACATCCATTCCTAAAAATCTTTTGCAAAAGCAAGACCCAAAACTCTACTCAATAACACAATGAGATCATTTACTTCTTGGATGAAATCTGATTGAAACATAGTCTTAGGAAACTTGGTGACACTCTTGGCCAAGTAGCTCTTCATCATGACCCTCACACACAATTTGGTTTCCTTATCCCAATGTTCAATTGTAGCTTCAGGTGAAATTGTGGCATAGTCCTCAACATCAGGGAGTTTAAACAAATCTTCAAATAAATCAAAGTCCAATCGAATTACGAACTTTCCATCACCATTCCTCACCATCCTGGAATCTTCATCAAAATGGGTTGTTGTGGCCAAGATAAATTTGGGACAATGCATGGATGTAAGAAAATTGGCAGCGAGAGCAAGCCCACTATCATATATAGCCTGCATCCAATATTTCTTGTTAGGAGCTCTCAACCTTTCCCAGAAGTCTGGAAAATCTACCTTCCCAAGATTGGTATCTCCAATATTTCCCAAGTCTGAGGAAAGACACGAGTGAGGAGAAACTCCTAAAAATGTATATTTCATCTTTTCTTTTCCTTTTGATGAGGAGGTTGATATAAAATTCATATTTCGAATCTGTAAGGGTCTTTTAAAATTTCGTAATAAATACTGCAAATACTCTAAGATGCCGAAGTTTGAAAGTTTGAAAAGATTCTAGCTCCGAAGTGCAAACTCTCCGATAACCCGAAACTAGAAAACCTCTGAAACTCCGAAAATAAAAATCATGAACCTCCGAAAATATTAAACCTTCAAAATTGGAACCTACGAAAGTCCAAAAAAGGCAAACCTCTCAAACTTTGAAAAGGGAATTTTTAAAATTCCGAAAAGGAAATCTCCAAACTTCGAAAGTGAAAGTTTTGAAAGAACAATCTATGAATTGTGAACTCACCGATGAGAAAGGAATGATAATTAAACACTTGTAGAAATTTGGAAGAAATTATCATACAATCTAGACTGGATGTCTGCACATGTTGGATTTTGTAGGCTGATGGAAATCAGGAAACATTCTTCAGGAAAACATGTCGATGATGAGGGTTCTATTTCAAAAATAAGAAAAAGGAATAAAAAAAGAAAATAAACAAGGAAGAAGACCCAAAATGATCATAAACCAAGAATAAATAACCCAAACAAAATTACCTTGAAAATGATGCCTCAAAAGTACAAAAGTTTGGTAAAAATCAGAGTGTCAGAGCAAAAGATCGTAAAAATAACAAATAAAACTCAATTTTATATAGAAAAACCCAAAATTAATGCCCATAAGCTGACACGTGGGAGGGTTGGTGAGAATTAAATGCCCATAGAACCCCGTGAGTTTGAAACCTCAAAAGTCCAAAGTTCCAAAATTTTGGAACTTCAGAATTTTGGACTTGAACTCGTGAGTCAAGGTTATGAAAAATATGCCGAGAGGACTCAAAACCCAAAAGTCTGAAGTTCCAAAATTTTGGACTTTAGAGTTTCGGACTTCAAAACTCCAACAAGAGATTTTTCAAAAGGAGAAATGTAGACTTTTAAAACTCAAAAGTATGAAGTTCTGAAATTTGGAGTTTCAAGTTTGGAACTTCAAGTCAAAAATTTAAAAACTACCAAAGGATACTTCCAAATCCCAAAAGTTTGAAACTCCAAATTTTCGACTTACGGGCTTTTAGAGTTTCGGAAATTTAGAATAAATTTTTTTGATTTGGTGGTCTTCTCCCCAAAGTGATAATCACTGAAATCCAAAATTTTAGACATCAAAATTCTGGAGAAATTCAACATATTTTTAGAAATACTTCCGTGCAAAAGATCCAAAAGAAAATTTAAATCAACTTTTAACATCTTATTTTCAAGGTAATATTTAAAGGTTAACATTTATATGAAGAAAGCATAATAAGTCTTAGATATCCCTATTCTATTAGTCTAAGTTTCCTAGATCCATATGTAAATAACTAAGTGTACTTATCCCCTTGTGTTTTCAAGTTCGTATCTTCTTTTGTAGATTAGTTGAAAATATTAAAGTGGTTTTTGATATTGGATAAATAGTGTTGGAAGTTAATTAATTAAAAATCCTCATGTAGCTCCTCTTACATATTTTAGTTTTGTTAATTATCTAATATAGATTTCATATAATATAATAAGTGTGTAAATATCAATATCTTCCTATTTATTTTCTTAATAAAATGAGAGTCTCTTGTATTTAGTCACCACAACCATCAAGCTACGTGATAGGTTTCAATAATGTTGCATGATCTACATTAGGCACTATCACTCTTGATATTTTTGTTGGCCCCAATATTTTTCCTACTACATGTCATATAATGAAAAAATTTACATTATCGTAGATAATCAAATTTAGTAATTTAAAATTTGGAAACCCTTGATTTTACTATGCAATATTGATATGATAAATACTTCTCCATTCTTTCTTAGCACTTTCCAAGGCTCATTGTTCAACCTATTTATCCTTGCATACTGACATGTCAATACATCCTAAGAATATGATGCACAAAATATACACTAAACATCAATTTATCAAATCCAAAATTCATTTGACACATTTCCTTCTCTCGATCAGAATCGTATAGATTGGTCATGACCATACACCCGCTTTTGACCTACTTGTATAGTCTTAGATTGACATGTCTTCCAACTATACTTGTCAAATTGACATTTTTGGCTCTTAAAGTTTATTTAGTTCAGTATTTCTTAGATAAACCATTTACAAAACCCTATATAAGAAAGTAAAAACTACCTCATTTGACAATATGGAACTCCTAATGTAATTCACTAGAGAACTCACTTCATATATATACAAAAGGCATACAAAGATCCCTAAATATTGTAATAACACATCATAAGTTGTTAGGATAACACCCATACTAGGTTTGAAGCTACAAATAGAGTCAAGGAAACCATATATCTTATCTATAAGATCTTAAACATCCTCTCAAACTATTTTATCAAGATCCAAGTCAAAGAAAACATGGTTAAAGAAATTATAAAATCTGATTAATGCATGTAGATATGACATGCTAGGTGGAGATTGAATTGTAGTTTGTGTCCTCTTTGTAGTGGAGCCAACATCAAAATTACATGGGAGTTCCCATAACCCTTATAATATTTGTTTTATATGACTCTTCATCCTTGGATAGGGTTTGAGATTATGTTTTTCAATACGAGAGCCTTGTTGGATGTGTGAAAACTAGAGTTTGGCAATGACAACAAAATACAGGAAGGAGAATAACCCAAAAAGTTACAAAAGATCATTCGAGTAGGTTGAAGTCTATATAATAGGGTCATAAAAATATGATATAGTCTTGTTGGTTTGGTACAATTCCACCTCAGGTTTATTTACATTCAAAATTTCACTTTTGAAGGCCGGTCATGTTGAGATCTTCTAGTTTCAATATTACATAGTCTCGTATCTCTCTAGAAGTGATAAGAAATTAGTTAAGTTACCTCATAGATTTTTTTATTCTTTCAATTGCATGTTAGGTTGATTGGTGTATGTAAATTATTCTATCTGATCTCGAGTTATACATATAAGTTAGTATTCATATTGCAACATCTTTATAAGATCTGTAAACATATCTAATATATTCTAAAACCTAATTAAATTGACCTAAATTTTAATTAAGGGTTAAATTTTTTGGTGAAATCACTTTTAATTGAACCCTTAACCTAATATAGGATTGATTCCTTGTGCATTAGGCACACTGATTTGAAAACCCTTGAGGTTATGTTGTTAATATTACTTCATTATCTTATCTTGTTTCGATTCTCTATGCTTTCCATTTATGCCCTTCTAAAATAGTCCTCTTTTTAATCAAGCCAATATGCATATTGATATTTCCTCCTACTCGTAAACATCATAATTCTATGGTATCATCTCCAATGTTTATTGATAACAATCCTTCCATCATTTACCAAGATAATGAGCTCCCATTATATGATCTCAAAATTCACAAGAAGCATTTTATTTTTTTTTTTAGCAAAATCTTCACCTCATTGAACATATCATTAAGATTCTTCTTTCTACCAAGCTTTTTTTTTTTATAAAAATTCTATTAAATACTCCCTTCTTAGGAAACTCCAGCCTTATTCAAATTTACTAACATCTCTTGTTCCTACATACGTGTTTCCTACCCCTTTAGGTGTGCCTCATCTATCAATGTCAAATGTATCTATGTCTATTACTATGACTATAATTGTAAATACACATCCCACATCTACTCCTCATGGTTTGCATGTATCTTCTTCTAGCACATGAGATCCTAAATCCCTTGTTCATACTTTATAAGAATAACCCTATAGTTGCAAAAAGGTGGATCCACTTATTCTGATGCTATGGATTCCACATAGTTACTTCACAATCCCCTTACACCCAAAGTGGTTTCTTATCCATTACCTATTGGTTTTTTTTCTCCTAAATTTCTTATCTATGATGGAAAAGAGGATATAGATTATCATATTAACTCATTCCATGTTTCTTGTTTCAATTATTCTTTTAATGATGAATTTCTTACTAATATTTTCTCTTAGAATCATAAGGACTTTACATTGTAGTGGTTTTACAATCTTCCCACTAGCTTTGTGTGTGCATTCACTACTTGAGACAACTTATTTTAGTACAATTCTTTATCAGTATAGAGGATAACATTTTATGACCAATTGGGTTAAATATAACAAGGGCCTACTAATTCTCTTAATTTCTATTTGTTGCGTTACAAGACCTTTCTCAACAAGATGAACAATATCTTAGCTGATAATGAATTACAAGACCTATTGACATAAATATTATTATCACCTTTGCAATATTTGTTCATGTTCAATAAGTTTCAATCTTTCGAACCATATATGCCAGACCTTCATAGAGTGTGATGCTGAATTTTTACATATGAATAAAATTAAGTATGTCACTATCTCTCCTCCCACATCAAATACTAAGTTTTAAGCAAACCGACATTAAAAATCAAGCCTTGTCATATCAAAATTACTTCTAAAGATAGTGCTAATGTCATCTCACAACCTATTTTAAGCTCTAGTTGCAACATGTTCGTTATTAATTTACTTATTTTCCAAGTCCTCGCATTATTTTGAAATAATTTCTTGAGTGAAATCTTATATCTCTCCCTCCACTATTCAAGGTTGATATGAGTAGACCTAAAGGAAATATTTTCAGTGCCAATTCCCATTGTGATTATCATCATTGTGTCAGAACTCTATAGACACATGTTTACATATTTATCATGTTATTCAAGATCTTATCTATTTTAACACTTTTGAATGGGATGCTCCTATTGAATCTTCAAATCCAATCAATGATAAATCTAAGATGAAATTTTTCTATGATCCAATTCCTAACCATGGAGCTATGAAATATTCCTTTGATATCCATCATGATTATCATGTGGTACCTCCACCACCTTATTATAATCACCCTTGGATACAATAATTGGTATAGTTAATCATACCCTATATTTTACTTTGATTATAAAATTTTATGAATTTAATATCAATGATTAAATTTATTTTAAATACCTTTTCTATTCCTATTTATATTAATCGCATATCCATACGAGGTGTTTTGGTTAATCCAGACAATAAGGACAATGTTTTTCTCTTAAGCAACTTCAATATTTGGGATTTCCTATTGATAATCTAGCACTTGATATATATCCTCACTACCACTGCATCACTCTACCAATCACTTTGTTAGTCATTTTGGAGCTAAAACTTACATCCTCCCAAGTCATAGATAAACCAAGTATTTTGAGGCAACATGGGACTATCTCAGAGTTGTGGGACTTACACTATGAGATAGACCTTCAAAGAGGGATGGTTCCTCTACCTAATCCTAATGCTAAAACTACTCCTAAAGAAGGAAATGTAACTATCTAATCCTATAATAACATTCCAAGGGAAAAATGTTAGAAGGACATGCATGAAAGGGAAATCCTAAGCTAAAAGGAGGTGATACCACCATAAAAAGGGGTGATGAGAATTTTGAGGGGAAAGGGGGGAAAATGGGTAGAGAGAGGGCAGACATAAGTGCCACAACCCAAAAAGACATTAAAATTACCATTTTTACATTAAACACAATCAAAATGGAGCCTATAAATGAAAGAAATATGCAAAACACATCACAATGGTAAAAGGAAGGAAAGACTACAAATAAAATGAGCTAGGGAAGACAAAACATGCCACAAAATAGATTTTTTTCTTAAAATATGCACAATCCATTACAGCTGAAACAAAAGGAAAGAAAACATTTACAAAGGCCAAAATGAAGGTTCATCGATCACAACTGATTGGGAGACCATTTTAACATGATTATTTTGTAGTTTAGAAATGTCCATATTTTGAAATAAGCATCATTTCATATATTATGAGTGAGAGACAAAGAGAGAAAATAGATAGGAGAGATCAAATTTTATCTTGCTATTAATGAAAATATCTATCTTTCTTGCAACACATATTTTTAAACTTAAACCACTAACAATCTACATTAAACTTTTAAAAACATCATGGCACCCTATCAAACCCATCCCCCAATGTCCTTTTTCTTGTAGGAGAAGGTAAGAAGCCAAATCTGATTAGATTTGGGTGGTTGAGTTGTCTAAATCTACACATTAATGGCCCAAGATATTTTTACCTTTTTCTCCAACTAAATTCCACCAAAATATGATTTTGATGATGTTGAATTGAAGAGCTTGAGGATACATTTCCAATGATATAAGTTTTGTCCAATTTGGAGAAGGGAATTGAAATATATGAGCATTTGAATTTTTACATGTCGGGGAGCACATGATTGTGACAAGTGGCAACATTTGATTAGCTCAAGGATTGTTTTTTCCTATGTGTGAATTACTTTTCCTTTTTCCATGTGTCATTATTTGGTTGGGTCATGGATCGGTATTTACTTCCTTTTACTTTCTTTCCTTTATATTTTTCTCGCATATAGGTTTGTTCCTTAATGAAAAGAGATCTAATAAGACAATGTCAAACTCCTTCATAGTGTCATAATATCTATTACCATTGTGAAGCATCCAAAAATGAGAAATATCCATGCATGCTCATATTTTTAGTCCTTATTTTACCTCTTTTAACAGAGTGTGAAGTTCAAGACAATGAGGAAGCTCCACGCTCCTCCCGAATGTCGAGCCATGTCGGACATCTTAATAACCTTGACTAACCACCGTGGAACACAAGCCAATAGGAAAGCTCCACACTACTTTTCATGTAATTCTTTTCGATATCCCTTGACTGAAAATTGTGAAATGTGAGCCAATGAAAAATATCCACACTCCTTCATAATGTCTTACTTTGAAAGCCCCCATTTGTCTGTTGTGAAACATGAGCTAATATAAATGATCCACATATGGAACATGTTGTTCTATGGTTGGTTGTGCCTTCGCATCGTAATTTCTATCTTGGGTGGATTTAAATTGTTTGGATCTAAATAAATGTGCCACATATCCCCGCTAATGCTTGACATTGAATTTGATGGCCAAATAAACATCACAAGGATTTTTAAACATAACCCACTAATAAGCATGAAGTTTGTTTGAATACCAATGATTGGTGCTTTTGGAAGGGGTAATTTAACTACCATTTAAATATCTCATGCTTGTAAAAATTGATAATTCTATTTTAACGAGTTATCCCAATTAACCTAGGGGTAATTTTGGGATAACAATTTTGGCAATCTCTAATGGAAATTTTGCCACTAAATTTGACCAAAGATCGATTATGCAATCTATTGGGCATGGATTCGAGCCCAAAACTTTGAAAACTAATCTTTTTCTTTAAAAATATGTCTCTTGAATTTGTTATGAACCTACTATGAACTAGAACTACTTGAAATTAATATATGGAGCTTTAAATGAAGCTTTGAAACTGCTCCAACTATCTCGATTTGGCCTAAAATTAATAGTGCATAACAAAAATACCCGTAAAAACTATGTACAAACATGAAAAATCATACATTCCCCAAATGGAACATGCACAGTGTGCATAAGCAGTTATTTTTCTAAAAAAACCTACAATACCCTACTCTAACCAAAGAAATGAGAAGATAAATGAAGCCTAAAATAGGTAGGGAGAAATAACTTCCTTTCTTACAAAATGTAGCCATGTAATTAATTTGGAAATGGAAATGGCCTTAAGTAAGAGTGAAAAACTTATTTGAAGCTAGTTTTCCACCCTTTTCTTCAAAGTATCAACAAATAAAACAAAAAACTCTTTTAATTGATATGTATTTGGATTTGAGAGGTATTATAACTGACCTTTGGTGCATTGTAGTTCTTCCTCATGCTCTGAATTGAGCATGACTAGTTGAAACTCCTTCTTTGGCCCTAGACTATCTAAATATCTCATTGGAAACAAGGCATTTAGAACTAATGGATTGATCCTTGTGATTTTCCCATTTATTTAAAGCTCATACCCAAGAAGATGGGAATCCTACAAAATTTCCTTTCCATGAATAAAGTTGCTCGCAAGTTGATCTTATTCGTGTTCTACTTTCGAACAACTCTTCCTCCTCCATGATGATTTATGATTTTGTAATTAATTCATCATGGTTCTCCTCCTCCTCAAACACAAATTTTGAGAGATCAAACTCATCCAAAAAATAAATTCATGTAAGGATGAAGGGGAAGAAAGATATGAAGTTTTACCATTGAAAGAAAGCAAGGATATTTCTATGATCTCTTCTTCACTCAAAACCTATGAATCTAATTTTTCCTCCTCCATGAGATGAATCTCCTCATGACTGGTTACAACATCTAGAGATATTCTTGGCGATCAGTGAAATCAAATGAAACATCTTTCTCATTTGGAAGATTTTATTCCTTTTCTTTCAACTCTTTAGTTCTAACCTCCTTGAGTTCAAATTTTTCAATTAAAATAGGAGGGATTTATGTAATGGGTTGGGCTAATTATTTATCCACCATGCTCTTAGATTTAATTCATTCTTTAACAAGTATGTCATGATTTTCAAGAATAGGACTCACCACAACTAATTTTGCAGAAATTGGAGAAGGTTCATTGTTACATTCTTGGTATTGAACCTTTCTCACTTCAAACTCATGGCTCTAATCCTTGAAGCTCTGAATTTGATCTGCTTTTTTTTGCTCCTTCCAAATTTTTTTCTCTAGGCCTTCATGTGCATCTTTTTGTATAGAAGAATGAAGCTTAACCCTTATTGTCATGAAGTCTTCAAGATATTTTTATTGAAGAATGTATCCTCTGGGGAACCAAGAAATTAGGCCCTTATTATACTTGGTTACTCTCCATTTCTTCTTGATTTTCAATTGATTCTTTTTTAATTTTAGGCACATGTAGATTTGTTTTTGTAAAATAGGGAAGGACTTAGCCCTTTTTTTTTTTGCAAAGGTTAAAATGGTAGAGGAAGTGGAATTATTTTTGTGAAGGAGATGAGGATTTTCGAGGAAAGAGGGTGGAAAATTAAAGGTGGGATATAAGGGAAGATGATGGAGAAGGGGAATCCTCAATGGGAGTAAGCGAAAGCTAGGAACATGAAATTCAAGTTGAGATGGTTCAGGTTGGGGAGAGTAAAAGGAAGGGATGTTAGATGGTAGCATAGGGTTTCCCCATTAACAAGGTTTCCTACCACCAGATTGGTGAGCCTCTAATTGCTCACACCATAATTCTATTTGAGGTGTAATTTCAGGCATGAACTTCATTTTTTGTTGAAGATCAAACTAGTTTGTTATAGGGTCTATCCATGGAAAGGGATTCCTAAAACCAAACTTGGATACCTTAAATGCACTAGTAACCATGATATACATCATTTTAATCTACATTTATTGAATATGAAATTTAAAATCAATATCTTTCATAAGATTTACACCATCACCTACATAATATTTTTCTGATAATTTTTTTTTCTAGAATAATAACCATATGGGTCAGTGGAGGGTGGGTTATATGCATATTATTCATGATAGGGATCATAAAACTGATTTGGAGGAGGATTTTGGGAACATGGAGGTGGAGTGGAATGATACTACTCTTGCAAATGAGATTTCCAAGAAGGAAATGAAATCATGATTTCACAACTTCATGAATGAAAGGAAAATGAAAGAATGGAAGGGAAATAATGAATGGAAATGAATGGAAGGAAATATGGAAATGGAAGAGGAAATGGATGGAAGAAAAGGGAAAGGTATAAAACTAAGATAATGAATTTATTGGACCAATGGAGTCACCAGATTTGTTGAAAATTCCTCCAAAGGATGAATACCGTCAAGAACACAACAATCCCGTTGGTATGAAGTTGTAGAGAACTTCAAACTTGTCCCACCAGGTGTGCCAAAACTATTGGATCTCACAATTTCACTCTACCTCAAGTCATAAAGAACCCAAGATTTTTAGGCAACATGGGATTGTCTCCAAATTGTGGGACTTGCACTATGAGGCAAACCTCCAAAGAGGAATTGTTCCTCTACCTAATCCTAATGCTAAAACTACTCCTAAAGAAGGAAATACATCTATCTAATCCTAAACTAACATTCCAAGGGACCAAGGTTAGAAGGAGATGCATGAAAGGGAAATCCTAAGTTAAAAGGAAGTGGTAACACCAAAAAAGGGGGTGATGAGCACTCTATGAAGGAAAATATGGGAAAATGGGCAGAGATAGGGCAAAAAGAAGTTCCACAACCCAAAACTACATTCAACTTACCACTTTTTCTTGAAACACAATCAAAATAGATCCTGTAAATGAAAGAAATATGCACAACACATAAAAATAGTAAAAGGAAGGAAAGACTGCAAATAAAATGAGCTAGGGCAGACAAAATGTGCCACAAAACAAATTTTATTACTTAAAACATATCTATTACAATTGAAATAGAAGGCAAGAAAACATCTACAGAGGCCAAAATGAAGGTTCACCACTCATAGCTACTTGGGAGACCATTTTGAAATGGTTCGGTTGTAGTTTAGAAATGTCCATCTTTTCAAATAATCATCATTTTACAATATATAGAAGAATGAGAGAGAAGAGATAAAAGAGAGGGAAAGAGATTGGATTTGATCTTGATATTAATTAAAATCTCTATATTTCCCTGTAACATGAATTTTCAAACTTCAATCACCAAAAATATATAGTAAAATCTGAAAAACATCATAGGTACCCTACTAAACCCATCCCACAATGTCCTTTGTATCGTAGGAGAAGGTAAGAAGCCAAATATGATCAGATTTGGGTGGTTGAGCCGTATGAATATGCACATTAATGGCTCAGACTATTTTTCCCTTTTCTCCCACTAAATGTAATTAAAATATGATTATGATGATGTCAAAGTGAAGAGCTTGAGGATACCTTTCCAATGAACAGATTGGATTTGATCTTGTTATTAATGAAAATATTTGTCTTTCCTCGCAACATAAATTTTTACACTTTAACCACCAATAATATACATTAAAATCTAAAAAAATCATGGGCACTCTATTAAAGCTATCCCCCAATGTCCTTTTCCTTCTAGTAGAAGGTAATAAGCCAAATCCGATTAGATCTAGGTGGTTGAGTCATCCGAATCTACACATTAATAGAACAAATTGTTTTAAACTTTTTCTCCCACTAAATGTGATTAAAATTTGATTTTGATGATGTCAAATTGAAGAGATTGAGGAGACCTTTCCAATGATCTAAATTTTTGCAATTTGGAGCAGGGAATCGAAAGAAATGAGCATTAAAATATTTACATGTTGGGGAGCATAAGAACATGACAAGTGGAATAATTTGATTATCTTGGGATTTCCTTTGCCTACGTGTGCAATTATTTTCCTTTTACCATGTGTTAGTCTTTGGTTGGGTTGTAGGGTTAGGATTTACTTCCTCTTACTATCTTTCCTTTGTCTTTTCTTCTTACAGGTATGTTCCTTAATGAAAAGTGAGCCAATAAGACACCGCCACACTCCTTCGTAGTGTCAAACTATCTATTACCATTGTGAAGCATCCACCAATGAGAAATATCCATGAATTCTCACAATTTCAGTCCTTATTTTACTTCTTCCGACATAGTGAAAATTTCAAGCTAATGAGGAATCTCCATGCTCCTTGTGAATTTCAAGTTGTGTCATACCTATTAATAACCTTGACTGAACATTGTGAAGAATCAACCAATAGGAAAACTCCACGCTACTTCACATGTCAGTATATTTAATAGCCTTTGAATAAAAAATGAAACATGTGATCCAATGGGAAAAATCCACGCTTCTTCACGGTGTCATACTTTGAAATACGTCCTATGTCTATTGCGAAACATAAACCAATAGAATAGCTCCACATATGGAATGTGTTGGTTTCTAGTTGGTTGTGCCTTTACGTCACAATTTATATCTTGGGTGGACTTAAACTATTTGTCTCTAAATAAATATGCCACGTAGACCTAATGATGTTTGAAATTTAATTTGATGACCAAATAATGTCATGTTGTTTTTCAAACATAACCCACTAATGAACCCACGAGTTTTTTAATGCCAATGGCCAGATATTTTGGAAGGGGAATTTGACGACGCTTAAACATCCCGTGATTGTAAATATGGCTGATTCCATTTTAATAAGTTATCCAAATTAACCTAAGGGGTGAATTTGGGATAACAGGTCCTATTACTACATCATTTTCATTCTTAGCTTCTTCTACCCTAGGTTCTAGTGCCCCGTGGTTACGTCTCCATTATTTATTTACTCTTAGGGCCACTCCCTTAGTTATCTATCAATGCGTTAACTTCATCTAAAATCAGTAGGTTATCACAATTACAGTATTCCATTTGAGGGTTCCCCTCATAACATACCTAGTCCCTCTTTTGCAATTCATCCTCCTAGCCCTTATGTGGATGGATCTTTGGTTTTGTAAAATGTCTCTCACATCCCTAGCACATCTATCTTACTCCCTATGACAGTACTCCACTCGATTTCCAATTCTATATATTCTCCTAGTGCATTTATTGCACACACTTCCTCTCCTAATGTTGATCCTCTTAGGTCTCCCAATAGGCCTTTGGTTGCACAATCTACATCTCATGAATCTAGGGATTCTCATAAGATTTCAATCCAAAACATTTTTTCTCAATGTTCTCAATCCACTAGAGTCTTACATCAGTTATATGGTACACATACTAGTCTAATAGATTCTCGATACCCTTTTAGTCAGCCCCACACTCATTCCTCTAGTCAACTACATTAACACCACTCTGCGCATATTAGTGTTACATATTTTAAGCTATCTTTGGAACATATTACTACAATGGCCTTGCTAGCATTTACATCACCATTGATGCCCGAATCTCAATATTTTTGGAATCTCCTTCACCTCATGAAGATGTTCTCATTGGTTAGCTATCTTGCTATTCAACCTATTATGTATATATTTATGTAATAATATAACACAAAACCATTCAAATATTTGTAAAAAATACAAATGTAGGACATGTGCATCTTACTCAAATTATTATCCCTTTAAACATGTTTTTTCCACTTTGGTTTGATAGATAACATGCTTTATTTATTTACGCATATGTTCTCACTTGGTAGATTGAGTTGGATGTAGGACGCATAGATAAATACATGGTTATAGGGGCACTCATGTTTCCTTACATTCTCATCATTTGGGGACAATCCCTCCACATTATATAGGTGTTATTATTCTATTATAGTTCATTTACACTTCCTCATTTACATTCAATTATATACATTGTGTACTTTTTACTTTTCATACTTATAGCATTAACACATATCCCTTGTGTAGTGTTGACATCTATTATTTCACATATTTCAATCATGTTAGTTACTACATCATATTATCATGTTTTTAAACTCTTGTTTCATGCATATGTTATTATATATGTGTGTGTTACTTCTTGCTAGTTACTACATCATTTTATCATGTTTTCAAACTCTTGTTTCATGTATATGTTATTATATATGTGTGTGTTAATTCTTGCTTATTTTCCTTTCTTATGGGTAATGTAACTTGATTGTCTTGTGACATTGTAGGTGTCCCATGTTTATGTAACCATTCCTATATTTTTGCAATATTACTATCCTTGATTATCTTGTGACACCATGGGTGTCACATGTGTGTAGGGTCAAACCTTTTATCTACTTTTATATGTCATTATTTATAATTCAATGCATTGATATTTTCTTTATTTTTCTACATGTGTTGTTCTGTTGGTTACTTTAGTTTATACTATCATTATCTATTTCTAGTACTCGTTTTTGTTTTGCACCATGGTTTCTAGCATACGTAAACACCTTTAATTTTGTAGGTATAGTTTTTCTAAGGTGGAAATTGTATGTTTAATAATCAACACTTGAATCTAGGATGCACTTGACCTCCACGTCAGGTTGTGCTAGGACAACCTATATGATATGGAAACATGACTATGGAATCGATAAATAGGAAGATAGGCAAAATATTTGAAAATAGGTGAAAATGTATAAATGGTAGATCAAGGAAGATGAATTTTTCTATGGGAATTGCACAAATGTGCTTGTCCAAGGAAATGAAATCCTGCCTAAGTTGTGTGGGTAATATGGAGTGGTGAATGAGAATGGCTACACAGAGGTTTTGATCAATATTAGAATCACCAAATATTCCTCAAATGGGCCGAAGGATACATGTGAATCGTCCCCGCATCTCATTGCATAAAAATAATTAGAAAATTTCTTGGAGGTGTGATAAGAAACATATAGGAAGGATGAAGCTATGGATCATGGAATCTAATATCGATTAGGCCGACTATGCCGAACATGTTAGAACTATCCATTTCAACACTCAAGGTCTTCAACTATGAGATAATAATGGGTGGAATTGGGGTGGTTTGAAAAATGAGGTGTTTGAGGCCCTGGTCAATGTCTATCAACTATGTAGTTATGTTTGGTTGTGGCACTCTTGGGTCACACACTAGTTCTCTGGGTTTCCTAGGGCCTTGGATGGTCATGTGGATGTGTAAGCAACTAATCTAAGGAAATAAACAAACACACAAAGAATCCGCAAGAGGAAAGGTCAATGTTTAGGTAACCTAGGCCAACTAAGGAAACATAGGGAGTTGTGTTAATTTCTGTCTAATTAATTCTATGTGCCTAAATTAACAAATAAAAGAAAGAAGATTTAAATTAAATCAATTTGATTACTCTCCTTGAATCTAATTAAATCTACGTGCAACTAATTAATCTAACAAATGAAATATAATTAATTAAACAAAGAAAGTAAATCTAATCTATTTGTTTTTGTGATTTTCAATGATTTCTTACAAAAAGGAAATAACTACCTAAACTAATATAATGTTTTTTTATTTTTTTGTTTGCTGAAAAAATGAATAAAATGTGCATAGACAATACAACTTTCTCTTATTAAATGGAATTTATTCGACTCTAAAATTAACTAAACAAAGTGAAATAACTGGATGTGGCTATTTCCCCGTTGTAGAGGATTTAATATATTATAATTAAATAAATGTTTTCCTAATTTCTAGTTCTGGATATTGATTTTTCTGCTCTACCTCAAAATCACAGAAAGAATGAAAATCTTCTCAAAATAAATTCTTCCCTGAATCTTCCTCTCAGAAACAAAAGCTTTCTAAATGAAGAAATATAAAACTATAGGTAAATAAACTGTGAAGAATTACAACACACTGTGGCAAGAACCTCCTCTGAATTCTTCCCAAGAAAATCCATAGGGATGAGCTAGGAGGAAATCCTCAATGAAATATTTGCAAATGAAACTACTGCAAATGATGCTTGAAACAAATATATTCTTACAAGATATAAAGTTAAATCTATCTACATAAATAAAAGAAACCTCTTGGAATTTAATGACAACTCAACCTGGAAATATTGTATAGAGACAAATCTAATCGCTGGCAATGTTTTTTTGATATCCTCAAACTATTTTCTAATGGATATCCAAATGTGTCCAGGAGAAGTACTTTGGAAAGTGTGTAAGAAGAATAGGAGAGTGTTGGAGCTAGATGGTTTACATGTAGTCTAGTAGTAATACGAGCAAGAGAGAAACAAGGTAAATGAATTGGTTTTATTGTGTAATTCTTGGCAAGATTCTAACATAATAACAATGCAATTCCAAATCAAGACACTCCAATCAATGATTCGGGTAGAAATTTGGTTCTTATAGAAATTTGGTAGGGAAGTGGTCCAGCCCACTTAATAGCCAAGAAGTGCCAAATCACTCAAAGAAGGGGTAGTTAACTTGCTTTTAATAGTAATTAGGGAAGAAGAGGTTTGTTTGCATCTAATAAGATAAAGAACAACTGATTCGGTCAACAAACGTGCACAAAATATGAGTTTGAAGAAGGTGACACACATTTAAAACACACTTTGGAAAAGGCTCGATTAAATACGCACCTTCGCAGACAGTGTTTATGAAACATCCAAAGAAGTTGTGTAACACGCTTTGCTCGGGACCAAGAGTTACGCAACCATTGGGGTAGTTGCGTAACCACTGCGCATAGTTCCATAACTAAATACTAGAAATCTAAGGAAAATCTGTAAATTAATTAAGGAAAGTGGGAAAAATTTAGGAAAAGTTAATTAAAATATAATGGGCTACAACAACATGCTCCAAGATAGGAAATTGGACATGATCATCATTGTAATTGATCTTATCATCATCGTTGATTTGAACTCTTCCGAGTATGTATCACCATGCAAATTTTGGTACATACGACCACCTATTTAGTACTCTACATAGCTTCTTATACATCTCTATCAACAATACACACCTATTTATTTTGATTCATATGATCAAACATGGTTTTAACACATACCTCAAAAGAGGGGACATCCATCAAGGTTTATTCTATATTTTCAATAGATATAGAAAACATTTTGGGGGTAGACGTAGGTATAGACATGGTATAAGCATCTAGAATGCAATCATACATAGAATTTTGGCAAAAACAACACATAGTCATAACCATACAATTTGGTAAGAACAATATGGTATAGTCCTAAACCTCCACACATTTATGACCAAATAAATTTTCATCATCTTTTTTAACATTGTCATATTTTCACCTATGTATATAGGTTTTTGAAAATTTTAACATCTAGATTACTTAGTTTAGATTAGTATAGGGGGCATGAAATTGTTCATTCCTTCTTTGAAGTTCACACAAAGACTTATCTTAAGGCTCATTTTTAGGAAACTTGGGGCATGGATATCCTTCCTATTTAAATTTTCTAGTATAATTTCAACACATTTTGAGATTTATTTTAGTTCGGACTCATTTTTCTGACATATGGGGAGAGTTTTGGGGAACCTATTCTCTTTTATACTACATGTTCTTATTTGTAGAATTGGGTCTAGATCTGTTTACAAAAGTATGATATGTGGGGTTATGGAAGACAATGAGAAGCTAAGATATTCATGGGAGGATCTACTCACCTATTAGAATTAAAGGGGAATATATTATAATTGTTTAATATCTTTGGTACACAATCTTCTTCTTTCACATGGTTACATTTGTACCTCTTTCTTCTTCTCTCTCTTACACATTTTTGTGTTGGGTTGTATGCACCTAACACTCTTGTTTATTCTCGACATTGATTAGGGAATAATCACCCCAGTCATTTAGTAAAGTTCAAGTAAAATAAAACTCCAGTCAAAATAAAATCATAAGAAAACATGTGTATTATTTCCTTGTTTACATATTTTCACTTCATATATATGAAAATGTAAATCTTTTTTGTTACATGTTTTATTTGAGTTACGATTAATTATCTATCATAGACATTGACTACACATTTTATAGTAGGTTTCATCATGGATCATGTCAATAATAAAAAACATCACAAATGCAAAAACATTCAAGAAAAGGAAAAGTATGTTTGCACACTCAAGTACAATTTCCTTTAAACATACAATTTTAAATTTATACTTAAAGAGGGGAAATGTAGCCACTCAAATTTGGTAATTTAATTTGAAAACCCTTGATTTTACTATGCATTCTTTCTATGATAATACAACTTCTATACTCCTACCGATAATTTTTTGAGGTCCATTGCTTAGATTTTTGATCCTTGAAAACTGTCATGTTGACACATCTTGAGAATACAATGCATAAAGTCTATAGAGAAACATTAGTCTAGCAGGTATAAAGTTCATTTGGAACATTCCCTACTCCCGTTTAGGACCATACATATTTGTTAAGACCATACACCCAGTCATGACCTATTTGTACGGTCTTGGACCAATATGTCTTCCAACTTCATCTAGGGAACCCTATATAGGCAAGTAAACATTGCCTCATTTTCTAACATGCAACATCTAAGGAAATGCAATAGAGCACTCAATTCATACACTTACGAAAGGCATAAAAATCTCCCCAAGTATCGTAATAACACATTTGAATTCATTAAGGTAGCACCCACATTAGATTTAAATCTATAAATTAGGCCAAGATAAATGTTAGACACTTAATATTAGAAACCTATCATTTAACACTTTTGATCTTACATTTTCATACTTGCATTGACAAATACACTCCCCTAACTCTTTCTTAACACACCATGATAACACTACTTGAATTTACATATATTTTCACACCTCCTTTTGTTATTATTTTAAGTTTAACAACATAAAATAAGCCTATAAACATCCATGCTCAGGCTGAAAAGTCAAAATATCCTTTTCTCCCTCTGATCCAAAAATGTTGGTTTCAATCAATATTGAAACATGTAAATCTTAACCCTATTATACAATTTTGGAATGACATGGGTTGAGCAAATTATTCTTATTCCATCACATTATTATGAGAAACTACATCCCCGCATTTTATGAAATAATAATATATAAAATCATATATAAGTAAGTAAATCACACCTCATTTGGTAACCTAACACTTTAATAACTCCTCATGTAAAAGAAAGCACAAATGGCACTTCAAGCTCCCTAAACTACAAAATAACTCATGAAAATCCATTTTATTAACACCATCTATAGGTTTGATATCTCGTTCTAGGTCTAAGAGTCTCCATTTCATTCTAAAAGAAAGAAAAGCTACCATTCCCAAGTATTTGAGCAAGTGTGAAACTCAAGAAAAATATTGTCAAAACACAATTGTCAAATCTAATTACACTATGGTAGATATCACACACCAAGAAAATGATGTGTGGTTTGATACCATTTTAGAGTAGTGGTGATGCTGAAAAATCACACAAGCAACCTAGCTTTATTTACAGGAAATATTTCTTGGAATATAAGGGTTCTAGGATTTGAGAAGATTTTACAGAGCCAATCTAAAGGTGAGTGAAAAATATTAAGACATAAAGACACACATTTCTAGGTAGGAAAATAACTCAAGAATTTATAGATCTAGATTCCAAGAAGGTCTAAGACCATATGATTTTTGAGATGGCATTGTATCAAGTCCCATTTTCATTAATGAAAAAAATTTAGTCTCATATCACCCTATTATTTCACTCAAATCACCTAGAGTCTCCTAGATATGCACATAATCAGCTAAGTGCAATATTTCTCTTGTGTTTTGATAGTTTCTAGATCAATAGTCACTTTGAAAAACATTATTCTAATTTGTTTAATTAATGTTAGAAGTTGATTAAATCAGAATATCCACCTATTACATTATTTCATCATGTTTATGCATGTTTAATTAGAAAACATTTAGAAATCCTGAAAGGAATGAAATATTCACAATAAAAAGTGAAATCATTTGGTGAACAAAAACTTTTATAAACAAACATTATGACCCTAAGGTTTCTTTTTAGAAGCATAGCTTGCTATTTTATTTGATTGCTATCATCCTTTTAAGTTTCTATATGCTTTTATTTTATGCCTTACCATAGTGCTCAAATTTCTAATAAATCTATTAAGATTTAAACTCTTCTCACAAGCATCATAGTGCAATGGTTCCTTCTAAATTCATATTTCTAGTTTTATTCCTGATCCACCACATAAGGCTCCCTTAAATGAAAATGAGAACCATAGTGAACACTCCTATGATTATGACCATAACAAGGACACCAATGTTGATCAAAACCAAGTACATATCCAATCTCATTTTCATTCTAAACTTCATTATAATCCTCATCATATTGAGCCTATTACTAATATACTACTTGTTATCAAGCTTTCTCATGATCAAAAATATAATGAAACATAGTTTATAGTTAGATCCCATTCATCATATACTATATCCACCTCTATTTTTTATACCTCCTTATGGGTACCTCACATTCCTTTGCAAAATATTTCTATGCATATTCTTACAACCACTATTGCTACTAAATATATAATATATGGTCATAATGGATTGCATGCATATTCATCTAACATGTAGTCTCTCGAGTCCCTTGTTCATTATTTACAAGCTCAAATATTATAATTATAACAAGGTGTATTTCATAGTTCTAATGTTATGGACTCTTCTAAATTATTACATAATCCACTTGCACCTAATGTTGTCTCATAGATCCTTTTCCTATCAAATTTTTACACCTAAGATTTCTATCTATGATGGAAAGGATGATTCGTCGAGTATATTAAAGACCATTCTATGTTTCTTTCTTTGACTATGCATCTAATGATATATTTATTACTAAGTTTTTCCTTAGGATACTAAAGGAATCTTCTTTCAATGGTCTTATGATCTCCCCACATATATTGTGTGCTCTTTTATGATGTTGGAATATTAATTTTTGCCACAATTTTCAATCAAAATTAGGGATAAGATATCTTATGCAAAAATTTCCAAACTCAAACAAGGATATGATGAGAATATCAATGATTATGTCTTACATTATAGAACAATGATTACCAAGATGAAAAACATCTTAGATGAAAGTGAGTTGTAAGACATTTTTTTAATAGTTTTTTTCCTCCATTGCAAGATTTAGTCATGTTTGATAAGTTTCATTTTTTTAACCATCTATGTCATACAATGAAAGAGCATGAAGTTAATCTATTACACATAAAAAAACTCGAGTATGTTGGTAGTTCCCATAATCCATCCAATGCTAAGTTTTAAAGATAATCTAATATCAAAGAAAAATATAATGACCCTAATGTTACTTCTAAATAAATTGTCAATGTTGTTTCTCAACCCACTAAGTTTTTGTTGGTGAAATAATTTTTCATGTTGCAAATTATTGAGTCTTAATCAAAAGTACAAGGCTAAACCCTCTTTCTTGTGTATGGGGAGGCTCCCATTATTGAATGTAAACTACTTAAACTACCTAAAAGTTATGGGGTACATAATAGGCTAGGGGCCACATAGGAAAACTCTAATGAACTTGTGTAAAATGCTTGTATGGGGTATGAGGGAGGAATTTTTAGCAAAGATAGGTAAAGAGGAGTTGGGGAAATAAGGAGAGATATGGTTACTATTATGAGTAGGCTAACAAATTTCACATATAGTAACTAGAGTGAGTTGACATCCAATTAGAAGAATACAATAATGTAAAACATGATAAGACATAACAAATCATAGAAACATGTTTTCATGTGAAATTTATAGCATGAAAACTTTAAAAAATTGCCATGAAAACCTTACCCACATTTAACAATCCCTCTCACAATCAATGTAAACATGTCCTTCTATCAAATTAGTTAATTTTTGTCCTCATAATGGCAAGAAGGAATGTTATAATGTGATTTTAAATATATTTTCTTGTGAAAAGGGTGATTCATCGATTCATTTAGAACCATTCAGAAGAAATTACTCCTGGAGACTCAAAAATGCCTATTTTGAGGATTTTTCACACTAGTGGACACCCCTTGGAAGCTGAATGTTGAGACACAACCCAAATGAGATTTTTTAAGAGGAGATATAGGATAAAATGAATTGAGTATGGAAAATTTAGGAAATATTTGGAACCTCGGAAAATCTTCTTCAAAATCGTAATTTTTAGTCGGTGATGGGGATTGCTTTTCCTAAAAAGTAGTTTTCAAGTTTCAAATGGTTTAAGATACTTACGAGGAGTTGGAAAATTATCATATACTCATTTAAAATATAATATTTTCTACGTAATTTTTCTGAAGGTTTCAAAGGATTCCGGGAGCATATATATACATATTAGTCCAAGAGTGCAAACAAAGATCTTCCACCTTGTGAAGATTAAAATAATGTTTCTTAGAGTTACTAGAATATTTATAAGATGATTAAATTTATAATGTGACATATGTGATCCCTAATTCAAATATAAGGTTTTGGTTATTGTTTTTATTATCATGAACTTTGGTGACAATTTCTTTCATTGGCGTATAGGCTTGGGCATAATTGAAAAAGGCCCCAAATTTCAAATTTCAGGTAGAATTACCTCTTAAAAATTGTTAGAATGTACTAAATATCCATTTTGATTCAAAATCGTATACTGTTTTCATTTCTAGGTCTACTCCTAGCTCGACGATGATAAAGTGTGATCGTAGCTATTTCGGGCAATGTTCGGTGAAGGAAGTTATATATTTTGGGTAAATGCAAAAATTCACCCATGATGTACATTTTTCCATTTTAATAAGTAAAATGGGACATGGGGACATAAAATTTCACTCACCATTAAAAATAAGTTGTGTCACTTAAATAATAACTCAAGTGCTTAGAAATAAGTCTTCTTCGCACCTAACCCCACATACCCCCTTCTCTATGATGCTCCGACACTTGGTACACTTTTTTCATGCTCATGTATCTTTTCCACCATGTCTTAGGGAACATGGTGGACACTAAAATGTTCCACCACATGATGATTTCAACTTTTGTAACTTAAATGGCAACCTTGGTAGTTAGCCATGTTGTTTTCACCCTCATAAACTCGGTTTTCCATGTCCCCCTCTCATGTTGCCCTCACTCATGGATTTTTTTAGGATATTGTGTCCCATTTTCCATTTTTCTCTTATTTTTAGGGAAAAACTATAGTTTTTCGTTCCTCTTGGGTCGGGTTGACTTGTGTTAGGCAAAGTGAGTTAAAAGGTGAGTTAACTAGGTTTCAAAAGGGTAAATGAAGGACATATGGTATAAAGTTTGTCCCTAGTCCTTTTAAAACCAATTTTCTTGTTTTAAACTTCCCATCACGTGCCACCTTTCTACTATGATTCCAAAATTTCTAAAAAACCTCATGCTCTAAAACATAATTTTTATCATTTCTCCCAAACCCCCATCCGATTGCCATGAAATCCAAACTGTATAATCCTTGAAAACAAAAATTTAAGGGGAGTATTTACATGCATATATCAATGATACATTTAATTTTATACAAACATATGAAATTTTAAGCTTATAATATCCATTCTTCATATTTCCACAAACCCGGTGATTGTAATCCTCCGAAAATTGGAGAAAAGGCCCAAAATGCAAAATAGAAACTTTTGCAAGTAGTTTCATTTGAATCTAACACCGAGAAGATGAATTTATATTTTTATTAAGTATAAATTATAGTATATAATAACTATAGTAATTCTGATAAAAATTTGAATCCGTATACCTCATTTGATTCCCCCATGTTTGAGACACTCAAAATTAGCAAAATTGGCAAAAATTACTAAAATTGGACAATCATGATGAACATGCTAAAAATAGAAAATAGATGAAATGAGATAAAAATGATCACATATCATTCCTTCATGTATTAATAATTATCATGACACTCCCATGAGTCTTTCTCTCAATTCTCAACTAAATTCCCACATTCCTAAATGTTGTTAGCATAAAGTGCCTAAATGGGAAACTATAAGTTTTATCTCGAGAACCATTTCAATTCATGTCACATGGTGTGCATGATCATAAAATGGATGGAATTTATTTTTATCCCTTTCTCCTTTCCTTACTCAAGTATAATAATTATTTTGATTCATTCTTCATTCACCATCAATGCTCTCAAAGTGACAAATCATGATCATGGTTATGTGATAAAAATTCACCAAACTCTCTCTGCATGAGAATGATTGTTTAGAAAGATATTGCAGCATCTCAAGAAGAATAATGATTTTCTCAATGATGGAATTCATCTCTTAATACTCTCAATTTTCTACCTATCAATTGTTCATCACTCTTATTCTTAGTGTGTCTAAATAGTGTTGCAGAGTTTCATCATTTCAAGAATTTTCAAAGGGGGAAATTTTTCAACGATCATGATCGGAGCTAATCTCCATGAAGGGTGGAGGCACCTTAATCCATTATTTGGAGAATATTTTCTCCTCTCTTAATTATCCATCCTCTTCTCTCCCCATTTCTAATTCTTCATCGTATATAATCATGGTGTTTTGTATTATTCACTTTAGTGATTCTCTAATTTTGCAATGTAAAAGACCCTTTTGACTTATGAAAAGGGGACTTATTTCCTCACTCTTAGGAAGATGAAAATTCACAAGTGGAATAAGAACTTGAAAGGTCATGTGGGGGTTATATGAGAAGAAAACTTGCTATGCTATAAATTTGAATGGATTCTCCATTCTAAAGGATTTTTTGAGAGTTTGTATATAGGTTTGAAGTTTTAATCTTTTGGCCAACAACGTAGATTGTTTTATGTTGTTGATATTTGTATCAGAAATAAAAAATAAATAAGATCTAAATTTATTTCATTTATTTGCTTATGCTTTTCTCTATTCTCTCTCTATTTCCTAGCTTTGCAAGCATAGTGATCTTAAACAACCAAGAAAAGGCTTTGTACTTTTGAGGAACAAATTAATGAAACTTTTTGTCTTTAGTTTATTGATATAATAGTTGTTTTCCTAATTTATATTCTTCTAATTGAATGTAGACCCACTCTGGTTGATGTATGTGTATTTTTCAATCCTACCCATAACATTAACCCTCTCTCCTTATTTCTCATATTCCCCCATACCTCCCTTTATTGAAAATTCTTCCCTATACCTTTGTACAAGAAATTTTACACAACTTCACCGGAGTGTTCTAGTGTGATCCCTAGCCTAAAAGCCACCCAAGTTATTATTTAGTTTACATTCAATAATGAGAGCCTCTCCATACACAAGAAGGAGGGGCTTAGCCTCGTGACTCATTGGTGGAAAAGCATAGTTTACACCATGAAAAAATATTTCACCAACAATATAAAATGAATATAATGGGGAGAGATCAACCTTGTGCACCCATAAAGATATACAAAAATAAATAAAATTAGATATTTAAAAATCCATACAATAGAAAAATTGAAAAATAACAAAAATACAATCCGAATGTTTAAAATCCTTGTTGTAATCCTTTTGAAAAATCTGCAATTTTCTAGTTTCTTTCCTTTCTAAGTACTTGAGATAAACTGGAAGAAAGAAGGTAAACCTGAGCTGATCGTGCAAGTGGCATTGTTGATCTAACATTTGAAGAAAAATTGCAAGTTGATTTCTGACTTGCCATTGTATAGGAAAGAAGACAAGTTTTTAAAAATCCTCTTGACGCGGTAATACTAAAGAACTACTTATAGAACCACTAGTCCTCATTCCTTCGAAATAAGAAAGAGAGGAAGAACTAGAAGAAGAAAGAGAAGAGGAAGAAATGGTAGCACAAGCACCTTTGCCATTGTGAAAAACACTGCTCCACCGGATTTGACTCCTCCACTTTATGAAATTCCACAAGAATCAAGAAAGAACTTCCCAAAATTCTATGGATAAGGAAAGCAATGACTAGATGATCAGATCAAAAATTTCATCCCATCTTGTGGAATTCTTTGGGTAAAACATGAATATTTTGTGCGAGTTTGGATATTTGGGCAAACATTACAATATGCCATAGTGGACTAGTTTTACTATTTTCCATCACGCTTAATTTCTGATTGGGATAATATGAAAATCAAGTTTGAAGAAAGATTCAAGAATTTAGAAGATGTTCATTCCATCCTTGCTCAATTAAATCAAATGAATAAATAATTACAATATTCCATGAGAGACTTCATGGAAAAATTCAACACATTGATCAATAATATTCGTACGTTTCCCATCCTACTATAGATAATCTGAAAAAGTTATTCATAAATTCTCAGTTTCCTAAAGTTAGTTTCATTCTATGGAGAGTTCAACCAAGAGATTTGGACAAATGATTAAGAAATTTCCATTGAAGTGGAAGATGACCATGTCTTGTCAGGAAAGATTAAGAATCATTCAATGAAGGATAAGGCCCAATATTCCAAAGATGAGAGATCTGATCCATAATTGCAGAAGTTAGCTAATGGCTTGATAATGTTGAAGAAGGAAGTTGCTTAATGAGAATCTCACCCAAACTAGAATAGGAATTAGATTGCAAGAGAACCTTGAAGGATTTCCTTGGAAGATATAGTAGTTAATGTAATATGTGTAATTGAGGAAGATGAAGGAGAAGAAAATGTTGAATCAGAAATTGAAGAAGAAGATGAAGATGACTGTGTGAGGATTGGATATTTTGAATTCAAATTGGATGAAGAGTTTAAAGAACCTACAAATAACTAACTTAATCTAAATTTAATTAAACCTTAATTTTAGAGTAACTTACTATAACTAATGATATTCTAATAATTATGTACATTATGCACAAGAAATAAACATTTAACAATGTAAAAGCCTAATAAAATGAAAGTGGGAGGATGACTTAGCTGATTTCACACAATATGGAGATGATCAAGAATGATTAATCTGTTGGAATAGATTGGTGATTTAATATAAATGGAATTAACTATAAATTTATAGTAACTAATTTAAAAAATGATGATATACAATAATATACAAGTAATAAGTACTTAAACAATATGAACTCTAAGTAAATAAGAGGAATATATGATTTAGTTGGTTCCTATGCAATTTGGAGGTAATTGGGACTATGTACCTACTAGATCTGATTTGAAATTATGTAAGAATGGATGACTGAGAGTTACAAAACTATGTTCTATGCGGGATATGAGCACCCATAGGAGGATAGGAGCACCCAGGTGCTAGTGTTTGTTATGGATGCTAGTGTCTGCATAAATCTTTAGGATCTGTTCTTTTTCTTGGTCCGAGGGTCTTCTCTCAATATATAATTTGCCGCTCGACTTTTTTTTTCAAGGTTTCAATCACACATGTAACCTAAAAAAACCCTAGATACCTACACATGCCCACAAACACATTAAATCTAAATTAAATATGCAATTTTTGAAGTCAGACTGACCTCGATGTTCATATGATGAGTGAACTTAGTACCGAGTGTTGCACTAAATTTATGAATCCATTTATTGTTGTGTGCTTGTGTGTGAAATAGTGTCCTTAGGTTTCCATCGCACCAATAACACCAAGATAATGGGATATAGCTAGCTTTGATGAAAATTTGTGGTATGGAAATCAACACTTCCCCTTCCTATGTAGTGTATGCAACCTAAAGATGTAGTCCCTTTTGATAGTAGTGATAGTATGTAGATGTGATAGTCCCTTTGAATTTCCAACTAATATAATAGTGTGTATGTTGTGTATATATATGAACCTCTTATCTAAATTTAGATACCAAAGTGACACAAAAGGCCGACTCGAACACGATATAAGGATAAGAAAAGTGAAAAGGCTGACCAAAAATGTCAAAATGTGAAAAATAAATAAATAGGACATAATTTCCTAGAATGGACACAAGCACTTAGGCGCTAGTGTCTAGAGTGGGCACTAGTGTCTTGGGATAAATGAAAAAAATTGTGAAAATATAGATAGATAAGAATTCCTATGACCTGAATAGAAGTGGATATAGAAATAATAGATGTGGAACAAATTTATAGTAGAAAACAATCAAAGATGTAGATGGAGAAGAGATAGTATCACCAATGAATACTTTTATTACTTAAGATTCATGCACATAACAACATACTGACGACATAGTAAAATAGTAATATGTGCATGATGTTGTGTCTATATTTACCCCATTTATGCTATTTGAATGAAATTCAAGTAGTATAAAGGAATTTGTAGACACTAAATCGGCACTTTGGGTATTTATCTAGTCCTGATCACATACTACTATTCATATGATTCCTAAATAAGAAAAGTACTAATTGACCCATGTCTTTGCCCATCTTTGTCTTCTTTGGTACTATTCATATGATTCCTAAGTAATAAAAGTACTAATTGATCCATGATCTCTTTGTACTTTTCTCACATCTTTTAGATCATTTCTAGTTATTTGTGTATATTATTTTTTTGGTAATCAGCCGTTTTGGGATTAATTACAAAATTCAAGTAAGGGAATCATATAAATATAAAGTAATGTGACCATAATAAAGGAATAAACAATAAGCATTAGATATCACCACCTAAGGATGTATTCAAAGGCCATTACAAGAGCATTCAAGCATCCATCTAACATCCACACCTAAGGGCAAGGGACTATATTCTTATGCATACACTTCATAGGAGGGGAAGTTCATTCTTTTATGTAGACTTTTATTTACATTTATTACATCTAGCTACTTTCTCACTATCAAGTGCGATGCAAAAAAAAAAGCCACCCAAGGCATGATTTAGACACACACACACACATAAATACATTGGGTCTAAGATGTAGTGTAATGTTGAGTCATAATTTCACTTCTTTTATAGTCGACTATAGTTTAACCCCTCATTTGCATTATTTTATTTTTGGGATTTGATGCGCTTCGAGGTTTTATAGGTCATCTCTTTATCATAGGTTAGATGTGAATCCAGGTGATAATTTTGTGAAATATAAGCGACCAAAAGTGAATATTTATGACACACTTCCAACCCGGAAAAATCAGATCCTAAGGACTTGTCAGACACTAGTGCCCAAAATTGGGTCGATGGAGAGCTTACATGTGCTCCCGACCTTTCGTAGGCACTGTGACTAGCCTCATCAGTTAGATATTTAATTTCATCTAAGCAATGATGATGATCTTCCCTTCCTAATTATCAGTCTTCCAACTCTACACACCTCTCGGGATCATCGTGAGTCGGTTAAATCTTTCTCTCTTTCTCTCTCTTACACCCAGGGTTTCAATTTTATCTAGCTTATTTCTTGGGTCAAATCAGTATTTCATAGCACATTCTTTTTGTATTGATGGTACATATTTAGATGAGAATTTATCGATTTGTTTATATTTTCATAATCATTTGGTAAACACCACTCATGATCAATATTTCAGATCCTTCTTTGGCATATCATCTTCTCTATCATGGCTCCTAAGGTTTGTCAAATCTCTTTGTCTCAATTACTTCAAATGCATGCACCTTGCAAAGAGGTTCTTCAAAAATCCCTAGACACCATGTATCTCCCTAGAGATATGCCACCCACTCAAGTGAGTGCTATTTTGACCATCTATCTGATGATTCTATTCATCCTATTCCTCCATCCAATCAACCCATCTTCGAGTCAATTCAAGCTTTACATTATTTATTTCAAGATAAATTTCAAGCTATGGAATCCACGATTACATCTCTAAAATATGAAATCCAACATCTTAAGGATGCTTATCAACCTCATGTAAATTTTTCTTCTCATCCTCATTATATTTCTTCTACATGTGCTCATATCACTTTGTGCCTTAATTCTTTCCATTACCGGAGCCTCTCATTTGATTGAAAGTATAAGAAACATGATATTCTTCTTGAGCTCCTTATTCATCAATTGATCAATTTTAGACCTACTCATTTATATCATCCTTATCGGCTGATAACATATCAAGGTCTCCCATTTTTCAATTATCATCTAATAAATTGACATAATGAAAATGACAGCTATGATTTACAACAAAGAATCAAGCATCTTGAGCATCAAGGCTTTATCTCATTCGCTACAAAACATTTTCTTACATGCCTATCTACAAATGATACATCCAAATGGAATCCTAATAATTCCCCTTCTATGTCTCATAAACATCATGCCATAACTTCTAATATGTCTTCTTCAGCTAGTCAAGCCCCACCTATTTAACCCACTCGACTAAGAAACCACTTCTTAAGGTTCATTTTTCATTGGCTCGTCCTAATGAGTCATTATAGCATTACCAAGTAAAACAAAAAATCTAACATCTCCTCCTCTAAATTATTCTACATTGTTACCAAAAAAGAATCCACTCACTATGCAAGATAAGAAAACTCTAGGTGGCCTCTTTCGAGGCTCTAATCGATCGCCACTTTAACGTCTAATTACTTTTATCAAGGAAACTACTCCTTACATCAATCCATTTAGTGTCATTGACTAGATATACATCACTTACATACTTAGGGGAACCATAGCTTCCCCACCTTGCATTTATATCAAATGTCTCTATCATCCTATGCATTTGACGCTCTACACTTAATGTCTAAAATATCCTAAGCATTAATATAAACCATTTTATACACTTGTATTTTCATTTCTGATGACACATTCTCATGGTTTCATTCAAACTTGACTGTTAAAGGCATACTATACACATGAACCTAAAAATACACACATCACACATCACATATATTTCTTACAACATCATTATACATCATACACAAACAATTTCACACTCAACATATTTAGGACATATTTTTCTTGTATATACTTTTACACACCGCATCCATTACCCTATGACGCACTTTAGTTACATGTTTCATACTTGACTTATGAGGGTTTCAATAAAAATTAACCTCACCACACTCACTAACTCACTCACACTCTTTAGACGCTCTATGATTTCACGATCACATATTTCTAGTGGATAATTCAAATTATTTCTCGATGACACACTCTTGTTCTATGGTTCATTCTTGACTGTTAAGGGGGCATGTATAAATTAACCTCATCACATGCATACTCATTCACATTCACTCAAGGGGGATGTTGCTCCTATCATTCACTCTGCATTCCATTCCATCTCATTCACAAAATATTGCATATCTTGGTCACATTTAGTCTTTCTTACATTTACTCGTTACATGTACACTCTATTACACATACAAGTTAGATATTATGCATGTCATTATCTTTCTATAGACACATGCACGTTTACTTGCATTCTAGTTATGCTCGTAGGATTTCCACATATCTTTACATGTGACATGGATGTTTTGTGCGGTACCCCATACTAGTCCTATAATGGCTCTTAGGGAATCTAATTTCGTACATCACATGTGTTATTGTTTCATTTTTTCATAGCACACTACTATATCGAATTATTTATTCTTTGACATAAAATTTTTCTTTTTAACATGCTAATTGGTGCTTCATCGGTACCAGTTGTCTTTCATGTCTATCTACTTCCATAGTTGACTATTAATGTTTTTCATTATATGCCATTGTTTGTCGGCTTTGACCTATGCATTGTTTTCTCTCTGATTGACCGTATGATATTATCCAATTTGGCCTCAATTTTCTTGAGACATCATAATTGATGTCCCATGTTTTCTAACCATATTTCGCGGTCTATTGTCTTCTTACATTTTGTATACTTGTGTGTTAGCTTACAAATTTTCTTCTTGTCGTACATTACATCTTGTCTTTTACATGCATATTCTTCTTGTTTTCACTAACACTTGCTTCCAGCCACATTAATTACATGTGCCTTTGTTTCTACCAAGTACAATCACTCCCCTATAAGGAATAAATTTTAATTCACCCTTAAGTCCTCCTCTAGGCCACATACTCCTCATCTACATCACATGCACCCAAAATGAGGGGGAATGCATTGGGCGAATCAGTCACCCCATATAGTGTTTTAAAATCATAGTACAACATAGTTCAACACACAACCAACATAGTCTCCATTCTCGGTAATTGCCCAAAACCCGAATTGGGTCCTCGGCAACACAAATACCAACACCCAAACCTAGATAGTAGCACTTATGCATCCTTGACCTTTTTGGATGCTTTAAATAGCGGGAAGTTACACATAATTTTTATTTCAGAATTTTTTTCACAGCTTTACATCGTGGATTGTATATGACACATCACTTGGCTTCAAAGAATGACATGCATGCACTACACCTTCTTTTCTAATTTTTCATTCGATCAGATTTGTTAGAAATGGATTGGATGTTTACACACCATTTTTAGTGGTGTTCATGCTTCGGAAAGTAATTAAATGTTGGAGGATGACACCATAATTTTCTCCCTACATTTCTTTCATTCTTGCGCGAGATCACCCAAAAAAATCACACTCGGTGCAACTAGCATGAGATCACCCGAAAAAATGTCTTCTACAACATCTTTAGGATCATTTCTAACCATTTTACTCATCATGTATTAGGTGTACATGTTCCTTTTCTCATTTTTATGCACTTTTACACACTTTTTACTCATTTTGATCATATACATGTATTTGACTACTTGTTCATTCTTCTCTTTTCAGGTTTGTCCTTATGAGAAGTGGTAGTCACATAATCAAACACATTAACATCAAGATAAATAAACAATAGTACAATGTAACATCTACACACATGCTCTCACCCTAGGGTCATCATCATCAAATTTTTCACTTCCTCTTATCTAGCTTCCATGCTTCATATTCTTATCATTCCATGTTTTTCCTTGTCTCTTGGCATGCTTTTCACCATCGATCTACATGGTTATTAGGTACACATATCTTATATACTTTATTTTATCAATCATTCTCTCAACAACATAAAGTGGGGACAAATGTAGACACTAAATCATGCACTTTGGGTATTTATCTAGTCCTGATCACATACTACTATTCATATGATTCCTAAGTAAGAAAAATAATAATCAACCCATGTCTTTAGCCATATTTTATTTCTTTCTGTTTCATCTTTTGGTATTACACTTTTGCTTTCCCAATATTTCTTTTTAATACTTCCGCATTTTTCATTTTGGACACCAACACCTATCTAGGGCGTCAATGCTAGACACCTCTGTCTCCTCCTCTTGAACCCCTAACCTCTTTTTACTTTACTAACATCTTTTTAGTCCTTTCTATCTATTTGGGCATCTTATATTTTTGGTAGTAGAATTTTTGGGGTTAGCTACGAAATTCAAGAAAGGGAATCATATAAATATAAAGTTATGTGACCATAATAAAGAACCAAGAACTAAGAAATAGCTATCACCCCCTAAGGTTTCATTCAAAGTACATTACAAGAGCACTCAAGCATCCATATAGCATAACACACAAGGGAAAGGGAGTGTATTATCCTACATACACTTTAGAAGAGGGGAAATCATTCTTTCATGTACACATCTATTTACATTTGTTTACATCTAGCTACTTTCTTGCTATCAAGTGCAACTCTCACAAGAGCCACCTAGGGCATGATTTTGATACACACACACATAGAAATGTATTGGTATGGGATTTAGTGTAGCACTTGGTCATAAGTTCACTTTCTTGACATCCGAGGATAGTTTGACCCCTCATTTACATTATTTTAATTTTTTTTGATGCACTTTTGGGGTTTTGTAGGTAATTTATTTATTACATGTTACATATGAATCCCGAAATCATATTGTGAAATACAAGTGACCAAAAGTGAATATTTGTGACAACCTTCTGACAAAAAATATCGAGATCTTTGAGGACCGGTTTGGAAACTAGTGCCCGGAGCGGGTCGAAGATCTCATGGGCACTCATGACCTTCCATAGGCACCCATGACTGACCTCATTAGTGAGATCTAGAATTTCATTTTAGAAGTGACAAAAATATATTCTTAGTTTTTATTAGTCTTGTAGCTCTACACACCTCTGGGATCATCATGAATCATTCTCTCTCTTTTATACCTAGGGTTTGAGTTTTATCTAGCTTATTGCTTAGGTTAGATCTATATTTCATTACACATTCATTTTACAACACTAGTACATATTTAGATTAGCATTTATTCATTTGTGAATATTTGAATAAGCATAAGTAAGGAATAAACCTATATATATTTCGAGAGAATCCATATTGTAAAGTACATGTAGAATATAGAAGTTTGTAGCATGGTGAACCATGGATCAATGTTTTGACCATCGTGGTATAAGAGGAGATTAAAAATTTTCATAAAGAGAAAATTGGGTAAATAGTCATGATGTCATTGGAGATGTTGGATTGTTTGTCAAAGGTGATAGAGGGGGTAGGGAGAGATAAATTCCCAACCTGATTTGTTTGATAATGTGATCCATAGGGATCCAGAAAACTCTACTTCATCGAAACAGTCAACACAAGGAAGGAAAACATTAACCAAAGGTTCGTATTTAAAGTAACAGGACTACCACCCTTTGTAGGGTGGAAATCATAAAGCGCCACTCGGGTAGGGTGGTGGTTATAGAACTACCCATTTGCATAGGGCGGCGGTCCTGTCCATTATGGAAAGAAAGAAAAATTTTAAATGAACAACTTCTGAATTTGAAAGGGTGTTCACCTACCTTCACCTTCATGACTTTTCCCATTCTCCAGTGCATGGGAGGACATGAAAAATGCTATAAATATATTATTGTAGAAGTATAGAAGATCATCAAAGCATGAGAGAAAGTGAGCAAGAATTCTTAGTGCTGGAAATTGTAATTTTGTAGAAGAAAGGATTTTGAGACAGAGAAAGCAAGTAATTGAAAGGAAGTGTTGAGATATTATATAATTCCCTTTCTTACTTATTGTAAATTTTGTACTTGATTTGAATTGGCCAATAGAAGTGGGAAGAAAGAGAAATTTTCCTTCCCGATTGGTTTTCCTCCTTTGCAGGTTTCCAGGATAAAAATTGTTGGTGTTCATGACTATGGATTCTTTCCTTTCTGCACCTTTGTTGTTTCTAGCACAATTCAAGTTCATTCACTAGCTTTCTCTGTTATTTCTAGTAGAAAGTAAATAGCAGTGAATAATCGTGATTTTGTGAATTTTCCATAGTTGAGAGTTTACTGAGATCATTTTGGTATCAGAGATAACAAGTATCCAGGATTGTGGTATTCATTCTTGAATTTGTATGACAGTGACAAGATCTAAAGGTGAGGAACCTTTACCTTGTGATCCAGATATTTCTACAAAGAAATGGAAACAGAGAATCTAGGGAGAAATGGAGGAAGAGAACTTGGTCCAGAGGATTGAGATGTTGGAGACCATGATGGATAGGATGTTTAGAAGGCAAGAAGAACTTGCAGATTTGTAGAAGATGGCTTTTGTCAAACAAGACTCCATGGACTTGGTGGTTCGAGGCTTAGCCAAAAAGTTTGGTATAGGAAAGAGTCACCATGAGGAAGATTATGGAGAAGAGTGGGGAGAAGAGATTTCTAGCACAAGAGAGAAGGTAAAATATGAACATACTCCTTTTAAGGTTGAGACTAAAGTTGAAATCAAAAGCTTTGAAGGGCGAGTAGATGTAGAATTCCTAGATAAATGGTTGAAACAGTTAGAAGTCTAATTTAGCATCCATAATGTCACTGAGGTAAAAGGATCACCTTTGCATGTCTCAAAATGGAGGGACATGCCCTAGATTGGTAGGAAACCCATCTAACTACTTGTGAAAGGAAGAAACATCCTCTTTGTGAAGTCTTGGCAAGAATTTAAGGAATTACTTAGAGCTAACTTTTATCCTATTGGCCATAAAACTGATCAAATGATTAAATGGTAGTATTTTAGACAAGGCAGTGGTCAAAGTGTGTAGGACTATACTACGGAGTTTTGGAGGCAAGCCATGTTGCTAAATATGGACTTGGAGGATGAGGATATTCTGACCAAGTACTTAGGCGGACTTCACACTCACCTTCGAAGAAAAGTTATCTCCACAAATCCCAAGGATCTCAATGAAGCATGTGTACAGGCATACTACATAGATGATGAGAAGAAGTAAGGAGAAGTGGAGCCAAGGGAAAAACAATCAACAAATCAGTAGAAAAATGATTATGGGAAAACAAGTAACAAGAGTAAGTGGAAAGGGAAAGGTAAACAAGCTGCCACTACTTTAAATACTTGTAAAGATCCCAAGAATTTTTGCAAGAACTGTGATATCAATGGTCATACTGATGCTACATGTTGGAAGTTACATCTAGAGTTACATTTGAAGAACTAAACCAAGGACTCAAAGAAGTCCATGACAGTTGTAAAGATAGAGGGGGAGGTAGAAATCGAAGATGACTCTGATGTAGATGAAATTCTTGGATGCACGAATACCAACAGGGACAACGAAGAGGAGATGAGTAGACTATTCCAAATCAAAATCTAGATCAAGAGAGCTAAGGTAAATGCTTTGGTTGATACCATTTCTCAATCTAATTTGATTTTGAGGTAGTTGTAAAGAAGCTTGGTATTGAGACTTACGAGCATCCACACCCTTATCCTTTGGGTTGGGTGAAGAAGGGTGTTGAAATTCAGGTAATAAGAATATGTAAGGTCAATCTTGGAATAAATTCCCAATATTTTTTTTTTTTGAAGCTGACGTTATTCCACTTGATGCTTTTGATGTGGTATTCGGGAGTCCTTACTTGTATGTTAGGGATGCTATATTTATGAGAAGGGAGAACCGGTATAGATGGGTCAAGGATGGGATCAGCTACAACATCCGAGCACACCAACGATAAGACACAAATTACTATGGTAAGTGCTAACCAAGCAAAACGGCTAATTTAGGAAAATCATAATCAATTTTTTTACTTTTGTTAAAGGATAAACAAGATGGGGTAGAAGTTTTAGAAATTTCTAACCAAGGAAAGCAAGATTTGGATAGTATTATTTAGTCATTTTAGGAAGTATTTCAGGCTCTAGTGGATTACCACTAAAATGGGAAGTAGAGCATGAGATTCAGCTGTTGTTAGAGTCACCTCTACCAAACATCGGGTTGTATAGGAAATCCTTGCTTGAGAGTACTAAAGTAAAGAAGCAACTCTAGGAAATAATAGACTAAGGGGTAATACATCCGAGCACCTCACCATGCAGTTCACCTATTGTGATGGTGCCAAAGAAGGATGGTTCTTGGATAATGTGCATTGACTATCGTGCTTTGAACAAGATCACCATAAAGAACAGATATCCACTTACCTCCATAGATGATCTCTTGAACCAACTTCAGCATGCTAAATTTTTCACAAAGGTGGACCTCAAGTATTTTTATCACCAAATCAGGATGAAGGAGGAGGATATATGGAAGACTACTTTCAAAACAAAACAGGGTTTGTATGAATGGTTAGTACTTCCTTTTGGGTTATGCAATGCACCCACTACATTTATGAGATTGATGAATGATGTATTATGGGATTTCATAGATTCATGTGTCATTGTATATCTAGATGATATTTTTATTTTTAGTGCCACATGGGAAGAACACTTAACACATTTGCAGCAAGTCTTGCAAGTTCTCAGGGAGAAGCAACTAGCTTTGTAACATGAAGAAATGTGAATTTTCCAAGCAATCACTTGTCTATCTTGGACATGTGGTTGGAGGAGGAGAGCTATGAGTGGATCCAAAGAGGGTGGAAGCCATAACTAATTAGACAACACCAACAAGAGCCAAAAAGACTAGAATTTTTGTGGGAGCAGTACAATACATGTGGAAGTTCATTCCGGGCTTCTCCGTGATTGCAGCACCTCTACACATAGTGGCCACAAAGAGTAAGGGTTTTGACTAGGGTAAGGAACAAGAAAAATCCTTTGAGTTATTAAAATACAATATTAGTCATGCTCTAGTACTTGCTCTTCCTAGTTTGCAGCAGCCTTTTGAAGTAGAGACAAATTCTAGCGATTACGCGATGGGCGCAATGTTGCTTCAGGGAGGTAAACCCGTATGTTATCATTCTAAAAATTTCACTTCAGCAGTTAAAGGATATTCAGTATATGATAAAGAAATGTATGCACTAGTTCAGGAAATTAAAAAATGGAAACACTATTTGATGGGTAAAGAAACTATTGTGCACACTGACCACAAACCTCTCCAATATTTGCAAGCACAGTCTAAATTGCAGCAGGCAAGGCACTACAAATGGATGGGGTTCCTTCAACAGTTCCATTTGGTGATCAAATACAAGAAAGGTAGTACAAATGTGGTGGTAGACATGTTTTCTAGGCCACCCACACAGGAGAAACTCTCCTACTTGGCCACTATTTCTCAGATCGAGCCCTTCATGAAGGAAGCATATGAAGAGGCATATGCCCAAGACAAAGACTTTGGGGTGACATTTCAAAAGTTACAATCCCAAGGGGCTGAAAGAACGGGGATTGAAGATTGTTATCTCAAGGACGGGATGCTCTACTGATGGGGAAAAATTTGTGTGCCCAAAGAAGAAAGACTTCTATTGATGAGGGAAGCACATACCTCAAAAGTAGTAGCAGGACATTTCGGTGTTGGTAAGACCATAACCCACTTGCAAAGGTATTTATATTGGCCCAAAGATGCAAAAGGAAGTATCAAAATTTATTCGTGGATGTACACTTTGTTGTACTAGTAAGCTAAAGACTAGGAGGGAAGGTTTGTAGATGCCTTTACCAAGTACTCACTGCTCCAGGGGAGGATATCTCTATGGATTTTGTAGGAGGATTACCTATGTCTAAACATGACCATGACTATCTCTATGTTATTGATAGATTTAGTAAAATGTGTATTCTTATGGCATGTAAAATGACAAAGGTGAAAGCACATAAGTTAGATGATATTTTCTTTACTAATGTATGGGTACATTTTGGTTTTCCAAAGTCTATTGTCTCCGACAGGGATTCCAGATTCTTGGGGAAGTTTTGGACTATATTGTGGGACAAGATGGATACCAAATTGTAGAGGAGCACAACGTTCCATCTGCAGACGGATGGAAAAATACAGGTGGTAAACAAGACTTTGGTACAATTGATCAGAGGGTATAATAGTAAGCACCTAAGGACTTGGGATGAGTCCTTAACCTACATTCAGCATTCCTACAACCGGGCACACACATCCACCATGAAGTCACCATTTGAAGCATGTTTGGGATATCTTCCTACAAATCCGCTGGACATAGCAATCGACAACAAGATGAGAGGATACATGAGACACAGAGGTGACTAGAGCAAAAAAATTCATTGAGAGGATCTGGAAAATCCATCTCAAGGTCAAAGAACAACTAGAGAAATCTCAAGCTAAGTATAAAGCTAGGCATGATCAGCATAGAAGGGAACACAAGCTTCATGTTGGAGATAAATTTTGGCTTTACTTGAGCAAGGAGATACTACAAGGTCAAGCACGAAAGCTCAAGCCACTATGATATGGACCTTTCACCATATTGGAGTAGATTGGAGAAAATTATTTTTGACTTGATTTTCCATCATTCATGAGGATGTACTCTGTAGTAAACTGTGAGAACTTGCACCTATATGAGCCATCCATGTTGGATGAAGATGAATAACTAAAATTTATACCTTCCATCAAGGATTGTGTCTTGGACTCACGAGGTGAATTGGAGGAGGATGTAGTACTGCAACAGAAAGTCAGAGAGACTAGAAGAGGCCCACAAGAGTCTTGGTAGATTGGACTAAAAGGAAAGACACCAAGATAGGCCTAGTGGTATTCAAAGGAGCAAGTGAGGGACTTGTTTCCTCATCTACTCCCCCACTAAGCTTTTTTGGGACAAAAATCCTCTTAAGAATGGGAGGTGTGATCCATAGGGATCCAAGAAAACTCTACTTCATCAGAAACAATCAACACAAGGAAGGAAAACATTAACTATGGAGGTTATGTATTTAAAGTAATAGGACTACCACCCTATATAGGGTGGTGGTCACATAACCATTGCTCCGATCGGGCAGGGGTTATAGAACTACACATCTGCACAGGGTGGCGGTCCTGTCCATTACGGATAGAAAGAAAAATTTGAAACGAACAACTTCCGAATTTGAAAGGGTGTTCGCCTCCCTTCACCTTCATGACCTTTCCCATTCTCTAGTGCATGGGAGGACATGAGAAAGGCTATAAATACATGATTGTAGAAGTGTAGAAGATCATCGAAGCATGAGAGCAAGTGAGCAAGAAGTCTTAGTGCTAGAAATTGTAATTTTGTAGAAGAAAGGAGTTTGAGATAGAGCAAGCAAGTAATTGAAAGGAAGTGTTGAGATATTATCTACTTCCCTTTCCTACTTATTGTAAATTTTGTACTTGATTTGAATTGGCCAATAGAAGTGGGAAGAAAGAGCAATTTCCCTTCCCGACTGGTTTTCCTCCTTTGGAGGTTTCCAGGATAAAAATTGTTGGTGTTCATGACTGTGGATTCTTTCCTTTACTGTACCTTTATTGTTTCTAAGCACAATTCAAGTTCATTCACTAGCTTTCTCTATTATTTCTAATAGAAAGTAAACAACAGTGAATAATTGTGATTTTGTGAATTTTCCAAAGTTGAGAGTTTACGGATCATAATGGGAGGATTTGGGATTCGTCCCACCAGAGGAATAGTTTTGGGGAGAGAGGTACGTTTTTATCTCCTTCCATGACACTTCCCTAAAAGGTCCTACCTCTATAGATAGATAGAGACCAATTTTTTCCTTACTTAGGTCGATTAGTCCCAATTGTATTCATTTTGTTTCTAATTGAAGAACCCACATAGAAGATTGGAAAGGAAATGACATCTCATTTCCATCAGTCCTATAGTAATGAGTGTTCCAAATTGAATAGTGTTAGATGGATTCTAATTTATGTCATCTGGAAGTGATGATAATGTAATACAACTCCCAAGTTAGGTCATTTGGAAGTGTTAGTAACTATGACTATTGTATTGATTAATTGATTTGAGTGATAGTAGTTGATTGAATGAGATGTATTTGGAAGATTAATCATAGAGAGGTTTTTCTTTTCCCCCATATTAGGTCATTTTAGTGGATAGATTTGAAATAGGTGTAAGTATTGGATATCATATAGAATAATTATATCTGTGTTTTCATGAGATCGAGAAAATTGTGATAGTAATGTACTATAAATGTTAATCGATTGCGTTGTATATTGAGAAGGATTATTGGTGGATCCTTATTATATGCCCCATTTTAGATAAAGGGTGAAGGGTGGAAGAAATGAGAACTGATCTAAAATAAAGGTTGTAAAAAGGTGTAATAGTAAATGAGAGATAACATAGGATAGGTAGTAGTATTGACAAAGTATGTGTATGTATTAATTAGTACATATGTTTGATGTGAATATAGAATGTGTAGATATGTATATTATAGTGCTAGATGATACAATGATCTGCATGGTGAAAATAGGAATAAAAATGGAGTGATGATGCTCAAGATATGATTGAAACCTTGTGATGTGTATTACTTGCAATAATAGTGGCGATAGTAACTATAGTATATGGTAAATTTAGATCACTATATATAACAATAGTGAAAAAAGTGAATAGTAATTTCATTTTTTACTTGAGAGTAATTATGATTTAGAGCTTTGATCGGTGAGGATTCCACATGTTAGATTGGGTATTTTGACAATATTTGAGAGAGTAACAACGGCCATGGCTTCACAAATGACCGAGGAGTTGGTGTGTGTGACTATTTTTGGAAACTTTAATCAAAATTGCATGATTTTATGATTTTTAATAAAATTTGAATTATTTTATTTTTTTGGCATTTTTGACTAGGATAGAAGAAGACATGGTCTTTATGTCCTTTAGCACACTAGTGCCTGGTTCCTCGAACTAGTGACCTACATTTGGGTGTGAGTATCTAGCTCTTAGGCACTAGTGTCTAGGGGTAGGCTTCGAGCACTATAGTGTCGATAAATGTATTGTGATGAATGTAAAGATGTTATGATTGGTTTTTAATTATGTATGTTGTGGTAATAGTGTGATTTGATTGATTTTTTTGTTGTTTAGATAGATATATAAACTCTAGAGAGTTTTGGGTAGGCCATTACTTGAGTACGTTATCATGGTTAGATATTTTGTCAAGTCAAAATATGAGGTTCAACCATAGTACATGGGATAAAATCCCTCCTCAAAGACAATTGAGGCTTCCTGCGCTTATTACTAATCTAAAACAAAAAGAAACAATGTGTACAATACTCACACTAATCTAACCATTGGGGTTGGGATAGAATCCCAAAATCCATATCCACACTATGTGAAGATGTTGTTTTTATAACTAGACTAGGTTGGAAATTATTACAATGGAAGAAACACAATGGAAAGGAAATGAGAGGAACGTATTTTCTTTCGAGTAAACACAGAGCACGAACTAATCATATGAGCTTTAGATAATGAATATAATGTCTGAAATGATTAGAAACATCAAGATGCTAGACAAAGAATAGCTTAATATTATGAACATAAGAACAATATCTTAAGAAAGATACATCTCACAACACAAAGTTTGCAAAATAAAGCATCAGCTTCTATTCTTCAAAAAAGAAAACACAAAGTTTTTCTTCTTCACAATAGTTCTCAATATTCAAAAATCTCAACCCTTTGGAATGTATGCACATGCCTTATTTATAATAAAAATAGTTGAGAGAAAATAAGACAAACCCTATAAAATAGTTTGTTAACAAGATTCCTATTCTACTTGACTCTCACGTAGTAGACCAAGTCAAAATATGATTCCTATATGACGAATAAGAAATGAAAAAGACATGTCAATTTCAAGAATGGAATGACACATTACATCAAGACTTAGTCTGAATCGTCATCTTTTTCTTCCTCATCTTTCTCTTCTTCTAACTGAGCCTGTTTGTTCCAAAATTCTTGGAACTTCCGGATTATACCTTGCATCTCATTTTCATCAGGCGTGCAGTGGAATGATCACTCAAAGACTTCACATGTTTCATGAGTGTCACCGCACTACTTGGGAAGATTTCTCAATCTTTTGTTGAGTTTTCTCAAGGCCTCCAAAGAATGTTCAATCTTTACAAACCTGTCAATGATTTCAATGCCAAATCCATGAGCTGGTTCATGTTGAATTGATTCTTGGATTTGTTTGAAAAGATCATCAGCTGGTAGGATGCCCGAGTTTCCACTTGACACTTTTGCCTGATTTTCAGCAGTTCTTCTTCTAGGTCGCTCTTGCCGTCAATCAACTGATCTCTTGATTCTCTCAATTTACCGCAAGCTTCATTGAGAATTTTTACCCTGAACCTGATGGCTTTGGTCAGCTGGAAATGCTTATCCGCATGTGGGATGACACCTTCTTCTACCAAGATGCGTGATGGAATTTTCTTCAATACCTGGAGAGCTTCAAAGTCAAATCAAGGTGTCCAATTTCTTGGGAGAAATCATCATCCATCTTTTCCCCATCACTCTGTATATTCCCCAAAGATTGATAGACTTCCACAGTGTCTTGAATCACTTCTTTCCCCTGTTGGAGCAGCCTTTGGGTCCACTCATCGACCACCCTTCCTTTTTCATTAATCTTCTCAATTATAGGCACTGATGAGAAATCAAATCTGACAGGGACAGAGGAAGATGGTATGGATTCAAGGGGTTTTGAGAGCTTAAGTAATACTTCAGTTAACTGCTCCACCCTTTCTTTAAGCTCATCTCTACTATCCTTTATTTCCTGTAATTTCTACGGCATAGCACATTCATAGCATCTCATGCATCTGTTGTGCTCCTTCTATCACACTTCTCCTAGAGCCACCTAGGTTATCTTATAGTCAGAGGCTGTTATGTCCTCTTTTGTTTTGTCAGTCGCGGGAGTGGCGATCTTTGCAAACTTATGCCCCGAAGCATCCACTAAAACCCTTGAAACTATTTTGGTTTTCTTGGCTGATTTAGAAGTAGAAGCCTTGAGTGAACTAAAATCAAAGTCTAGTATGGGTACAACCACCTTCCTTTTCCTTTGATTTTCTCAAGTAACCATTGAGGTGTGTCGAGGGAGTTGCCATTATTGTAGAAGTTAGTATCACACTTTCGGGGGAGAGGGATCCACTTGATGGAGTGGGGATAGTTACCAATGTGGTAGCAAATTCAAGAAAAGAGGCACGGGAGCGGGCATATTGGTAATTACTTTGGTCCCAAAGAGAGAGGGGTGAGAGTCAAGAGAAAATTCTGCCATGACCGATGAAGTAGATGGGGAAAGAGGAGGTAGAAGTGGTTGTGAAGGAGGAAGCACAAATCTTAATGCAAAGCCTAGGATGCAAGAGATAAGGTTAGTTCACTTGAGAAGTCAACAAATGGTGAAACTAGGGGCTGGCTTACTTCTCTTTCCAAATAAATTTCTCCTATTTCTGGTGGTGTTAGTGATTCTGGCACATTCACCATTTCAACTGGAGTAACAATTGAAGAGGTTTCTTGTTCTCTTCTCTTCTTGAAAAACTTGACCTTTATAGGTCCCTTAGAAGAGCTTTTTTCCTTTTCCTTTTGGAGGGCCCCACCTCTGCAGCAACCAACTTTGAAAAATTATCTTCTTTGAAACTCATTCCCCAAGAGGTGAGCCATGCCTTGGTGCATGCAAGAATCAAGGCCGATCTATCTGTAATGGAGGCTTTTTCATCGATAGACCAATCAATAGGTGGGAAAACATATTGATCTTCATTCAATCCATCATAGGAAGGATCCATAACACTTTCATTATCACCAATACCTTCTAGTATGTCAGCGAGCTAGAGTGTCTGAATCTCTGCAAGTGTTAACCTACTATGATCTTTCCTTCGAAAAACAACCTCATCACGTAAATCAACCCGGATGTCTTCTATGCTTGCACGTGCGGGTGCATAGTTATATATACCTTAAGGACTCCTTGAAAATCAAACCCATTTTAGGGCTTCATGTGCTTCTTCAAATTATCTTGAAGCTTGTTTACAATGTTCTTGGATTTTACCACCATTGAAAAAGTATACCTTCCAATAGAAATTGGGAAAGATATAACGGCCTTGTGTTTACTCTATTGGAATTTTAAAAATCCAACAATTACCTGACCAACTCCATCAAGATTAGTTTGTCCCCTAGATATCTAGGCAAATGGAAAGGATCCCCTGGGTACATGACTACTCGAAGATATGTGAACTTCTTAAATTATAAGAAGACACAACCCCATTTTGAAACTTCAGCCCATGCCTCATCAGAGACTCTCGTTTTCCTTAGTTCGGGTTTAACTGCAGAGATGTTCTCGTAAAAGAAGGCATCATTTACCCTTCTGAATTGGTCTTCAGACCCTTTTCTTGTTAGCTGAGGAAAATACCAATAAACATGCTCCACTATCTTGTTCCCCTTGGTGTCCAATCTAGGATAGTTCCTCATGCCGACACTACATAGGTGACATACGAGGACATATAAAACTTCCCGTAGACAGGATTGTTGTCATTTGAGAATCTATCTCGTTACTGATAAGAGTACCCCAATCAATTCCCTATTGATTCTTCTTAATAATGATCATGAATTGGTACATCCATCCTTGGAAAACATTTGATTCAGGGAAACCAAAAACCCGACTCAACAGAGTAATGATATCATTGATTTCCTGAATGAAATCACTTCTAGGAACAAGTCTTGGGAACCTAGAAACAATGGTTTGGCTTTGATTAGGAACTTCTTATTCACATGCTTGATGCAATCCTCCTAATCATTGTCCCAAGATTTTTGGGCTGACTTGAGATCCACATCTCCATATTCCTCAAAATTAGGTAGCTTGAGAAGGTCATCAAAGTAACCTCCGTCCAACTTGATTACAACTTCTCCCACCTGATTTTTCATAGAATGAGAAGCAGAGTCATAGTTTGAAGCACAGGCTAAGATGAACTCGGGGCACTGAGCGGACATAGGGAAACTGTTGCAAGAGGTAGACCACTGCCAACTATTGATTTCATCCATGGAGTCTGGGAAGAGCTCTTGACCCTATTCCAAAAATCCTCCATATCTATGTTTCCGAGCTCTATATCCCGGATGTCGTAATTACAATCAATGTAGGAGGGAGACTCCACCTTCCTAAATTTTTACTTCATTCTCCCTGATCTTTTAGTCTTATCTTATGATGAACCAGGGTCCGACATGAGGAATTTCAAAGGAGGAGAGTGTCGGAGATCAGAAGGTGTTAAACACTTCGGAAATCCCAACACACTGGGAGGATGTCGGAATGTTTGAAAAACCTGACACACTGGGAGGATGCCAGAATGATGGAAATATCGACACAATGGGAGGATGCTAGAATGACGAAAATATCGACACATTAGGAGGATGACAGAATGATGGAAATATCTCGACCTTTGGGAGGATGCCGAAAAGATGGAAATGTTTGACACATTGGGAGGATGTTGGAATGTTTGAAATGTTTGACACCTTAAATTTCTTGATACACCGTAGGTTTTGAACAACTATGAAAGCACCTGCGAAACCCAAAAAGAGGGAATCATGTAATAGCTAGGTTGAAACATGCAAGTTCTTTTTCACTATTGATATCCCAAATATATTTTAATTACAATGACATTCTAGGAAATAAAAAAGTGAGCATTCCAAAGGGGGAACCCTAAAACACAAACCTGATAGGAAACAACCCTAAAATGGAAAAGATAAAACCCCAATAACCCCAACAAGAAAAAGATAGAAACTTGGAAGAATCCTTTACACAATTATTCCACAAACAAAGAATAAAGGAAAATACCTTTAATCAGAATGAAAAATGATAAAAAATGAGCAATGCAATCAGGCACAGAGGTGAGTTGGGTTTCTGAGTCGAAGATGCATGCACGAAAATCCATGAGGTAAAAAGTACGTCTGGTAAAAATGACGTGGAAATCCAAATATTTATAAGAAATTCCACATTTAATACACTTTAGTTGACACGTGCCAACTACCCGACAACTCGGCATTAATGCCATGTTAGCATGCTTGGGATATCCGAAACCCGACACAAAGGATTTCGTATTAATTTGGGTTTCGGGTTGCGGGAAACAAGTGACATGAAGCATGTTTTGATGAAGGCATGTTCCGATGCTCGGAAGACCCGAAAACCCGAAACAAAGGAGTAAATCAGGTTTTGGGGATCGAAAGACATGTGACATGAAGCATGTTTTGACAAAGGCATGTTCCGATGCTCGAAAGACCCGCAAACCTAAAACAAAGGAGTAAATCAGGCTTCAGGGATCGGAAGACATGCAACATGAAACATGTTTTGACGAAGGCATGTTCTGATGCTCGGAAGACCAAAAACATGAAACAAAGGAGTAAATCAGGTTTCAGGGATAGGAAGACATGCGACATGAAACATGTTTTGACGAAGGCATGTTCCGATGCTCGAAAACCCGCAAACCCAAAATAAATGAGTAAATCAGTTTCGGGGATCGGAAGACATGCGACATGAAGCATGTTTTGACGAAGGCATGTTCTGATGCTCGGAAGACCCACAAACCCAAAATACTTACTTGATGCAGGTTTCGAGTTTCGGGAATGACAACATGAAACATCCAAAACACATGTTGTCTTCCTATTAAAACCCAAAACCCGATTATCTCTCTAAAAGGGAATTCTTAGAAAACCACTCAAAACTTTCTTAGGGTTATCTTTTTGGCGTAAAATAAAAATGAGATAACAACTGGCTCTTGTTGGGGAATTTCTTTGTGATATCAAAGGAAGAGAGCTCGAAATCTCGGCTTTATCCATTGGGCTACGAGTCGAAAAGAAGAAAATGAAATACAAAAAAAGGAAAGAAAGAAGACTAAAAGCAAACACATGATAGAAAGTAAAGTATGTACAATGCAAAAGAGCATCTTGCATTAATGATGGAATAGCTTTAGATGTTTGCCCGAAAGGCAAAGGGAGTAACTCTCCATCAAGATGTGATAGATGGAAACTATTTTCACCACTCACCGATGGATCTTAAAAGGTCCTTTCCACAAAGAGTCAAACTTTTTGTGTACTCCTTTCTGTTCCCTTCTCTTATCCCAAAGCAACACCAGGTCTCCAATTTAGAAATTACGTTGCCTTGATTTCTTGTCAAAAATTTTCTTTACTTTGCTTTGATGATCTGAAATGTGATCAACCACGTTGCTACATTTTTCTTCTAGCCTAGCTAGGTACATAACCCTTTCTTCAATAGAATTTTGAAAGGTCACATCTTCGACTGCTTTGGCCAACTATAAGGCTGGAAACTCTACTGAGATAGGTATCTCAGCATCAATCCCATACAATAATTGGAAAGGAGACATTCCTATAGCTCACTTTGGGGTAATCCGATCAACCCACAATGCATCATACAATACTTTGTGCCATTTCCTCCGATTTTCATCTACTAGCTTTCTAATTATGGTAACCGAGGTTCTTGTTCTTTGGACCCACTTTCCCATTGCCTTGGGGATGATAATTAGATGAGTGAGCCAGGGTGATGCCAAATCCATAGCAAAATTCTGTCAACTCATGCGATGAGAAATTGGAGGCATTGTCAGCCACAATCTTGTGAGGCACACCAAATCTGACAATTATATTTTCTTTAAGGAACTTGCACACAACTTCTGAGGTTGCTTGCTTGATTGGTGTGGCTTCCACCCACTTGGTAAAATAGTCTGTAGTAGTCAGCACGTAATTGTGTCTAGCACTGGAGGTAGGATTCAATGTTCCAATGAAGTCAATTCCCCACTGGCGGAAAGGTTCTTCAATCACTACGGGCTTCAGGGGAAGAGCTGCTAGCTTAGGATGACCAACGAAATGTTGACAAGCTTCACACTTGGACACCCACTCTGCTGAATCCTGAAAGAGAGTAGGCCAATAGTACCTAGCCCGTAGGATCTTATAAGTTGTTACAGAGGATGAGAAATGTCCTCCGCATGCTAGGCTATGGAAGGATTCTAACAACTTTAACTGTTGTGATTTATCAACACAACGCAGGAATACACCATCAATACCTTTCTTATATATCCCGTTATCCCACAGGAGGTATCTTGTAGATCTTAACTTGACTGTCCTCTTCTCCTTTTGGCTTAAATGTGGGGGGCATTCACCATAAGTTAGAAAGAAAGCAATATTTGTGTACCATTCATCAGTTGTACTCACGAAAAGCACCATGGGCAAATTTGAAGAGGTATCTTCGGTCTTTTCGCATTCTGTTTCAACATGGTTTTCCGTGATCAATTGGCATAGGCCCCTTCCTTGTACCAACTTAGTAGGTCTAATGTCCAAGTCATACTCCTAAACTTTAGCTATCCAGGTACCTCATTGACTCCCCAGCTCTTGTTGAGTCAAAATGGACTTAATAACGGTGTCGGGAATGAGAATGAGGGTATGGGAATTCAACACATAGTACCTGAAATGTTTCACAACTCATACCACTGCATAAGCATGCTTTTCAATTTATGACATTTTTAGCTCATGTTCCTTTAATGGACAGCTCATAAAAGTGATGGGAGCTTTAATGCCCTCCCCGTTCTCCTGCATCAGGATGGCCGACACTGTGTGAGCAGAGGCGTAGCTGTACATGATGAAATCTTTTTAAAATCTGGACATACTAGGATAGGAGCACAAGAAACGCCCTTTTGACTTCATAAAATGCAAACATCCCTTCAAGCATACTCCATCGAAATGGAATTTTTCCTTTCATCATCCCAAGAATATCCTTAGTTTTATCAGCAAAATTAGGTACGAACCTTTTTAGGAAATTGACTTTTCGAAGAAGGAATGAACTCCGGTTTTACTTGTGGGTAGGGTAAGGCTCAATGGCTTTTACCCTCTCTGGGTCGATTTTGGTTCCTTCTCTAGTCATGATATGACCCAGTAACTTTCCTTCGGTCACCCTGAACATGGACTTCTTGGGATTTAATGAAATCTCGTGGCGCCTGCATCACAAGAGTACTTGCTCTAAATGATCATAATGATCACTCCATTTTTTAGAGAAAATAGTCAAGTCATCCAAATATACCACTATGACTTTGCCCATCAGGTCTCTGAATGCCAAGTCCATAGCTCTCTGAAAGGTGGCTTCGACATTGATTAAGTTGAAAGGCATCCTCCTGTAAGCAAAGGTACCCCATGGAGTAGTGAAGGTCATCTTGTGTTGATCCTCCACAGCTTACCTCAACTTGATTATATCCTGAAAATCCGTTGAGCATGGATAGCATTTCTGATCCAGTAATAGTCTATAACACCTGATCCATGATAGGCAAGGGATAGTTGTCTTTTAATGAAGACTGATTCAGGTTCCGAAAATCAACACAAATTCAGATTTCACCATTCTTCTTCCTGAAAGGGACGATGTTAGCAATCCAGGTGGAGTGATGGATTGGAAAAATAATTCTAGCATCTAACATTTTCTAAATTTCCACAAGGATAGTCCCTGAGATCTTGGGATTGTAATGTCTTTGCTTCGCCTGTAAGGTTTTACATCAGGCTTCAAAGGAATACTATGCTTTATACATCTTTAGGCTTGAAGGATTTTAAATCTATATAGGACCAGGCTAAGACATCCATGTATCTCTTCAAGAGTGAAGTGAATTTTGCTTTCTCCTCAGGGGAACAACATTTCCCAATATTTACCATTCGAGGTTGATCAGACGAACCTAGATTGACTTGATCTACTTCCGAGGAAGAATCTCCTTCAACTTGTCTCTTGCTTTGAATAAAACGGTCATGCTTGTAAAACAAACCCTCCAGTGAAACCATGCCTTTACGTATCTTTTTGCCTTTAAGCTGAATAAAATCACCATCAACCTCTTGATATGGATCTGAGATAGATTCACGGAAAGCTGATTCCAAACCTTCAAAGTACAGCTCACTAAAATTGTCAACTTTTTCTAGAAAAGTCAACACTTGTTGATCATCATTGAACACTTGCCAGTGAGCCGCATTATCTAGGATACTGGGACGGTACAAAATCTCAATGGTGTATGTATCTTGTTTGAACTAGGGATGAGGGAGAAGGAGGGATGCAGACACGGCCAAAGAATCAGCCTTGTCATTATAATCTCTCAAAACTGCTTTAATGGAGAATGCATCAAAGCATTCTATATAATCCCAAACTTTATTCCTGTAATGTCTCAAGTGATCATTTTTTACTTGATAGATTCCCTTGACCCAGTTGACAATCAGCTCTACATCCCCTTAAACTTGAGATTTCAAATTCCCTTCTCTAGCCATTTCTAGTCTTAGTATACAGAGCTTCATATTCAACCGTGTTATTAGTATTATCAAACTGCAATTTGAAAGCGAGGGAAGATCTCAGAATTAGGAGATATAAAAACTACACCAAAGCACCCGATCTAGTGGTTGAACAACTACCATCAAATTCGAGGGTCCAAATAGCGTTAGGATATTCTTTCTTGATGTCCACAGCTGATATCTCTGATGTCATGAAATAATTTCCAAAACTAGCATCTTCGAAAAGAATTTGAGCCTTAGGGTCATCTGATTTAGTTACCAAATACTTTTCCTGAGGTTCGGGATGGAGAACATGATAAACCCCATTGACAGGAATCCTGGCCTTGGTCCAATCCATATTAATCTCTCCTCTGACGTCTTTACAAAAACCTCTACCCAAGAGGATACCATAAGCTGCAGGAATATCAAAGCAACTAAAATGGTCATTTTCACTCTCTTCTCTGAGAAGGCAACAAATGCAAACTGTGCATCTTTGATTTGACCAATCAAGGGAACTTGTTTGGTTTCCATGGAGTAACACCATCCATATGACTTAGTCAAACTAAGCCCAAGGGCATGGGCTAATTTTATAGGCATAACATTGTCGGAGGCCCCTAAGTCGATGATGCAATTGCTGAGTTTAAACCCATTTATTAGCAAAGACAAATAAAATGGTTCAATATTTCCTGAAGAAGTAGAGGTCAGATTGTTCTGAGGTGGGGGTTGAGTAGGATTTGGCAAAAGACCTTTTGAAGGTGGGCGAATGGTGGCTATACATCTAATGAATTTGGTGATTTTTTTGAACTGTTCAGGATTTGGCTGAAGATATTCTACTTCTGACATTTGGATCTTGGTTGTTTTTGCATGATCAATAATGTCAAAAGTAGTATAAGAGGGAGTGATAGTAGGTTTGGTTCTAATCACGTGAGCTTGAGCTGGGGCACTGACCTTAGGAGAAAGAGAATGAGGAGAAGTTGTTACCTCTTTGGTGACTTCTCTTTTAGTTTGTGCTGAAATAGGAGCACCTCTCTTAACTATGGCTATAGAAGGTTCCTTGTTCTTCTCCTTGGGGATTTCAAGAGGTTTTCTTGGATTCTGAGATTGGGATCAAGTGAAGATGGCAAAAGACTGGCCATTCGGTGCACATTCATCTTCTTTGTATTCTAAATACCCAATGCTGGAGTCGCTAGCTGAATTGTCATAAGACTCATCAGCGTATCCTGAAGCTTCAAAAGCCTTGGGAAAATCTTGTTCTTCTGGTTCTTCCTCTTCTTCAACTATTTCTACTGCCACGTTAACAGGAGGAGCTTTGATTGCCAGTCTTGGTTGAGCAGAGTTAACCGCGGCCTTTCTCTTACAGAGGTACCATTGGTGTTATTGAAATTCCATCTAGGGATATCCCGATATGGAACATTGCTCACCTGCTGGGACATTTGCTTTTTTGACAATCAAGTCATTAGCCATCTTTTGAATCATAGGGTCAGTATTACCTTGGGAAGAACCTTGATTTTTAGGCTTGGGTGCATCTTTCCTAATTCTTCCGACCAAAATGAGATCATCCTCTATTTCAATAGCCGTTGGCTGAGCGATAGCCAAATGCAGGATAGCTGATATTCTTAATAGGAAGCTCACATTGGGAGGCTTAGTGTTGATGAAGAAACATTTCTGATTTTCTAGAGTAGGTACAACTATTTCCAGAATCTTTCGGATCAGCTTGTTAAACTTTTCCATGAAGTCCCACATGGGTTTATGAGATTCCTTCTTCATATGGGTAAGTTGTGCTAACAAATCATGAGAATCTTCTACTGGTTTGAAACGTGCTTCGAATCTAGTCCTCATGGTAGCCCAGTTTGTGATGCATGCATTTGGAAGGTGATAAAACCATTCGGCTGCTACACCATGCAATGTTTCAACGAAGAGTCAAACAGAGACATCTTCATGAGCTACTCCAAGGATGCCGCATGCTATAAAGAAATATGTAATGTGTTCATCAGGATGTTGCTTCCCATCCCCATTGAACTTGGGAATGTTTTTACGTGATCCATGTGGTAACTTGTGCAATGGTGGAGTTAAAGAAAGAGGACCAATAGCTGCGCCCCAGGGCATAGGTTGTGCTGCCATCCTTCTGACAAGAGTGCGTATGGGGATCCGAGTGTCAGAAAAGAATAACGTGTGACAAGTTGCAGACACATCTCATTCTATGGGGATCCGGTTTCTCAACAGGTGAAGAAATTCTGGTTCGGTTAGAAATAACGCTCTTGGGGGAAAGACTGAAATTGTGTTGTTGTAGTAACTTGAAGAGTGGATCAATTTCACCCTGGGCTTGGCGGGACCGAGTGAAGATATTTTCAGCCAGCTTGAACCGGGAAAGAGATCTTATTGAAAATAAGGTAAATATAGAGTCGCCAGACACCAAGAGGATAAGCTTTATACTACTAATCCGTATTCCCCAGCGAGTCGCCAAAAACTATTGGTTGGATATTTTGTCAAGTCAAAATATGAGGTTCAACCACAGTACATGGGATAAAATCCCTCCTCAAAGACAGGTGAAGCTGTATGTCTATTACTAATCTAAAACACAAAATAAATAATGCGTACAATATTCACACTAATCTAACCATTGGGGTTGGGATAGAATCCCGAAATCCATATCCACACTATGTGAAGATGTTTTTATAAATGGACTGGGTTGGAAATTATTACAATGGAAGAAACACAATGGAAAGGAAATGAGAGGAACGTATTTTCTTTCGAGTAAACACAGAGCACGAAATAATCATACGAGCTTTAGATAACAAATATAATGTTTGAAATGATTAGAATCATCAAGATGCTAAACAAAGAATAGCTTAAGATTACGAACATAAGAACAATATCTTAAGAAAGATACATCTCACAACACAAAGTTTGCAAAATAGCATCAGCTTCTATTCTTCAAAAAAGAAAATGCAAAGTTTTCTTCTTCAAAATAGTTCTCAATATTCCAAAAATATCAACCCTTTGGAATTTATGCAAATCCCTTATTTATAATAAAAATAGTTGAGAGAAAATAGGACAAACCCTATAAAATAGTTTGTTAACAAGATTCTATTCGATTGACTCTCACGGGAGACCAAGTCAAAATATGATTCCTATGTGACGAAACAGAAATGAAAAAGACATGTCAATTTCAAGATTGAAATGACACGTTACATCAAGACTTAGTCTGAATCGTCATCTTTTTCTTCCTCATCTTTCTCTTCTTCTAACTGAGCCTGTTTGTTCTGAAATTCTTGGAACTTCCGGATTATACCTTGCATCTCATTTTCATCAGGCACAGTGGAATGATCACTCAAGACTTCACATGTTTCGTGAGTGTCACTGGCACTACCGGAAGCTTTCTCAATCTTTTGTTGAGTTTTCTCAAGGCCTCCAAAGAATGTTCAATCTTTACAAACCTGTCAATGATTTCAATGCCAAATCCGTGAGCTGGTTCATGCTAAATTGATTCTTGGATTTGTTTGAAAAGATCATCAGCTGGTAGGATGCCCGAGTTTCCACTTGACACTTTTGCATATATTTTCAGCAGTTCTTCTTCCAGGTCACTCTTGCCATCAATCAACTGATCTCTTGATTCTCTCAATTTACCACAAGCTTCGTTGAGAATTTTTACCCTGAACCTGATGGCTTTGGTCAGCTGGAAATGCTTATCTGCATGTGGGATGACACCTTCTTCTACCAAGATGCGTGATGGAATTTGCTTCAATACCTGGAGAGCTTCGAAAGTCAAATCAAGGTGTCCAATTTCTTGGGAGAAATCATCATCCATATTTTCTCCATCACTTTGTATATTCCCCAAAGATTGATAGACTTCCACGGTGTCTTGAATCACTTCTTTCCCCTGTTGGAGCAGCCTTTGGGTCCACTCATCGACCACTCTTCCTTTTTCATTAATCTTCTCAATTATAGGCACTGATGAGAAATCAAATCTGACAGGGACAGAGGAAGATGGTATGGATTCAAGGGGTTTTGAGAGCTTAAGTAATACTTCAGTTAACTACTCCACCTTTTCTTTAAGCTCATCTCTGTTGTCCTTTATTTCCTGTAATTTCGGCATAGCATCTCATGCATCTTGTTGTGCTCTTTCTATTGTCACTTCTCCTAGAGTCACCCTAGTTATCTTATTGTCGAGGCTCATTATGTCCTCTTTTGTTTTTTCGATCATGCGGGAGTGGCGATCTCTACAAACTTATGCCCCGAAGTGTAACATCCTCATTTTAGACAATAGAACAAGTCAATTTTTTTTTTTTTTTTTGATAATTGCATACTGGTTCTAAATACATAATTTAGAACTCACAATTCAAATAACCATTTATATAACAGACAACCATATGCAGCTGTAATGACTCGGAGTACCTCCGATCTATTCATTCCATGACTCGGTAATCTACCGATCTATTCATGAGTAATAAGAGCCGGTGTTTTTATTTAACACATTACTCTTGCGGTTCTCTTCCCTAATCTAGGATTCAGAATGCTCTGTCCAAGGAATCTAACTAAATAATTGTTACCATTATTCATCGGCATCTCATCCCTTAGACTAGGTGAATTAGGACAACGCAATCAGCAGCTTGCGATACTTTGGCCAAATATTTGAAACATACTGTTCATGTCTCATATTCCTTAATGGCATACTCGTCAATCTGGAATACGTCCTTCACCCCATTCATATGTTTTATAGAATGTCTTATCTTGACTCTTTATCGAGTCCTTCCTTTCACAACTGAATCACTCGGAGGCGATTAACAAGGTGATAATGTTATATGGATGACCACAAGTTTTAGGGATATGATGACATACTAGTTCAACCTTGCAGTTCAACCAGTGTGTCATGATACCCCGAATCTCCTAGGCAGCCTTATAACATGACCACGTTCTTAATCGGTCCCAGGGTAACTCGTGCGAAATCAAGTGTAAATCTTAGCGATCAATGCAAAGGTGTCGCCATAAGTCATCTACATTATTGTAACTACAAGAAGATCCTAATCTTCTCGGAGGTACAACTCTGCCGATTGACTTATGTCGTCAACGTTTAAATCCGCCTCGAAAAGATCTACTCGAGTAACAAGCGTTACGCACTTGAGTTTAAATCACTTTTAAAGACTTTTCCCTAAGGTTAGCCTTTCCAAATCCCTGGATTCTTTGTCTTAAGACGACCCTCCTCTATTAAAACCCATTACATGGTAGAGGTATTACGGTCAAGTTCCCATCAAGGAGTCATTAGAATACACCTGATTCTAAAGCAACGAGAATCGGACAATATCTCATAACCTTTGCTTGAGATTGCCAACCCAGAACTCCATTTGATTGAATATCAGTTCTCTTAAGCGAATTTATATCATACTTTCTAGTATAAAGATATAAATGATTAAGAATCCAATTTAATATTGTCCTGTCATACTTAGGACTAGGGATTAGTAATTTAATCTAGCTTGTTTAGTGTTCTCCTTAGGCTCATTTTTAACCTATCTTCTAGAAAGACAATTATTTAAATCCAATATTGCTTTTGCTAGAACAAATTAGAACTACTAAACACTCATAAGAATTCAATCTCATTTTCATGCAAGCTTTCATTGTCAATCACAAAAGCATCCATATTATACAATGATAACAATGCCCCTTCGTTACATAAACCGAAGAAGGTCAACTTTCAGAAATAGAATACAACACATAAGTATCAAACACTTATTTCCATTCCTTTCAAAACTATACAATTACATTTTATGCAACAGCATACTTGATATAATGCTAACGGAAAAGAAACATCTTTTCTCATATAGTACATCTATAAAATCAAGCTGTAATTCATTATAAATCAAATAAACAATCTGATCAGCCTGTCAGATCTGCATTGCTTTTACCTCTTACGGCAACCATCTGCAAAAATAGTCAACATGAGTCGATTCATGGCCGAGCATGATAAGCACTAACTTTTAAAACAATTGCAATCCATCAATTGTTTTCATTAAACACCCTGTTTAAATGAGATCAAATATCCAAATAAGTAAACATATTCAGACTATGTCCTTGTAATACAAAATGATTACAAATATGTAACTCTATCATTGTTACAAAAATAGTCTTAATCACTTTCTAATATTTCATCAAATATTAAAAATCAAGGAACGAATGTATACAAACAATCATTGAATCCAAATCACAACATTGGTCAGATTGTTTCATTCTTCCAAAAGGGAAATAACATAACAATTCGGGATTCTACCAAAATGCTACAAAACAATTTCCCACTGTTAGGCAAATATCAACAAATATGAAATAAAGGAAGAGAAAGAACCAATCCATTCATACTTCCTTTCACATAAATTCATCACTGTACCGTCTTCTCCTATGAAAACATTTATCCAGTATATAAATGAACAAGTTAGACAAGCCGCTAGCAAGATCGCTGTTCTAAATCACGAAAATAGAAACACAGCAAAACTCCTGTACAACAACTAACACATCAGCAATTCATGTATCAACCCTAAGCCCAATGCTAGTTCCTTTTACACAGTAAGGCTTTGACACAAGTTGAAAACAAGAAACTACAAGCGTATCGCTGAAAACAACAACCTTATTGCATCAAGCAATTTGAGGTTTCCTAGAGACTATGCTATGTTGACCACACAGTATTTCCAAATCATGCTCAGTCAAATCGGACTGAATAAATGGAAAGGAACATAGCATACTTGTTCTTGCTCAGTCAAAATCGGACTGAAGTAAAAAGAAATGAATACAACCAATCGATCCTTACCTTGGCGCATGCAAGTCTTAGTGTGGTATTCGCGACTTACCCAAACAAGGTCAGAACACGAAACAGTCATCCATACCCAAGGATCTCAAACAGTGACAAAGACAGTGTCCAATGTCAAGTTCAGAAAGAGACAGAAGTACCAGCTACCTTTCCAGAATTCCAAATGATTCAAACGGAGGTAACAATTCAAGCAAATGCATATGAATTCATACTGATATTCATCAACGAAGCATAATAAGAATCAGACAAACAAATTAATCTCTGATTTCACACCAAGAACCCGTGAACTCGCCAATCTTTTTACACAAATTTACAGCAATTGAAGACGTAAATGTTCACCTAAGATTCTGTACCACAAAACCCATGCAACACAAGTAATTCCCGAAAATAACAGAGAGTCTATTACGTGTTATTCCTTCAAGTCATGAGTTCAACAATCACCAACTATTTAAATATATTCAACTTGAATAAGATTCAAATATAAAACATACAATCGACTCCTCATAGTCGTTCGATTACAACGATTGTAAATATATACATATATATGCACACGCACTATATCTTTGTCAACGGGTTTATACCCATCCACTTTGAACCCTACAAAGAAAGGTACTATGAAATTAGTGATGAATTCTTCTATGCCAGCTATGGCAAACATTGAGAATAAAAACAAGTGTAAGCAAATCGAATACCCCTTTCAAAGCAAAGAAATCAATGAGCCGCTTTGAAACTTTCAAACAGTTTACACAAGAAATGCAAATGCATACCTAGGAAGTCTATATCCTTTATTCATTTCAAATAACGGTGATCAAAAGACCTGTTTCTTCTTACCAGGCTTCCACGAAAATCAATTCACAAAACTTATGGATGAATCTACATTCTCAGCAATAGATAGCAATATACGATTCAATCATGGACTCCACTGAGTCGATAAAATAAAGTACAGATGTATCTATATTATACACAGTCAACAAGTAATCCCGTTACCACAATAACAAGGAAAACAACTTCCGCTAGGTCGTATAAACTACGGTAACACAACAGTTACCTGTTCCTAGCAAAATTAGAAGACAATGAAAACCCAAAAAGTATCATTATACAACACAGTCAACAAAACCACGACAGAGTTTCCAAAGAAGCAATAATTCTGATCAATCTTACAGTATCCATCAAAATCATTCCATACAGTTTCCACAACAAGAAACAGCGACCACAAATCAACAACATACAGTGGTCTATTCTCAACACAAGTATATTCTTTGGGCTCACGCCAAACAGGCCGAGCATTCATGCTCTTTACATATAAATATCTCATATATTTAAACCAGAAAGAATACACAAAGGAATAGAGCCACAATTCGATTTTAACAAACACCCATCTAGAGGAAATTGAAAAATCGAACCAGAAGAGATACAGTACCAAAATTTAAACAAGATCTCCATAGAAAATCCTTTATTTTCTCAAAACATTTGAACAGAGTTGTTCTAATGAAATCACTTGAAAGACAGCAAGAAATTTAAAGGTTAGGGCCTAACATGCCTGTATTTTTGATCAAATTTCCGAAGCAGACCACTGGAAGAGCTCAAACTTCCTTTTCTTTTTCCAAGATAAAGCGACCAACAAAATTTCGCTGTCTCCATCACATATATATCTTCCATGACAGAGAAAAGAGCCAGAGAAATTCATTCTTGCCATGCAACTCAAGGAGAACTAGTGCGAAGAACCAGTAAACAAGCAGAGAGAGAGAAGACCGAAAATCGCGACAAACCAAACAAACCTTCAACTTCCCGTTTGCATGCCTTCTCGCGAGTTCCGAGCTCGTCTCCCTAGAACATTGAATGCCATTAAACCAACTTTCCCGCTTAAACTCAACTTCCACCGACCGCCAAAATTGGCGACAGTCCAACTAAAACTCAAGTTCATTTCCAAACTTAGCAAATTGCCACGTGCACTGCACGGTTAGCCGCCGCTTAAACTCATGCCATGACTGTCCCTCATCCTTATCCCCAGCATTAATTGCCATAGAAAATTCCGCCCATGGTTCGCACCCCCTTCCATAGGCCCCTTCATAATCTCCTCATTAGTTAGGTTAGCATCTTAGGTTAGAATTTAGGGTAATACCCATACTAACCAATTTACACATAGATACTAACTTAGGATATTAACACATAGCCTAGGTCTAGGTTAGCTTAACAATAATCTAACCCCTAGGTTAGGTTTTAGTTTTAGGTTACTAACCATTAATAATTCCATGGGTATAACATTTTATATGCGAAAAAAGACCCAAAATCATGCATCTCAGAGCAGGATTCACTCTATCTGGCCGTTAGGCTACAGGAATATACATGACAGAATTATTACTTGGTCCACGTCCGAGACCTTCCAGATATACCTCCATATCGGGAACCAATTCATTTCTCAAGATCAGCCTGAGTCATACTCTGACCCGACCAGCAATAAATGCTTCCATACCTTGCACTGTTCAAGTGCAGTGATCTAATTTATCACAAAAGCAGATTTAAAGCATTACTTGGATCAATTCCACTGATCCAAGTCTAGATATTATAGATGAATATCTCTATAATTCATTCCGTGATCAGATTAATATTCAGACACAAAATGAAATAAATAAAAGAGTCTAATCATATTCTGACTCAGTCAAGATCTGCAATCTGCAAGAAATTCGATACATATCAAGCATGATTTACAATCGAGGAACACATCCTTTTACAAGAAATCACATATCAACACTTGAATGCTTAGGAGAAAGTAACAACAGTTCAGGGTGTTACATGCTTCCCTCCTAAAAAGATTCATCGTCCCGATGAATTACATATTAAATTAACCTTCAGGTCAATCAATTTATTAGTACACAAACAATGTGACTACTTCCATATTAAATAGTTTTAGAAATCAATGTCACAACACATTTATTCAACCTGAATAAAGTCTGCCTTAATCTGGCTTTCATAAATACTTAAAAACAATCAGTTCATAAAAGTATATCTTTGTCATGATTTTCATTACATTGCAAAAAAAGAGAAGGAAAAGCAATTTTCATCTCTTCCAGGTTTTCCCAAGTTGCACTTTCTTCGCTAAACTGGTCCCACTGGACCTTACATTGCTGTATATCACGATTTCTTAAATGCAATTGGCGAGTTTCCAGTACTCGTGTGGGTTTAACCACGATTATTCCTGGGTCTTGGACCTGCAAGGAATTCCAATTTAAAACATGTGACAGATCTGAAACGTATTTCTTAAGCAAAGAAATATGGAAAACATCATGTATGTGAGATAAAGCGGTGGCATGCTAAGCGATAAGCTACGAGGATTGATTATTTTGACAATTTCGAAAGGTCCCACAAATCGTGGTGACAACTTGGCAGCCTTGCCAAAAGTTATAGAACTCTTTACGGTTTAACACGCGGAAAACCTTATCACCAAGCTCAAACTTTCTATCAACCCGCTTAAGGTCGGCATAGCTCTTACGTACATCCGCTGCTTCCTTTAATCGTTCACGAATCAGCTTAACTTGCTGTTCCATTTCTGTGAGAATCTCTGGTCCAATTACCACTCTATCCTCAACACTGTCCCAACTTACAGGGGTTCTGCACTTTCTTCCATAAAGTGCTTCAAATGGTGCCATCTTAAGAGATGAGTGATAAGTGTTGTTGTATGCGAACTCAACTAATGGAAGATACTCTTCCCATTTATCTTTGTTGATCCATGCAATACATTACATGCAACATGTCCTCCAACACTTGATTTACCCTCTCAGTTTGCCCATCCGTTTCTGGATGATATGCAGAACTGAAGTTTAGTTTTGTTCCTAGGGCTGCGTTAAGCGTTTGCCAAAACCTTGACGTCATTCTAGGATCCCTGTCAGATATAATCAATTCTGGTACACCATGCAATCTGAAAATTTCGTGTATGCTGAAACCTCTTGGCCAGCACTGGTGAATCATCCTTTAGATTTCCAGCGATGAAATGAGCTACCTTAGTCAGTTTATCTACAACTACCAGGATAACATCATGCTTATTCCTGGACATAGGTAGTCCTTGTACAAAATCCATGGTTATTACTTGCCATTTGTCTTTGCGGTATGCTATGAGGATATAACTTGATCCGGCGAAATGCATATGCTCTGCCTTCACTGCCGACATTCCGAGCAATGAGTCACAAAATTTATCACATCCTTTTTCATACCTTTCCAGAAGTATTGCTGTTTCAAATCAGCTAGCATTTTTGTGATACCCGGGTGTCCAGAGAAAGGTGAATTATGAAATTCAACTAACAACTTCTTTCTCAAATCATTCAACATAGGTACATATACCCTATTTTCATAACACAAGATTCCTTCATTATCAAAATGAAAACCTTCATACCTTTTATCCTTAGGTTACTGCGTGCAAGCGCTTTTTTACTTCTTTGAAAATATGCATCGATTACGAGGCACTTTTTACCTCGTCTTTAAACGAGTTCTCAATGTTATAAGAGCGAAATGTGCCTCCTACAACTTAGAGCATCGGCTACTCTATTCTCCTTCCCTTTGATATAGCTAATATCAAAGTCATATTGTGATAAAAATTCTAACCACCTTCTTTGTCGGCATTGATTGGGTGAGTAAAAATATATTTCGGTCCCAGTGATCGGTTTTCAACTCAAAAGGTTTTCCAAGTAAATAGTGTCTCCGGACTTGAAGCGCATGAACAATGGCGTGCAAGTTCCAAATCATGAGGGCATAATTCAGCTCATGTAACTTAAGTTTTCTACTTTCATAAGCTATGACCTGATCATTTTGTAACAAAACACCTCCAAGGCCTTCCCTAGAAGCATCCGTTACAACAGTAAAATTCCCATTAGGGTCTGGTACAACCAATATAGGTGCAGAAGTCAACTGGTCTTTCAGACTTTTGAAAGCCGCTTCGCACTTGTCATTCCACATGAATTTCTTATCCTTCTTCTGCAATGAAGTTATTGGTGCAGCTACCTTAGAAAAATCCTTTACAAATTTTCTATAGTAACCAGCAAGACCCATGAAGCTTCTTACTTCATGCACATTCTTTGGTGCAGGCCACTCAGTTATTGCCACTATTTTTGAAGGATCTACAGCGATTCCTTCTTTACTTATGACATGACCCAAATAGTGAACTTCTGAATCAAAGAAAGAACATTTGGATAACTTACCATACAACTTTCTCTTTCTCAAAATTCCCAAAACTATCTTCAAATGCTCATTTTGCTCCTCAACACTTTTAGAATAAATGAGAATATCATCCAAGAATACAAGTACAAACTTGTCCAGGTATTCTTGAAAAATATTGTTCATTAAATTCATAAAGGTTGCGGGTGCATTAGTTAACCCAAAGGGTAGAACTGTAAATTCATAATGTCCGTACCTTGTTCGGAAAGTTGTTTTATGAATATCTTCCTCTTTAATCCTTAACTGATGATAACCAGATCGAAGGTCTATCTTAGAATAAACCGCTGCTCCACGCATCTGATCAAACAGATCATCGATCCTAGGAAGTGGATATCGGTTCTTGATTGTTGCTTTGTTCAACATCCGATAATCAATACCACAAACCTTTTAGTGTTCCATCCTTCTTTTTCACAAATATCACAGGTGCTCCCCAAGGTGAAACACTTGGTCTAATCAATCCTTTAGACAAAAGCTCTTGTAACTGTGCCTTAAGCTCGACTAACTCAGTAGTAGTCATCCGATAAGGCGCCTTGGAAATAGGTTCCGTTCCAGGCTTGATTTCAATGGTAAAATCAAATTCTCTCTTGGGTGGTAACCCTGGTAATTCCTCAGGAAAAACATCCCTGAAACTTTGTAACAGTGGAATTTGCTTCATGTAATCACCATCTTCTTCTGAAGATTCAGATATCTTTACTGCATAAAGAGTACATCCTTTATTCTTAGCCTTTTTAAGCTGCATAGCTGACAGTTTTCTAACTGAAATTTCTCGTTTCACACCTTGAATCTCTGCTGATTCCAGCTGATCATCTAAACATTTTATGTTCTTTTCATAGCAATCTACCTTTGCTTTATGGTCAGCTAACCAATTGACACCAATAATAATGTCATACGATCCCAAAGGTGTAACATAGAGATCAACTTCCGTGGAGAAATTAGGTAAATCAAGGACTGCTCCAAAGAGACACATACTCACTGTATGAACAGAATTATTACCATACTCTACAGTCCAAGATTTATCCATTTTCCCAGCTTTTCTTTTAAGTTTAGAAGCAAGTTTATTAGAAATAAAACATTCAGTAGCTCCTGTATCAAAAAGAATAGTGACAGGTATGCCGAATAACTTACCCGGAACTTCTATAGGTGTTGCTTGCTTTTCAGCTTGCTTGTCTGCTACTGCAGCATGTATCTTATGCTGCTGATTACGATCATCCTTCTTCAAAGGACATTGATTTGCGTAATGATCTTTACCACAAGTGTAGCAGCCTCCTACAGGTCCCTTCTTAGGCTCAGCATTACCTCCAGCCTTGTAATTGTCACGCTGTCCTCCATAGGACTTCTGTCCATTATTATAATTTTTAACAAAATTATCCCTTATATTTCAATGAGCTTATTTCTTTGCTTTCTTATTGTTATCTCCTGGAAACTTACTCTTGTTTCCAAACTTTTTCCACGGTCCTTTTCTGGGTGCAAGAGAGGTTGAAGAAGGGTTTGCAGTCTTCTTCCGCACTTCCTCCTTATGAGCAGAAATAGCCTTTAATTTCTGTTCTTGCCTTATGGCCTTTTCAACAACTCCTTCCATAGTGGTTGGGCTGTGAACATCGACCTCTCCCCCTATCACAGGATTCAATCCCATGATGAATTTCCGTATCCTAAACTTTTAAATCGAGTTTGATCTTTGCGGTACATACTTGAGGAGTTTTGTAAACCGCTCCCAGTATTCAGTTACCGTTAGCTTCCCTTGAGCTAAGTTCTGAATTCTGTCATTTTCTGATCATAGAAAAGTTGTGGCAGCCACCGTTGCCTAAAATAGCCTTTAAATTGATCCCAAGTAATATTGGTCTCATCAATGTTTAGCTCAGCTTTTCGGCTATCCCACCACGAAGACGCTTCGTGAGAAAGCTGATAGGCTCCCCAAATAGCTTTGGTTTCCTCCGAGAAGTTCCTTATTGCAAAGTACTTCTCCATTTCGCTGAGCCAGTTCTCAGCTCCATCTCCTAATGTGGTGCCATCATACTTAGGTGGACTTATCCTTTTTATATCATTAGTGAGTTCTGCTGCCAATCTGGCCTTTTTGTTTTCTGGTTGGACAGGTGCATTTCCAGCATTAACATCAACACCCATTTCGGGGTTGTCCTCAGGAGGTTGCTGATTATTATTATCAGCTTCTTCTTCCTCCTCATTTCCCATCACCTGCTGTTCAAGTACAGCTAAACGATCTCTTGTGTCCAACAGGGCAGCAAGGATCTCATCAAGTTTCTGGGTTGTTGCCGCTCCTCCTTCAGGTGGAGCATTACTCGCAACGTTCCCCCTTGTTCTAACCATTTTCTGTTACAAGAAAATTCAGGTTTTTATCAGATTATGGACTCAATAGGTCCAAGAGCTGCAACCTTCAGCTCTGATACCAAGATGTAACATCCTCATTTTAGACAATAGAACAAGTCAATTTTTTTTTTTTTTTTTGATAATTGCATCCTGGTTCTAAATACATAATTTAGAACTCACAATTCAAATAACCATTCATATAACAGAACAACCATATGCAGTGTAATGACTCGAGTACCTCCGATCTATTCATTCCATGACTCGGTAATCTACCATCTATTCATGAGTAATAAGAGCCGGTGTTTTTATTTAACACATTACTCTTGCGGTTCTCTTCCCTAATCTGGGATTGAATGCTCTGTCCCGAAGGAATCTAACTGAATAATTGTTACCATTATTCATCGGCATCTCATCCCTTAGACTAGGTGAATTAGGACAACGCAATCAGCAGCTTGCGATACTTTGGCCAAAGATTTGAAACATATTGTTCATGTCTCGTATTCCTTAACGGCATACTCGTCGAACGGAATACGTCCTTCACCCCATTCATATGTTATATAGAATGTCTTATCTTGACTATTTATCGTCCTTCCTTTCACAACTGAATCACTCGGAGGCAGATTAACAAGGTGATAATGTTATATGGATGACCACGAGGATTAGGGATATGATGACATACTGGTTCAACCTTGCAGTTCAACCAGTGTGTCATGATACCCCGAATCTCCTAGGCAGCCTTATAACATGACCACGTTCTTAATCGGTCCCAGGGTAACTCGTGCGAAATCAAGTGTAAATCTTAGCGATCAATGCAAAGGGTGTCGCCATAAGTCATCTGCATTATTGTAACTTCAAGAAGATCCTAATCTTCTCGGAGGTACAACTCTGCAGTTGACTTATGTCGTCAACCTTTAAATCCGCCTCGAAAAGATCTACTCAGTAACAAGCGTTACGCACTTGAGTTTAAATCACTTTTAAAGACTTTTCCCTAAGGTTAGCCTTTCCAAATCCCTGGATTCTTTGTCTTAAGACGACCCTCCTCTATTAAAACCCATTACATGGTAGAGGTATTACGGTCAAGTTCCCATCAAGGAGTCATTAGAATACACCTGATTCTAAAGCAACAGAATCGGACAGTATCTCATAACCTTTGCTTGAGATTGCCAACTGAACTCCATTTGATTGAATATCAGTTCTCTTAACTGAATTTATATCATACTTTCTAGTATAAAGATATAAATGATTAAGAATCCAATTTAATATTGTCCTGTCATACTTAGGACTAGGGATTAGTAATTTAATCCAGTTTGTTTAGCGTTCTCTTTAGGCTCATTTTTAACCTATCTTCTAGAAAGACAATTATTTAAATCCAATATTGCTTTTGCTAGAACAAATTAGAACTACTAAACACTCATAAGAATTCAATCTCATTTTCATGCAAGCTTTCATTGTCAATCACAAAAGCATCCATATTATACAATGATAACAATGCCCCTTCGTTACATAAACCGAAGAAGGTCAACTTTCAGAAATAGAATACAACACATAAGTATCAAACACTTATTTCCATTCCTTTCAAAACTATACAATTACATTTTATGCAACAACATACTTGATATAATGCTAACGGAAAAGAAACATCTTTTCTCATATAGTACATCTATAAAATCAAGCTGTAATTCATTATAAATCAAATAAACAATCGATCGGCTGTCGGATCTGCGCATTGCTTTACCTCTTACGGCAACCATCTGCAAAAATAGTCAACATGAGTCGATTCAATGGCCCAGAGCATGATAAGCACTAACTTTTAAAACAATTGCAATCCATCAATTGTTTTCATTAAACACCCTGTTTAAATGAGATCAAATATCCAAATAAGTAAACATATTCAGACTATGTCCTTGTAATACAAAATGATTACAAATATGTAACTCTATCATTGTTACAAAAATAGTCTTAATCACTTTCTAATATTTCATCAAATATTAAAAATCAAGGAACGAATGTATACAAACAATCATTGAATCCAAATCACAACATTGGTCAGATTGTTTCATTCTTCCAAAAGGGAAATAACATAACAATTCGGGATTCTACCAAAACGCTACAAAACAATTTCCCACTGTTAGACAAATATCAACAAATATGAAATAAAGGAAGAGAAAGAACCAATCCATTCATACTTCCTTTCACATAAATTCATCACTGTACCGTCTTCTCCTATGAAAACATTTATCCAGTATATAAATGAACAAGTTAGACAAGCCGCTAGCAAGATCGCTGTTCTAAATCACGAAAATAGAAACACAGCAAAACTCCTGTACAGCAACTAACACATCAGCAATTCATGTATCAACCCTAAGCCCAATGCTAGTTCCTTTTACATAGTAAGGCTTTGACACAAGTTGAAAACAAGAAACTACAAGCGTATCGCTGAAAACAACAACCTTATTGCATCAAGCAATTTGAGGTTTCCTAGAGACTATGCTATGTTGACCACACAGTATTTCCAAATCATGCTCAGTCAAATCGGACTGAATAAATGGAAAGGAACATAGCATACTTGTTCTTGCTCAGTCAAAATCAGACTGAAGTAAAAAGAAATGAATACAACCAATCGATCCTTACCTTGGCGCATGCAAGTCTTAGTGTGGTATTCGCGACTTACCCAAACAAGGTCAGAACACGAAACAGTCATCCATACCCAAGGATCTCAAACAGTGACAAAGACAGTGTCCAATGTCAAGTTCAGAAAGAGACAAGTACCAGCTACCTTTCCAGAATTCCAAATGATTCAAACGGAGGTAACAATTCAAGCAAATGCATATGAATTCATACTGATATTCATCAACGAAGCATAATAAGAATCAGACAAACAAATTAATCTCTGATTTCACACCAAGAACCCGACTGAACTCTGCCAATCTTTTTACACAAATTTGTACAGGTTGAAGACGTAAATGTTCACCTAAGATTCTGTACCACAAAACCCATGCAACACAAGAGTAATTCCCGAAAATAACAGAGGTCTATTACGTGTTATTCCTTCAAGTCGCAGGTTCAACAATCACCAACTATTTAAATATATTCAACTTGAATAAGATTCAAATATAAAACATACAATCGACTCCTCATAGTCGTTCAGATTACAACGATTGTAAATATATACATATATATGCACACGTTGTATCTTTAATCAGCAACGGGTTTATACCCAATCCGTTGAACCCTACAAAGAGCGTACTATGAAATTGGTGATGAATTCTTCTATGCCACTATGGCAAACATTGAGAATAAAAACAAGTGTAAGTAAATCGAATACCCCTTTCAAAGAAAAGAAATCAAGTGAGCCACTTCAAACTTTCGAACAGTTTGCACAAGAAATGCAAATGCATACCTAGGAAGTCTATATCCTTTATTCATTTCAAATAACGGTGATCAAAAGACCTCGTTTCTTCTTACTAGGCTTCCACGAAAATCAATTCACAAAACTTATGGATGAATCTACATTCTCAGCAATAGATAGCAATATACGATTCAATCATGGACTCCACTGAGTCGATAAAATAAAGTACAGATGTATCTATATTATACACAATCAAAGTAATCCCGTTACCACAATAACAAGGAAAACAACTTCCCGCTAGGTCGTATTAACTATGGTACGGTAACACAGCTGCTTGATTACTGTTCTAGCAAAATTAGAAGACAATGAAAACCCAAAAAGTATCCTTATACACTGTCAACAAAAACCACGACAGAGTTTCCAAAGAAGCAATAATACTGATCAATCTTACAGTATCCATCAAAATCATTCCATACAGTTTCCACAACAAGAAACAGCGACCACAAATCAACAACATACAGTGGTCTATTCTCAACACAAGTATATTCTTTGGGCTCACGCCAAACAGGCCGAGCATTCATGCTCTTTACATATAAATATCTCATATATTTAAACCAGAAAGAATACACAAAGGAATAGAGCCACAATTCGATTTTAACAAACACCCATCAAGAGGAAATTGAAAAATCGAACCAGAAGAGATACAGTACCAAAATTTAAACAAGATCTCCATAGAAAATCCTTTATTTTCTCAAAACATTTGAACAGAGTTGTTCTAATGAAATCACTTGAAAGACAGCAAGATATTTAAAGGTTAGGGCCTAACATGCCTGTATTTTTGATCAAATTTCCGAAGCAGACCACTGGAAGAGCTCAAACTTCCTTTTCTTTTTCCAAGATAAAGCGACCAACAAAATTTCACTGTCTCCATCACATATATATCTTCCATGACAGAGAAAAGAGCTAGAGAAATTCATTCTTGCCATGCAACTCAAGGAGAACTGGTGCGAAGAACCAGTAAACAAGCAAGAGAGAGAGAGAAGACCGAAAATCGCGACAAACCAAACAAACCTTCAACTTCCCGTTTGCATGCCTTCTCGCGAGTTCCGAGCTCGTCTCCCTAGAACATTGAATGTCATTAAACCAACTTTCCCGCTTAAACTCAACTTCCACCGACCGCCAAAATTGGCGACAGTCCAACTAAAACTCAAGTTCATTTCCAAACTTAGCAAATTGCCACGTCTGCACAGGTTAGCCGCCGCTTAAGCCTCCGCCATGACCTGTCCCTCATCCTTATCCCCAGCATTAATTGCCATAGAAAACGCCGCCCATGGTTCGCACCCCCTTCCATAGGCCCCTTCATAATCTCCTCATTAGTTAGGTTAGCATCTTAGGTTAGAATTTAGGGTAATACCCATACTAACCAATTTACACATAGATACTAACTTAGGATATTAACACATAGCCTAGGTCTAGGTTAGCTTAACAATAATCTAACCCCTAGGTTAGGTTTTAGTTTTAGGTTACTAACCATTAATAATTCTATGGGGTATAACATTTTATATGCCAAGAAAAGACCCAAAATCATGCATCTCCGAGCAGGATTCACTCCTATCACCAAGTTAGGCTACGGGAATATACATGACGAATTATTACTTGGTCCATGTCCGAGACCTTCCGGATATACCTCCATATCGGGAACCAATTCATTTCTCAAGATCAGCTGAGTCATACTCCCGACCAGCTTAATAAATGCTTCCATACCTTGCACTGTTCAAGTGCGTGATCTAATTTATCACAAACAGATTTAAAGCATTACTTGTATCAATTCCACTTGATCTAAGTCTAGATATTATAGATGAATATCTCTATAATTCATTCCATGATGATTAATATTCTGAAATAAATAAAAGAGTCTAATCATATTCATTCTCGCAATCTGCAAGAAATTCAAGACATATCAAGCATGATTTCTGAATCGAGGAACACATCCTTTTACAAGAAATCACATATCAACACTTGAATGCTTAGGAGAAAGTAACAACGATTCGGTGTTACACTAAGCATCCACTAAAACCCTTGAAACTATTTTGGGTTTCTTGGCTGATTTAGTAGTAGAAGCCTTGAGTGAACTAAAATAAAGGTTGGTATGGGTACAACCACCTTCCTTTTCATTTGATTTTGCTCAAGTAACCATTGAGGTGTGTCAAAGGGAGTTGCCATTATTGTAGAAGTTAGTATCACACTTTTAGGGGGAGAGGGATCCACTGGTGGAGTGGGGATAGTTACCAATGTGGTAGCAGATTCAGTGAAAAGAGGCACAGGAGGGGGCATATTGGTAGTTACTTTGGTCCCAGCAGAGAGGGGTGAGAGTCCAGAGAAAATGCTGGCCATGACCGATGAAGTAGATGGGGAAAGAGGAGGTAGAAGTGGTTGTGAAGGAGGAAGCACAGATCCTAACGCCAAAGCCTAGGATGCAAGAGATAAGGTCACTTCAGTTGGGCAGTCAACAAATGGTGAAACTAGGGGCTGGCTTACTTCTCTTTCCAAAGAAATTTCTCCTATTTCTGGTGGTGTTGGTGATTCTAGCACATTCACCGTTTCAACTGGAGTAACAATTGAAGAGGTTTCTTCTCTTCTCTTCTTGACAAACCCGACCTTTATAGGTCCCTTAGTAGAGGTATTGTCCTTTTCCTTTTGGAGGGCCCCGCCTCTGCAGCAACCAAATTCAAAAATTATCTTCTTTGAAACTCATTCCCCAAGAGGTGAGCCATGCCTTGGTGCATGCAAGAATCGGGTCCGATCTATCTGTAATGGAGGCTTTTTCACCGATAGACCAATCAATAGGTGGGAAAACATATTGATCTTCATTCAATCCATCATAGGAAGGATCCAGAACACTTTCATTATCACTAGTACCTTCTGGTATGTCAGCAACCTCAAGTGTCTGAATCTCGGCAAGTGTCAACTCTGCTTTATGATCTTTCCTTCGGACAGCAACCTCATCATGTAAATCAACCCGGATGTCTTCTATGCTTGGCATGTGTGGTTAAAGAGTTCCATATGCCTTAAGGACTCCTTGAAAATCAAACCCTTCTTGGGGTTTCATGTGCTTCTTCAACTTATCTTGAAACTCGTGTAGAACGTTCTTGGCTTTCACCACCATTGAACAAGTATACCTTCCAATAGAAATTAGGAAAGATACATCGGCCTTGTGTTTACTCTTTTGGAATTTGTGAAAATCCAAAAATTGCCTGACCAACTCCATCAAGATTAGTTTGTCCCCTGGATATCTGGGTAAATGGAAAGGATCCCTTGGGTACATGACTACTCAAAGATATGTGAAATTCTTAAATTGTAAGAAGATACAACCCCATTTTGAAACTTCAGCCCATGCCTCATCAGAGACTCTTATTTTCCTCAGTTCGGGGTTTAACCTATAGATGTTCTCATAAAAGAAGGCATCGTTTACCCTTCTGAATTGGTCTTCAGACCCTTTTCTTGTTAGCTGAGGAAAATACTGATAAACATGCTCCACTGTCTTGTTCCCCTTGGTGTCCAATCCAGGATAGTTCCTCATGTCGGCCACTGCATAGGTGACATATGAGGACATATAAAACTTCCCCGTAGACAGGACTATTGTCATTTGAGAATATATCTCATTACTGATAAGAGTACCCCAATCAATTCCCTGTTGATTCTTCTTAATAATGATCATGAATTGGTACATCCATCCTTGGAAAACATTTGATTTGGGGAAACCAAAAACCCGACTCAACAGAGTAATGATATCATTGATTTCCTGAATGAAATCACTTCTAGGAACAAGTCTTGGGAACCTGGAAACAAGTTTGGCTTTGATTAGGAACTTCTTATTCAAGTGCTTGATGTAATCCTCCTGATCATTGTCCCAATATTTTTGGGCTGACTTGAGATCCACATCTCCATATTCCTCAAAATTAGGTAGCTTGAGAAGGTCATCAAAGTAACCTCCGTCCAACTTGATTACAAGTTCTCCCACCTAATTTTTCACAGAACGAGAAGCAGAGTCATAGTTCGAAGCATAGGCTAAGATGAACTCGGGCACTAAGAAGACATAGGGAAACCTGTTGCAAGAGGTAGACCACTGCCAACTATTGATTTCATCCATGGAGTCTGGGAAGAGCTCTTGACCCTATTCAAAAATCCTCCATATCTATGTTTCGAGCTCTATATCATGGATGTCATAATTACAATAAATGTAGGAGGGAGACTCCACCTTCCTAAATTTGTACTTCATTCTCCTTGATTTTTCAGTCTTATCTTATGATGAACCAGGGTCCGACATGAGGAATTTCAAAGGAGGAGAGTGTTGGAGATCAGAAGGTGTTGAACACTTCGGAAAACTCCGACACACTGGGAGGATGCCGGAATGTTTGAAAAACCCGACACACTTTGGGAGGATGCCGGAATGATGGAAATGTCCGACACACTGGGAGGATGCTAGAATGATGGAAATTTCCGACACACTGGGAGGATGTTGGAATGATGGAAATGTCCAACACACTGGGAGGATGCCAAAATGTTTGAAATTTTTGACACCTTAAACTTCTCGATACACTGCGAGTTTTGAACACTGCAAAGCACCCTGCGAAACCCGAAAAGAGGGAATCGGGTAATAGTTAGGTTAAAACATGTAAGTTTTTTTTTCACTGTTGATATCCCAAATATATTTTAATTACAATGACATTCTAGGAAATAAAACAAAGTGAGCATTCCAAAGGGGGAACCCTAAAACACAAACCTGATAGGAAACAACCCTAAAACGGAAAAGATAAAACCCCAATAACCCCAACAAGAAAAAGATAGAAACTTGGAAGAATCCTTTACACAATTATTCCACAAACAAAGAGTAAAGGAAAATAACTTTAACCGAAATGAAAAAATATCAAAAATGAGAAATGCAATCAAGCACGAGGTGAGTCGAGTTTCGAGTCCAAGATACATGCACGAAAATCCACTAGGTAAAAAGTACGTCTGTAAAAATGACGTGGAAATCTGAATATTTATAAGAAATTCCTCATTTAATACACTTCATTGACACGTGCCAACTATCCAAAACTTCGGCATTAATGCCATGTCGTATGCTTGGGATATCCGAAACCCGACATAAAGGATTTCAGTATTAATTCGGGTTTCGGGTTGCGGAAACAAGCCACATGAAGCATATTTTGATGAAGGCATGTTCTGATGCTCTAAGACCCGCAAACTCGAAACAAAGGAGTAAATCAGGTTTTGGGGATCGGAAGACATGTGACATGAAACATGTTTTGACGAAGGCATCTTCCGATGCTCGGAAGACCCGCAAACCCGAAACAAAGGAGTAAATCAGGTTTCGGGGATTGGAAGACATGCGACATGAAACATGTTTTGACGAAGGCATGTTCCGATGCTCGGAAAACCTGAAAACCCAAAACAAAGGAGTAAATCAGGTTTCGGGATCAAAGACATGTGACATGAAACATACATGTTTTAACGAAGGCATGTTCCGATGCTCGGAAGACCCGCAAACCTGAAATACTTACTTGATGCAGTTTTGGGTTTCGGGAACACACAACATGAAGCATCCAAAACACATGTTGTCTTGCTATTGAAACCTGAAAACCTGATTATCTCTCTGAAAGGGCATTCTTAGAAAACCAGCTCAAAAATTTCTTAGGGTTATCTTATTTTTGGCATAAACTCAAAAATGAGATAACAAAGATTACTTGATTTGGGGTTGTTAGATAGTGAGTGAGATATATTAGATGGTGCAAAATTTTGGCACATTATTAGAATGGGGGAGGTACCCTATAATATGCCTTTATTGACAACCTTATTTGAGAGATGGTGCGTGAATACTTGTACATTCTCGTTGTAGACAATTGAAATTATAGTGATATTAAAGTATTTCCACAAAATAGGAAAGTTGACTATAGTGGGAGAGAGAAAAGATCATGGACATATTAGATTCCTATACTCAAATAATGACAACACAATAATATTTTATAGGATCTCGTGCAGGCTATGACACATATTAGGTGTGATGTGATTGTGAGATCTGTGGTTCTACAATTTCATAAATTTATTATTGTGGTTATAGCTTTATCGGTGACAGTGGAGGGAAATAGAGTTGGGATTTTGTATCGGATGCATGATATTTGTAGTAGTATTGAGGAGCATGGCACTATATATGCTTGATTGTGTATGTGTTCACCCAGCTTATATAGGGACATGTACAAGTTTACACATGAGGATCATGGTGGTGGAATAGGAGTGAATACTTTATTACATGTATGGGAATATTCAAATATTACTATAGTGAGTCCACTTAGTGGGCTATAGGACAATCATACCCGACTAGAGATATTCATGGCAAGGTGGGTGGGAATGCATAGTAGGAGAATGGGCATGACCACGTATAGGTCAATGATAGATCAGATGGGCCTTGGGGAAATTATATGGAGACCGTATAGGGACTATGGAGGATGGGTGGAGGATAGTGTGGAGTTTCAGGTGCATATGGCCCACCATGTGGTAAAAGGACTATTTCCAAGGGGTAACAAATTTGTTTGAGTGATCGAGTATCTAGATAGTTTGGCATAGCCTAAGATGTACTTCTAGAGCCATATATATGGTGTCGATCTACTATATTGGTGAGGAAACCAAGGTCAAGGCCAAGCCCGAAAGGAGCACAAGTAGTGCATCTAGGACCAGATGAGTTATATCTGGCCATAGGGACTATACAGGTTGATGACATGGTGTACACTCGGACATACAATTAGTGGTTGGCATCATATTAATGGGTATTTACATTTTATAATTATAGATATGACCAAAGTGGGCGGATAGTTGGAGGAAAAGAGGGTCAAGAATCCACCCCTGTGGTAGATAATGTTGTAGTGGTGAAAGCAAAGCATAAGTAATGCTTATTTCACTAAATTGGGACTTATTCCATTCCCAACAACTAAAAAATATAACCAATATCGGAATCCAATATTGCTATTTTTAGATTCCAAAATGTCAAATATTAGAATTATCTTCACTCCAAAATTGCACTTATTGGATTCCAAAATCGCACATATTGGACTCAAAAATTACATATATTGGAATCTAGAATCACATATATTGGAATCCAAAATCACCTATATTGGAATTAATTGTACTCCAAAATCACATATATTGGAATCTGAAAATAAAAATATTATAATCCATTAATTATCCTTCCGAATTCCAATATAGATGGTCACAATTTAAATTTATGAAGATTTGTGAATTTTTTAATGATTTTAGGGAATCCATCATTAATATGTGAAATAATGATCATGGCACTGGCCCGTATAGAATAAATACATGTTCTGTTTTATAAGGGCTAGTGGTTGTTAGGCTTAATGATTGCTTTGGAATAATGCTCTTATCAGTTTTAAGATGTTTTTAAGATTAAACTATGTAAATTTGAATATTTCAAACTCTTTTTTTCAAGTGGCCGCTAGGCTAATGACATTCACGATATGTGAGACACTTCCAGATTCAATTACTATGGTTTGATTGAACCTTGGGAAACCAGAGAATTACCGAATATGTTATGAAGAAACTTAAAGATGGTGATGATTCAATTTAGGAGAATGTATTTAAATTTAAAACCATTCCACATATGTTTTCATATTTTAAGTCGATATCATATTTACTTCATTTATTATGGTGTGATTGAGCCTCAATACAACCCGAGAATTTTGAAGATGTCATGAAGAAATTAGTAAAGGGTGACGATCTAGTATAGGAGAAAGTAATTAATTGAAAAACCATACCCTATATATTTTCATATTTAAATTTAGATATAAAATCAACTGTAAGAAACATGGAATAAAAATTTTCATATTCACATATGGATATGAACTTATTTAAAATTAATTGTAAAACTATCCCATATATATTTTAGTATGTAAATATAGCTATTAAATAAATTGAAATTACTTTACTATGGGTAGGTAGAATTATAGTAAAAAATTTATGAATAATTTGAATTTATAATGTAACACTATTCCCGAAGATGGGCTTCCAAATCAACAATACAAATCATATTAAATCTCCAATAAAAAATCTCCCTATAATTATTTTTGTCATCTAATATAATCCTGAACATCTTCGATGTCCTTCAATTGTTGTAAAAAAGGACACAACATATCTAACAAGTATGTGTCTTTTAACTTAGAATCTATGTTAAATGTTTCAAAGAATTATGTAGTTCACAACATCATTGAACTTATTTTTCTCTAAAGAGTCATCTACAAGAACTGTATTTTTACAATTGTATGATGCATTAAACCATGACCAAATGGAGTTAAGATTCTTGAGATATAATTTGGGATTCCCAACCTTCATAATCAAAGTGTTTGGTATTAACACAATCTTCTTGTGTAAATATGAACTCAAAGCTTGTAACCTCCAAGCCAATGTTTTAAAGGAATGAAGGCATCATGTCATCAACATTTGAATTTCTCGCCAATGTCCATATTGCTATGTTGAAATGTTTTTTCACCGTTGTTGAATAACTCTTTCACATTAGGTATGAAAAAACAATTTTTTTTTCAAGCTCTATTTCACCAATTTTTTAACTATTTAAATGTTGAAGATGCCTTGTGGAGGGTATGTGCCAAAACACTATTTATATCAAATATGATTAGTTTCATGTTGCATGTGTTTGTATATGCAAATTAAAAAAAAAAATCAAATGGTTGAGGGTAGTGAATCAATTAAAAATATAAAAAGTCCCTTTTGATATTGTTATATAAAAAATCAAATGGTTGTAGGTGGTGACAAAGGTAAAATCTAAGGGCGTTCCTCATTTCTTATTGTTATACTAGAAAATATTCTTGTGAAGAATTTATTTGAATAGAATGTAATGTTTCAACATGATGAGTCTTTACATATTGTATTGTATTTATTTCATTGCATTGGAAAGTGGTATACATTTTCTAATATCAAAGCAAAAACTAGTATTTAAGCATGCTCACAATTAATTTAGGAATACATATTTCATTAATAAAAACTACTCAAAGATTCATTACATTAAAGATTTTATGTTAATTCACATTTGTAACTTATACACTCACACTCTAAACTTATAATTAGGGAAGATTTAAATTCTCCCAACTTATAATCATACAATCATAATTTAAATAGTTACGTAGAACCATCACTAAAACATATGAATGTATTTTATTTACAATGTTAAGTTGTATCATCACAATAACATTTTGAAATGTTAACTTTTTATTTAGCATTTACTCACTCCAAATATTTGATGCCCTCTACCACATTCAATCCCTTTGACACTATTAGTGATAAGTCTTTGTGTAAATTGGTCATCAACCACATATCTTTTGAGCAATTTTCTCCTCTACTTTTCATCCCAACCATAAAATTTTCTAGAGGGTTTCCCTTTGCACCTATGTAATAATATTTTCTAGATCTTTTATTGCAATTCCATTGACCATTTTTCAATGTTCTTTTCCCCAGGTGATTAATGGATTCAAGTCAGTTGATAATTTTTTATTGAAGGCTTTTTCAGATTTTCAACATCAGCTAAAGTGATTTTGTCTGACCAGAATCCCATTTCAAATTTTGTTGATAATGACTTTATAAAATCTTTTAGGCCACCTCGCATGTTGATTCTCTCCCTAAAAACTTGAATGTGATGTCCCCAGAGGGCGATTGGTTTTTCTCATACAACAATCCCTCCAAATCTAAAATAAGAAAATAATTCTTGTGGCTAATTGTAGGGAAGTAAATAATTTTTTTAATCGGTCTCATATCAATTCTAACCAATGGAAAAAATCAACATTTTAGCTTGTGGCTACCACTTACCGGTGGTCTTGCGTGTAGGATTGCATCTTATTTACCCGCAGCTTGGATCCTTTGATGAAAGATTTGTTTCAAACAATATTAATATTATTAATATAGCTATTACTATGGAAAATGAAAGCGTATTTGAAAAAACATATTGAACTATGTGGTAAAATGGTAAATTCAATATTAGCACTTTAGGTAGCTACCACTTACCGACTCACTTCTAGCTTGGTCTACATACACCTTACTAGCTGTTGGTTTTTTTGATGCAATATGTATTACAAACAACAATAATAAATTCAAAATCAATTTCATGTTATCGTAAATGAAAGCATAATTGAAAATCATACTGGTCTCCGTGGTAATATGGTAAGTACAAATCAAAATGTTTAATGTCTTTTGAATGAATTGTAGTTCCCGATAGGGTTCGTTATATCCATTGAACCACCCATTAGAAGACAACACTTTTGAGATATTGATGTGGATTAGCAATTGCTAGGCTATGCCATCATTGACTCGAATGAGCATAGATTTCAATGTCTATAGCATTATGTCGATACTAATCATTTATAGAAACAACCTACAACCTAGAAACTACAAACTATGTAGTGTTGGATGCAACCATGAAATTTTGAAATAGGTTATTTGGTAATTCCTTCTTTAAAAATGGTTCCACTTCTAGAATTAGTTGATATCTTTTTCTATAACTATGTGAGCCTTATAAATGGTTATGTTTAAAAATATGCATGGCTAACATACCTAGTTTTGTCTACATATTCATGTTGGCTACCACTGTGCACTCCATTATTACTTTCTCCAGGTGTTGGTGGTCTGCATAAACCATTAATTTTTTTATAAATTTGTGGGGCTTAGTAATGGTTCTTATTTATAAATGCACATGACTAACATACCAAGATTTTATTGCATATTCATGGATGATGTGTTTGAGTTCTCCTCATCTGTGGTCAGAGTGGTGAGCATAGAGTATTGTCAAAAAAATGAGAATAATGGAAATTAAAAAATAGATCTCAATAAAAATATTTATACAATGATTGAAGGTCAATCAACATGATGATTTGGTTGTGTTGCACTAAGGTGAGAGGTTTGTACATCGATTACTATTGTTCTTGGGTTGTGTGTAAATAAGAAATGTGTAAGTAGATTTTTTTCGGTTGAAATAATTTTAACATAATCACATGTTCGAGTTGTATTCCGATACGAACCTTTCTTCATATGAGAATAGTAATGTTTTAAAAATATTTCCTGACTATGTGTCTCAAAAATAAAAACAACATATTGATTGGATTCAACTAATGCATACACTCAAATTGCCGTCGTATAACACTAATAATACTATAGAATCCTAGGAACAACATCGAGAAAACATCTCAAACCAGAACTCATATGATCGCTCAAAAGGAAAAGGATGTTTGTTTCCTTTTAGGCCAATTTTGCTTGTAGTTATCAATTGATGTGGTAGTTTTTCCATCTAATCCCTAATGATTTCTTCTCTTTCATTGTTATTTTTTCATAGTTGTGCACTCTAGTTATTGTGTACATAAGAAAAAAAAAAAAAGTAATTACACGCTACTATCATAGAGTCTATATCCAGAATTGATTCTTCACTTTCTTTAACCTTTTCCATGTATTTTTTATTGTTTCTCTCAACATTTTTGAATATTCAATCAGTATGAGAACAATAATAATACATTCTAGTGTACTGGTTCCAATAACTATTAGAAGCTCCATTATTTCTTCAAAATAAATATTACTAGATAAATTGTAAAAATCAACGATAACACATTCTGCATTGAAAGGTTTGGTGGCAGGAATAACAGACAGAGTTGACGAAAGCTATAATAGATATGCACATTGATAAGTAAATTCTTATGTTTCCTCCATCCTTGTCATTATATTATCTTCCATTAACACTACATAGTTTTCTAACATTGTGTAAACCTCGATGAGAAGATCTTCTTCCACCACCTGGTCCTTTTATCGTTTAGCTTTTTTTTCCCTATGTGGGACTAATGTTTTCTCTTTCATTCCCTCTCTTCACCCAATAGTATAGAAAAATAGTGGTAGTGTGATTCATGTAATTTAACTTTTTCAATTACATTGGATTCACTACAAGATGTCAATAGATCGATATCTGGATGTTTTTATTTAAAATATTTTTAAACCTTTGCTCTCATTTTATTCTCCAGTATAAGAATCAAATGTATTTGTTATTACACCTACCTAAACAAGGCCAATTAACTAGACATCCCCTAATTGTAATTTATCTTCTAGTACTAATAGTTCTTCATCGTTCATTCCTCTAGCAGCCTTGAATGAATTGGTTATGAATATTTCCAATGAATTAGGCTGAAATTTATCCTAATTATCTTTAATAGGTGAACAAGAAATGCCACCAGATCTAAACAACTCAAATGTTGTAGTCCATTTATTCCATATATCATCCGACAATAATATAAAAGTCCATTTTTCATATAAATTGATGGTTGTGTCCATTTTGAAAATCAAAAGGAATTGACTCTCAAATTTATGCATTCAAAGGAAAATTAATTTTTTATCTTTTTATATAAGGAAGAATAAAGTTAATAACAAATGCAATAAAATTAAAATACATAACCTTCCATTCCTCCATTTTGTGTTTTGCCAATCCAGTTCATTGAGGACATCTAAGCGATTTCCAAACCGATCTAGCTTTATACAACAAATAAATAAAATTGGTTTCTATCCAAGTTCGGTTAACTTCATTCTATTCTTTGCAAATATTAGTAATGACTTCATTAGTTGCATTTGTAGAAAGAATGCGAGCCCTTTTAAACTATAGCCTCGGATGTAAATACTTGTAAGTATCTAAGCCCAAACTATTCTTTTGTGCATATATTGTATGTTGGCCATCAAGTATATTAAATTTAACACCATCCCTTTCCAAGTATTTCATCTATTTGAGCACCAAAACCTTATTCGTAGACTTCGAGAAGGGAAGAAAAATTATGTCCCTCTGTGTAGGAATAACATTTATCAACATAGAGTGCACAAGAAGGTCAACATTCTCGTCATCAATAGGAGAATGTTGATACTCTCGAGGTGCTACATGGAACCTAGAATAATCAATTATAAATACTTCACCATTCAACAAAAATTAATCAAACTTCTTCTTAGTTGAAGGTTCTATTTTCATGAATATGGTGGTTGTTTTCTTCAGCAATGCATTTGATTTAGTATTCTTTTTCAACCCATAGATATTTGATCTAGATGGATCGAGCTACGCTTTAGAAAATATGTTCTCCTCGTCATAGTAAATAACTTGGCATGTTTAGGTGGTGAAAGTGAACCTTTTTTATTTAGAAAATGACAAATGGAAGAGATTGTATCACCTCTATACAATTTTATATGTATTGTAAGCATGCCATTGTGAATTTCTTCTACATTCAAACAACCAGTTTTGTATTTATCTACTAACAACCCCAAATCCCATCCATGTGTTGAACAGAAAATTATGCTTTTTATTTTGAGGATTACATTTCCCATTTCCTAAATAAATAAACATCAAACTCCATATCCACAATAAGAAACTTATCATTTTCATATTCAATGCATTTGATCTGAACACACAATGTTATCAAATCAATGAATGCAAAGGATATAACCATTCCGACTTCCTCATGTTCATCATCTATAACAAAAAAACAACCACATGTCGTTGTAGTAGTTGTCAGGGCCATGGACTTCAAAAAACCATTCTTCTCTTTTTTTCTTCTAGATCTTAGTGCATTTAATAAATGGAATTTATAAGAATGGATTAGGACTAATGGAATACATTGTATTTGCAATTAGAGTAGAATATATTAAAAATTACTTCACATATGGATTAATTTTTGTTCTCACCATATGTTAATGAATGCAAGTATTAGCCTTTGCGATCACCAATCTCTATAATACATTAATTTTTATCATTGGTGAGAAATCAAAGTAAACATTATCTACTGTTAGGATTTGACCAAACATGACATCTAACCTTCAACTGGTTACTATAAATCATATTTTGTGGATCACAACATTAATACCAGAAACTATGCAAAATTATTCTTGACAATTAACACACAACATATTTTGGAAGGATTATCCATTGTCTGACAACCATCCACTTTGCATGTAGATTGCATGAAAGGAAACATATGAAAATGTAGATTTTAGTGAGAGAGATAATATAAATCGACATGTGAATGGATAATTTTTAATATTACTTGTTGGTAATTTGTTAATAGCTTGTTTTACACATTTCTAGTTTACACAAGAACCGATATCGGTCAACATATTAACCGCCGTTAGTTAGCATAAGAACCACCATTGGTCAAGGTAACCATTTCCGGTTACCTGTGCATGAAAGTTTATATTTAACTCATGGGAATTTAATATACCTTTTGTTTTAAAGCTGATTTAAAGCATGTAATTTCATGGTTATTGTGCCCTAAGTTTGTATATGCCTATATAAGCGTGAAATATAGGGTTACAAGTGAATTAAGATAAGGATTGAATTATATCCTTGATTATCCTATATTGAGAGGATGAAGAAGAAGAAGAAGAGAAAGAAAGAATATGTTACATGAAGAAAGAGTCTCCATGAAAAGGAGCTGTGGACAAAAGGGAATATCATGTACATCTTAATGGTGAGAAGAGGGTAACATCTTCTACTATATTTTCTTTGTATAGTTATTGTCTTATTATAATGGCTTGCATAGTATGCAAAGCACATAGAGTTTCTTCTTATAGATCCACGTGTTGGTGAGATCTTGTATTATAGATCTATGTAGATCTAGTCTTCTATTGTAGATCCATGAGATCATATTGTATTTTTATCCATATAGATATAAATATTGTAGAGGAGGTTTTCTTCACGTTTGCATAGGTTATACATCCAAAGTGATGGAGAGATAGACTTACTTCTTGGTGCACAGTCATGGTTGCACATTGGTAGACCCATTCAAGAGGTCTTGTCACAGATCCACATAGAACTTGGTAGCATTTTAGAGATGCGTAGTTCTAGGTTATGCGATATTTTCTCGGTGGTGTTTGAGGCATGGTTTTAGTGCACTCATGGAGATTCATTTAGAGATATGTAGGAAAGAGATACTCTTGGAGATATGCATTGTACTCTTGTATTGAAGAGTTTGTTTGTACTCTTGTTATATTATATATCTAAGATCTCTATCTTTGGTGGATGTAGCCCACATTAGGTGAACCACGGTACATGTTGTGTTATGTGTTTTTATTTTGTTTTGATTTGGATTATTCTAGTTTATACTTCCACTATTGTAGATTTTGGGGAATGTTTTAGATCATGTGTGCATGGTTTTGTTTAGTTATTAAATCATAGCATAGTTAGATCATGTGGGCATGATTTTGTTTAGTTATTAACCATCGTTGGTTGGCATAAGAACCACCATCGGTCAGGGTAACCATTTTTTTGTTACATTTGAAGTGAAATTTTATATTTAACTCATGGGAATTTAATATACCTTTTGTTTTAAATCTGATTTAAAGGATGTAATTACATGGTTATTGTGCCCTAAGTTTGTATATGCCTATATAAGGATGAAAGATAGGGTTAGAAGTGAATTAAGAGAATGATTGAATTAGATCCTTGATTCTCCTATATTGAGAGGTTGATGAAGAAGAATAAGATAAAGAAAGAACATGTTACATAAAGAAAGAGTCTCCATGAAAAGGAGCTAGACAAAAGGGAATATCGTATATCTTAATGGTGAGAAAAGGGTAACATCTTCTACTATATTTCCTTTGTATAGTTATTGTCTTATTGTAATGGCTTGTATAGTATGCACATAGAGTTTCTTCTTATAGATCCACGTGTTGGTGAGATTTTGTATTATAGATCTATGTAGATCTAGTCTTGTATTGTAGATCTATGAGATCATATTGTATTTTTTATCCATGTAGATCTAGATATTGTAGATGAGGTTTTCTCCATATTTTCACAAAGTTATGCATGCAAAGTGATGGAGAGACATACTTACTTCTTAGTGCATAGTCATGGTTGCACATTGGTAGACCCATGCAAGAGGTCTTGTCACAGATCCATAGAGAACTTGGTAGCAGTTCAGAGATGCAATAGTTTCGGGTTATGTGAGATCTGCTAGTGGTGTTTGGAGGCATGGTTGTAGTGCACTCATGGAGATTCATTTAGAGATATGGAGGAGAGGAGATACTCTTAGAGAGATGCATTGTACTCTTGTATTGAAGAGTAGGTTTGTACTCTTTTTGTATTATATATATGAGATCTCTATCTTTGGTGGATGTAGCCCACATTGGGTGAACCATAGTACATGTTGTGTTATGTGTGTGTAATTTGTTTTGATTTGGATTATTCTAGTTTATACTTCCACTTTTGTAGATTTTGGAGAATTCTTTAGATCTTGTGTATATGATTTTGTTTAGTTATTAAATCATAGCACTATTCCAAAGTCTCAAATTCCTAACATAATTTACAACAGATGAATGGACTATATTAAATGCCATTAAGATTTAATCTCCATAACTAGTAGAAAAGAATAACGTAGTGGTAAATTTAGGCTTAAGAATGTATTTATTTTAAAATAGCTATATAATAACAAACGATGGTCAAGCTTAAGGTTCACTAAGCTCCTTTGATTACCTGATTGCCAATGTAAGCTTTATATGTTCAATCATGGACCGATATTGTTTATTAATGATAGTAATTATATCGTATCGGGCCGGAATTCACATGTCGGACCCAATTACAACACTACATTTCAAAAAGATGTATAAAGACTTACATATTTCTCCTAAAATATATCTTTGTAAATTATAAGGCATATTCGTTTGTATCAAATAAAAATCCTAACAACTCGCTACAATTTCTTAATTTCAAAATAACTACTTTGAATAACAAATCATGCTCTAGCTTAGTGGCCACTACAATACTTTTATCACCTATAATCATGAAATCACTAGAAGTATAGATTTAGAATGATTTTTATCATCAATTACTATAATTGTATTAAATTAGCTACACATTACTAGGTGGAGCAAATTGCTGCACTATTTTCCATCGAGATGGATCAAGACTTTCTCTTTGTATCAAAGGAATAATGTTACGGAAAAAATAGGTGTAATAATTTGTAAATTTGAGAATAGTTATATAATAACTAACCATCAATTATAATTGTAATTGAGTAAAATGTTAACAAATTGTCCACACGCTTACCTTGTGAAGCCAATTCTGTAATGCTTTCCATTGTTAGGGATCAAGACTTTCTATTCTTATCAAAGAAAATGTTTAGCGACCTCCATCCTTCATTACTCATTGAAAGGAATAACATAGTGGCCACTAGGCTCAACCATTTTAATTTTGAGAGGATTCAAGACTTATTTATTTCTCCTAAGATATATCTTTGTAAATTATAATCCATATTTGTTTGTATCAAAGAAAAATCCTAGTGTCCCCAAAGCTTAAATTTTTCAATTTCTAAGTAGCTATTGATTAACAACTCATGATATAGCTTAGAGGCCGCCATGATCCTTTCATTACCTCTTATCGTAGTAATCACTATCTTTACATCTTTAGATCGATTGTAATTTTCAATGATTATAATTGTTTCAAATTGGCTGCATGTTACTTAGTGGAGCCAATTTCTGCACTACATTCCATTGAGAGGGATCAAGACTTTCAGTTCATATTAACGAAAAGGTTTAGTGACCGTTAAGCTCAATTACTACTTAAAATAAATAATGTAGCGTCCTCTAGGCTCAATAGTTTATAATTTGTGAATAGCTATATTATAACAAATAATGGTCTAGCTTAGTGGCCACTAAGCTCATATTATTATCACCTATCATTGTAATTGTATCATTTTGGTTGGACTTTACATGGCAGCTTGAACCACTACACTACATATTTATCTCGTACAAGATATATCTTTTAAATTGGAATCCATATATACCCCTTAGAGTAGGTTATATTTTAATAGTTTTGATAAAATAAATCATTGCACAATGATTACTTAATTTGGAAATAATGATAGAATAACAAATCATGATATATCCTAGTAGGTGCTAGCTATATACCAACACCTCTTGTCATTGTAAACACTATCTTTACAAATTTGAGGTGTTAGTGCTTTTCATTGTTTTAATGCAAAAACACCTTCTGGGATTTCAGAATTTTCATGCCACATGTCATCGTTTTAATGGTAGCTATTTATATTATAATATCACGGTTCCATATAGTTTCAAAATATTTTATTATTCATTTATTTACATTTAAATTTCATAATAAATGTGTCAATTATAATGTTTTCTAACTATTAGGTTCAAAACATGCCATGTGGCACAATATAATTAGATAATTATTTTTCATTTACGCACTACATCTAACATTGTATAAGTCAATTTTGATAAAAACTAAAAAAGTTCCTATACATTCGTACATTGTATTTCATTTGTTTTTATGGAAATATCATATTTTTATTGTGTTTCATCTATTTTAAGCTATAGCCACATGTCAACATTTCACTGGTTGTTATTTATATTATAATATCATGGTTTCATATTATACTAGTTTCTTTACATTTTAATTTCATAATAAATGTGTAAATTATAATGTTTTCTAACTATCATGTTCAAACTTAACACGTGGCACAAAGTAATTGGAGAATTATATTTCATTAGCGCACTACATCTAACATTATCCAGGTGATTTTTGATAAAAATAAAAAGAAATAAACCTATAAATTGATATAATTTATTTCTACTATTTTAGTATAATATTATAACTTTTATTACGTTTCAACTATTTTAAGCTATAACCAATAACAAAAGGTTTTTTTTTCAATATTTTTTATTTTTTCGATATCCTACACCTTTTCTCAATGAGTGGAAAATTCAAAATTTGAATTGCGAATTCCCCCACATTTTTTGAGAATTTGAAATTTCAATATTAGCACAATTTCCTTGCTATGATTTTCAAATTTACATATCCCACACTTTTTATAGTTTCAAAATTTCTAATGTGGATTGTGTAGGAAATAAATATTAAATACCATGGAGAACTAGTTTTTAGGGGTTTTGTTTTTTTGGTCTTGTAGAACAACTTGTGAAATCATAGAAAAATATAAGGAAACCAAAGATTGCAGGGCCAAATGCAAGAATCCTAATCATTTTGGCCAGGGAATAATCATTCAATAATTATAATCTCGTTTGTGGATTAACAAAAAGGATGCTTACACACTGGGAAACAAAAGGGGTTGAGGGAAAATAATAAAAATAGTTATCTTGAGGTAGTAGTCGGTGGTTTCAATGGCATCACCAATCAATAAAAATATCAGATCTAAAAAGGTATATATAAAAAAATTATGCTATACTAAATGTGCAATTTTTTATTGTGGCTTATACAAGTTGTTTTGTCTTCGACCAAAGCCTATTTTTTATACCTCAGTCCATCCATGTTTTTCCCTACAAAAATGCACTTCTACGGACCAGCTCGATTTCCAATTCTGGTTATTTTTTTTTCAAACTACATTGTGAATACTAGTTCATGTATTTTTCATGTCAATCCAACCCTTCTTTTCCCTACAAAAATGCAATTGCGCCCAACTCTCTTACCAGGTTTCCTTCTAATCATTTTGTCACACCGCATTATTTTTAAAGAAAATAATGAATTTTTCTAGGGGCCCTAGCCAAGAAAATTTAATCACTTTTAAGCTCTGGTTTTTATTTCATTTGAACGCTTTCAAGTTTTCACCGATCTATGTCCCCCTCTAGATTGTTTTTCCCGATAATGATGGCTAGTCGCCTAAACACTAGTTTTTAAAATTTTAATGTTTAACGAGACTTAAAATATTGTTTTGGTATTCATTACGTCTGCAATTTTTTTCCATTTAATATGATGATAGAAATAACCCGAGGTAAATATTTCATAGTACATTGTTTATATGGTTGTCACGTTGACTTTTTGAGAAGATATTTTAGGTTAACAAAATCGTCAATAGAAGGTTAAACATATTATATTAGGTTTTCAATTGTGAGATAATTTTTTGTGTAATGGAAGGTTAAACATATTATATATATGCCTAAATTTTATCTATAAAATATTATAATCACTATGTATTTAAATTTATATATTAAATATTTCAATCACTATGTATCTATGTATGTTATTCAGGACGATATAATTCATTTAAAACAATATTATTAGTAGGCCACATATTATTGGCGGAAGATAAAGTGTTGGCATATATATTAATTCATTAGGGTTGTTGTGGAAGGCCACAATATTATTAGTCTATCTAGAAGGCCAAAAACTAATATTATTTGGATATTAGTTGTCCTAGGATTTTACAAAAATAAGAAAGCTATTGTAAAGCTTAATGGCCACTAGGGTATAACTTAATACCATATTTGTAGCTTAGTGATTAGTACTCAATAATGCATATCATGAAGTCATACACCACTAAGATATTACCACATGATAATATTTGGAACATAGTTGTCACTAGGATTTAACAAATTAAAGAAAGATATTGCGAGTCTAGCATCTGTTAGGTATTTCTATAACATATTATTTTGAGCTTAGCGGTCATTAGGGTTTCACAAAATAAATAAAGATATTGTAAGTCTAGCGTTCATTATGTATTGTTGCTAGGTTATACCTCAAAAATGTTTTTGGGCTTAGGGATTGGTAGTCAACAACAAATATCATGAAATTATACACCACTAAGACAGGTCTGCAAAATATTATTTAGAACATAGTGGTTCTTTAGGATTTATCAAAATAAAGAAAGGTATTGCGAGTCTAGCGTCTGCTAGGTATTTCCGCAACATATTATTTGTACCTTAGCGGTCGCTAGTATTTCACAAATTAAATTAAGGTAGTATGAAATTAGCATCCTCTATGTACTAGAACAACATAATATTTTAAAAAATATTTCTACAGATTTACCATTTTAAATGAAATTGATTTGAGCTTAGCGATTCTAGCCTTTACAATGATGTAAAAATTTAAGCTTTGCATTCGTTAGGATTTAACACATAAGATTTGGGTCATAGAGGTCACAAGAATTTAACACATTAACATAAGATTATAGGAGGCTAGCATCTGCTAGAATATGCGTACTCATAATGTTTGCAAGTTGTTGGCGGTATGCTTTAACAAATCAAATTAACAAATTTTGAGCTACATGGCATCTAGTTGTTTCCACAATATAATATTTCAAGCTTGGATGTCTTGAGCATTTAACAAGATGAAGTATGAAATTTTTAGCTTGACATCCACTATCTTATGATGCAACATATTATTTGAAGATATGTTGTCGCTAGGATTCAACTAAAAACATGTCAGATATTGCAAGCTTAGCGGCCACCACTAGGTTATGCCTTGAAAACATTTTCTGAGCTTAGAGATCGGTACTCAAGAATGGATATCATGAAGTTATATGCCACTAAGACACTTCCAAACATATTATTTGGAGCTTAGCACCATAGGATTTCACAAAATAAAGAAAAATATTAGAAGTCTAGCATTCGCTAGGTATTTCCGTAATATATTATTTGTACCTTAGCGGTTCAAGTAGGATTTAAGAAATTAAATTAAATTAGTATGGAACTATTATCCTCTACATATTGCAACAACATAATATTTAAAAAAGGTTTCTACAGGATTTACCATTTTAAATGAAATTGATTTTAGTTGAGTGTCTCATTAGCCTTTACGATGATGTAACAATTTAAGTTTTGTGTTTGTTAGGATTTAACACATAAGATTTGGGTCGCAGAGGTCACAAGAATTTAACACATTAACATAAGATTCCATGAATATGTGTACTCATAATGTTTGAAAGATATCGGTGGTATTCTTTAACAAATTAAATTAAGAAGTTTTGAGCTACATGGCATCTAGTTACTTCCATAATAGAATATTTCAATCTTGGATGTCTCGAGCATTTAACAAGACGAAGTATGAAATTTTTAGCTTGATGTTTGATATATTATGTTGCAACATATTATTTTAAGATATTCCACCATTAGGATTCATCTCAAAACATGTTAGATGTTGTGCTTAGCGGTGCTAGGTTATGCCTCAAAAACATTTTATGAACTTAGAGATCGGTACTCAAGAATGGATATCATGAAGTTATACGCCATTAAGACACTACCGCAACATATTATTTGGAGCTTAGCGGCCGCTAGGATTTCTCAAAATAAAGAAAGATATTGAAGTCTATTGTCTATTACGTACTTCCGCAATATATTATTTTTTCCTTAGTGGTCCATAGTATTTCAAAATTAAATTAAAGTAGTATGATTCTAAGATGTCTAAAATTAAATTAACGTAGTATGATTCTAAGATGTCTGAAATTAAATTAAATTAACATATCAAATTAACAAGTTTTGAGCTACATGGCTTTTAGTTTCTTCCATAATAGAATATTTCGAGCTTGGATGTCTCGATAATTTAACAAGATGAAGTATGAAATTTTTAGCTTGACGCCTGTTATCTTATGTTGTAACCTATTATTTGAAGATATTTTATCACCAGGATTTAAGTAAAAACATGTAAGATATTGCAAGCTTATCGGTCATTGGTTTATGCCTCGAAAACATTTTCTAAGCTTAGAGATCGGTACTCAAGAATGGATATCATGAAGTTATACACTGCTAAGACACTACCAAAACATGTTATTTAGAGATTAGTGCCCACTAGGATTTCACAAAATAAAGAAATATATTGGAAGTCTAGCATCTGCTAGGTATTACCGCAACATATTATGTGTACCTTAGTGGTTGCTAGGATTTCACAAATTATATTAAAGCAAAGATGAAATTAGCAATTTCCTCTACGTACTATAACAACATGATATTTAAAAACTATCTCTACAGTGATTTACCATTTTAGATGAAATGGATTTGAGCCGAGAGGCCGCTAGCCTTTACAAATATGTAACAATTTAAGAATTAGGTTTGTTAGGATTTAACACATAATATTCCAGGAGGCTAGCATCCACTAGAATATGCATACTCATAATGTTTGCAAGTTGTAGGGATATTCTTTAACATATTAAATTAAAAAATTTGAGCTACATGTTTTTATCTTATCATCCACTATCTTATGTTGCAACATATTATTTGAAGATATGTTGTCACTAGGATTCAATTAAAAATAGGTAGGATATTGCGAGGTTAGCGGCTGATAGGTTATGGATCAAATTTTTTTGATCTTAGCGTTTGTTTCCAAATAACAAATATCATGAAGTGATACAATGCTAAGACATTGCTGAATCATAACATTTGAAGCATAATGGCCACTATTATTTAACAAAATATAGTAATATATTTCAAAATTAGAGTCCGCTAGGTATTGTGGAAAAATATTATTTGGATCTTAGCGGTTGCTAGGATTTCACTCATTTAATTAAGGTAGTATGAAATTAGTGGCCTCTACATACTACCTCAACATAAAAATTTACTATTAACATTTGTTAGTATTTAATGTAACATCCTCATTTTATACTTTAGAACAAGTGAATTTTTTTTTTTGATAATTGCATACTGGTTCTAAATACATAATTTAGAACTCACAAATCAATAACCATTCATATAACAGACAACCATATGCAGCTGTAATGACTCGGAGTACCTCCGATCTATTCATTCCATGACTCGGTAATCTACCGATCTATTCATGAGTAATAAGAGTCGGTGTTTTTATTTAACACATTACTCTTGCGGTTCTCTTCCCTAATCTGGGATTCAGAATGCTCTGTCCAAGGAATCTAACTGAATAATTGTTACTATTATTCATCGGCATCTCAACCAAGTGTCATGATACCCCGAATCTCCGTGGGCATCCATATAACATTATCACCTTGTTAATCTGCCTCCGAGTGATTCAGTTGTGAAAGGAAGGACTGACAGTAGTCAGTGTAAGACATTCTATATAACATATGAATGGGGTGAAGGACGTATTCCAGATTGACGAGTATGTCGTTAAGGAATACGAGACATGAACAGTATGTTTCAAATCTTTGGCCAAAGTATCGCAAGTCACGCTGATTGCGTTGTCCTAATTCACCTAGTCTAAGGGATGAGATGCCGATGAATAATGGTAACAATTATTCAGTTAGATTCCTTGGATAGAGCATTCTAAATCCCAGATTAGGGAAGAGAACCACAAGAGTAATCATTAAATAAAAACACCGACTCTTATTACTCATGAATAGATCGGTAGATTACCGAGTCATGGAATGAATAGATCGGAGGTACTCCGAGTCATTACAATGCTGCATATGGTTGTCTATTATATGAATGGTTATTGAATTGTGAGTTCTAAATTATGTATTTAGAACCAGATGCAATTATCAAAAAAAAAAATTCACTTGTTCTAAAAGTATAAAATGAGGATGTTACATTTAATGCATAATTTGGAGCATAGTGGTCGAAAGGATTAAACACATTACATTAAGATTCTAGGTGGCTGGAGTTTTGAGCTACACGACATCTAGGTGCTTCCACAATAGAATATTTTGTTCTTAGATGTCTCAAACATTTAACAAGAAAAAGAGTGAAATTTTAAGCTTGGTGTCTGCAAACTTATTTTTCAACATATTATTTGAAGATATGTTGTCGCTAGGATATTATGAACTCTTAGGTTGTTAAGATACTGCCACATCATAATAGTTGGAACATAGCGGCCGTCAGGATTTAACAAAATAGAGAGATATTTCGAGTCTCTTTGTATGATAGGTATTGCAACACCATATTATTTGTATTTTATGCCATAATGAAAAATTTGTAGCATTTCTCTAAAACATTTATCAAAACAAAAATCATGTTTAGATAAGTATAACATTTGGAATATATACACGATCATTGTATCAATTATAAATATTCATATATTAACATATCACAGTGCTTTCTCACCTATCTCACATACTAAAATGTATGATTCACTATGGTTCTTCCTTAACTACGGGGTGTTGTGGATTCGAGAATGTGGGCATGGTTGCTTCCTTAACTATGGGCTATTATTTAAATGAGCCCATAAGTACGCTTATTTCCAGTGTTTGTTCCTCTCATTTGGGACCTTTTTCCTCAACTCATTATCCCGCCTCATCAAAAGCTTTTTTGTAAATCTAAGAATCTATGGATATATTTTTCATGTTAGAAATCATTCTTCTATATAGCACAACATACTTGTCAAGAAAATACTTTTGACTATCACATGATTTTTTAGAAATTTCCTTCATAGTTGCTATTTTTGTATTTTTCCCTTGTTTTGGAAACAATCTCAATGACATGTGAAGTTTCTCCTTCATTTGCCTCATCTATTCTCCTTTAAAAATTAACCATGAATTTCTAAAGGGATGTTGCGAACTCTTCATCAAAAACCAATGCATGGTTTCCTTTAAATATTTCCATAACCGAAGCTTCTATGAAAACATGATTTCCTCTAGAAATAATGTCATCAAACTACAAATAGATTTTTCTCACTGTTCATTCCATTCCCTTAGTATTTTATCTCGTATAATTATCATATGTCTAACATATACCAATATCATCCATTATCATAATTGCAAGGTCTTTATAAATGCCTTTTTTAATGACATGCCCCGTATGCATTAATTTTTTCTGCAACAATGTCATCCATGTAATGATTTTTTCATTTTTTTGAAGAACTCTTCTACCTACTTCTATACACAGATGCAATTCTTTATAAACTTGTACAAGCCATGCAATGCCTCTTCTACATCAAAAACTATGTTGGGAGGAACTATGGCCTTTAATTGAGTTTTAACCTCTATATTTCTAGCACTTACTACTATCACTTGCTTCTATGGCTTCTTTTTTTGTGGCCCTTATAAAGGATTTCGGATCTTCCTGATATTGCAGCACTTGGGATCCTTTTGCTTTCATTTTCTTTATAAGAGTGAAGATGTCTTTTGAATTTTCATGCCAAACAATGGCTTGTTGTGTTGACATCTTCTTTTTAGCTACCCTTTTCAAGGTTCTCATCCTTGGATTGAATTCAATGTTCGATAAGGGATCTTCTTGTGTGTTCCAATCTAGATGTTCTTGGTAGGAAATTACAAATTGCTCTGCTGAATCATTTCTCACTTGTTGTGAAGTGGAGAGAGAAGATTGAGAGGGTTACACTGGGGCTTCGCTAGCTAGATCTTTATTCGGTTCGGACTAGAATTCTCAAAACTCGATCTAGATTAATTTGGTGGAGTTAAGGGAGCAAAGGTTATTGTGAATGTTATGAATACGAGATCTTTCTTTCTCTTCATATCATCCTTTTTAATAATTTATCTCGAGGTGGAACCACCCCTGACTCCTTCATATTCTACTAAATAAGGATATCTTCTATTTGGGTAATCCATACCTAGTCATTATCATCATGCACGTGAGAATACAATATATATTTAACTATCTTTTAAGGGAATTAAGGTGTCAGAAACCCTATTACTTTTATCATATTGTCTTAAATGGTTTTTGGGGATATGAAATTAATTCCTATGGGCTAGGGTAGCCTTTAAATTGAGCCACCTATTAGACATTTTGCGTCCCATAAAGACTGGGAAGGAGGGATGTGTTTTAATCTTCTTCTCCTTACACTTTAAAGAAATACCTTTGTAAATATGATATGCAACCTCTTGTACTACTAATTTTTCTAACACATAATATGGCAACTAAAAAGGTTTAAGGATCCCTTGATCATGATAACTATATATTATGGATAGAAGAATATGGCTCCCATATTCCTTATTGAAGTGAGGATGACATCAAATATTCTTGGTGGCATCATTTCATGTAATTATTGGTAGAGATCAGATACAAATAAGTGCATATATCTTGAATATGAGATTTGAAACAATGGGCATACAAGTTTGAATATTGCTCATTTACCCTCAAAGGGCTCAAAGGAGACCAAATTTGATAGAAATATGGACATTTGAGAACACCAATGACAACATCGAGAAGATAGGAAGCCATGTAAAATGGTTTCCCATGGTCAACGAAATTATTTCTTTGTGTCACTAAATTGAAACAGAGCACCTGACCTAAGGAGGGAATCTTGTCTTCATCAATAATAAAATAAAGTAACAAGATCCAGAAACATCCACCTTAGAGATTGACAAATTTCCATATAGCCTATTCATGAGTGTCATGCCAATGCGGACTCCTGGTCTAAACCTTTTAATAAGGATTTCAAACAACTTAGAATCATCCATATTATCCATCGGGTCAAATGCCCAACTCAGTAAACATCTCTTACTCTCATTTTGGCCATCCAGGACTCGATTGTGTTTGAGTTGTATAAGTAATCCAGCTCTAGAAGTTTATAATAACTTTTTATGCATTCCTAGCAAACAAACCTATTCTCTTTTTCCTTGATTTAGAAAATAATGACAAATCCTGGACTTGGCATGAAATAGATAGGAAGTGAACAAATATGGAAATGGAAGCACCTCTAGTTTAGTAGAAATTAAATAGAGACCAGCTCTTTTTATCACCCTTACGTCTCAAAACCATAGAACTTTCTCTTCCGGTATACCTGTTATGTCTATGACATCAACATCAACACTTTCATTTTGAATTATGGAATATAGAGCTGAGTAATGCTGAAATTCATCATCTAAGGCTGCTGGATCAAACACGGTATCTCTTATTACGTATTCGTTGTCATCAAAATATAAAATAATATATAGTATCACCATTTCCCACTCTCTCACCATGTTGAAAAATTTAAGGGCCATGAATGTTGCATACATCATTAACAGAAACAAATTCTAAGACAAATGACATAATTGATTTTATGGAAACATTCATATGTCCCTTATAACGAATATTAGGTAAGCTTAGAAAATAATTTCCAAATAAATGAAAGAAGTGTTGATCCTAGCGAGTCACCAGAGTCAGCAATTACTAAATATTTAGATCTTAGCAGTCATTAGGCATTATTCACAGACTTATTATTAATGTAATGAGAAAAGCGTGGTTGTACATGCACCACTGAGGGTTCAAGATATACATAGTTTTAGCTGTGGTGTTCACTAGGTGTCATGGTAGTAAAAATATTAATGAAAAGATCTAAGTCTATCAATACAAGAACTCTTGAGGCTTCAAGACTTATGTAGTTAAGATCCTAGTGATCGCTAAGTTTAGAAACTATGCAAAATAGTTCATGACAATTAACACATAACATATTTTGAAAGGATTATCCGTTGTCTGAAAACCATCCACATTGCTTAGATATCATGAAAGGAAAGTTTGAAAACATAGATGTTAGCAAGAGAGAGGATTTAATTTGACATATGAATGGGCATGTTTAACATTACTTGGTAATTAACACCAATTGAATGGACTAGTGTAAAGGCCATTAAGATTTAATTTTTGAATTTTGAAAAGAGTGTGCGAGAAACAAAACACAATAATGGGTCCAATGGTCGCTAAGCATAATTTGTTAAACAAAAAATGTTTAGTTATCCCATAACACATTTTGTAAATAATAATGTAGGACCCCTAAATACCTAACTAGTTTTATTTGAAATCAAGCATTGGAGTATGCCATAATTCACATCTATTTGTATCAAATAAAATGCTTCATAGCCACAAAACTCCATTACTAATTGAAAGGAATGACTTAAAGACCACTAGGATTTTCCAGTTCTTAATTTAAAAAGAGAGATACTTTCATTACCTCTTGTCATAGAAATCACTAGTTGTACAACTTTAGAATGATTGTAATTGTCAATGACTATAATTGTATCAAGTTAGTTGCATGTTACCTAGTGGAGCCAATTATTGCACTACTTTCCATCAAGAGGGATCAAGAATTTCTCTTTGTATCAAATAAAATGCTTAGCAACCACTAAGCTCCATTACTAGTCTATCTTAGTGGTTGTTGGGCTCCTATCATTAACATTTTCCATTGTAATCACTATCTATTCAACTATGGATTGCTAAGTTCAGAAACTATGCAAAATTATTCTTGACAATTCACACGCAACATATTTTGGAAGGATTATCCATTGTATGACAACCATCCACATTGTGTATATCTAAGTCTAATCTAATTCTATCAATAGAAGAAATCTTGAGGCTTCAGGACTTACGTAGTTTAGATCCTAGCGATGGCTACATTTAGCCACAATGAAATATTTAGAGATTGGTCGTATCTATGTATTATCCACCAAACAACTATTATTAGAATGAGAAAATTTCTCCAATCTTTTAATTGGTGGGGTGTCAATATATACATAGTGTTGATGTAACGCCACCTAAATTCTCCCTATTCAAGACCAAGAAGAACCTAGGTTTAGTTAGGAAAAGTTAAGGAATAATATATATATATTTTAAAGTGTTCCCAACAAAATTCCAGACTCCATTACAACAGTTATCAAAACATCATACACAACACTAGGAGAGAAAAATTCATCCCTAGAGTAGATATCTTATCTTCTTATGGGGTGCATGGAATAAATTTCCCCGGGCGCAGAGGAGAGGCACGGAAAGAAAATTTTCTTCCGAGCACGGAAGAGAGGCACGGGAGAAACTCTTTTTCTCCCAAAGTGCGGAAGAGACTCTTGTTCTCCCGGGCATGTAAGATGGGCATGAGAGAGACTCTTTTTATCTCGAGCATGAAATATGAGTATGGGAGAGACTCTTTTTCTCTTGGGCATGCAAGATGGGTGAACATGAAGCTTTTCCTCTTTTGGGCACACAAGACACTTTTCCTCTTCTTTGAACTTCATGAGGCCATAAATTTTGATAGGAAGCCCTAGTTTTGGAAAACGAGGACTTTTAGAAAGCTCTTGACATCCTCTTTTAACAAAAACCTTAATAATTTAGTTTGGATAAAGTTTTAAGGTTCAATTTTTAGAAAATGCTCTATATGCTTATAAAATGAAAACTAGGAACACTTGACTTATAAAATTTTTTTCAATTTGACCTCCCTCCTTTCTCAACATGCCAAAAAGACATGGAGAATTTCTCTTAGAGGGATTTAGGATGGATTGCAAGGTATAATTTTGTTGATTGAAGATCAATTCGAAATTTCTCAATTTTGATAGCAAAACAACTGTAGTTTTGCCTTTGTTCGATTTGAAAGGATCCTTAACCATTTCTTAAGTGGTTTAGTTTTTTTGGGGTCACCTTAAACATATTAAGTTCAATTCAATGTTTCATTTTATTATTCATTGTTGTAGGGGTCATTCTATACATTTTTGATAAAAATTTGTAGAGTTTACAGTGAAATAAAAAATGAAGTTTATACATTTCAAAACAGAGATTAATCTATTTCTTTTTCCACACTATAAAAACATTGAATTCATTCCATGCTAGTTTTAAATAGTTATCTTTCCTTCAATCAAATGTAGAAACAAGAATGCAGCTTCTATTTTTTATCAAATCATGCATTTCTTCAAAAATAGAGTAATGTATTTTCTTCATACGTATTCACTTTTTCATCTTTCCAATAGAGATTTCAAAATACATTCAACAATCAGATTTCAATTCCTAATAATGTCATTTGAGGAATATAATACAATCTTCTATTAATTCAAAATGATATCCTTACAACATTCTTTTTTGTTCCTTGAAATACAACATACGAATACGAATCTTTCCTTTCTTTTATTCAAAACCAAAATACAGAGCACATCTCTTTCATATTTCAAATTACAACTATCATAGCCAATAAAAAAATCTTTCCATCAAAAATATATTAAATTTTCATCCACTTATAGTGGGAAAAGGTTTTACAAAAAGAAGTCTGACAAGGGACTGTCAAAACTATCTTTTCCTTTTCTCCCGAATGTGACAGATGAAGATCCTCCATTTATTTCAATTTTATCACAACAAAGGTAGGGGAGAGGTAGTGCTCTTCACCTAACCAAGACATTAAATGAAAGGAGAAGCCATCCTTCTTCATTTCCCCCTAAGCCCTAACAACAATGCAATAAGAAATGCGACTCAACTCATGGTAATATCAGATTCCACATCACAAAGAAAATATTTCAACATGCACATTTCATATTAAAACATAGTCTAAAACAAAAAATAGTTTTAAAACGACATGAAAGACAACAAAAAAACTCAGGCTTCTTTATGCAAGCCAAAGGAGCAAGAAACTATGGGGATGTTACTTATGCCTCCCAAAGGGGAAATGGGTATCACCACCTGAGAACAAACTGCCAAATACATATCATTTCAAATCCCGACATAGCCTTGTGCCTCCCCAAGCACCCCTTATTCCTCACATTTCCTTATGCCTCCCCAACCTCTTATGACACCCCATAACAAGTAAAGAAATACAAGCTATTTCTTTGCAAGGTGGAACCTAAATCCCAACTCCCTCCTCGCTTATACCTCCCAAAACACTCATGCCTCCCACAAAATATACCTTATAGTATTTTCCCACACCATTCCTAGGCCATCTACCCAACAGTTGACAAACATGCTTAAACATTCAACCATTTACATATACAATAAAAGAAAGAAGAGCATTTCAAGAGCCAAGCTCCTACCTCTCCATGATGGAGTTTGTTCCAAGGTTCCAAAACAAAAGCTCTTTCAATGCAAGCAATCCAAAATCAACCAAGCACAAGTATTCAACAATCTTCAAACTTCTCCAAAGCAAGAGCTCTCCAAACCAAAAGAAGTCTCCCAAAAAATGAAGTGATAAAAGTGAAGCAACCCAAAACAAGCTAAAGAATTTCAATTTATAGAAGAGGGAAGGGAAGAGGATGAAGTGGATCCATGTAGGATGCCACATCACACATCCTCAACCCCAACAAAAAAGTCAACTTCATTCTCCAAAGCATATTAAATGGGTGGGTGAATAATATGACAGTTTTACTTACACACTCAAATCAAACACACACCTCAAAGGACTGAAATTAAAACATGTAAGAAAAGTGCAATAAAAATTCAACTTGAATTACAAAATGCATAAATAAGTGATAAATTTAATGCTCCAACCATAGGTAAGGTTGGTATATAAATTTAAGAGGTATGGGACAAGTTTAACTTGTCCCACAAGCCTCCAAAATCAGCCTCTAAGGACAAATTCAAATTTCAAAGAAGATGAAATGTTTCATACTCCAAAATCAACTTACATATCTCTTGCACATTACTTACACCTTTCTTACAACACTTTTAACTCAAGGCCAACAACTCTATTAATTACTTTATTATGACATTTTTTAATTAATTAACTTAACAACATGATTACTCATAATACTAACACATCATTTAGTAAATAATGAAAGGGGTCAATGCACCACAAAATAAACACATGTAAACATTAAAAAAGGAACCAAATAAAAGAAAATACATAAAATCCCTTAGTCACATTTAAAGGTGATCCCCCATGGGAATCCCTAACACAAACAAATACAAATAGCTTGCCATGGTGACCTTGTTGAATTCATCTAGAATTCCAATGTGGTTGGTCGTTAATCCTTGATGTTTGTTGTGATATTTTCAACTCTGCAAAATACAAATACTTCCTTCACCTCTTGGCCATATCAGAACATCAAATGAATATAAATATAATTTCAAGATCATCAATATATATGTGAATCACAACAATCATCAAGACAATCAACAGTATCACTTACAATTTCATCCACAACTATATCATCATCAATTTTAATTCAATTCTCATTTTCTAGGTCTACTCAAAATATCCAAATATCACAAGTCTAAACAACATCTATAACATAACCATGTCAAACAGTATATCAACATCAATATCTAAAATGTCTCTAATAATCATCACGCATCATATAAGAATCAAAGTCAACAATAATCCATGATCAAACATCTAACATCATACTAAATCAAAACTATAATAATGTCCATGATATAGTCAACAGTGTCATGATCAGTATCAAAAGGTGTTAAAGGGAAGTGGGCACTACATCCCCCTCCCCTTAGACTCAACTTCCTCCTAGAAGTCACTTAAATAGATATGGGAATGGAACTCGTAGTAAAAGTGGCATCCTCCCAAGTAATCAGTAATCTCATAATGTGAATGGGCTCCACCATCACTTGCCCCTGATCCTACACCTATAATGAGGTCTAAAATAGCACATGAGAAGGATCTACAATATATCTCCTAAGAATTGAAACATAAAACACATCATGTACACAAGACAAGCTAGGTGGCAATGCTAGATGGTAGGCTAAAGGGTCGATACGCTCCAAGATCTCAAAAGGACCAATGAATATAGGATCTAACTTAGAAACTTTTTGATAATAGATAGGGATTTTATGTGGCTCTGACATGAAGGAACACCTTCATGCCCACATCAAAACTACGGTTAGTCCTATGCTGATCTGCATACTTCTTCTACCTATCTTGTGCCTCCTGCAGTCTCTGTCTAATCAAAACCACATGTTGCTCCATGTCCTATAACAAAGCTGGTCTAAGAGAAACCATGTCCTCTAACCTGTCCTAGCTAAGAGGTGTCCTGCACTCTCTACCATACAAAGCTTGAAAAGGAGCCATGCCTATAGAACTCAAAAACTATTATTGTAGGCAAACTCCACCAAGTACAGGTACTCCTCCCATCTCGACTAATGATCCATAACATACATCCTGAGCATATCCTCTAAAAATTGATTCACCCACTCCATCTATCTTAGGGTGATATGTTGTACTGAAATTGATCTTCATCCTGAGGGCATGCTACATGGTAGTCCAAAAATGAGAAATATACAAGGATCGCGGTCACAAACAATCTTTTGGGGAATCTCGTGTATCCTGACAATCTCATCCAAATAAATCCATGCCATTGAACTAGCTGTATAAGTGGTCTTCACCGGAGAAAAGTGATCCACTTTTGTCAATTTATCCACCGTGACCATGATGGCGTCGTGGTGATATCTCGACATTGGTAGCCTAACAATGAATTCCATAGAAATGGTGTCCCACTTCCATTCCGGTATAGCATGAGGAAAGAGAAGGCCAAATGGATGTTGATTCTCAGCCTTCACTTTTTGGAACACTAAATATCATGACACAAACTGAGCCATGTCTCTACGAAGTCCTCTCTAGTGATACAACTGTCTCAAAGTAGCGTGCATCTTCTTCACCCCGGAAGGGCTGAATAGGGTGCATGATGTGCCTCTATTAAGATGTCCTACCTCAAGCCTCCATCTTTGGGAACATAAATCCAAACTTTGTACCTAATAATTTCATCTTCCTTTAATGAAAAACCATCAAAATTACCCTCAAGGGGTCTATGGGACTCGATCTCTGCTCTCGCTGCAATGTAGAAGCTATCAAGAAAAATTTGTTGTAGAATCCTGCTCCACAAATATATGCCCACTGAAGTGGCCATAACCACATGTCTTCATCTGCTAAGAGCATCTACAACCACATTCTCATTCCTTTTCACATGCTCTATTTCCATATCATACTCGCAAAGTAACTCCATCCAACGCTGTTGATGAGTGTTGAGATTAAGTAGTGTGAAGAGATGGTGAAGAATCCAGTGATCTTTCCTGAGTGTGAATCTCTAACCAAGAAGAAAGTTTCTCCATCAAACCAAAGCATGCACAACTTCCGTAAGGTCAAGATCATGAGTCAGATAATTGAGCTCATAATATTTGAGTTTGCGAGACTCAAAAGCCACTACTCTATCCTCCTACATTAATACACCTCCAAGTCCTACCAAAGAAGCATATGTGCATACAAAAACTCACCCCGTAGATCTAGCACTTTGTAAGAATAGGTGTTGTAGTGAGACATTCCTTCGATTCTCAAGGCCTACTCACATCTCTGTCGACCAAACAATCATCTTCCCTATCTCTGCTTTGAAGGGAAGTGATGTGATGCGTAATCTAAGAGAAGTCCCAATAAATCACCTGTAATAAATTTCTAACCCCATGAAGTTACGCACCTCTATCATAGTAGTGGGTCCTAGCCAATCCATAATAGCTCTAATATTAGAAGGATCAACTATAATACCTTCCTCAAAAATGATGTGACCCAAATATTGCACCTCTTTCTGAAAGAAGGCACACTTCTCCAAGTTCCCATAAAGCTACTACTCACGTAGGCACTGAAGAACCTGGAAAAGGTGCCCCTCGTGATCCTCACACGTAGGTGAGTAAATCAAAATTTAATCAAGGAAAATGAGCATGAAGTGATCTAAGAAAGTCCTAAATACCCCATTCATCAAATTCATAAATACTGCAGGGGCATTCATCAAACCAAAAGACACCACTGTGAACTCATAGTGCCCATATCTCGTATGAAAAGTGGTCTTATGAATATCCACCTGTGTAATCCTCAGATGATGGTAACCTAACTTAAGATCAATCTTAGAGAAAATTGTGGCTCCCTTTATCTAATCAAACAAATCATCTATGCACAGAAGGGGATAACGATTCTTGATCGTTACCTTGTTTAGCCGTGCGTGTCAATAAACAACCATAATAATTCATCCTTCTTCAAAAAATTCAATGGTGCACCCCAAGTGGATACACTAGGATGGATTATTCCTTTCTCTAAAAGGCCCTCAAGCTATAACTTGAGCTTACAGATCTCTGGTGTGGTCATCTAATAAGGTGCTTGTGAGATAGGCTCTACTCCCAAAACAAGATCTATATGAAAATAAATATCACGTGGGGGTGGTAACCCCAATAGATCCCCTAGATAGATATCCAAAAACTCTCTCAAGAGGGGATGATAATATAGCAATGGTCCACAAGTTCCATCCTCCAGCTTTTCACTTGATGAAATAGCATACATTTGACAACCCCGTCACACACATTGCTTGAGCTGCATAGCGGAGATGGTTCGAATGGAAATAGGTCTCCTAACCCCTAAGATCACTGACTCAACTCCTAGATCATCTGCGTAAGATATGATCTTGTGGTAACAATCCACTCTAGCTCGTGTGCAAATAACTAGTCCATTCCCAAGATGACTCCATAAGATCCCAACGAAAGGATACGTAGATACAAGGTAGCGGTGAAAGGTCCCAAATCCACTACACACTCTTTAAATAAGGATTCTAATAAGATCTTGGCTCCGAATCCATCTCAACATCCTAAATAACACCCTATATAACTACCACTAGCCTGCATCACTCTACTAAAGATGGTGTAATAAAAGAATCCAAAGAACCAGAATAAAAAAATAGAGGTAGGAATATCACCAATGTCTACCTGTGGTCTCAATCATGGTAATATAATTTCCAGCTTGGTAGTTCTTGTCCATTGCATACATCCGATGACTATGTCCCATGTCACTAATGGTAGGATTTGAGATATGTGTCTTATCCTTATTAATAAGGTTACGAGGCGCCTCTCCAAAAATGTCCATCAACACCGCAACCAAAACACCTGATCCTCTCCCATGTGTAGCAAGTCTAGCTGGTACTCTAGAGGTATGTGGTGTGGATCTTGATGATCCAGTATACAACTGTTGAGGTCTCTGCTAGTGAGCTCCTATTGACCGAGCCCTCAGCACCCTATGTTATGATGGGACCCCTAGGAGGAGGCCTCATACTTTGACCTCTGTGTGCATCAAATCTTTGTGGAGGTCTATAAGGTGGATGAGACTGCTGCTATTATTGTGGTCTAAAGATGACTATGTTGAACCCTATCCACCATGAGGAGGAGGTACTGGCCCTTGGATCTATTATCTTGCACTCCGCTATATACGGCTCCAAACTCATTCTCTAGCTTGCTAGGTCTTCCCCGAGTCTCCTCTCGTTATATAGGCCTTCTCAATAGCCTCAACTAATGTCAGTGGACAATGGATCTACACTACACCTCCAATGTCTAGATTCATACCCCGGATGAACATATGGATTTATACCTACTCATCCTACATGTAGTCAACATACTAGAGTAGATCTAGAAATCTACTCTCATACTCTGCTACTGTAAGAGATGCCTGTTAGAGGTCATGAAATTCATCTATCCTCTATTGTATGAACCTCTGTGACAAATATCTTCTCTTGAAATGCTCCTTAAAGAGCTTCTAGGTAACTATCTCAAAATCCACATGGAGATTCTACTCCTCCATCCTACACGGAATAACTACTCCATCTCTCAAGTAGATGGATCATAACATGAGCTTTCATGTTGCTAGAACAAGGGTAGAGCTTGAAGCATCCACTCAAGCTCACCAACCAGGCCTTTTCCTGAAATCCACCTATGTCACTAGAATAATGTGATGGTTGTAGCTTTAAGATCTCCCTAATGTGGTCTGAAGTTATGTAGTCTGACGACCCCTAGGCCTCCCTACATGCTCATCTCTAAGCCTAGGGCTCCGAGACCTATCTCTGTGTCCTGAAACTCGGTCTCCCTGTCCCCTCTATGGTGACTCTGCTATGACTGACTCTACATGTGATTCTCTCCTCTATTCTCCTCGCTATGCCAAGGAGATGCACGAGCCTCAATGGATGTCACCCTATTGTGTCTGACTAGATGTTCTCCTATAGTCCTTCCGGTAGAGCGACATTAAAATCTGAAGTGTCTCAGAAATCTATGGTACGATAGCCTTACAACATGATCTAGTGATGGTAAGTCTAGGTCTATGTGAAGTGACCCCTCGTTTTATCTGTGCCTCTTGCACGGACAATGAGAGATTTAGTTCACTATTTCGGGTTTTATTCAATTTTCCATGTTCACTAAAAATGCAATTTTAAACAAAGTTGTTCTCTAGATTTGAAAGTGTGCTAGGTTTAATATTGTACTAGGTTTAAAGTTCATGTCTCAAGTCTTCTAGTGTGCCCAAGGGTCCAAGATTTTGAACCCATGGCTCTAATACCAAGTGTAACACCACCAAAATTCTCCCCACTCGAGACCAAGAACAACCTAGGTTTAGTTAGGAAAAGTTAAGGAATAATAATAATTTTTAAAAAAGTGTTCCCAATGAAATTCCAGAGTCCATTACAACAGTTATCAAAACATCCTACACAACACTAGGAGAGAGAAATTCATCCCTAGCATAGATAGATTATCTTCTTATGGGTTACGTGGAAGAAATTTCCCCAAGTTCGGAGGAGAGGCATGTAAAAAACTTTTCTTCCAAGCATGGAAGAGAGATGCGAGAGAAACTATTTTTCTCCCGGGCGTGAAAGATGGGTGTGGAAGAGACTCTTGTTATCCCGGGTGCACAAGATGGGCTGGAGAGACTCTTATTCTCCCAAGCATGAAATACATGCGCGGAGAGACTATTTTTCTCTTCTGGACATGTAAGACGGGTGCACATGAAGCTTTTCCTCTTCTTGGTGCACAAGATTCTTTTCCTCTTTTGGGTGCGCAAGACGCTTTTCTCTTCTTTGAACTTCATGAGGCCATAACGTTTGATAGGAAGCTCTGTTTTTGGCAAACAAGGACTTTTCTAAAAGCTCTTGACGTTCTCTTTGCATAGAAAATTTAAGAATTCAATTTGGATAAATTTTTAAGGATCAATTTTGAGAAAACGCTTTGAGGGATTATAAAATTAAAACTAGTAACACTTGACTTATAATTTTTTTCAATTCAACCTCCCTCCTTTCTCAACACTCCAAAAACATGGAGGGTTTCTCTTAGAGGGATTTAGGATGGATTGCAAGGTATAATTTTTTGATTGATTGAGGTCAATTCAAAATTTCACAATTTTGACAAGAAACGATTATGCAGCTTTGTCTTTGTTTGATTTGAAAGGATCCTTAACCATTTCTTAAGTGGTTTAGTTTGTTTGGGGATGCCTTAAACATATTAAGTTCAATTCAATGTTCCATTTTATTGTTCATTTTGCGGGGTCATTCTCGTATAATTTTGATAAAAAATTTAGAGTTTACAATGAAATAAAAATGAAGTTTATACATTTCAAAACAAAGATTAATCTATTTCTTTTGCCACACTATAAAAACATTGAATTCATTCCATTCTAGTTTTAAATAGTTATCTTTCCTTCAATCAAATGTAGAAACAAGAATGCAGCTTCTATTTTTTTAAATCATGCATTTCTTCAAAACAGAGTAATGTATTTTCTTCATACATATTCACTTTTTCATCTTTCCAACAGAGATTTCAAAATACATTCAACAATCATATTTCAATTCCTAATAATTCCATTTGAGGAATATAATACAATCTTCTATTAATTCAAAATGATATACTCATAAAATTATTTTTATTGTTCCTTGAAATACAACATACAAGAATATGAATCTTTCCTTTCTTTTATTCAAAACCAGAATACAGAGCACATCTCTTTCATATTTTGAATTACAGCTATCATAGCCAATACAAAACATCTTTCCATCACAAAATATATTACATTTTCATCCACTTCTAGTGGGAAAAAGGTTTTACAAAAAGAACTCTCACAAGGGATTGTCAAAACTATATTTTCCTTTTCTCTAGAAACACAACATGAAGATCCTCCATTTATTTCAATTTGATCACAACAAAGGCAGGGGAAAGGAAATGCTCTCCACCTAACCAAGACATCCAATGAAAGGAGAATCCATCCTTCTTCATTGGCCCCCGAGCCCCAACCACAATGCAATAAGAAATGTGACTCAACTCATGGCAACAACAGGCTTCCACATCACAAAGGAAATCTTTCAACATGCACATTTCATATTAAAACACAGTCCAAAACAAAACAACAATTTTACAACCACATGAAAGATAACAAACAAAACTCAGGCTTCTTCATGCAAGCCAAAGGAGTAAGAAAATATAGGGAATGATACTTATACCTCCCAAAAGGGAAATGGGTATCACCACCTGAGAACAAACCACCAAAATACATATAATTTCAAATCCTTGACATACCCTTATGCCTCCCCCAAGTACCCCTTTTTCCTCACATTTCTTTATTCCTCCCCAACCTCTTATGGCACCCCATAACGTGTAAATAAATGCAAGCTATTTCTTTGTAAGGTGGAACCCAAATCCCAACTCCCTCCACACTTATACCTCCCCAAAACACTTATGCCTCCCACAAAATATACCCCATAGTCTTCTCCTACACCATTCCTAGGCCATCTACCCAACAACCCACAAACATGCTAAAACATTCACAACAATAACATTCAACCATTTACATATACAATAAAAGAAAGAAAGAAGAGCATTTCAAGAGCCAAGCTCCTACCTCTCCATGATGGAGTTTGTTCCAAGTTCAAAACAACAAGCTCTTCCAATGCAAGCAATCCAAAATCAACCAAGCACAAGTATTCAACAATCTTCAAACTTCTCCAAAGCAAGAGCTCTCCAAACCAAAAGAAGTCTCCCAAAAATGAAGTGATAAAAGTGAAGCAACCCAAAACAAGCTAAAGAATTTTAATTCATAGAAGAGGGAAGGGAAGAGGATGAGGTGGATCCATGTAGGATGCCACATCACACATCCTCAACCCCAACAAAAAGTCAACTTCATTCTCCAAAGCATATTAAATAGGTGGGTGAATAATATGATAGTTTTACTTACACACTCAAATCAAACCCACACCCCAAAGGACTGAAATTAAAACATGTAAGAAAAGTGCAATCAAACATTCAACTTGACTTACAAAATACATAAAGAAGGGCTAAATTTAACTCTTCAACCATAGGTAAGGTTGGTATATAAATTTAAGAGGTATGGGACAAGTTTAACTTGTCCCACAAGCCTCCAAAATCAGCCTCCAAGGAAAAATTCAAATTTCAAAGAAGATGAAGTGTTTCATACTCCAAAATTAACTTACATATCTCTTGCACATTACTTACACCTTTCTTACAACACTTTTAACTCAAGGCCAACAACTCTGTTGATTACTTTCTTATGACATTTTTTAATTAATTAACTTAACAACATGATTACTCGAATACTAACTCACCATTTAGTAAATAATGAAAGGGGTCAATGCACCAAAAATAAACACACGCAAACATTAATAGAGGAACCAAATAAAAGAAAATACATAAAATCCCTTGGTCAAATTTAAAGTTGATCCCCCATGGGAATCCCTAACACAAACAAACACACACAAACAAATATAGTTGCCATGGTGACCTTGTTGAATTTAGCTAGAATTTCAATGTGGTTGGTCATTAATCCTCGATGTTTGTTGTGATATTTTTAACTTGTAAAATACAAATACCTCCTTCGGCCTCGTGGCCATATCAAAACATCCAAATGAATATGAATATAATTTCAATATCATCAATATATATTGAATCACAACAATCATCAAGACAATCAGTAGTATCTCTTACAATTTCATGCACAACTATATCATCATCAATTTTAATTCAATTCTCATTTTCTAGGTCTACTCAAAATATCCAAATATCACAAGTTTGAATAACATCTATTACATAACAGTATATCAACATCAATATCTAAAATGTCTCTAATAATCATCACGCATCATAAAATAATCAAAGTCAACAATAATTCATGATCGAACATCTAACATAATACTAAATCAAAACTATAATAATGTCCATGAAATAGTCAACAATGTCATGATCAGTATCAAAAGGTGTCAAAGGGAAGTGGGCACTATAGTTTATCTTAGTGGTTTTTATATTCATCCACAAAAAATATTTAGAGATTCTTTGTTTCTAGGCTTATTTCAAAGCCCAACTATTATTGTGATCAGTAATAGAACACCAATCCTTACACCACTAAGGGGTACATGGACACATTTATTTCTGATCTTAGCGATTGCTAGGGTTAGCCACAACATATTTTTTAGAGCTTAATGGTTTATAAGAATCATTAACAAATAAATATGTACTTCTTATTGTAGTTGTTACTACGATCAACCGTAATGATATACCTATAGCTTAGCGGTCGCTAGGCATCATTAATAGGAAAACTACTAATGCATTAACAAGAAAATATATAAATATTAACGGTCAATAACATCCACCTCAACAAAATATTTAGAGATTAGGGTTATAAAAACACCATTCAATGGAAATCTATCATTGACTTAAGAAAATGTTGTATTACATGTATACGTAAGGGATCAACATCTACTTATGTTTGATTAGTTAGTTGTAGGATCATGAATACGTCTCATTGCTAGACATCATTCATAGACTTACTATTAATGGAATGACCAAAGAAATGTTGTACAAACACCACTGAGGGGTCAAGATATACATTTTTTTAACCATGACATTTGCTAGGCGTCACTCCAATAAAAAATATTAATACTGAGAATGTTTTGTCAATACAAGAACTCTTGAGGCTTTAAGTCTTACGTAGTTTAGATCCTAGTGGTTGCTAAGTTGATCAACAACAAAATATTTAGAGATTGGTCGTATCTAGGATTTTTTCAAAGGACAACTATTATTAAAATGAGAAAAAAATCTACATTCTTTGAACTTGTAGGGGTAAAGATATACATAGTGTTGATATTAGTGGTTGATATGATCAGCCATAATGACCTTTTAAAAATTTCTTTGTATCTATGCTTATTTCAAGCACAACAGATTATTACTATGAAAAAATCCAATCCGATCACTAATAAGGGGTATAGACATCATTATTTCTTGTCCTAGTGGTCGTTAGGGTCACCCACATTATATTTTTGTAGCTTAATGGTGCATATAAATAATTATCAAATAAATTTGTGCTTCTTATCCTTCTTGTTACTACGATCAGCCCCAAGGATATACCCATAGCTTAACGATCACTAGGAATCATTAACAAAAAAATACTAGTGCATGAACAAGAATCTATATAAATCTTAGTGTTCAATAACATCTACCTAGATAAAATATTTTGAGCTTAGTGTTAGCAAAACACCATTCAATGGACATATATTTAATTAATCGAATTGTATAATCTCCTAGGTCATTAAATACCACAATGAGTACTCAAAACATACGAAATTCTATTTTTAGCGGTCTGTATAAGGTCAGCCATAACAAAATATTTACAAGCTTAGTGGTCACTATGATCAACATCGACAAAATATTTTGAACTTAGTGTTCACTAGGCATCATTCATTGGACATCTATTATTTTGTGTTGCATTACATGTTTTCTTCAAGGGTCACACATTTCTTAGCTCTCATTAGTTTGTTCCACAAATTTGTTTAAGCCAAGTGTTGCACTAGATACCATCGTGATGGATCAAGCCTTGACTGGTTCTCATACTATCTACTCTAAGTTATTGAAAGGAAGATAAAAATTCCACATTTTACCTATAAATGAAATCTCAAAAGAGATGGTGGTCTATAATTAGTTAGTAAATGAAGTCTCAAAGACAATGGTATAATTCTAATAAATATAATGAACACACTCTTTATAGTGTTAGTATGAAAATACTGATTCCAAACCCTATGTATAATCTCCTTGTTACTAAACATCATAATTTTTCATGATATCATAGCTCCATATTTCTATATGCTTATTTTCACGTAAAGAAATAAAAGCCATGTCATCTTATAATTTTTACTTGTTGATATATAATTAGCTAATTTAACTAAAACAACCAAAGCCTATAATTTTAATTTCTAAATGTTGTGTATGTCTTTCCAGAACTATTAATTAAGTAAAACATTATTTAGAATCTTGTTTAGGAAAACTTCTCAAATTAAAGGTTTTATAATTCCCGATTCACTCATTTTCAAAGAGGAACCTACACGATGGAACTCTTTGCATTTTCACTTTGGAAGTCACGTATATGTTTTAAAAAAATTTATTTCCAACAATTTCCTTGTGTAATAAAACAATTATTGTAAACAAGAAAATAATTATTTGTGTTACTATTACTATTTCATCTACTTGGAGTTACTATCATTATTTTTGTAGACACATAAATTTGGTTACATTCCCTTAACCCCGATCGGATAACAACCTTAAACATGGGAGCCTAATCACGGCCCCTTTCACCCCACATTAATATTAATTTTATTATTTTAATTAAATTAATCCTCATCCTCACAACTTTCATTATTTTATTACCTTAATTGACCTAATTTCCACCTCACCTTCATCCAACCACCTCACCCTAGACCTATTCTTGGCATTTTTCCATAACTAAAAATAACTAAGTCTTACTTGCCTTAATGAGATAAGATTTGGTCTAACCCTAAAATCAAAGCCTAAAATATCTCTAACCACATTCCTCCTCATTAGAAGGAAGCTTCTATTTTGGTCTGTGACAATAAACCAACTTGGCCTAAGAAATTAGAAAGATCTACAAATTTTAGTAAACCTAAGGAATCCCACCTTAACCGATGTCGGTCATACTTAAATTGGCCGGTCAAGACAAAATTGTCATCGGTTACCATTTATTCACCTTAGCAACCTTGTTTGGGAGGTTGGCACATTCAAGACTAGAGGAGAATGAGATCAAGGATGCATGCAAGTAGAACCAACATCTTTTGTACATCCAAACATCTAGAACCATCATCTAGAAAGATCAAGGAGCATTACACCCATGGTAGTATTCCGAGAACCACTTCCATGACACCAAACACCATTCCTTTGATCAACCATCACCTCCATACAGCCATCGAACCTACATCATAGTAAGTATCTTGTTAACCAACATTCATCTATTTTCATTCTAATAGGATTTATTACTTCCGTCATTAGTTTCTAATTTAACTCTCACTTCCCCACCATTTATCTCCATACAAGTTTGATCATTCCTTCACCCACACCATAAAATCACCCATACCTAACCATTAGACATCTCTGAGTATTTCCAACACCTCCCTAGACTTACACCTACTCCTCATCATCCCTGAGTCAGTCTCAGACAAATCCTTAAACTATGAAATACTGAGTTATTGAAAATTTGTAGTAACTGCTTTTTGTTATTACTAAACTATCGTCACGACGCCGGTCTCTTTGTTTTATACCTTGCCAAAAACCAAATCCAAACAACCTCCTACGAATTAACCCAAACAACCCAAAATTAGACCCCGACTGCACCAGGACATTACCTTGACAGTTACCTCCTTGTTTAGATCCAACTATAACCTAGCATGTTGTGATTAGATTTTCTTATTGTACTTGAATGAGATACCTAAATCATATCAACTATAGTAGGACTTTATTTATTTCTCGCATTAATTTGTTTTAAACAGTGGATTGAAAACCTTCTATGAAGTATCACACTTCCTAGAACTAGCATATGATAGGTAGTCCACTGTCATATATCATTTAACTTCTCTTTTGTGGTCTTTTTTTTTATCACAGGTAGTTCCTCCTAGGTAAAAGGAAGCTCTTGCAATCAACACTGGATCGATAAGTTAGAACGCGGGTAATAACCATCAACCATCCCATTTAACAAGTATTCCTCTTGGCCCATAACCTCATCTATTTCATCATTCAAAAATGTAAAGAAAATGGTGAAACATTTTGGCAGTCCTGGGACCCATCAAGGGTTCTATTGCATTTTCTTTATTTCTAGGTGAAATTTGTGAGTTTTTATCCCTTTAAAAAGCTTACATAGTACTTTTCTTCCCTATTAATCCTCTCTTCTTAGTAATTTCTCTAAAAGAAACATTTCTCATGGTGCATTTAAAAGGAATCATTCTTCTTTCTTGCTTTCTCGTATTTAGTGAAGGAGAATACCCTCTCTTATTCATCATTTTCTTCATCAAACATAATCTTTTCAATTTGGACTTAAAATTGGTTTCATTACATTCTAATTTTATGCATTTTATCTCATATTAAAATGAGGGCAACATATATGCTAGAAGTCATGCTCAGCTTGATGGTTGACATAAAGAATCATAGAAAGCACATTCTCTCTCTCTCTCGTCTAACCAAACCGCCTAAAACTCAAATATACACATGTATCTTAAACAACATCTTACCTGGGAAAACTTGTCACTGATCACATAATCCGATAAGTAGGTACTCCCAACGCATTTCCTCTTTCGATTCATCGTCTCGGACCAAATCTATTCTAAACTTAATGTGTCAACCTATACTTTTAGATATCCTTTGTAGGAAGCCTTCATCACCAAATCTATTCTTAAATTCATGAGTCAGTCTTCTAAATAGCATAAGCTCAACTCATTAAAAGTCACTTGTTAGGTACGTGTTTTTAGTGTTTGATTGATGTGCATTTTGTGGTGCGAGAATACACTTCTCTATTTTTTCCATTATGTTGCCTTTACACACCGAACAATCACAATTGGAGTATTCTAACTTCTTCTAATTGTGTCAAGACTTCATTGCATCATCTCCAAACCTATGGGTTGATTATTTATCTCACTATAATTCATAACAATCCATTTTTATATCTTTCCAATTTTCACAAAGAATCAACATCGCTACCCCCGATCGGGTATCCATTTTTCTTAATCAAGCATTGGTTTTCTATTTTTTTGGGTTAAATTGCCTAAAAGAGCCCTTATCTCATTTTCTTTATTGTCATAGTTCCTATGAGTCTCTCAGTAATATCTCGTCTTTGATAAATAGTCATCATTCATATTTTTCATCTAATCATCACCGATCTTTTCCTCATTTGACAAATTTGTTCCTATCTAACAATAACCAACCTTGGCTACACTTTAACCAAAGATCGGTCACCTTAACTAGTGTCGGTTACCCTGACTCAATATCAACTGATATATTACTCAAATATACCTATAAACACCTATTTTATTCATTTTTTCTACTTTTTGTGTCATTTGTAGGATACAACATCACCGATATACATCCATTCAGATGGTGTTGACTCACAATCAAGCTAACGCTCTTATATTTCACGCAAGTCGTCAACCACTCCCCGCGTAGTCCTTTACCACCCTCTCGTCTTGTCACCCATGCATCCAACCCTACATACCATCATTGCAACAGGTGATGAGGAATTTTCATGAATCCTTGACTAGAGTCCCATGGCCTTACGCCTCTACCTTTCCCACTCTTCCACCTAGGACTCTTCAGGGTAGTTGATATATGGCATGCATGTATCCATCTCTCTTGTCCTTATTCTTACTTCTGCATTAGCCCCTAATAATGTGGTGTTACCTTCACCTACTTCACCCCTAGTGGTTTCACAAATAGGACCCATACTCGCTTATGACCATTGTATCTGTAATATCGCTTACACCCATATTATCTCGTTGTACCCTTAGTGATCACCTTGACCAAAACCTTATCTATGCCCCTTGTCTCACAAATACCCATTACAAAAAAACTTCATGTGGTATCGGTGACCCCTAAACAATTCTAGAATATTGTCCTTTCCATCCCATAAATACACGCCCTAATCACTACTAGAGTCACCATAACATCCCACCTACATACACATACTATCAACAACCCCCTATCTTGTATGTCACCCATTCTAGATACATACCCTCTATATCGGTCCCCTATTCTCAACCTCCCTATTCAGAATTACCATACAATGGAATGCCAACCACATCACAGTTCAATACCAGCCCCTTATGCCATAGGAGGAACCCTTCCACCACATACTACTAATGACCTCATCAAATCAATGATGGAAAGGATGCAGACACTGGAAGCATCATTTTCAGGCTCATGTAATTCTCTCACCTATGATGAAATATATAATGAGCCCATTCATCCGTCCATCCCTATTCGACCATACCATGTACATTGGGAAATTCCAAAATTCAACCGTTTTAATAGTAAAGAAGACTGCAACAAAATTTACGGTCTTTCAAACATGGGTGTTACTTGATCACCCTTGACAACACTTTACTCCTACAAACCTTCCTAATGTCCATAATAGGACCTACCTTGGACTGGTATAGTGAGTTACCAAGATTCGCCATCTACTCATTTAATCAAGTAGCCCAAGCCTTTTTATATCACTTATCCATCAACATTGTTAAGAAGGTCACCATGACTGATCTTTATTCCACACGATAGTATGACAATAAGTCTATCACTGACTTTGTCACTCGATGGCATAGCCTAATTAATTAGCTCACATTTCAATTACCTCAAACTGCACTCATAGATTTTTTTACTTGGGCTTGTGTAAGAAACATCTCACCCACCCTAGGTGCAAACCTTTCGAACTTTTGACGAGGCATTCACCATGGCACGAAAATTGGAAATTCATGCTATCAAAGAGAAGAAAATTCAACTTTGTAACAAGAACATCATGTTCAAATCAAATGATGCTTCTTCATCTTTAAAACCCCAAAATAACTATTAAAACCCAAAGGATTTGTCAATGCAATAGTTCTCAAGGTTGGTCCCCCTCATCAATCAAATAACCTCCTTCTAATCTATCTCCCATCCAAGCTTTCCAATTCAGACAAGAACAACAAAAGTACACTTCCATAGGAGAATATTACTCTTCTATTTTGGAAAATCTTGTTAAGGCTAGTGCCATTACCCTTCCACCTATAAAACCACATACTAGTTTTGACCCTGAGTGACCCATGCCCGTATGGTATAAGGAACATGAATTTTGCAACTATCATCATGTCAAAGGTCATAGTGACAATAACTACATCACCTTCAATAATATCATCTAATAAATGTTAGACAACGGATATCTAGTTTTGGATAGCATGAATGCACTTGCTAACCAAAACCTACACATCTTCAAGAAGCCATTCCCTAATCATGCCTCATCTTCCAACCAAGCTGGTGACACTTCAAACAATGATAGAAATGTCCATGAGGTCCACTCTATTTTTGATGACATACCAGTTGCATCCCAATTACCTCATGTTCCTTCCATAGATGAAATCTTAGCCCTAGCTCCCTATCTACACAAGAACCAATTTCATCTACTCCTCCACCCATAGGGTAACCCCCTTCATTTTCTTCATCACCCGTGGAAGAGCCTATAATTAGCAAGACATGTTTGACACCTTAAATTTATGATAAGTTGTCAAGTGGTACTCTCCTACTCATTGGAGATGCATGTCCACCGCCTATACCATCACAAAGAGATTCCACCTTTTTTGGAAAATCCTATCCTCTACCCATTGAGGATCTTATAGAAATACCATTTCCTTTGGATGACCATTCACCATCGGACCTTATGGATCCCATTTATCTAGTTTTGTCTCTCTTACCCATAGAGTCTGAGGATAGCCATTTCCCTATGTCGCAAACACATTTTAAGGGAATTACATCTCAATCCATGTCAGCCCCACTTATAACAGCACCATTTTCATTCTTGGTTGATCATCTGGACTATGTCAATAGAGCCTTACTTTGGGGACACCTTCTACTTCTTGTTTCAACACAAATGTAGTTGTCCCTCGCTAACACCTCCACTATTTATCCAAAAGTGTTTCGAGCGATTGAATAAAACACAACCATGAATATTTAAACACCTTCCACATCACTACCCATGGCCCAACTCACACCTCTTCCCATAACCCAACATACATCTACACCCAAACACCTACCCTCACCTATATTATCCCCCTTACCTAAACCTATCACTACCTTAGGGTCATACCGACAAATTAGCCTTACTAACACACCCATGAAATTAGATTTAGCCACATCTTCAAAAACTAATGCTAAACTTACCTCATCCCATAAAAAGAAGATCCAATCTCCTAGACCTCATAAACCAACCTCACCTACCATGCCCTTATCATCTTCACCCCTATCGCTTTGTCCTAGACCTCACCCCTCGACCACGGCCAAGAAACCCCGTCCACCGGTAGACCAAGAATGTAGTAATCCATTTCCCCATCACAGGACCCCCCTAATATACCCAAGGCACCAACAAAACTTCTGCCCTCACCCATAACCTTCTTACCACCCATACCTCCACTACCGTTTATAACTTCTTCAATACCCATGAAACATTCTTCTCTCTCAGTAACTCACGCCTTCTTCCCAACCTACACCACCTACCTCTGCAACACCTTGATTACCCGTATGGGTAACCCGTCATCTTCCACCATCATATTTTCCCTCCACATCTCGTACACCTATGTCATCATTTCTCAACAATATGCAACCTAAAGCTAAAAATCCTCTACCCTCTAATATGTTAGTTAAACCAACCAAACCTTCCACCGCTAGCTCTTCTACCATTCCCATACCCAAGCAGATGCAACCAAGACCTAAGACCACTTCGCATACAAAAATGATAAACCAACACACCTCCTCCTATAAATCATGTTCCTCCACAATCAATTGTACCTACACCCAAACCCACATTCACCTCCCATTGTGATCCACTAGCAGGATCCTATGCAAAAATATTAACCAATCTCCTCAAAACTTCTATCATCACATTACCACCTCTCGAGACCTTATGACCCATTCAAATCCAAACTAAAAGGGTTTGACAAAACAAAAATTTACGCCTACCATCATGTGCTAGGACATGATGTAGAAAACTATAACGCTTTAAAAACCTCTCTTGTCCAATTATGTCCTCCCGAAGAAAATTATGATGACGACGATCTTCTTGATGAGGACCCCATTTAAATTTCACCTATTTCCCCAGATCTTCTCTCATTATGTACTTAGTGACAAAAATCTCCACCCCCACAAGTCTTTGATCCACCCTTCGATTCGAGATTAACCTGGTTTGTATAATATATTTGGCCAAACCACCACCCAAATGCCAATGCATCCTACTCATTTCACAAGGATTGTATCCCCCACTAATATTTTCTCCCTCATGCCACTATACCTTCCATGACACACCCTCTTCATCCACCTCCCCCTCATATTAACATGATCAAGATTGCTACCCGTGCTCAAGAAGACAAGGGAAAGGAAAATCAATTGGCCCATAAACCAACCCCGTACTCCAATATACCATCTGCACCCATACCAAAATTCACCATTTAAGGTCCTACATATCCTATTTCGATGGGGTCGGTGATCACACAATGCTAAAAACTACATCAATCCCCCTCAAAATGTCTTTATATGACCTCATTCAAACATCGGAGTTACATCGTCAAGCCCTGACACAGAGGCCCTTCAATATATTGAAGTCTTACAAAATGACCCCACATCTGTAGCCTCCATCATTACCCCTCACCACGTAGCCTCTCTACACCTTCACTTACTCGCCAAGTGGCTGCCCTTAGCTTTTCGGATGAAGAGATCGCTCCCTTCAAGTCTGACGACATCGACCCTACTCTTTTCATCTTCATCTTTATCAATGATATATGCATACAATGCATTGCGATCGATGGTGGTTCTAGTATTAACATCATCTCCTCCCATGCATATGACCAAATATGGATACCTTCTAATTGCAAGGATGGTAACCTGGTTATGCTACACTTCTTTAATGATGTCATGACCTCTACCCCGGGTATTGTTGTTCTCCATGTCCATGTGGGTCCCCACATTGTCCCAGAAATTCTTTTATGTCCTAGAAGGGGAGTTCCAAAGATAACTTGCTACTTAACCAACCCCGTATCTATGCTATGGGTTGTGTCCATTAAAATTTACACACGCTGCTGCTCAAATTTAAACACGAGGGACATAAATACACCATCCCTTTCGACCCATCACCTTTCAAGACCTATAACATGTTATATCAGCCCAATGATGTGCTTGTACCACCAAGGCATCTGTCACTATCACTACTTCACCATCACCCACAATCCCATCTACCAAAATTTCCACTACCTATATTATATCTAACCTTGATATCCCCACTCTAGTTGTAGCCTCTACTAATGATACACTTGTTTCCCCGATCATCTAGCAAGCCATCTATCCCCGCTACCAACATACCAACTACTAATACCTTAGAAGGTGTTTTTCAATGCCTCACTCTATGGAAATACTACCTATACAATATCAAAACCTTCCTCACCCCACAAGAGTATGGGAATCTATGTAAACACCCCAGTATGATATCCAGTTGGTGGAATTTTTCCTTATGGCCCTCCCCACCTTCACACCAATCTTACATATGGGGACTTGATATTGCCACCTATAAACCCAAACCTCCATCCCAAGCCCAACCATTTTCATCTAACTTACACTCCCTCACTAAGCACCTCTTCGCTCACACTTTTCTCCACCGGTGCACATGGAAAGGATTTGGCTTCGATTTTATGAAAAAGGCTATCATACTGTCATTTTCTATACCTCTCATACACACAATAACCATAGTGGCATTGGATTTGATGCTCCACCCTCCAAGAAGGTTCACATCAACCTTATCCAGGATGAGAAATATTCCCCATCTCATTCACCCACATTACCATCTTCACCCACGAGTCCATAGATCCCGAATCTATTCATCCTAACTTTTTTTTGTAAACACCATTTCCCTGGGACTACTGACCTATCAATGTGATGGTGAGGCTCCCTCTTCTCTCCCATTCTTATATCCTAACATGATTAATGACAATACACCTTTTATTAACATCATTCAATGTCAGGATGATGAGTCCATCCTCACCTACCTTCATGTGGAAAAATCTTATATTCATCAATCGTTACCCTCTAAGATGCAAACCATGTTGAATTAATTGAGCGTCAAAATCAACATTAACACTCAGGATGACCCGTACATTCTAAAGATCGGCCAATCCTTAAACACTACTAAATAGGAAGCCTTCACCTCTTTCCTTTAGGACCATATCAATGTTTTTTCCTAGTCCTATGCTGATATGCTCGGTATCGACAAAAAAATCATCATTCAAAATATCGTAACCATTCCTGATGCCAAACCCATTAAACAAAAGCTGTGCTAAATGCATCCTCACATTGCTCTTTTAGTCAAGGAAGAGCTTCAGTGTCTTCTCTTGGTTTCCTTTATCCTACCCATTGACTATCCCCAATGGATTTCTAACATGGTTCCTATCACAAACATGACTATGGGAATCCACATCTACATGGACTTCGTGACCTCATCCTAGCTTGACCTAAAGATGACTTTCCCTACCAGAATTGACCAACTAGTTGATCTCACCACTAGCCATGAAATTCTATCACTCATGGATAGTTTCTCGGGTTACAATCAAATATTACTAGCTCCAGAAGATCAACACAAGACTTCCTTCATCACCCCTTGGGGGACTTTCTGCTATCGAGTCATGCCTTTTGGCCTTAAAATGTTGGTGCTACATATCAGTGAGCCATGAATTACATCTTCCATGACATCATGCATTACATATTAGAAGATTACGTAGATAATCTTGTTGCTAAATCTAAACATCAAACCAAACACTTATCTATCCTTAAAGTCATCTTTGACTACCTCATCAAGTATTATGTTTGTATTATACTAAAGAAGTGCGTCTTTGGAGTAATTTCGACAAAACTCTTGGGTTTCATCGTTTCTTTGCATGGAATAGAATTTGATCCTGCTAAAGTGAAGGCCATTCTAAAAATTTCTCCACCCACTAATCTCCATCAACTTCGAAGCCTACAAGGAAAGTTTCAATCTATTTGTCATTTTATCTCGCAATTTTTCGACCGTTGTTAACCATTTCATCATCTTATCAAGAAGGATGTCTCATTCAAATGGGATGATGAATGCCATAAAGAATTTGAATCCTTAAAATAATACCTTCTTCAACCACCAATACTCATTCCTCCTAAAGATTACCAACCCTTTTATCTATATATTTCTACCACTGACCATTCTTTAGGTGCCATGCTTGCTCATCGTGACAACCAACACCGAGAGCAAGCGGTTTATTACATAATCCATACCCTTCTAGAATACAAAACTAGATATACCCATGCCAAAAAAATCTGCCTAGCCTTATTTTTCATTGCCACCAAACTCCGCCATTACCTACTCAACCACAAAACCTTCGTCATTACTAATATTGACCCATTGCACTATATGTATGCCAAACCATATCAACATCAACGTGTCACACGTTGGCTTATGCTTCTTGCTAACCTTGACCTTGAATTCATTCATCAAAATTCCATCAAGGTCCAAGCTATTGCTGACCAACTAGTTGACGCACCTATTTCTAGAAATCAATCGTCCAACTTCGATTTCCTAGATGAGTCTATATCTTCCCTTTCCTAGATGAAATTGCCTACCAAATGACACTCTTCTTTGATGAATCCAAGTTTCAGCGTGGGGGTAGGTCTGGTGTTATCCTCATTCCTCTTGAAGTTTAACCTATGCCTTTGTCTTTCAAACTCAATTTTGATTATACAAATAATATTGTGGAATGCAAAGCACTTGTATTGGGTCTCTAGGATGCTTATGCCTTAGATGTTAAAACAATAAATATCTTTGGTTATTCTCATTTGGTCATAAACAAAGTCAATGGTATATACCAAAGGTAGTAATAGATCCTTCAAAAGTATAAGCATCACATAGATATGCTTTTGACCACCTTTGAACATTACACACTTCAAACCACCCCACGTTCTACTAATAAGTTTACGAGATACCATGGCTTGTTTGGCTTCTCAAATACATGCTTCAACCGCCGACTCTCAAATATTTGTCATAATACAAAGGATACATTCACCCTCTTATTTATCTCATAAGGTCTACTCCGTTAGACCCGTTTCCCTAACCCACGTGACCTTTGGTATAAGTAATATACAAACTCTCTTTCCCTTTCCATTTTTCCCGCCAATCTCACTCGTAATGGACAATGAGCCTTTCTAAAAGGTGTCTCCTATAATGTCATCATGGGTGGTCTTCTTTACAAGCATGGATTTGACAACATTCTCTTATGATGCCTTACGAGTTTTGAAATTACCTACACCATTAAGGAAGTCCACGATGGAATTTGTGGAGGTCACTTTAGTGGTTTAGCTGTCACAAAATGCATCCTTTACCTAGGCTATTATTGGCCAAACCTAAACCGTGACTATTGTGATTATGTCAAATGTTGCATGAAATGTCAGCAACATGCTAATCTCCATCACACACCTAGTCATGCCTTACAGTCACATGAGACCTTTGGCCTTTCTCTCAATGGGGTTTGGATCTTATTGGTGAGATCAACCCCCATTCTTCACAATGCCACCAATGGATCATAACCGCTACCGAATATTACACTAAATGGGTATAGGCCATTCCTCTCATTTCTACAAAAGTTGAGAAAATATGTGAATTCATCAACTATCACATCATTTTTCATTTTGGTGTTCCTCACCGCCTTATCACTGATAATGGAAAAAAATTCAAAAACAAAACCCTACGCAAACTATGTGACACTTTTGGCATCTAACTCAGCTTCTCATCACCTTATTACCTGCAAACCAATGGTCAAGCCAAATTAATCAAAAATACCTTAAAAATTTTCTTATGGAGGTAGTCAACGATACTTTGGGAAAGAATGGCATATGCACATCCCTTTCACCTTGTGGGCTTATTGTACTAGTATTTGTACTTTGAAAAATTCCACAAACTTTTCTCTCTGGTCTAAGGTATCGAGGTTTTCTTACCTCTCAAAGTCCAGATTCCATCTCTTTGCATCTCACTACAATATATGCTCAACAATGATGACTTTCACCAAAATCGTTTGACGTAGCTTGATTTATTAAATGAACATCATCTCAATGATCTTGACCATATCCAAATTTACCAAAACCGTATCAAGCATGCATATGACAAATGCATTAATGAATGAACCTTCTTGTTTGGTGACCTCATCCTGAAAGAAAATCAACATGTAACTAAAGAAGATAAAAGTAAATGAGGAAAATTTTCTCCTAATTTTCTTGGACTCTATATCGTTACCCATGCCTATGGATCAAGTGCTTATCATTTTTCTTCACTCAAAGGTACACATGAACCTAAGCCCCTTAGCACCTTGCATCTTAGACCATTTTATTGTTGATATCGATTCCTATATCACTTTCTGTTAGTTTATCACTCATCCCCCTTGAGCATTGTTCACCTTCCATATTACCCTTTTTAGGATCCATGATTTAAAAGAATTACGTGATTCCTATCACTTTTCAATCTTGTCTTTAATATGAGTACCATGGCTCTACTCGTAGCATGATTCTCATGGATACTTTTCTTCTTCTTCAAGATGGAATCCCATGGTCATTCGTACTCAAAACCACCTCTTTCATAGTTAATTTTTTACGCTATGGTATTTTCATCTAAACAAGAACTTAATATTCCTCTATAGTCTTGTCCATGACTTAGATGTCCAAAAACAAAAAGGGATAAAACTCCTTGAGTCAAACTTACAAAGAAAGATGACTCCCCAAAGGGACATCTCTTCAATCTAATTCCACCACCATAAGTAGACTTCTCCTTGAAGGACAGCTATACAAGGTCATTACAAAATGAAATAAACATCGAGAAGCTTCTTGCATCGATTAACGTCATGAAGACCTCGGGAGATAATATGCTCATCCCATATAGACTTCCCGCATCAATCAGTCTATTATTAAAAAACAAAACAAGAATAAAATGAAGCAAAGGATGAAATTTTCGTCATGGACTTGCCTATTCTTGATCCTGGGTCTCTTGTTCTGAAAGACACATTGTCATACACTAAGTTATGCTCAATCACCCATTCTCACCTCCTTTCCTTTTTTCCTAATTTCCTCTTTACTCAAGGGACTTGCCACAAACATGACATTTCGTGATAATGTGACTTTCTTCACCTTTAGAATAGTCCATTATGCAATGCCTTTAGGGTCTTTTATTCATGAGCCCCTCTTAGGTATGATCAACTCATTAGGGTTCTTATCAATTAAGTGGCTCTTTTACCACCTCTTACCATTTGCCTTCCTCATTTCTTATTGCTTATCCTATACAGGACCAGCTCATCAATACCTATATTTAACAACCAATCAATCATGCCTATGACCTATATTCACCCATGCCTAAACGCCTATCAATCCACTCTTCTACTTCATCATAATATTCCTTAGCTTATGAGAGAACTACATTGGCTGAGGTTCCTTTTTGCCGATACTATGTAGGCAAAGACTCTAAGGGCATGGGGCCCTTAGAGGTTAGCTTGGCCACTCTCTACCCCGACAAATTCCCCTTTTCCATTCCTATTCACATTATACTCTAGTTAGTTTCCTTTCTATATAAATAACTAGAAATTAAACCAAAAAAACACCAACTAACGAACATCACTATCAACTATTTTTCCACATATCATCATAACGTTCACCAATTTCCACAATTCACAAATATTCAGAAATTTCAAACCTAACATGCATATCCATCATCATTTTTTCCTTTGTTACCAATAACATCAAACTTAAATCCAAACCAAAACTCGACTCCACCCTCGCCTAGGACCCGACTCACCATGCCTAAACCAACCTAACTCCATCATGCCTATGACATGACTCTAACCATGCCTATCACATGACTCGATCCTTGTGTATGACCTGACTCCATCCATGCCTATGACTTGACTCTATCACTCCTAACTTACCTAGTTCCCATCATATGTACAACATCATCATCAAAAGTACACATACACATCATACCATAAACATCATCATCGCCATATATATATATATATATATATATATATATAAATCATCAACATCTCTACCTGTCTGCTCAAATATCTCCAATACAAATGTATCAAGATCATATTTACGTAGGTCAAGATTATCATGTACAAGACATCATCAGCATGTAATTCGATATCCTATATGAAAAGATCATCAAGATGCATGCGGGCCATCCATATCACAGATAATCTCTATACTATCCAAAATGGTGGTATCCCTCACTTACCCTTTGGATCTCTAATTCGGTCTCTCCCAAATCCCCTTCCACTCCTGTGTGGTGCCCTGTACATGCCTCACCGCCTAATGTGGGACTCCAATCTAGTAGTTAATGGCCCTCACCGGATCTCACCTTCATACACTAGTGGCCCCACCCTACTCTTGCCTTTGGGCTCACCGGCCCCCTGTGCTCTCCACACTGTGAGTGCGGGATTGGGTCCTCTCACTCGAGGCCTATTGTGCTCGGTACTCTATATATGAAGGGGCATCTATCCTTGATAATATCTAGCATCACCTAGGGCATCCTTGAATCCTGCCATGGGCACTGTCTAAGGAGGTGCCATAGGTGTCACCGTAACTTGTGTACTCTGCCTTATCAATAAGGGCCTCTAACCCTATACATGTACCTATACAATGGAACCACGTCCCTGAGCCTTTCCTACTACCTATGCCAGTGTTGGTGCCTACATAGTAATTTGGTCTGTAAGGCCCCAATATGTGCCTTTACAATGGCTAACTAACCTTGTAACCCTGTCACATGTTCTTGTAGGGTGGCCACCTACACGCCATCTCTGGCCCCACCAATGCGCAGTACTCCCCCTATAATGCTATGACTTAGGCTTGAAGGGCCACACCTATGCCTGTAATGTGGCCACCTCTTCCTGTGACCCCATTAACTACCTCTATAAACCCATAACCTGGCCCTGTAAGGTAGCCACCTATCCCTATAACATGTTCCTCTAGACTGTGAGGGTGGCCACGTCTGTCTGTCCTAGTCTGGGTGGTGCTGCTCATAGCTAAGCTTCCCACCACTATCTATATCTATGAGTGCACCCATCATCATCAACGTTTTGGTCCACTAGTGCCTCCTCCTACCTTGTTAGCACGGTAGGTCATAGAGGGGACATCATCCTCTCCACGTCATTCCTCCTATACCATGGGAAGGAAGGTTGTACATTCTTTAATAGCCCAAACCGCCATCTCACCCTATCTATGAGTATCAGCTCATGCTCTCCCGCATGACACCCCTCTATCCATTGAACCAGTTGTAGCTCATCTAACTCCATGGCCATCTACCCATATGATGGAAAACCCACATAGGGCCTCCAAATAATGTCCATGCCAGAAAACCCTCTAGAAGATGCATGTAATTGGCTACATTGTGTGTAGCCTTGGAATCTTTGTGCGCTCTAAGTAACCGACACCCAACACACTGTAAACAACTTGAAAAAATCTTGCTCAAATACATCGGGCTGAGACATACCTAGTGGTCTCACACATACAATGTGCTCATATGCCCAAATGTGGAAAGGAAAGGTGCAACATAGGCTGAACCGTCGTATTCTCCTATATGCCCACAACTCCCTATACAACTACACAAAGTATGTTGGTGCCCAAGAAAAGTGGGTCCTCTCCTCCATCATGTCATGGAGGACCCCCATCAACACCTATGGGAATCTCCCACCCTCTACATTTGGCAGTGCAAAACAACACACTACCTCCATAATCAAAACTACTAGCCTCATCTCCTCTGGATGGGCTGCATACATCTCACCATAGCTCAGAATGGTGCTATGGAACCTCATCTCTACCATACCCTTGGAAAAAAATGTCAGTATCAACTCCTCGAGAGGCCTCTGAGGAGATAGAATACACCTACTTTCCTACTATTAGTAGGCGCAAGATCCGATAGACATCCTCTAAGGTGATTATTAGTTCACTTGTTAGCAAATGGAATGTGTTGGTCATTGTATCCCATCTATCGATGAGTGTGACCATAAGGCTAGGATCCCGTAATATATACTTGTAATGTCTCATCCCTATCAAGACGACGCACTGTCACATGGCTCCACTCATTTGTGGTGATACTCGATCATACCAACAATAATAAAGGAGGTACACGGTCCCTCATCCATAGTTGCTCTCTAGCTTACATCCACCACATTACAAACATTATTCAAATTTTCTTTAACCAACATTTATGTCCACTCCCACCTAACCCCATCAACTCGCACCCATAACACCCAAACCCCAAAACCTAAACACCCTGAACCTAAAACCCTTCAAACCTAAAACCTCCAACCTAAACTCTAAACCCTAAAGCACTAACCCCGATAAACCTACACCCTAAATTCACTAACTAGCATCGGTCACTCCTGACCGACACTAGTCCATGCTAAACTAGCATCGGTTCTTTAATCTTGACTGATGTCGGTATATATAGACCGACGTCGGCCATACCTTGACCAGCATTGGTCATTGTTACTATGCCCAAACCCAAACCCCTGATTTTATTCCCCCATTTCTCCTAGACACCTACCCAAAATTCCCCCAAATCCCTCCCCAACCCTATTCAACCTACTTATGCCTTTTCCCACCCCTCCTCTCACCCATTTTAACCACCAAATTTAAAATTATCTACCCTACCCACACCCCCTTGACCCATATTCCCTTCTACATTTAACAACAATACATAGAAAAGCTTAACTCTTACCTCGTCTTGGCGTCACCTCTCTGCGGGTGGCACATTCGGTCATTGTCAGGCCGATAGCCCACCCAACCCCTCTCTTGCCTCCACCATGTAACACCTCTACCTCCAACCTCTCCACCAATCTACTCACTCTCGCTAATCTCATTGGCCCATCCACCTAGCTCCTCTCCCCACTCGATCTCTCCGCATCACCTCGGTATGGTCATGCATACTTCTCTCACAAAAAGCACGCTTGTTGAGCACTCTGTCATTTTCCAAAATTCAAACATGTACAAATGAATCTATATTATATGGATTTTTCCTTTTTATATACCCACATTAACCTGACTAACATCGGTTATACCTAGAATGACATTGGTCTTGTTCCCTAGCAAACCATGGTCAGTTTTACCTAAATCGACATCGGTCTTTTATCCTAACAAAACCATAATCGGTTTACCTATACCATCACCGGTTAAGTATGACCAGAATTGGTTACCTATCATACTCCTGTCAATACCCTTTACCCATTTCTGACCAACATTTACCCTTCCCTGCCACCGTTTGACCTTACCCACCTTTATCGGAACCTACCTCTAATCCTACATTACCTATGGCTATCCTTAATTACATTTAGGGACTTGTTATTTTACACATAACTCAGCTCTACCCATGCCATGACCTAGCTACCTAGACCTGGAACATTGTTACTGACATGTGAACTCATGTGTTTTTTATACCTTGCAACACTATTACCTATGTTGTTTGACCTAATGACCTTAACTTTCCTATTTATGTGTTGTTTATCTTGATCCAACCTTTGGTGTACTGGAATATACCTAAACATTCCTGCACCTGACCTAGGTTGTGTTTCCACACCATATCCTATGCATTTGATACTAGAATCACTTTAACCTTATACGGATAAACCTATAGACCTTCAATGATGTAGCATTTGCAACCTCTTCAACCTTAACTATGTTGTAGTTTATACTGTGTGTGCGTGTTTGACTTCCACTAACTTTTACCCTAGCCCATTTACTTGTTTGCATGTTTTTGACCTCTACCCTTTCCCACATTCTCCCACATCTACACTCCTTTTCCCTACATCCACCTTTTATCAAACCACTCACCACTTCCATCTTCCACCTCACCGGTTTCTGATCCGAGGGGATCACATTCACCAACACATGGGGCACCCGCTTCTTATTTTCATTAGCATCGCTTACCGATACAAGCTACGTGACAAAAAGGGGAAAATGTAGACACCTAAATTTTGTTACGTTCCCTTAAACCCCGATCGAGATAACCAACATAAACATGAGAACCTAACCATGACCCCATTCACCCCACATTAATATTAATTTAATTATATTAATTAAATTAATCCTCATCCTCACAACTTTCATTATTTTATCACCTTAATTGACCTAATTTCCACCTCACCTAGACACCTCATTCAGCCACCTCGGATGTTTCCATAACTAACAATAACTAAGTCTTACTTTCCTTAATGAGCTAAGATTTGGTCTAACCTTAAAATAAATTCCTAAAATCTCTCTAATCACATTCCCGCTCATTAAAAGGGAAGCTTCCATCCTGATCCACAACAACAAACCAACTAGGCCCAAGAAATTAGAAAGATCTACCCATTTTAGTAAACCTAGGAAATCCCACCTTAACTGACGCCGGTCAGACCTAAACCAACACCAATAAAGATTGACCATCATCGGTTACCATTTATTCACCTTAGTAACCTTGTTTTCAAGGTTAGCACATTTGATACCAAAGGAGAACGAGATCGAGGGCTACATGTAAGATGAAAAACATCTTTACATACATCTAAGCATCCAGAACCATTATCCGTAAAGATCTAGGAGCATTGTACTGGATGGTAGCATTCCAAGAAGCACGCCACGACACCAAACACCATTCCTCCGATCAACCATCACCTCCATCTAGATATTGAACTCGCATCACAAGTAAGTATCTTGTTAACTAGTATTTGTCTATTTTTGTTCTAGTAGGGTTTATTACTTCCGTTATTAGTTTCTACTTGAACTCTCACTTCCCACCATTTATCTCTATACAAGTTTGATCATTCCTTTACCCACACTATAAAATCACCCATACTTGATTGTCACACACATCTATGAGTATTTCCAACACCTCCCCAGAGACTTACACCCACTCCTCATCATCCTCGAGTCGGTCTCGGACAAATCCTTAAACCATGAAATACTAAGTTATTAAAAATTCACAAGAACCATCGTCGGTTATTATTAAACCATCGTCACATACAAGAATAACGCCGATCTCTCGTGTTTTATACCTTGCTCAAAAATAGAGCCAAACAACCTCCTACCAATTGACCTAAACAACCTGAATCAAACCCCAGCCAGATCCATTACTTTGATAGTTACCTCCTCCTTTAGATCTAACTATAACCTAGCTTCTTGTGATTGGATTTTCTTATTGTACTTGAATGAAATACCTAAATCATATCAACTACATGAGGCCTTTATTTATTTCTCGCATTAATTTGTTTCAAATTGGATTGACAACCATCTAGAAAGTATCACACTTCCCGAACTAGCATACATATCATTTAACTTCTCTTTTGTGGCCTTGTTTTCTATTATAGATAGTTCCTCCTAGCCAAAAGGAAGCTCTCGCAATCGGTATCGGATTGTATCAAAGTCAAAACACATGCAAAAACCATTAACCATCCCATTTACTGTATTCCTCCCTGGCCCATAACTTTATTTGTTTTGTCATTCAAAACATAAAGAAAATGATGTAGCATTTTGGCAGATCTGGGACCCATCAAGGGTTCTATTGCATTGTCTTCATTTCTAGGTGAAAGTTTTGTGTTTTTTCCCTTTAAAAGGCTTACATAGTAATTTTATTCCCTAGTAATCCTCTCTTCTTTCTAATTTCTCTAAGAGAAACATTCCTCTTAGTGCATTTAAAAGGAATCAATCTTCTTTATTGCTTTCTACATTTAGTGAAAGAGCATACCCTTTCGTATTCATCATTTACTTCATCAAATGCAATCTTTTCAATTTGGGATTTAAATTGGTTGCATTATTACATTCTAATTTTATGTATTTTATCTCACATTAAAATGAGGGAATACTATGTGCTAGAAGTCATGTTCATCGATGGTTGACACAAAGAATCGTAGAAAGAACATTCTCTCTCTCTCTCTCTGTGTCTAACCAAACTACACAAAACTAAAATATACACATCTTTATTAAACAACATCTTACCTAGGAACACCTATAAGTGATCAAATGATTCGATAGGAAGGTACTCCCTAGCGTGTTTCCTCTTTCAAGTCATCATCTCAAAGGATGGCTTGTCCCACCATAGCATTCCTTAAACCTCTCCTTTTAAATGTCCTTCTTCGTGGGAAGCCTTCCTCACCAACAACCGTATTCTAAAATTCATGAGTCAGTCTTCTAAATACAATAACAACACATTAAAAGTCACTTGTTAGGTACGTGTTTTTAGTGTTTAATTGACATGTATTTTAAGGTGTGAGGATACACTTCTCCATTTTTTCCATTTTGTTGCCTTACACACTCTACAATAAAAGTTACAAATTCTAACTTCTTTTGACTATGTCGACTTCATTGCATCATCTCCGCCTGCTGGTTGATTATTTATCTCACTAAAATTCATAACAATCCATTTTTCTATATCTTTCCAATTTTCACAGTAATCGGCATTGGTTACCCCCGATGACATCAATTTTTCTTAACTGACATTAGTTTCGTTATTTTCGGTTAAATTGCCTAAAAGAGCCCTCATCTCATTTTCTTTGCTATTAGAGTTCCTGTGAGTCTCTGTAATCTCTCTTCTTTGATAAATATTCATCATTCAATTTTTTCTTCTGACCGTCACTAGTCTTTTCCTCATTTGATAAAATTGTTCCTATTTAACATTAACCAACCTCGGTTACCCCTTAACCAACATCGGTCAACCTTAACTGACGTCGATTACCCTATACTAAACATCAACTATTATATTACCCAAATCTACCTATAAACACCTATTTTCTTCATTCCTGCTACTTTTTGTGTCACCTGTAGGATACAACATCACCTGATATACATCCATTCACATGGTGTTGACTCACAATCAAGCTAATGCTCTTATATTTCATGCAAGTTGTTAACCACTCCTGCCTAGTCCTTCACCACCCTCTATCTTATCACCCATGGATCTAACCCTACCTACCACCATTGCCGTAGGTGATGAGGAATTTTCACGAATCCTTGACTAGAATCTTGTGACCTTATAGTTCTACCTTTCCCACTCTTTCACTTAGGACTCTTCAGGTCAGTTGATATATGGCATGCTTGTATCCATCTCTCCTACCATTATTCTCGCTTCTACATCAGCCCCTAATAATGTGGTGTTACCTTCACCTGCTTCACCCCTAGTGGTTTCACAACTAGGACCCATACCTACTAAGACCATTGCATCTTTACTATCAGCTGCACCCGTAGTATCCATTGTCCCCTTAGCGATCATCCAGACCATAACCTCATCCATGCCCATTATATCACAAATACCCATTGCAAAGACAACTACTCATGGTGTCAGTGACCCCTACTCCATTTGAGTATCTTGTCCTCTCCATCCCATAAACACGCCCCCAATCATTACGAGAGTCACTACGACCATCCCACCTACATACACATACTATCAACAACCCCCTATCTCATCTATCACCCATTTTGGATACATACCCTCTATATCGATCCCCTATTCTCAACCTCCCTATTCAACATCACCATATAATGGAATTCCACCCACGTCATAGGTTCAATACCAGCCCCCTTATGCCACAGGAGGAACCCTTCCACCACAACCTACCAATGACCTCATCAAATCAATGATGGAAAGGATGTAGACATTAGAAGCATCGGTTTGGGCTCCCACAATTCTCTCACATATGATGAAATCTGTAATGATCCCATTCATCTGTCCATTCCTATTCACCCACACCTTGTATATTGGGAAATGCCAAAATTCAATCATTTCAATAGTAAAGAAGACCCACAACAACTTTTGTGGTCTTTCAAACGTGGGTGTTACCTGATCACCCATGATGACACTTTACTCCTATAAACCATCTCGATGTCCCTAACAAGCCCTACCTTAGACTGGTACAGTGGGCTACCAAGACACTCCATCTACTCATTTTATCAAGTAGCCCAATCCTTTTTAGATCACTTCTCCATCAACATTATTAAGAAGGTCACCATGACTGATCTTTATTCCACATGATAGTATGACGATGAGTCTATCGCTGACTTTTCCGCTTACCGACGTAGCCTAATTAACCAGCTCACATTTCTATTAATTCAAATTGAACTCATTGAGTTATTTACTCGGTCTTGTGTAAGACACATCTCACCCACCCCGCAGTGTAGACCTTTTGCAATTTTGATGAGGCATTCACTATGGCATAAATATTGGAAATTCATGCTATCGAAGAGAAGAAAATTCAACTTCATAAGAAGAACATCGTGTTCAAATCAAATTATGCTTCTTCATCTTTGAAACCCCAAAATAACTATTCAAAACTGAAAGGATCTGCCAATGTCGTAGTTCTCAAGCCCGATCCCCTCATCAATCAAACCCACCAAACCTTCTTCTAATCTTCTCACATCCAAGATTTCCAGCTTTAGACAAGAACAACAAAAGTACACTTTGATAGGATAATTTTACTCTTATATTTTGGAAAAGCTTGTTAAGATCAAAAGCCATTACCCTTCCACCTATAAAACCACATACTAGTTTTGACTTGAGCAACCCATGCCTACATGGTATAAGGAACATGAATTTTATAGCTATCATCATGTCAAAGGTCATAGCGAAAATAATTGCATCACCTTCAATAATACCATCTAATAAATGTTAGACAATGGAGATCTAGTCTTGGATAACATGAATGCACCCACTAACCAAAACCTAAACATCTTCAAGAAGCCATTCCCTAATCATGCCTCATCTTCTAACCAAGCTGGTGACACTTCAAATAATGATTGCAACATCCACGAGGTCCATGTTATTGTTCTTTGACATACCTGGTTGCTTCCAAATTGCCTCATTTTCCTTCCATAGATGAAATCTTAGCCCAATATCCACTACCTACATAAGAACCAATTTCATCTACTCCTCCACACACAGGGAGCCCCCTTCATTTTCTCCATCACCCATGAAAGATCCTACAATTAGTACACCACCTTTGACCACTCAAATTTCTCGAGCAGTTGTCAATGGTACCTCTCTACTCAATGGAGATGCATGTCCACCACCTACACCATCACAAGGAGATTCCACCTTGTCTTGCCCATCCTCTCCTCTACCCAAAGAGGATGTTGTAGAAATACCATTTCCTTTGAATTATCATTCACCATCGACCTTCAGGATCCCACTGATCTTCTTTCATCTCTCTTACCCATAGAGTCCGAGGCTAGCCATTTCCATATGTCTCAAACACATTTTATGGGAATTGTAACTCGATCCACGTTGGCCCCGCTTACAACAGCACCATTTTCATGCTTGGCTGATCACATGGACTATGTCGATAGAGCCTTACTTTGGAGACACCTTCTACTTCCTATTTCAACACAAATGTAGCTATCCCTTGTTGACACCTCCACTATCTATCCAAAATTATTTTGAGTGACCGAACCAAAAACAAGACTATTTCAACACCTTCCACATCACCACACATGGCCCAACTCACACCTCTAGCCATAACCCAACATACATCTATACCCAATCACCCACCCTCACCTATATCATCCTCCTTACCAAAACCTATCACTACCTTAGGGGTCATACCGACAAACTAGCCTTACTTACTCACCAACCCATTAAATTAGATTTAGCCACATCTTCCATAACAAAAAATAAAATCACCACAGCCCCTAAAAAGAAGATCCAATCTCTTGGACCTCATAAAATAACCTCGCCTACCACACCCTTATCACCTTCAACCCTTTCATCCATCCTAGGACCTCACCCCTTGACCTTGCCCAAGAAACCCTCATCTAATGGTAGACCAAGAACGCAGCAACCCATTTCCCCATCGAGAGACTTCTAATATACCCAAGCAACCCACACAACTTCCACCCTCACCTATAATCTTCTTACCACCCATACCTCCACTACCATTCATAACTTCTTCACTACCCATAACACTTTCTTCTATGTCACTCATGGCTTCTACCTAACCTACAACACCAAACCTTCTTTCACTAGCTCTTCTACCATGCATGTACCCAAGAAGATGTAACCAAGACCTAAGACCACTTGCATATCAAACTAGTATACTAACATCGCCCCCTCCTATAAGCCTCTTCCTCCATAATCAACTATACCTACACCCAAACCCACATTCACCTCCCATTGTGATCCACTAGTGGGATCCTATGCCAAAATATTAACCAATCTCCTTGAAACTTCTGTCATCACATTACCACCTCTTAGACCTTACGACCCAATCAAACCCAAACCAAAAGGGTTTACCAAAACCAAAATTTGTGCCTACCATCGTGTGCCAGGAGACAATGTAGAAAACTATAAGGATTTAAAAACTACTCTTGTCTAATTGTGTCCTCATGAAGAAAATTTTGACAAAAATGATTTTCTTAATGAGGACCCCATTTCACATTCACCTATTTCCCGGATATTCTCCCATTACCTACTCATTGACTAAAATATCCACCCCCAAAACTCTTTTATCCGCCCTTGAGATTCGTGGATTCACATGTTTCATATAAGAGATTTGGCCAAACCACCACCCAAATACCAAAGTGCCCTACTCATTTCACAAGGATCATATCCCCCACTATGGTTTTTTCCTCATGCCGCTATGCCTTCCATGACACACCCTCTTCATCCACCTCCTCTCGATTAACATGATCAACATTTCCACCCATACTTAGAAATACAAGGGTAAGGAAAATGCAACTAGCCCATCAATAAAACCTATACCCGACATACCATTCACACCCATACCCAAAGTCACCATTCAAGGTCCTACATATCCTATTTCTGATGGGGTCACACAACGAACAATGCTAAAACAACTACACCTATCCCCCTCAAAATGTCTTTATATGACCTCATCCAAACCACACATTCACATCATCAAGCCCTCACGGAGGTCCTTCACCGTAAAGAAGTCTTAAGAAATATCCCCACACCTGTAGCCTCCATCATTACCCCTCACCACATAGTCTCTATCACTAGATCATCACCTTACTCTACACCTCCACCTACTTACCAAGTTTCGCCTAATCTTTTCGGATGAAGAGATTGCTCCTTTCTAGTCCGACGATCCCAACCACTCTCTTTTCGTATTATTCTTTATTGATAATATACACATACAATGCATTATGATCGATGGTGGTACTAGAATTAACATAATATCCTTCCATGCATATAACCAAATGTGTATACCTTCCAATTACATGCATGGTAACCCATTTATGCTACGCTCCTTCAATGATGCCATGACCTCTACCCTGGGTACCGTTGTTCTCCATGTCCGTGTGGGTCCCCGCACTATCCTGGAACTTTTCTATGTCCTAAAAGGGGATTTCTATTATAAATTTTTTCTCGGATGACCTTGGATCGATGGTATGGTTTGTGTCCCTTCAACTTTACGGTGCTTCCTCAACTTTGAACACGAGGGACATAATTACACCATCCCTACCGACCCATCACATTTTAAGCCTTGTAACATGTTATATCACCTCAATGATGTGCTTGTACCCAAGGCATTTTCCACTATCACTACTTTACCTTAGCCCACAAGCCCATCTATCAAAACTACCACTACCTCTCTGTTGCATCTAACCTTGCCATCCATCCGCACTGCAGCCTATATAGCCTCTACCGCTCACACACCTTTTTCCCAATCATCTAGTGAGCGATCTATCCTTCTTCTACCAACATACCGACTACTAATCCCTTAGAAGGTGTTTTTAAAAATGGCTCACTCGGGGGAATACCACGTATACAATATCAACACCTTCCTCACTCCACAAGAGTATGTATGGAATATGCATCAACATCCCATATATAATATCGTCGATGATGTTTTTCCTTATGGACCTCCCCACCTTTGCACCAATCTAACATATGGGGATTTGATATTGCCACCTATAAACCCTAACCTCCATCCCAATCCCAACTATTTTTTTTTTTGACCTACACTCCCTCACTAACCGTCACTTCACTCACACTTTCCTCTGTTGATGCACATGGAAAGGATTTGGCTTCAACTTTTATGAATAAGGCTGTCATATTGTCATTTCATGTACCTCTCATAAACACAATGACCGTAGTGGCATTGGTTTTGATGCTCCACCCTCCAAGAAGGTTCACATCAACCTTATCTAGGACAATAAATCTTCCCCATCTCATTCACCCACATTACCATCTTCACCCATGGAGTCCATAGATCCCGAATCTATTCCTCCTAACTTCTTTTTTTGTAAACACCATTTCCTAGGACTCTAACCTATCAATGTGATGACAAGGCTCCTCTTCTCTCCCATTCCTATATCCTAACATGATCAATGACGATACACCTTCTATTAACATTGTTTAATGTCAAGACGATGAGTCCATCCTCACCTACCTTGGTGCGGAAGAATCTTATATTCATTGGTCATTACCCTCTGAGACACAAACCATGTTGAATGAATCAACCATCTAAATCAACATTAACACTCAGAACAACCCACACATTCTAAAGATCGGCTAATCCTTAGATGCTACTGAACAGGAAGCCTTCACCTCTTTCCTTTGGGACAATAACAATGATTTTTCCTGGTCCTATGCTAATATGCCCTGTATGGTCCCAAAAATTGTGGTCCACAATATCGTAACCATTCGTGATGCCAAACCCATAAAAAAAAAGTTGCGGTAAATGCATCTTTACATTTCTCTTACGGTTAAGGAAGAGCTTCATCACCTTTTATCGGTTTCCTTCATCCTACCCATTGACTATCTCGTAATGGATTTCTTAAATCATTCCCGTTAAAAATGAAAGTAGGGGACTTCACATCTGCATGAACTTCCGTGACCTCAACCTAGCTTTTCCTAAAGACGACTTTCCCCTACTAAGATTGACTAACTAGTTGAGCTCACCATTGGCCATGAAATGCTATCACTCATGGATGGTTTCTCGGGTTATAATCAAATATTACTAGCTCTAGAAGATCAACACAAGACTACCTTCATCACCCCTTGGGGGACCTTCTGCTATTGAGTCATGCCTTTTAGCCTCAAAAACATTGGTGCTACATATCAGCAAGCCATGGATTACATCTTCCATGACATCATGCATCATATACTAGAAGATTACATAGATGATCTTCTCGCTAAATCTAAACATTGAACTAAACACTTATCCATCCTTAAATTCATCTTTGACCGCCTCATCAAGTATTGTTTTCATCTTCAACCAACGATGTGCATATTTGCAGTACTTTCTAGAAAAATCTTGGGTTTCATCATTCCTTTGCGTGGCATAGAAGTCAATCCCGCTAAAGTCAAGGACCTTTTGGAAATGCCTCCACCATTAATCTCCATCATCTTCAAAGCCTATAAGGAAAGTTACAATCTATTCATCGTTTTATCTCACAAAGTTCTTATCATTGTTAACCATTTCATCATCTTCTTAGGAAGGATGTCTCATTCAAATGGGATTTTGAATGCCATAAAGCATTTGAAGCCTTAAAATAATACCTTCTTCAACCAGCAATACTCATTCCTCCTAAATATGACCAACCCTTTTACCTATATATTTCCACCACTGATCATTCTTTATTACATAAGTTGTACCATTCTGGACAACAAAACTAGATATACCCATGCTGAAAAACTCTTCCTATTCTTAGTTTTTATCACCACCAAACTCAGCCATTACCTACTCAACCACAAAACCTTTGTCATTACTAATACTAACCCATTGCACTATATGTATGCCAAACCATATCAACATCAACGTGTTGCACGTTGGCTTATGCTTCTTGCCGACCTTGACCTCAAATTAATTCATCAAAATTCCATCAAGGGCCAGGATATCATTGACGATCTAGCCAACACACCTATTTTGGGAATCAACCATCCAAATTTGATTTCCCAAATGAGTTTATAGCTTCCCTTTCCCTAGACAAACCTACCTACCAAATGACACTCTTGTTTGATGGCTTCAAGTGTTAGTGTGGGGATGGGGCTGGTGTTATGCTCATTCCTCTTAAAGGTTAACCTATGCCTTTGTCTTTCAAACTTGATTTTGATTGTAAAAAAAAAAGTGTGGAATACGAAGTACTCATATTGGGTCTCTAGGCCACTTATGCCTTAGATGTTAAGACAATCAATATATTTGGTGATTCTCAGTTGGTCATAAACCAAGTCAATGGTATATACCAGTGTCATAATGAGATCCTTCAAAAGTATAAGCATCACGTAGATATGATTTTGACCACCTTTGACTGTTACACACTTCAAACCACCCCACATTCTACTAATAAATTTGTAGATACCATGGCCTACTTGGATTCTCAAATACCTACTTCGCCCGACTGACTCTAAAATCTTTGTCACAATACAAAGGCTACAATCACCCTCTTATTTACCTTGTGAGGTCTACTCTATCAAAACCATTGCCCCTGACCCACGTGACCTTTGGTATAAGAAATATGTAGACTATCTTTCCCTTTCCATTTTACCCTCGATCTCACTCGTAATGGACAACAAGCCTTTCTTAAAAGTGTCTCCCATTATGTCATCATGGGTGGTCTTCTTTACAAGTGTGGATTTGATAGAATTCTCTTACAATTCCTTACGAGTTCTAAAATTCCCTACACCATTAAGGAAGTCCATGATGAAATTTGTGGAGGTCACTTTAGTGGTTTAGCCATCACAAAATGCATCATTTTCCTAGGCTATTATTGGCAAAACCTAAACCACGACTATTATGATTATGTCAAACTTTGCGTGAAATTCCAGCAACATGCTAATCTCCATCTCTCTCGCATCTCACTACAAGACATACTCAACGATGATTACTTTCTTCAAGATCATTTGATGTAACTTGAGTTATTAGATGAATGTCCTCTCAATTCTCTTGACTATCTCCAAATTTACTAAAAGTGTATCAAACATGCATATGAAAAACATGTTCACGAATAAACCTTCAAAGTTGGTAACCTCATACTTTGAAATAAAATCAACATGTAACTGAAGAAGAGAAAATTAAATGGGGTAAATTTTCTCCTAATTGGCTCGACCCTATATCATTACCCATGCCTATGGATTAAGTGTTTATCATTTATCTTCACTCAAAGGTAAACTCAACTCCGAGCCCCTTAGCACCTTACATATTCGACCATTTTATTATTGATATTGAGTCTTATATCACTTTCTATCAGTTTATATCTTGTCCCTTGAGAGTTGTTCATCTTCCATATTACCCATTTTGAGGATCTGTAACTCAAAATAATCATGTGATTCCCATCACCTTTCAACCCTATATTCAATATGAGTACCATGGTTCTACTCGTAGCATGATTCTCATGGATACTTTTCTTCTTCTTCAAGATGGAATACCATGGTCGTTCATCACTTGAAACCACCTCTTTCATAGTTCATTTTGTGTACTACGGTCTTGCCGTCTAAACAAGAACCTAATTTTCCTCTATAGTCTTGTCCATGTATTAGACGCCCAAAAATAAAAAGGGATATAACTCCCCAACTCAAACTTCAAGAAAAATATGACTCCCACAAAAGGGACATCTCTTCACTCTAATTCCACCACTATAAGTAGAATTCTCCCTTGAAGGACAGCTATACAAGGTCATTACAAAATGAAATAAATATCTAGAAGCTTCCCGCATTGATCAGCTTCATGAACACCTCAAGGAGATAATATGATCATCCCATATAGACTTCCAACATCGATTAGTCTACTATTTAAAAAAACAAACAAACAAACAAATGAAACAAAGGATGAAATTTTCGTCATGGACTTTCCTATTCTTGACCCTGGGTCTCTTGTTCCGAAATACACGCTGTCGTACACAAAGTTATGCTTAATCACTCATTCTCACCTCCTTTACTTTTTACCTAATTTCCTCTTTACTTAAGGAACTTTTTGCAAACATGACATTTTGTGATAGTGTGACTTTCTTCACCTTTAGAATAGTCCATTATGTAATGCCTTTAGGGTCTTTTGTTCATGATCCCCTCTTAGGTATGATCGACTCATTAGGGTTATTATCAATTAAGTGGCTCTTTTACCACCTCTTACCATTCACCTTCCTCATTTCTTATTTCTTATCCTATACATGACCAGCTCATCGATACCTATATTTAACAACCACTCAATCATGCCTATGACCTACATTCACCCATGCCTAAATGCTTATCAATCCATTCTTCTACTTCATCATAATCTTCCCTAGCTTATGGGAGAATTACATCAGCCTAAGATCCCTTTTCACAGGGACTATGTAGGCAGCACTCCAAGGGCATGGGACCCTTGGAGGTTAGCTCGACCACTCTTTACCCTAACCCAATCCCCCTTTTCCATTACTATTCACATTATACCCTAGTTATTTTCCTTTTTATATCAATAAATAGATATTAAACCAAACAAAAACCAATTAACAAACATCACTATTAACTATTTTTCCACATATCATCATAACGTTCACCAATTTCCACAATTCATAAATATTCAGAAATTTAAAACATAACATGCATATCCATCATCATTTGTTTCCTTTGTTACCAATAACGTGGAACTTTAATCAAAACCAAAACTGACTCCACCCTTCCTAGGACTCGACTCGATCCATGCCTTAGCCAACCTAACTCCATCATGCCTATGACTGACTCAAATCATGCCTATGACTTGCCTTATTCCATGCCTATGACCTAACTCTATCATGCCTAACTTACCTAGTTCCCATCACATGTACAACATCATCATCGAAAGTACATATACACATCATGCCATAAACATCATCATCACCATATATATATAAATCATCAACATCTCTACCTGTCTACTCAAATATCTCCAATACAAATGTCTCAAGATCATTAGCTCACAGTTCGGTATCATTTACAAAACATCATCAACAAGTAGGGTAGTATCCTATACAAAAAAATTCATCGTCATGTAGGCAGGTTCATATCACAGATAATCCCTATACTATCAAAAACAACGATATCCCTCGCTTTCCCTTTAGATATCTGAGTCGGTCTCTCTTGACTCCTCTGTCACTCCTATGTGGTGCCCCATACCCACCTCACCACCTATTGTGGGCCTCATTCTAGAATTCAATGGCCCCTCACTTAGATCTAGCTTCACGTACTGCAGGTGGCTGTTAGGATTATACAAGTTGTATAGGTAAATAAGCAAGGAAGGAATAATGCGGGAAATGTAAATTAGTACGATAAAATAGAGACACAGATTTAGCATGGTTCACCCAAAAGGGTTACATCCACTAGAAACAACCAATAATTTTATTTAATCTAGTAAAACTCTCTTACAATGCATCAACTCCTACCATGAGTGTCTTACATCATGACCCTTCATTTAGATATTAGAGTTTTTATCATTTCGGGAAACATATAATAAATACATATTAAATGTGGCTTACAGGGGCACCGCCTCGAGCCCCCACTAGGGCGCATGGTCCCTGGACCCTGCAAAGGGGTTGAAGCCCCTTCCCCCTTACAACCCTCATTGCTATCATGCTCCACAACCAACAATATCCAACTTGGAGATTGATTGTTGTAACTCCACCACTACGGTGCCTACTTGGACTTTTCTTATTGGTTGTTTTCTTCCACCTCAAGATCAATCTTGAAGACCCACAGAATTTGAATGCAAATTGAAATTCTCCTTTTTCATTGGCTTAGTAAACATATCATTAGGATTATCATTTTTATGAATCTTCACTAACTCAAGATTCCCATCCTCCAACACTTTTTGTATGAAGTCATATCTTAGTTTGAAAGTGTTTTATTCTTGAATGGAAGGTTGAGTTCTTTGCCAAGTGAATTATGCTTTGACTATCACTGTGTAACTTACAATCCCCTTTCTCCTTACCCAATTACTCCATGAACCTACTCATCTATAACATTTCCTTACTTGCCTCGATCACTTCAACATATTCTACCTCTATAGTAGATAGGGCAACTACCTTCTACAACTTTGAGATCTAACTCACTACCACACCACCAACTATAAACATGTATCCAGTAGTGCTCCTTGTGCTATCCACATCTCCTCCCATATATGAATCCAAAATCCTTGTAAAGTATAATCTGACCCTCTGAAGCACAAGTGCCTACTAGTGGTCCCTCTCAAGTACCTGAGAATCCACTGGACTGCCTTCATGTGTGATTTACCTAGATTTTCCATATACCTACTAACAACTCCCACTGTTTGGGCAATGTCTAGCCTAGTAAAAACCATGACATACATAAGGCTCCCAACTACTAAAGAATAAGGAACCCATGCCATATAATCTTTTTAATCTTGTGTTGTTGGGCATTGCTCTTTACTTAATCTAAAATGCCCAGCCAATGGTGTACTAACTGGTATCACATTCTACATCTAAAACCTTTCTAACACCTTTTCTACATAGACCTCCTGAAACAACACCAATTTCTTATTTATTTTTTCCCTCTTGATTTTCATACCAAGTATTTTCTTTGTTACACCCAAATCCTTCATTTCAAATGTTTGTGCAAGCTTTTCCTTAATCTTTGCAATTTCCTACATATTAGACCCTGCTACAAGCATGTTGTCAACATATAACAGAAGAATAATGTAGCTCCCACTATCCAACCATTTAAAGTATACACAATGATCTAATTGACATCTAGTAAAACCATGCTCATGTATAAAACTATCAAACTTTAGATACCATTGTCGTGGAGCTTGCTTGAGCCTATATAGGCTCTTCCTCAACTTGCAAACCAATTTCTCCTTACCCTTCACCTCATATCCAAGTGGTTGTTGCATATAAATCTCCTCCTCCAAGTCACCATGGAGAAATGTCATCTTGACATCAAGTTTCTCTAAGTGTAAATCTTCAACAACAACTAAACTTAATACAAAAGATTTAAATGGAAGACATCTTTACAATAGGGGAGAAAATTTCATCAAAATTGATACCTTTCTTTTGTTCATACCCCTTCACTACAAGCCTTGCTTTGTACATTTTTTGTCCACCTTCTTCTTCTTTCACATGGTAGAACCATTTGTTTTGTAGTACTCTCTTCCCAACCGACAATTTGACCAAATCCCATGTTTGGTTCTTCTCCAGGGAGTCCATTTCCTCCTTCATGCCATGATCCCACTCCTTAGTGGACTCCACTGCATTACCTTATCAAATATATCGGCTTACCACTATCTATTAGTAAAAATAATACAAAGCAGGGAAAATATTTTTGTAGCTCTACTAATACATTGTGACCTTCTTACCAAAGATGGGGATGACTCGGGATCATTATTTTCTTGCTACTAATTTTCTTGAATTTCGATAAAGGTGTTGATGTTGATGTTTGGTTGTCATGCTCGGCCGACAAACTATAAGCCTCGGTACACTGTAGGTGGATATTTTCCATCTGAGAGTTCATTTTTAGGAGCTATATCCTCAACCAAATATTCCTTGGGATTTTTTTCATCCTATACCTGATCCCTGTACATTTTATTTTCATGCCAAACAACATCACACTCCTAATTATCTTAGATTCATCTAGATCCCAAAATTGAAATCCATAATCACCATTAGAGCCATAGCCTATGAATGTGTAATGTTTGGATTTTGAATCTAATTTCTTCTTGTTTTCTTTATTAACATGCACAAATGCCTCTGAACCAAATACTCTTAAAAATGAAAGGTGTACCTCTTTCCCGGTCTAGTATTCTTTGGGAATTCCTCCATCCAATACACTCGAAGGCCCACAGTTGATTAAGTACAAAAAAATATCTATGGGCTCTACCCAAAACTGAGGAGGCATCCCCGCATACAATCTCATTGACCATGCACACTCCATTATTGTTATATTCATCCTCTCACAAACACCATTTTGTTGCGAGTCCCGGGAACTGCTTTTTCTCTCTACAAATCCTGTTCAAGGAACAATAATCATCAAATTTCTTACTTTGCGATACTCACCACCATTATCAAATCTCAAACATTTCAATTTTAAACCACATTCATTCTCAATAAGTGCTTTCCATTTCTTAAATGTATCAAAGACATCATACTTACGCTTAATGCAATATACCCATACCTACCTTGTGGCATTATCTATAAATGTGACATAGTACAGAGAACCACCATGAGATGCAACATGGGCTGGCCCCACACATCTATACGAACTAGCTCCAACTTTTTCTCTTTCTTGTTATTCCCTACCTTAAGAAATATAACTCTTTTATGTTACCCAAAAATACAATGCTCACAAAACTCTAAGTCCAATGGATTCAAACTTGAAAGCTTACCTTTTTCATGTAGAATTTTCATGCCCTTCTCACTCGTATGTCCTAATCTCATGTGCCACATGTTGGCATCCTCATCTAAAGTAGAAAATATGGTAGATAAATTAGATATACAAGTAGATAAATAAAGAGTACCTACTTTCTTACCTCGTGCCACTACTGAGAACCCTTGAAACCTTCCAAGAATTTGAAGTGAATGTAACTATACAGCCTTCACCACCCAAATATCCTATAGAGATGATATTTCTCCTAAGACTAGGTACATGACTCACGTATCTCAATATCCATGTAGTTCCATTCTATAATTTCAGGTGTACATTGCCCTTCCCGACAATATTGTGTGGCTCATAAACACCTAAATAAACATATCCAAAATTTCCTGGACATACTCTTTAAAATATCCCTTATTAGGGTTGTATGGAAAGAGGCACCTGAATATATTACCCAAGATTCTACTCTAGTATCAAGAGAAAGTATAAGAGCATCCTGAACAATATTACCTATTGGATTTTCCTCTTTAATACCTTCAGGATGGTTTTCTTTGTTTCCTTTAAACCAACAATCCTTTTTAGCATGTCCTCTCTTTCCATAGTTCCAACAAGTAATGCCTCTAATCCTATATTTGGATCTGGCCATATTCGATTTAGATCTCCCACGAGCCTTACTCTTTGATTTCTCCTTGCTCCTCCCTCTACTCTCCATATTCAACACATTTCCAGAAGAAGAATTTTCCCCTGTACTTTTCCTACACATTTCCTCATTTAAGATGACACTTACTACATCTTCAAATTTAAGAGAAGTAGATGATGTATTACTAACTGCCATTACTAAGTTGTCCCAACTTTCTGGTAAAGAACATAGGAATAATAATGCTCTAACCTCCTCATCAAATGGGATATTAATTGAATCTAACTAATTTAGAATAGTGTGGAAATAATTAAGATGGTTAGATACAAATCCACCTTCTTTCATTTGTAGATTAAACAATCTTTTCATCAAATAAAATTTATTGGATGCACTAGGTGTTTCATATAAATTAGCTAGAGTTTTCATCAACTCTCTGTAATCTTTGCTGTGAGATATTTGAAGCTACGGATGATGCCAGACTCAATCAAATCACACTTTGAGAGACTTCCTATCCAAAAATTCCATTCATCATTAGACATGAATGGGGGCTTCACTCCTACACCTCCCAATGGTAGATATAGATCCTTTTGATATAAGTAATCTTCCACCTGCATTTTCCATAGCTGGTAATTTCGCCATCAAACTTCTCAACTCTAAACTTAATCTCCTTTACCATTGCTACTTCTCCCACTCAAATAGAAATCCCTCTGTGAGTATAATACCAACAAATAAATCTCAAATGTGCTCTGATACCAGTTGTTAGGATTATACCAGTTGTATAGGTAAACAAACAAGCAATGAATAATGTGGGAAATGTAAATTAGAAATAAAATGTAATAAAATCGAGACACATATTTAACGTGGTTCACCCAAAATGGGTTACATCCACTCAAAACAGCCAATACTTTTATTCGATTCCAGCAAAATCTCTTACGATTGCATCAACTACTACCATGATCCTCTTACATCATGACCCTTATTCTAGATATTCAAGTTTTTATCATTTCGGGGTTAGATATAATAAATACATATTAAATGTGGCTTACAGGGAACTACCCTCGAGCCCCTGCCGGGCCGCATGGCCCTTAGACTTTCTGCAAAGAGGTCAAGCCCCCCTTGTAACCCCCATCACTATTAGGCTCCACAACCAATAGTGGCCTCACCATGCTCTTGCCTCTAGGCTCGCTGGCCCCCTGTGCTCTCCACACTATGAGTGTAGGATTAGGTCCTCTCACTTGAGGCTGTTGTACTTGGTACTACATATGAAGGGAAATCTATCCCTGCTACTACCAAATGATCCTGATAATACCTTACCTCACCTAGGGCATCCCTGAATCTCACCATGGGAATTGTCTGAGGAGGTGCCATGGGTCTCACCATAACCTATGTACTCTACCCTGTTAATAAGGGTCTCGACCCTATACCTATACCTATACCATGGGACACTATTCCCGAGCCTATCCGCTTCCCGTGCTAGTGCTGTTGGTGCCTGCGTAGAAATCTGGGCCTGTAAGGCCACAATTTGTGCCTATGTAGTGGCCAACTGACCCTGTAACCCTATCACATGTGCCTGTAGGGTGGCCACCTACTCCCCATCTCTAGCCCCACCTTGTGTAGGTACACCGCCCCTGTAATGTTGTGACTTGGGCTGAAGGGCCACCACATGTGCCTATAACATGGTCACCTCTTCCTGTGACCCCGTTAGCTATCCCTATAAACCTATAACTTGGCCCTATAAGGCAGCCATCTACTGTGTAACATGTCCCTCTGGACTATGAGGGTGGCCACATCGGGCTATCTGGAGTGCAGGTGGCACTGCTCACACCGGTGAGCTTCCCATAATCGTTCTATATCTCATTAGTGTACCCAACATCATCAATGTATCGGTCCACTAGTGCCTCCTCCTACCCTATCAACACAGTAGGTAATGGATGGGACATTGGCCTCTGCATGTCATCCCTCCTATATTATGGGAAGGGATGTGGTACATCTTACAATAGCCCAAACTTCCTTCTTACCCTGTTTATGGGTATCGGTTCATGCTCTCTCGCGTAATACCCCTATATCCATCAAACTAGCTACAACTCATCTAACTCCGCATCCATCCACCCATATGATAGAAAACCCACATAGGGCCTCCAAATAATGTCCACACTGAACAACCCCTCTAGCAAACACATGTAATAGGCTACATTGTGTGTAGCCCTGACAATTCTACACACTCCAGGAATTAGCACCCAACACATGTAATCCACTCAACAAAACATGGCTCGAATGCATCAACTTGAGGCATACTTAGTGGCCTCACACATATAATTTTCTCATATGCCCAGTAGTGGAGAAGAAGGTACAACATAGGCTAAACTGTTGTAATCTCCTATATGCCCACAACTCCGTTTTTAATCGTACTTCAAGTATGCCATAGGGTGGATGATAGATATAGTTGACTCTATGGGCGATTCTAAGGCAAAGAAGGCCTAGTCCAAAATTCCTAGCTTTGTTAGCTGCTGGGTTGTGTCTAACAAGGATAATGTGATGATGATAGGTGGAAGTGGAGTGGATCTGAATATTAATGTGCGTAAGCCAACGTCAATGTCGGATTGACCCGTGTGACTCGTTGGGTTGTGGGATTTGTGGGTCACAACCATAGATTCGTGGTTGTTGTGGACTGGCTATGGTCATGTGTGGAATCAGTCTCTAATCCCTAGTATCCAATAGTCGTATGCCTTCTCGGCCTCTATATTTAGAATTATCAGGTTGTGTGATTTTCTCGAGTATCTCACGGTGTTCTTGCAACCTGAATTCTTAAGCTAGTATCTATGTCTGTGAGAGTGTCTCCTACGTCTGGCTGTGGGACCAAAGGATCACAACCGAACATTTGCTCTCTTTCAAGCCCTTTTACAGTCATGCGGATATTTATCTAGAGTAATCTGTAGTTTGGCTGATTTGACCAAAACGTGTGTGCTTGGTCGTCTTCTATGTTTAACCCGCTCAACTGTGAGCTGATCTGTTGCAAGTCTGCTGTTGTTCGGAAGACTTGGATCCTAAGATTCTGATCTATGTTGGTTATTTTGTAACAAGATTGGGTTGGGGCACGATTGGCTCAAATACGTATTCTCTGGGTTCCCTAGGTCCCATGATTGTCATACAAAAGGAAATGATATAAATCTAACTAATGACAAAATAATTTAACTGCGTAAGATATGTCTATGAATATTCCTAAATCTGATAGTTATTGATAAACTACTAAACAGAAGTTAAAGAGAAATTATCTAATATATCTAAAATTGATGACTAAGCTAATAACACAATTAAAACAAACAAAGCAACCGAGTATAGCTACTTGTCTTGTGTAATTTGTAGATCTATTCTAAATAACTTGCTAACTGATCTATTCTATTTGGAAGACTCTCGATCCTACCTCAGAAGTGAGGAGTGAATCATAGTTTCTTAGAAACTATCAATCCCCACAGCTTCCCTAGCAATATCGAAAGTGAAATTGACTGAAAATGAAATGATTGACTACTTTATTTGATATGTTTTAACTAGAACTTTGAAATCTTGAACCTAGATTTTGCATAACAATGGCGAATCCGATGGTGTATGGCTTTGTCCCCTCAGTGTGATCTCCTCATTCCTTCGTGCTCACGTGGACCCAGAAAAGCATGTAATGCTAGCATCAACAAAAGTAGATTTTGGAACAGAGGCAGCTTAGGATGCAGACTGAATAAAATGTGAGTAGGAGAGGGATAGCGCAAGAGTACAGAGCTTGGCTTATGTAATTCCTAGCGGGATTTATTGCAAGTCATGCAACATAAAATGTCCAGAACCTGAAACTATCCTGTTTGTCGAGCAAGACCTGCAACTTTAATGGCTTCCTACTGAAAATCAAACTATTCTACCTCAATGGATTGTATGAAACAATAACAGTACTTTACACAAGGTGGATATGTGGCTTCCTAACAGCAAAACAACACTAACTAGGCATGTAATGAATGAAACTATGAATTCTAAGCAAAATGAAAAGCTAAACTATTTGAAATGAGAAATTTAGAGGAAAATTTGAGGGGCCATTTTCTTGAGCACAAGCCAACTATTTATAGCATTTCCATTTACCCAAAGGTAAAAACCAAATTGATCTCTTAAACCATAAACAATGCCAAAACACTATTCCAGGGAACCAAAATCATTAATGCAAGCCAAAGGCGGTGAAAAAAGCTGGTAAACGTTGAAAAATTACGTGAGTCACGTTAAAAGAGCAATCTAGAAAATGTGTGAAGGACCACCACCTGCACCCTGGCCGCGTTACAGGATCGCCGCCGCGCCTGACGGGTGGCGGTCACAGACCGCCACCCGGCAGGGCGGCGGTTTCATAATCAAGGACAAAAGCAAAGAAAAGAGAGGAAAAGAGAACAAAAAAGTGACAAGGGGCTAAGCGGGGCATGTGGGATGTTAATGCATACTTGGGGAACTTTTCCGGATCCCGAACACCTTGCGAGGAGACTCTGTATCATCATTGGGGCACGTGTTATGATGTTCTGGTGGTGCAGTACCCTATAATTTTGGGTACGTACATATTACCCCCTCGGAGAAGCATTTTAGCCATGAAGAGGCGTAAAACGGTGGGTCCAAGTATGGCGGTCCCGAAATGGGAAGTTAGAAGTTATACCTGACACGTCCATGTGTCGAATGACGCTATCCAGATCCCCGCCATCTACAAAATGAAAAGAGAACTCAAGTGCAGATAGACAAAATGGATCGGAAAATAAATATTAAAATAATATGAAATGAGGACGTACCATTTGTGCGAGGATAAGAACTTACCTCCTTCGTCGGCTCCCAAACCTAGCGAAAAGAGGCATTCAAAACAAGTTAGGTTGCTTATATATGTAAAAGTGGGCCCATTTTCCTATTCATTTGCGTGTGTCGATTTGGTTGATTTTGAGCTCTGGGACCCACGGTGATGGTTTCTCGATGAGAGTATAGTCAAAACGTTTGGGACGAGATTGTGATCATGCCTCCACGAGCGGAACACCGACCCGCGAGATCACAGGTTAGTTTTTCTCAATTTACCATTTTTATCCCTAAAATATTAAAATGATGAAAACTTTGTCATGGGGGGATAATTTTTGAAAATGTTAGTTTTAATAGGTCTATCTAGGGGGCGCCTACTGGGTAGGCTTTGTTTTGGTCAAAAATTGTCATTTTTCATGTTTTTAGGCCTTTTTAGGGCACATGACCCACGTGGGTTTTCAAGACACGACCGCCCTGAACAGAGCGGCGGTTACACAACCGTCACCTTGGCGGGGTGGTTTATAGGAATTTTGCCTTTAAGGCGGTGATTATGGAACCGCCGCCCTGCTTAGGGCGGCGGTCCTTCACAGAATGCACAAACAACACCTTTTTGAAGTTAATTTTGCATTTTTAGCATTCTTATGTGTTTTCATGATTTTTCTAATGTCATTTGGATACTAACTTGTTCTATTTTGTGTGTTTTTGGGTGTATGCAGGCGAGGGAGGAGTATATTCGATGGAGCCGAGAGAGAGAGTGTGATTGGCTCCCAGCAGTATTAGATGCCCTTTCTCAGGACGAGCAGGACACTCTTCAGAGGGCTGGTATACTACGTATATCACGGGTTCCACATGTTGCACCATCCAGTCACATACTTTGTGACTTATTTTCATATTGGGATGCTGATCGGAACACTTTCCGATTACCAGGGGTCCGAGGTGAGTGGACCATTACTTTGGAGGATGTTTACCATATCTTGGGGGTCCCGATCATCGGGAGACATCTTACTCTTGAGACAACAGGTTCACGGGCTCAGATAGCACAGTGGGCCTCATACATGGGAGATGCAGTTATCTCCACTGGTTCAAAGAAGGGGGTGAGGGTCCGATCTATTCCTAGCCTGCCCATCCCCTTGATTCATCAGGCCATTATGGGGATCCTTGCCTCGAGATTGATTGGGGACAAGGGAGGAGACACTCTATTATATTGTTGGTCCCCCATCATTGCACAGATTGAGGGACATGGCCGGATTTATGCCTGGGGAGCCGACATACTTGGGACTACCTACCATGATCTATACAGGGTGGTCCGTTTACAGGGGCAGTCATTGAGCCATCCGACCCTGGTTATGAGCTGGGTCTATGAGTGTTTCATCCCCTATGGTAGAGGTGTAGAGGTGGCAGATCCCGGAGCTGTGAGGGCAGCCAGATGGATAGACATGTCGGTGCTCAGAGCACCTCACCAGCCAGTTGCTTCCCTGACCACTGATGACATGGAGGCCACACCGTATCAGGCCATGGCAGGGTTATGGGGTGAGGAGGCTCTTACTTTGATTTCTGCTCCCACCACAGGGTCAGCTTGTTGATAGGGTGGGGAGGGTGGAGATACACCCTTTTGGTCGAGTGCCTCGCAAGTTTGGCCTACCTTACGTGGGTATGCTTCCCCAATGGTGCCGGTGTATGATCGAGTTCGAGAGGCCAGAGGAGGTCCTAGAGGCCGGGGTTGGATAGTTGTTACCCCTGGCATTCCTATTGCGGCTAGGCGGGTAGTACGTGCTCGAGGGAGAGCCGGTGCTCCTCAGGCACCCTTACTTCAGATTGTCGCCGGTCCCACCCACAGCAAGCGACGATCCTATTGACATAGACTCCAAGTCTGAGGAGTTCACAGGGGGGAGATGGAGGAGGAGACCGAGGCTGAGGCTAGTGAGTCAGGTGGAGAGGAGGATAGCGATCCTGAGTGGCATGACACTCAGGATATCTTACAGCAGAAGAGGGCGGAGCAGAGTGCGAGAGGGTGACTCTGGTTTCAGAGGAGCCACTCTCTCAGGGCCTTGGTGGGGAGGATGAGTCCGTAGCAGGATGATATGTTGCCCCGGCCACAGGAGGAGTGCACCAGTCAGCGGCGGCATCTGTGGCAGGTGCCGATCCTAGAGATCCATCTTGGAGGCCCGGTGATCCGAGTGAGTTATCATCCTTCCTTTTAACGTTTGTTTCTAGTTATGATTGCCTTAGTTGTTATCTCTCCTTTTGTTTACATTTGCTTTTATCTCTTGATTATTTCTAATTGGCCTTTTCCTTTGCTTGCAGAGACTACCGATGAGTGGCAAGACCTGATTCACTGGGTATGCACCAATACCCTGATGATCCCTATGGAGAAGACCCATGCAGAGTTATCCATGGATGCAGGGGAGCCTTCAGCAGCTGGTAGGCATACCGACATTTTTTCCCTATCTAGCATGTGGCCAGGATGGTATCTACCCTTCGCACCGAGCTGGCAGGGTATAAGACAGCAGAGCGCCTAATGAGGAGTCATTCTCATGGTGAGACCACAGCTGCCCCTCGGGATCGTGAGCCCTCCGTGCACTCAGAGCGCCGGTGTAGCCGAGTCCTAGACATGGGCGTGCACCCTCAGAGGGATCTCATAGGGATTGAGAAGCCACTTGGCTCTCTTGGACTATTTTTATGATGTATTTTGTATCTCTCGGGCTCTTTGAGCATTTTGACCATGCTTAGCGCATGATGGCATTGTATAGGAAACTTGATTGTTCATATATGTATATTTCTTTTCTTGGATCAGACGCTTGGTATTATGACTCTTATGATTTGACTATGCATGTAAGCTATAATGTTGTTTTTATATGCTTCTCAGAATGTATGCAATGGAGAACAAATGATACAAATGTTTACTTTCTTTTTGTATTTCGTGATGCTGATATATGATAATGTAGGCACAATGTGATTTTGAACTTTAGTTTCTGTAAGAAATTTTTGATACTTCATGTTTGTTTTGACAAAGTGTGATGATAAACCGGTATGATGAGCAGATAAACTTGCCCCACTCCTAACTCCACGCAACTAGTAAGATGCGAGGGCTCATCACCGAGAGCTAGAAAGGGCACAAGTTATGAAATGTGTTGAAATGATAGTGATGAGAGATAGACAAAGCTTTGGTGGAACCAAATTAGGATGCTACAAGCCTACTCTACTCGAGTGACTCCATAGTTTGGGATGCAACTTGCTTTGCGGTTTATCTAGACTTAGATCCGTAGATGGCCACATGGTTGACAAAATCTGGTTTTGGGGTTTTGAACTCTCTTGGAACTTTGGACATCTGATTCATTTGTTTTTGACTCAAGATTTCAAAGGTTTATTTGAATTGTTTTCTTATGACCTTCAACGTTTATTGTCAAGAGAACTCCCTGCACCTTGCCCCATGCTTCTAGTAGGAAGCATGGGCTTATCACCATGGACAAGGCATAGGTGAGTAAGGGCATTCCCATCCTTTCCCAACCCTACGTCACTAGTAAGAGACGTAAGCTCATCACCGAAGGTTGGTAGGGCAAGGAAATGTGTAAAAATAAAATTTTCTGTTTGATCTACATTTGACTTATTTATTTGAGCAAAATGTCAGCATGTTCTTATTTCCAAAGAGATATACGTACGGGATAGATGTGATACTATGAAGCTTCTAGAATAGACCATAGGCAAGACACCTATCCTAGGAAGAAACCAAAAGTGAGAACAAACCCGCAGATCTTGGTATGGTTACCGTCAAGGCTTTGTCATATCTAGCTTTAGTTGATGAAATGATTCTGAAATAGGTGATGACGTTATAAAATGAAGAAGCATGATTAGAGTGTTTATGCCAATACCATCAAAAGTTTGTAATGAATTACTTTGAGAATAAGTTCCTTGATCACAAAATTTTACGAAACGAGTGGACAAAGTGAACCTAACTACATGAGGATGCAATGTAGATATAATTATACAAATAATGCTGGCCGCTTATGCGTAGAATCGTTTAAGGTGTAGGGAATTGACTGTTTCACCAAATTCCTCACCCTCTAGTGTACATAAGAGATATGCACCATTTCCATAGTCCTTCGTGACTCGGTATGGGCCCAACCATTTGGGCCGGAACTTCCTTCCTTCACTGGTCTTTTTATCGATCCGGTTGTCTAGCCTTAGAACTAGATCACCTTCATATATGTCTCGTTCATAGACCCTTTTGTTATACTACCGACACATCCGGTCAACATAGACTCTATGCCACTTGTTCAACATCTAACCTGGCCTCATCTAGGCTTTCTAGTTGGGAGAGATGTGCTTCTCTATAAGCATCTTCATCCAGAATCCCTTGTAATGAGATACGAGACTGGGTATTTCAACCTCAAGTGGGAGAACTACTTCTTCCCCCGAATACCAACGAGAAAGGAGTTGCTCCTGTTGGTGTTCTTATTGAGGTTTGGTGGGCCCACAAGGCCGGATATAACTTCAAATGCCAATCTCACTTGTTTTCTTTCACAGTTTTAAGGAGAATGGCTTTTAATGTTTTGTTTGTCGCTTCAGCCTGTCCGTCTGTTGGCTTGAGGGTAATACAGGGAGGCTGTATGATGGCTTATTTTAAATTTATTACACAATTCGTGAACTTCGTCATTCTTAAAAGAAGTCCCATTATCTAAGATAATGATTTGTGGGACACCGTACTCGATAGATGATTTGGTTCAAAATGAACTTGGCGATTACAGAACCGATACAGTAGTAAGAGGCATAGCCTCTACCCATTTGGTAAAATACTCGGTGGCCATGATTATGAAATTATGGCCATCTATAGATGAGGGAGAGAATTTCCCTATCAAATCTAGGCCCCATGTAGAAAAGGGCCATGGAGTAGCGATTGGTTGTAGAGCTTGTGCTGGCATGTGAATCTCGTGGGAGAATTCTTGGCACTTATGACACCTTCGTACAAACTCTACTGTGTCATGTTCTAGAGTAGGCCAGAAATAGCCCATCCGATGTATTTTATGAGTGGTGGCATGACCACCGAAGTGGCCTCCACATATTCCACTGTGAGATTCGTGGAGAATCTTCTTGGATTCTTCTGTGTCGACACATCTTAGAAGCATTCCATCGAACGCTTTACGATAGAGCACTTGCTCTATAATGACGTATTTAGCTACAATAATGCGTAACCACCTTCTTTGTTGTGGTGTAGCACCTTCTGGATACATATGGTCCATGATATAATTAATAATATCAGTATACCAAGGACACTCAGAGATAGGAGGTTTGGTTTCGATGTAGTATATGCATTCATCGGAAAGTCCAGATCTACTAGATTGCCTCCGTCTAGTGGGTTATCAGCTAACCAATCCATAATGATTTGTCCTTTAATGGATTTCTGATTTACAAATGTTAATTCAAATTCCCCATTAAGGTTATAAAATGTCCAACCTTCTTAGACAAGGACCCTTGTGTGAGGAAAGTTCGTAAATGGTCTGTTTTTACAATGACCCTTGTTTCTTGATTTAGCATATAATGTCTTAAGCATTTGGTTGCAAAAAGATTATGGCAAGGCATTCTCATTCTACCTGTGTATAACGTGTTTCATAGTGAGCAACATTTTAGCTAATGAAATAGATCGTGTGTTCTCTCTTGTCATCATCTTCTTGAGCCAACATACAGGCTAACGAGACATTGGTAGCTCGCGAATATAAGATTAACGGGTGGTCTGGCTTAGGTGGCATTAGCATAGGTGGTGACAACAAGAAACGCTTAACGGCATTGAAAGCTTCGTTGCAGTCTTCGGTCCAATCAATACTATAATCTTTCTTGAGTAGATTGTTGATTGGGTGGATGGCGAAGCTTAAATCTGGGACGAATCGTCAGGATTGCACCAAGTTTTCCGAGGAATGACCTGATTCCAGATTCATCTGACGGTGGGACCATTTCGAGAACAACCCGAATTTTGTTTGGGTCAACATCAATCCCTCATGATGATATAATGTAACCTAGGAGCTTCCCTCCTGTTACACCAAAGACACATTTTTCTAGGATTTAGCGTGACTCCATATTCTATTAGACATGAAAGAATGATGTGAAGCACTTCCGGATGATCACAATGCTTCTTGGCCTTGGCCAACAAGTCATCTACATAGGATTCTACAATTTTATGAATAAGATCATGAAATATATATGTCATGGCCCACTTGGTATGTAGTGCCAGCGTTCTTGAGACCGAATGGCATAACAACGTAGCAATAGGTTCCCCAAGGAGTTATAAACGTGGTTTTAGCTTGGTCTTGTTCGGATATTCTGATTTGATTATATCCTGAGAATCCATCCATGAGAGACAAAAGCTCAAATCCAGTTGTTGCGTCAACAATGACGTCTATGGATGGTAACGGGAAGTCATCTTTAGGACATGCCTTGTTAATGTCTCGGAAGTCTATGCAGATGTGTATCTTCCCATTCTTTTTGAGAACAGGAACGATATTAGATACCCATTGAGAGTAATCGACTGGCTTGATGAATCCTACTTGGAGGAGTTTTATTACCTCTTCTTTCACCATGAGAGCTACCTTGGGTTTCATTGGTCTCGATTTTTGTTTAATCGGCTTTGCATCTGATTTAGTGACGAGGTTATGTACCACAATGTGTGGTGCAACCCCTGTCATTTCTTTATAATTAAATGCAAAAGCCTTCTGATGTTCCTTGAGGATTTGAGTGTGTATTTCTACTTCTGATGGAGTTAACGAGGATCCTAATTTCAATATCCTTGGTTCATCCTCTGTTCCGATGTTAATATCAATTGTTTCTTTGATTAAAGAAGCGTTACCTTCTTCAAACTCAGGTGGGGCTGGAGGTAATTCCAGATCGTCTCCATTCTCTATTGTGTATATGCCGAGTTCCTTCTGGGGGAGGTTCCATCATGGGATTTCTAAAGTAGGAAGATGAATGCGGGATTAAGGACAAATCTATCGCGTGATGGGTGAGATGTAACGCTGCATAGGTGTTTAAGTAATCAAGAGTGGTTCTATCACCATCAATGTGGTCTAGGATAGTAGATTTTTCCTCAACTATGTTCGTTAAAAGAGGGTTTGACAGCTTTTTTACCAATGGTTCAGTACGAAGGGATACCATGAAACAGGTATCTTCCAACTCACTTTCTTGGAGTGAAGCGTGATGCTGAGGTTGCTATAGAATCGGCAAGAAGATTTTGTTCTCACGGGATTGTTTCAATTGATATGAAGTGAAACTCCTTGCTTAAATTCAATACAACTATTTTGTAGAGCTGTAAGTGCTCAGCTCTAGTTTCATACACCTCAGAGACTTGGTTTGCTACCAATTGTGAGTCTCCTAATACCTTGATGTTATTAACACCGATCCTCTTAGCTAAGATGAGGCCAAGGAGGAGGGCTTCGTACTCATTCCGTTGTTCGTACATTCAAAATTTAGTTTAAAGGCAAATGGTAGGACTTTTCCCTCTAGAGAAGTAAAGATTACACCTGCCCCGACTCCGTAATGACATCTAGCTCCATCGAAATGGAGAGTCCAATATTTAGCTGGGCATATGGACGTTGGGATATTTGTTGTGTTAACATCTTTACTTCCACCATGCAGAGATCCTCTGCTGGGAGAGAACCAACACCTAGGGTATATCCCATGCCTACAGAGTCAAATGGTAGGAAGATCGGTAGATCTGTTCTAATAATTCGACAATTTTTGTAGTAGTTCCTAACGATACTATTTCTACAATGTTAGCCTCATCCTTGAGGGTTGGGATAGTCTTGACTAGGCTCATAGTCTCAAGATCTATTGTAGGTACCAACTTTTCCTCTGGTTTTGTGTCGGTGGGTTTATTAAGTTGGTTTGTTGGGAGTTCAAACTCCGAGTGAACACCTGGTCTTTTCTTTAAGTCAGCTAGGTGTATATCGAATGGTTTTGGATCACCTTTGGCTATGAACACCTTTCCTAAATGCAAGAATCTTACTTCTTGAAATAATGTAGAAGGAATTGCCTTCATACGGTGTATCCATGGTCGGCCAAGGATCATATTATAGTTGGTTTCCCGATCTATAATATAAAACTCAGTCAGGATTGTTTTGGGTCCTAAGGTGACCGGTAGTATTATAGTTCCAATCGATGTGGCTTTAAGGCTATCATAGCCTCTTAATGTATTTCTAGTCGTGGAACAATTCGTTTCTCCATACCCTAGTTTTTGAAGGAAAGAGAAGGGGACTATGTTAACTACTGCCCCATCATCAATCATCATGTGTTTGACATAATTGTTATAAACCCATACTTGCAAATGTAAGGCCGGATCACCTCTGCGTGTAATTTCGGCGTCTGTTGGCATTGTGTTTATTTCGAATATAAACTCAACATCTCTATCCGGCTGCCCCGGAGGGTGGATATCAAAATCTATATGGTTTACCTGTGTTTCGGGAGGTGGAGTGATGTTAATTAAATGACCCAAACCTAATGCTTCTAAAAGAGCAGCCCTGTGGGTAGGAGAGTTCTTCAGTAAGTCCAAAAATGAAATGTGCGAGAAGGTTTTTGTTAGATCACTAATTAAATCATAGGCACCTACGGGTTTTACTAATATTTGTTGGATGTTATCTATCTCGGTGAGTAACTTGGACTTGGCTGAGAGGAATACTCTCGTGTCCTTGTTACAGCTTCGATGGGTAGTTCGGCGTCTAATTCCACTAAACCGACTATCTTGGGTCGTGGCTGACTTCCTAATTGTGGCGCAACTAATGGATTTAGTGAAGTCGAGGCTTCATGATCATTGTTTCCTATCATTATGCCCTTATTTGTCCCATTTGGATTTAACCTATTGTTATTGTGATTTGGGAGGGGGTCATTAAAGATCTTGAGGGGAGCATTTTGAGGGGAAACTACCCCTAGTAAAAGTACTTGGTGCCGGTGACGTAGAATCTACCAAGAACATATCTATGAAGAGTTGTCTTTGTTCCTCTGGAAAACGTTGCATGAATTTATTGTAGTCACGGCACGTTCTAGTGTCATGGCCTCAAATTTTGTGGAAACCACAATACGAGTTAGGATTGTAATTCCTAGTTTGTTGGTTTGGTGTATATTGTGGCCCAAAACTCTGATCAAACCGTTGCCTACTAGGATTAAAGTTTTGTATTTGTTGTTTTTGGTTTTGATTCTGGTTTTGATATCCAATTGAGTTTTGGCTTGGACCTTGTGTAGGGTTTCATCATCATTGTTGTTGTTGTTGATTGAAATCCACTACATTGATTGTTGGGGTAACGTTGTTATTTCAGTTGATTGTTCATTAGTGGTGGAGTATTCACAACATTTACCCTTTTAGCCTGATCAGTTACTCCATCTGTTGTCACTCCATGATTTTTATTAAGGATTTTAGGTCCTTGATTGACATTTGTGGTAGTAGGATAAGCCGTAGTATTCTGGTTGGAGGTGATTAACCTCCCATTTGCTCCATACGTCTTATGACCGCTATCTATTGCCACTTGATCTATTCGAGAGCGCTCTCAAGCACTTCATCGTAAGTCCTTAGTGGGAACTTCTGGACTTCTTCCTTTACTTCTCTGCTGAGAATGAAGGAATAAATCACATAGTTCCATTTGGTCCATGTTTGGAGCACTGGCCGAAGAATAAAGAACTATACGCCACCTCTGGATGAAATGAGTGACAGATTCATTGTGTTCTTGCTTAATGTGCAAGAATTCCCTGATTCCTGTTCTCAATAGTTTGTTCATGTCAAACGCCTTAATGAACTCTGAAATGAGTTGTTTAAATGAATGGATGGAGGCTTCAGGTATTCTATAATACCAATCGAGGGCGATGCCTTCTAACGTTTTGGGAAATATTTTGGCAACAACCCCATCCCAAGGGAGTAGTTCTCGAATGGCTGTGGCATAGGCCTTGATATGTGCATTCAGATCTCCCTCACCTTTGTATTTGGGAAAATCGGGAAGAGGTCTTGGAAGCATGATGCTTCGTATGGTGAAGTCTAAGGGCTCTTTCAAATATTCTAAATAAGTCCCTATCGCATAGGTTTCGACCATTGATGGTGCTTGCTGAGGGGGTGGTGGTGGAATGGGTTGTTGATATGGCGTAGCGTATGCATTGGTAGGGGCATAAGGAAACCCCTGTGGTTGAGAAAACATGCCGAGAGAGAACATATCCCCTTGTGGTGATTTGGAGTACATGTTTAAGTATGAAGGGGTATTGTCTAGGAATGGATTATTTTGTACTAGACCGGAGATATCGGAATGGTGTTAGAAATGGCAGTTCTAGTTGGCGTTTGTTGTGAATACTGAGGAGGCATGCCCAACGTGCCTATTCCTATGAGTAGGTCTACTTGGCTAGGATAGTGTAGAGGATTGGAATTTCCTACCTGCATGAATTGTGAATTTTGACTTGCTTGAGCAAGTTCTAATCCCCTAACTTTTTCTACTAAAGTTGAAATGACTTCATTTGGTGAAGTCACGGTATTTTCCTTAGTGGCATTTGTTGTATATCCTGATGTTGTATAGGCACGTGATACCCCGCTATGAACTGATCATTTCCCTACCAAGTTTTCCCGAGGGCATTTCCTATATGTAGCGGTATGGAGGTATTTTCTTGAAAAGAGACCTCGGGTTGTGTTTGTAAACTTCCTATAGGTGGGTATGCTCCGAGAGCGTTGTTCATTCCTGGCATAAGGCACTGAATGTTCATCATCTAAAACTAGATATGGGTCTGATTGTCTACTAATTTGTGGTCTAAGCAGCATCTGAGGAGATGAACCAGATTCTCCTGTGAATGTCATATTGTTTGAGCCCGAAGGCTCTGTCTGTTGTGTTTGAGCGAGCTCATCCAACTCCTTTGTTTGAAAAGATGAGCTATATCTAGTCTTTGGAGATAGAGTTGGCGTTGACAACTAGTTGGTTGAGTAGTTGTTGCCCCATACTGAGAGCGAGGGTGACGACTAGTCTATTCAGTTGAGCGTAGTATGCCTCAAGACCTAGGAGAGGTCTACCATATGCATCGAATCCCAACATATTCGGGGGTATATGAATACCCGTAGAATAATGGGAAGGAGGGAAGGTGGGAGAACAGAGATAAGGAAGATGTTGTAGTTGTTTGTTTCATGTCGGGTTCACCAATTTTGTACGATGGAAAAGTGACAAGCGAGCGTGGGAATCTACAAGTAACTCTTCCTCGCACCCGACCTCTCGAGGTCATGCTGAGACAGTCGGTGGGGATGGAATGCACGTGGGATGCAGAAAAATTAGTTAGGCAATCTTATGTCTTCGACACGCACTAATGGAATCTGTGAATCTAAGGCAAAGAAGGCTCTCCTAACTTGAACTGGTGTGATAGATCGATCGGTGAGGATGACTGCTCGAAGGCTCCAATCAATATCGAGCTCTAGCGTAATTCGATCTATGGGTTGTGGGATACATGGAAAATGACCTGGGATAGTTTCGTGTATGTCTCCAGATAGGGTCATAGGGTGGATGATAGATATAGTTGACTCTATGGGTGATTCTCTGGCCTAGTCCAAAAATTCCTAGCTTTGTTAGCTGCTATGTCTAACAAGGATAACTATGCGATGATGATAGGTGGAAGTGGAGTGGATCTAAATATTAATGTGCGTAAGCCAATGTCAACGTCAGATTGACCTGTGGACTCGTTGGGTTGTGGGATTTGTGGGTCACAACCGTAGATTCGTGGTTGTTGTGGACCTGCTATGGTCATGTGTGGAATCAATCTCTAATCCCTAGTATCCAATAGTCGTATGCCTTCTCGGCCTCTATATTCAGAATTAACAGTTGTGTGATTTTCTCAGAGTATCTCACAGGCGTTCTTGCAACCTGAATTCTTAAGCTAGTATCTATGTCTGTGAGAGTGTCTCCTGTGTCTGGCTATGGGACCAAAGGATCACAACCAAACGTTTGCTCTCTTTCAAGCCCTTCTACAGTCATGCGGATATTTATCTAGAGTAATCTGTAGTTTGGCTGATTTGACCAAAAAGTGTGTGCTCGGTCGTCTTCTATGTTTAACCCGCTCAACTGTGAGTTGATCTGTTGCAAGTCTGTTGTTGTTCGGAAGACTTGGATCCTAAGATTCTGATCTATGTCGTTATTGTTGTAACAAGATTGGGTTGGGGCACGATTGGCTCAAATACGTATTCTCTGGGTTCCCTAGGTCCCGTGATTGTCATACAAAAGGAAATGATACAAATCTAACTAATGACAAAATAATTTAACTGCGTAAGATATGTCTATGTATATTCCTAAATCTGATAGTTATTGATAAACTACTAAACAAAATTTAAAGAGCAATTATCTAATATATCTAAAATTGACAACTAAACTAATAACGCAATTAAAACAAACAAAGCAACCGAGTATAGCTACTTGTCTGTGCAGTTTGTAGATCTATTCTAAATAACTTGATAACTGATCTACTCTATTTGAAAGACTCTCGATCCTACCTCAGAAGTGAGGAGTGAATCATAGTTTCTCAGAAACTATCAATCCCCACAGCTTCCCTGGCAATATCAAAAGTGAAATTAACTAAAATGAAATGATTGACTACTTTATTTGATATGTTTTAACTAGAACTTTGAAAGCTTGAACCTAGATTTTATAGAATAGTGGCGAATCCGATGGTGTGTGGCTTTGTCCCCTCAGTGTGATCTCCTCGTTCCTTCGTGCTCACGTGGACCCAGAAAAGTGTGTAATGCTAGCATCAACAAGTAGATATTGGAACAAAGGCAGCTTAGGATGCAGACTGAATACAATGTGAGTAGGAGAGGGATAGCGCAAGAGTACAGAGCTTGGCTTATGTAATTCTAATGGGATTTATTGCAGTCATGCAACATAAAATGTCCGAGAACTTGAAACTATCTGTTTGTCAAGAACAAGACTTGCAACTTTAATGGCTTCTATTGAAAATCAAGACTTCTACTCAATGGATTGTATGAAACAATAACAGTACTTTGCACAAGGTGGATATGTGGCTTCCTAACAGCAAAAACAACACTAACTAGGCATGTAATGAATGAAACTATGAATTCTAAGCAAAATGAAAAGCTAAACTATTTGAAATGAGAAATTCAGAGGCAAATTTGAGGGGCCATTTGCTTGAGCACAAGCCAACTATTTATAGCATTTCCATTTACCCAAAGGTAAAAACCAAATTGATCTCTTAAACCATAAACAATGCCAAAACACTATTCCAGGGAACCAGAATCATTAATGCAAGCCAAAGGCGGTGAAAAAGTTGGTAAACGTTGAAAAATTACGTGAGTCATGTTAAAAAGCAATCTAGAAAATGCGTGAAGGACCGCCCCCACGAAAGCGGGGTGGCATTTACAGGACCGCCGCCGCCTGCCTGCAGTGGCGGTTTCATAACTGAAGGAAAAATGCAAAGAAAAGAGAGGAAAAGAGAACAACAAAGTGACAAGGGGCTAAACAGGGGCATGTGGGATGTTAATGCATACTTGGGGAACTTTTCTGATCCCTAACACCTTGTGAGGAGACCTATATCATCATTGGGGCACATGTTACGATGTTCTAGCGGTGAAGTACCCTACAATTTTGGGTACATACGGTATCCCATCTATCGATGAGTGTAACCATAAGGCTAGGCTGCCATACTATATGCCCATAATGTCTCATACATATCAAGCTGATGTTCATCACGTGCCTCCACTCATCGGTGGCGACACTCGATCGTCGCGACAACAATAAAAGAGGTACACGGTACCTCATCCATAGTTAACTTATTGGTTGGATATTTTTTAGACCAAAATATGAGGTTCAACCATAGTAAATGGGATTAAATCCCTCCTCAAAGACAGGTGAGGTAGCATGTTTATTACTAATCTAAAACACAAGTAGAAATAATATATACAATATCCACACTATTCTAACCATTGGGGTTGGGATACAATCCCAAAATCCATATCAACATGAGATGGAGATGTTACAGCTTTAGAAATAGAATGGATTAGAAAGGAAACTATTATAGATGAAATAGAGTGGAAGGGAATGAGAGGAATGTATTTTCTTTCAAGAAAACATAGATCAAGAAATACTTATACGAGTTTTAGATAATGAGTGTAATATTTGAAATGATTAAAATAATCAAGAACACTAAACAAAGAATAGCTTAAGATCTTGGATGTAAGAAAAATCTCTCAAGATAGATGAATCCCACAACACAAAGTTTGCAAAATAACACCTGTTTCTATTCCTCAATGATTAAAAAGAAATACAAAGTTTTTCTTCTTCTTCACAATAGCTCTTAATATTCTAAAAATTTCTCTCCCTTTTTTGAATGCATAAGCATCCCTTATTTATAATAGAGAGAGTAGAGAGAAAATAGGATAAATCCTAGAAAATAGTCATTTAATGAGAATCCTATTTTTCTTGACTCTCACGCAGAGAACAAGTCAAAATTTGCTTCCTATGTGACAAAATGAAAATGAAAAAGACATGACAATTTCTTGATAGAAATGACATGAAACATTATGCTTATTCTTGCTTCATCATCCTTGTCTTCCTCTAGTGAAGCCTGCTTGTCTCAAAATTCTTGGAACTTCCAGATTATGCCCTGCATCTCAGCTTCATCTAGTGCACTAGAATAATCACTTAGAACCTCACAAGTTTCTTGAGTGTCACTTGCATTTGCCAGGAAGTTTCTTCAATCTCTTATTGAGTTTCCTTAGTGATTCCAAAACATTCTCAATCCTTATGAACTTATCAATGGTTATTAGATCAAAGATGGAAATAGTTCATGCTTGAATTGATTCTTGAATTTGTTTATAGAGATCATCAGCAGGTAGAATATTTGAGCTTTCATCCAACACCTTGGCAAGATCCTAGATAGCTCCTCTTCTATGTCATTGGTGGCATCAACCAACTGATCTCTAGATTCCCTCAACTTTTTGCAAGCTTCACTAAGAATATTTATCCTAAATCTGATGGCTTTGGCTAGCTGGAAATGCTTATCCCCATGTGGAATGATTCCTTCTTCCATTAAGATCCGGGATGGAACTTGTTTTAGTGCATTGAGAGCCTCTAAAGTTAACTCAAGGTTCCCGACTTCCTGAAAATTCATCATCCATTTTGTCACCATCCTTCTTTATTTCCTCCAAGGATTTATAAACCTCCACTATGTCATCAATGACCTCTCTTCCTTGTAGGAGTAGCCTCTAAATCCATTCATCAACTGTTCTTCCCTTCTCGTTGATCTTTTCAATCATAGGTACCAATGAGAAATCAAACTTGATAGGAGTAGGGGTAGAAGATGATGGTGTTGATTGAGAGGGATTTGAGAGCTTGAGCAATACTTCCATTAACTATTCAACTTTCTCCTTTAGCTCATCTCTACTCACCTTCGTTTCCCTCAGCTTCTGGCATAACACGTTCATGGCATCCTGCACATCTTGTTGTGCTCCTTCTGTTGTTACCTTTCCCAAATCAACCCTTGTAATCTGATAATCATAATGATATATCCTCCTTGTTTTGTCATGGCACCAGGGAGTGGAAATCTCTAAACTTATGCCCTAAGGCATCCACTGAAACCCTTGAAACTATTTTGGGTTTCTTGGCAGATTTGGTAGGAGAGGCCTTGAGTGAACTGAAGTCGAAGGTTGGTAGGGGAACTACCACCTTCCTCTTCCTTAGGGTCTGATCAACCAACCATTGAGGTATAGTGGAAGAAGTTTCTCCTATCGGAGGTGTTATGGTTACATCTGTAGGTGGAGGAAGGTTTACTTGTGGAGTAGTGATGACTGCAAGTGTGGTGACTATGGGGATAGATTCAGTGAATGAAGGTGTGGAAGGAGGAGGCATATCTATGGCCATCTTAGGTCCAGTAGAGAGAGGTGAGAGGTCGGAGAAGATGTTGGCCATGGCTGATGAAAGTGGCATAGAAATATGAGATGAGGAAGATTGGGAGAGAGGAGGTAAAGATTCTAAAGTCAAAGCTTGAGAAGCAAGAGAGAGACTTACTTCGATGAGCAATCATCAAAAGGAGAAACAAGAGGTTGACCAACCTCATCTTCTAAAGGAATTTTTCCTTGTTCTAGTGGAGGAGGTGAATCTAGTACCTCAACTATTTGTGAAGGAGTGGTAGATGATTCGGCTCCTTGCTTTTCTCCCCTTTTGACAAACTTAAATTTAATCTACCTCTTGGTAGGGCTTTTATCCTCTTCCCTCTCTCCCTTGGAGGGTCCCACTTCTAAAGTAGCTATTTTTGAAAATATCTTTTCCTTATAACATTCCCCAAGAAATGAGCCATGCCTTGGTATGGAATAAGAGTCTAAGCAGCTCTTTCAGCTGATAGAATCTTTTTTCAGAATAGACCAATCAATGGTTGGGAATCCATGTTGGTCTCCATCCGACTATTCATACCTAGTGTCCAGAACACTTTCATTATCCATGGTGCCTTTAGGGATATCAGCTAGATCTAACATCTGAATTTCTTCAAGCGTTATTCTGTTGTTGTCTTTTCTTCTAGATGGAAACTTCATCCCAAAGATCAACCCAGATATCTTCCACATTGGGCACATGTAGATACAAGGTTCCATATGACTTGAGGACTCCTCGGATGTCGAATCCCTCCCTGAGCTTCATATGTTTCTTCAATTTTTCCTAAAGCTCATGCACCACATTCTTGGCCTTAACCATGGTAGAGCATGTATACCTTCCAATGGAAATAGGGAAGGAGATGATGCTTTGTGCTTTGCTTTGTTGGAATTTGTGAAAATCCAACAATTGTCTACTAACTCCATGAGGATCAATTTTGTCACCCAGGAAACCTGGGAAAATGGAAAGGGTTACCATGGAACCTCACCACCTGAAGATAAGTAAACTTCTTGAATTTAAGAAAATGCAACCCCATTTTGACACTTCAGCCCATGCTTCATCAGAAACCCTTCTCTTCCTCAGATCAGGATCCAACCTACAAATGTTTTCATAGAAGAAGGTGTCATTCACTCTTCTATATTGGTCTTTAGACCCTTTTATTGTCAGAAGGGAAGTATCGATATATGTGTTCCATTGCTCTCGGTTTCCCTTTGCATCTAGCCCTAGGTAGTTCTCATTCCTGTTGCTGCATAGGTGACATATGACATCATATAGAACTTGCCAGTAGACAAGACTATTTTCATTTGGGAGTCTATCTCATCACTTATTAGGCTACCCCAATCAATCCCTTGGTCATTCTTCTTTATGATGACCATGAACTGGTACATCCACCCTTGGAATTCTTTTGACTCTGGGAGCCCAAATAATCGACTCAACAAGGTGATGATATCACTGATTTCAAGAATAAAATCACTTCTAGGGACCAACTTAGGAAACCTAGAAATAGCTTGGCTTAGCCTTGATCAAGAACTTCTTGTTTACATGCTTGATGTAGTCTTCCTAATCTTTGTCCCAGGCCTTTTGTGTTGATTTAAGGTCTAAATCAACATACTCCACAAAGTCAAAACCTTAGGAGTTGATCAAAGTAACCTCCATCCAATTTCACTATAGACTCTCTTGCTTGATTTCTTACTTGAGTGGGAGGCTGAGTCATAGTGGGAAGCACAAGCCAGATGAATTTAGGGCATTGAGCTGATATTGGAAATCCTGTTGCAAGAGGGAGACCACTTCCTACTATCGACTTCATCCAAGAATTCTGAGAAGAATCCTCAATTCTCTTCCAGAAGTCCTCCATATCTATATTACCGAGCTCTGTGTCCCGAATGTCATAATTGTAGCTTATGTAAGAAGAAGACTCCATCTTCTGATACTTATACTTCATCTTTCCTAACTTATCCTTAGATTGGCAGGGTCCAACATGAGGAGTCTTGAAGAAGAAATGCCTTGATGATTTCTGGAAGAGCAATCGGGCTTGAAAGTTTGTTGGACAAGTGCATAGACCCACCACACTTTGTTCGGATTTTGAAACTTGTAAAACACCTTTGAAAACCCAACACAATGGAGTGTATGTCAGAAGTTAGGACATGTTGAGCATCAATGAAAACCCGACACACTATGGAAGTGAGGAAGTGTCGAGACAAGTGGGAAAACCAACACACACACAATGGTGGAACTAGAGGATGTCGAGCAGGTAGAAATTCTGACACACTATGGATCTTGATGGATGTTGAGCACCTAGAAAAACCCAAAACAAGGTGGAAAGAGTGATGTTTAAACACCCTACAAAACCCAAACAAGTATATCGGGTTTCTGACATGTCAGAACATGAAAAATTCCCACCTCATGATCACTTAGGAATTTTTAGAATCATTTTGAAATCTACAAGTTACAACCTATGAAAAATAAGTAAATAACCTAGGGGTAAATTTCAAACAAGAGCCTTCATGGAAAAAGAAAAGAAACAAGAAAAACAACCCAAAACCCTAAAACAAAGAAGAAGGAAAAGAAATGGAAACCCCAAGAAACACTTCACAAATAACCCAAAAATATTCTAAAAAGAAAGAAGAGAAGAATACCTTCAACTAGCTTGAAAAATGATCAAAAATGGTGGAAAATCAATCGGGAAGCTCGATCGGGTTTGGAGGTAGAGGAAGCATCAACAAAATCCAACACAAAAAAAATGAATGGTAACAAATGACGTGGAAAAACAACTATTTATAATAACCTAGCATTAATTACACCTCACTTGACACATGTGCCAACTACTAAAACTAGACATTAATGACATGTCATCATGCTTGGAGCATCCAAAACCCGATACAAAGGATTTGATTCAATTCAGGTTTTGGGTTTTGGGAAACATGAGACATAAAACATGCATTTGGAAAAAACATGTTTTTAGATGTTTCTAAGTTCCAAATCCTAACACAACACAAGGCTTTATTCGGGTTTTGGTTTCGGGAAACATGAGACATAAAACATGCATTTGGCAAAGCATGTTCCGATGCTTGGAAGTTTCAAAACCCGACACAAAGGACTTAGATAATCGGGTTTTGGTTTTGGGAACATGAGACATGTAACATGCAAGAAACATGTTTTCATGCAATGAAAACCCGAAAACCTAAAAATCTCTTTCAAAGGGAATTTTAAGAGATTTTCCAAAATTTTCCTATGGTTATCTCATTTTTAGCTGAAATCACTAAAACGAGATAACAATTGGCTCCAGTTGGGGACTTTCTTTGAGACATCAAAGGAAGAGAACTCATGTATCAAAAATATTTATCCATTGGGCTACGGAGTCGAAGAAGAAAAACCAAAAACAAACAAAGAAAAAAAAGAAAGAAATAAAGCAAACACACAACAAAAATAAATTATAATACAATGCAAGAGAGCATCTTGCATTACTGATGGAACAATTAGATGTTGACCACTGAAAGGTAGAGGGAGAAACTCTCCATCAAGATATGATAGACAAAAGCTATTTTCACCATTCAACTGATGGATTTTGAAAGGACCTTTCCATAAAGAATCAAACTTGCCATGCATCCCTTTCTATTCCCTTCTCTTATCCCAGAGAAGTACTAGATCTCCAATCTGAAATCACGTTGCTTTGATTTTTTGTCAAATATCTTTTTGACTTTTCTGATGATCTATAATGTGATCCACCACCTTGCTCCATTCTTCTTCTAGCCTGGCTAGGTACATTATCCTTTTCTCAATGGAACTTTGAAAAGTTTCATCCTCAATTGCTTTAGCCAATCATAAGGCTGAAATTCTACAGAGATAGGAATCTCAACATCAATTCCATACAACACCTAGAATGGGGACATTCCAATAGCTCACTTAGGAGTAATCCGATCTACCCATAATGCATCATACAATGCTTTGTGCCATGTCCTCTGATTCTCATCAACCATCTTTCTGATTATGGTCACCAGGTTTTTGTTGCTTGATTCAGCCTGACCATTTCCTTGGGGGTAATAATCGGATGAATGAGCCAATGTGATCCCAAATCCATAGAAAATTATGTCAACTCATGTGATGAGAAATTGGAAGCATTTTCAGCAACAATCTTGTGAGGTATGCCAATCTAACAATTATATTCTCCTTGAGAAAGTTACACACAACTTCGGAGGTTTCTTTTGATTGGCGTGGCTTCCACCCACTTGGTGAAATAGTCTATGGTGGTGAGCACATAATTATGACCAGAACTGGAGGTAGGATTCAATACTCCAATGAAATCAATTCCCCATTGGAAAAAGGTTCTTCAATTATCACAGGCTTCAAGGGAAGAGCTTTGCAACTTAGGATGACCAACGAAAATGTTGACAAGCTTCACACTTAGCCACCCATTCTGCTGAATCTCAAAAGAGAGTAGGCCAATAGTACCTAGCCCATAAGATCTTGTAAGCCATCATGGAGGAAGAGAAATTTCCTCCACATGCTAGATTGTGGAAGGATTCTAGCAACCTTATCTCATTGAGACTTATCAACACAACGTAGGAATACACCATCAATACCCTTCTTGTATATACCATTATCCCATAGAATGTATCTTGTGGACCTTAATTTAACTGTCCTCTTTTCTTTTTGGCTTAAATGTGGGGACATTCACCATAAGTTAAAAATAAAGTGATATCTACATACCATTCATCGGTTGTGCTTACAAAAAGCACCATGGGCAATTCTGAAGAAGTATCTTTAGTTTCTTTGCATTCTATCTCAGAATTATTTTCTGCGATCAATTGGCACAGCCTCTTCCTCATACCAACTTGGTAGGTCTGATGTCCAAGTCATATTCTTGGACTTTGGCTATCCAGTTACCCCATTGACTACCCAACTCTTGTTGAGTCAAAATGGACTTAACTACAGTATCAGGAACAAGAACGAGAGTGTGAGAACTCAACACATAATACCTGAAATGCTTCACTACTCTCACCACTACATAAGCATGCTTTTCAATTTGTGACATCTTCAATTCATGTTCCTTTAGTGGGCAGCTCATGAAAGCAATGGGAGCTTTGATTCCTTCTTCATTCTCCTACATCAGGATGGCTGATACTGTATGTGTGGAAGCATAGTTGTACATGATGAAATCCTTCTTGAAGTCTAGGCATACCAGAATAGGAGCATGAGAAATTTCTCTTTTGAATTCTTTAAAAGCAAGCTTCCCTTCAGTGCTCCATCAAAATGGAGTTTTACCTTTCATCATCCCAAGGATATCCTTGGTTTTATCAAAAAGTCAGGTATAAATCTTCTTAGGAAATTGACCTTTCCAAAAAGGAATGCACCCCAGTTTTTCTTGTAGGTAGGGTAAGGCTTTGGATGGCCTTCACCCACTCTGGGTCGATCTTGGTTCCTTCTTTAGTCATGATATGACCCAAAACTTACCTTCTATTACTCTCGAACATGGAATTTTTAGGATTTAATGAAATCCCATGATGCCTACACCTTAAGAGTACCTACTCCAGGTGATCATAATGATCACTTCACTTCTTAGAGAAGACCATCAAGTCATCCAAATATACAACTATGAATTTTCCCATCAAATCTCTGAAAGCTAAGTCCATAGCTCTTTGAAATGTGGCTCCAAGTGTTAATCAAACCAAAAGGCATCCTCTTGTAAAAGGTCCCCATGGGGTGGTGAATGTTGTTTTATGTTGATCCTCAATGGCTACCTCGACCTGATTATACCCCAAAATCCATCAAGCATGGATAACATTTTTGATCCAATGATAGTCTGCAATACTTGATCCATGATAGGAAATGGGTAATTGTCTTTCAATGAAGACTGATTAAGGTTCCAAAAGTCAACACAAATCTGAATCTCACCATTCTTCTTTCTGATGGGGATGATGTTAGCAACCCAGGTAGAATGATGGATTGGGAAGATAATCCTTGCATCTAACATCTTTTGAATTTCTACAAGAATAGTCCCTGAGATCTTTGGGTTATAATGCCTTTGCTTCTACCTGTAGGGTTTGACATCAGACTTCAAAGGGATGCTATGTTGCACATCCTTGGGCTTGAAAGACTTCAGATCCACATAGGACCATGCCAAGACATCCATATATCTCTTCAGGAGTGAAGTGAATCTTCCTTTCTCCTCAGAGAACAACATTTTCTATGTTTACCATCATGGGTTGTCAAAAGAGCCCAGATTAACTTGATCTACCTCTAATGAGGAAGCACCTTCAGCTTGCCTTTTATCCTAAATAAAATGGTCATGTTTGTCAAATAGACCTTCCAGAGAAACCAATCCCTTCAGAATCTTATTGCCTTTGAGCTGGATGAATTCACCATCAATCTCTTGATATGAATTCAGATGGACTCATGGAAATCTGATTCTGATCCTTCAAAATAAAGCTCGCTAAAATTATCATCTTTCTCAAGAAAAGACAATACATGTTGATCATCATTGAACACTTTCCAATGTGTTGAATTATCTGAACACTTGGATATACAATCTCAATGGTATATGTGTCCTATTTGAACTTTGGGTGAGGAAGGAGAAGAGATGCAGACATGGCTAAAGAATCAGCTTTATCATTGTAATCTCTCAAAACTACCTTAATGGAAAAAGCATCAAAGCATTCTATGTTGTCCCACACCTTGTTCCTGTAATGCCTTAGGTGATCATTTTTTACCTGATAGATCCCCTTACTTGATTTACAATCAACTCAAGCATCTCCCTACACTTTAAGATTTTGATTCCCTTTTTCCTTGCCATTTCTAATCCTAATAACAAGAGCTTCATATTCAGCCATGTTTATTAGTATTGTCAAACTACAGCTTGAAGGCGAAGGGAAAGATCTCAAAATCTGGAGATATAAGAACCACACCAGCGCCCGATCCAGTAGTTGAACAACTCCCATCAAACTCAAGGGTCCAAATAGCATTAGGATCTTCTTCCTTGATTTCTATAGAAGGCACCTCTCGATGTCATGAAATAATTTCCCAAGCCTGCATCTTCAAAGAGAATTTGAGCCTTGGGATCATCTAATTTAGTGACCAGGTACTTCACTTGTGCTTCAGGGTGGAGGACACGAGGAACTCCATTCACTAGAATTTTAGCTTTGGTCCAGTCCATATTGATTTCTCCTCGACATCTTTATAAAACCTCTTCCTAAGAGAATACCATAAGTAGTTGGGATATCAACAACTAGGATAGTCATTTTTACTCTCTTTTCTAGGAATGCGACAAATGCAAATCAGTGCATCCTTGATTTGGCCAATCAATGGGACTTTTTGGTTTCCATGGAGTAACACCACCCATAAGATTTAGTTAAGGTAAGTCCAAGGGCATGGGCTACTTTTTTGGGGCATCACGTTATCAGAGGCTCTGAGTCAATTATGCAATTGCTGAGTTTAAACCCATTTATAAGTAAGGACAAATAAAATGGTTCAATCTTCCCGAAGAAGCAACAGAGGTCATATTATTATGAGGTAAAGGCTGAGTGGGATTAGGAAACATGCCTTTTGAAGATGAAGGGATAACAACCTTGCTTCTAATGAATTTGGAAAGTTTCTCAAATTGCTCAGGATTTGACTGGAGGTACTCGGCTTTCGACATTTGGATTTTAGTTTTCTTTGCATGATCAATAATGTCAAAGTGGTATATGAAGGAATGATGGTGGGCTCAGTTCTAGTTATACTAGTCTGAGCTGAGGCACTAGTCTTAGGGGTAGGAGAAAGAGAGTTAGAAAAGAAGTTACCTTTTTAGTTGTCTCTTTTTTAGTTTGCGCTGAGATAGGAGAGCCTCTTTTAGCCATAACCATGGGAGCTTCTTTACCCTTCTCCTTAGAGCCTTCAACCAACTTTCTAGGGGTTGAGATTGAGCTCAGTGAAGACTACAAATGACTGACCATCATGTTCACACTGGTCTTCCTCATATTCCAAGTACCCAATGTTGGAGTCACCAGCTGAATCATCAAAAGACTCATCAACATATCCTGAAGCTTCAAAAGCTTCATGAGAATCTTGATCTTTTGGTTCTTCATCTTCCTCAACTATTTCCACTTGTTGTATTGATAGAGGAGCTTTAATGGCTAGCCTTGTTGGAGCAGCAATCAACCGATTCCTATCTCTTGTGGGAGTGCCATTGGTATTGTTGAAATTCCATCTAGGAATATCCCGATAAGGAATGTTGGTCACCTGTTGAGACATTTGCTTCTTCAAAGTGATCAAGTCATTGGCCATCTTCTAATCATAGGGTCAGTAGTACTTTGAGAAGAACTCTGATTTTTAGGCTTAGATGACTCTCTTCTTTCCTACCAAAATGAGATCATCTTCTATTTCAATGGTTATAGCTTGAGTAAGTAGCCAAATCAAATCAGGGATAACAAATCTTCTTAATAAGAAGCTCACATCAGGGGGCTGAGTGTTGATGAAGAAACACTTTTGATTTTCAAGAGTGGGAATGGCTAGCACCGAATCTTCCAATCAGTTTGTTGAATTTTTCCACGAAGTCCCGCATGGGCTCATGAGACTCCTTCTTCATATGTGTAAGTTGTGCTAACAAGTCATGAGAATCTTCAGCTGGTTTGAACCTTGCTTCAAATATAGATCTCATGGTAGCCCAGTTGGTAATGCATGCATTCAGAAGATGGTAGAACCATTCTTGCTACACCCCTCGCAATGTTTCAATGAAGAGTTCAAACAGAGACATCTTCATGAGCCACCCCAAGGATGCCACATGTGATAAAGAATGAAGTGATGTGTTCATCAGGGTGTTGCTTCCCATCACCATTGAACTTAGGAATATTCTTACGAGATCCATGTGGTAGATCATGCAATGATGGAGTTAGGGAAAGAGGACCAATAGCCACACCCCAAGGCACATGTTGTGCTGCCATTCTTCTGAATGAAGTGCATACAAGAATCTGAGTATCAGACAAGAATAATGCATGCATAAGGTTACAGAAGCTTCTTGTTCTTGAGGAACCCAAGTTCTTCAGATAGGTGAAGAACTTCTTACTCGGCTAGATGCAACACTATTGGGGAAAGTTTGAAATTGTGTTGTTGAAGTAGATCAAAGAATGGATCAGTTTCACCCCTAGCTCGGCTTGACCGAGTGAAGATTTTCTAGCCAGCTTGAACCGAAAAATGGATCTACCAAAAATAAGGCAAATATAGAGTCACCAGACACCAATAGGATAAGCTTAGTCTTATCAATCCATATTCCCCAACGGAGTCACCAAAAACTATTGGTTGGATATTTTTCAGGCCAAAATATGAGGTTCAACCACAGTACATGGGATTAAATCCCTCCTCAAAGACAGGTGAGGCAGCCTATTTATTACTAATCTAAAACACAACATAAATAATATATACAATATCCACACTATTCTAACCATTGGGGTTGGGATACAATCCCAAATCCATATCAACACGAGATGGAGATGTTATAGCTTTAGAAATAGAATGGATTAGAAAGGAAACTATTATAGATGAAACAAAGTGGAAAGGGAATGAGAGGAATGTATTTTCTTTCAAGAAAACACAGATCAAGAAATACTTATACGAGTTTTAGATAATGAGTGTAATATTTGAAATGATTAAAATAATCAAGAACACTAAACAAATAATAGCTTAAGATCTTGGATGTAAGAACAATCTCTCAAGATAGATGAATCCCACAACACAAAGTTTGCAAAATAACACATGTTTCTATTCCTCAATGATTAAAAAGAAAATACAAAGTTTTTCTTCTTCTTCACAATAGCTCTTAATATTCTAAAAATTTCTCTCCTTTTGGAATGCACAAGCATCCCTTATTTATAATAGAGAGAGCAGAGAGAAAATAGGATAAATCCTAGAAAATAGTCATTTAACAAGAATCCTATTTTGCTTGACTCTCACGCAGGAGAACAAGTCAAAATTTTCTTCCTATGTGACAAAACAAAAATGAAAAAGACATGACAATTTCTTGATATAAATGACATGAAACATTATGCTTATTCTATTTTCATCATCCTTGTCTTCCTCCAAAAAGCCTACTTGTCACAAAATTCTTGGAACTTCTAGATTATGCCCTACATCTCAGCTTCATCTAGTGCACTAGAATAATCACTTAGAACCTCACAAGTTTCCTGAGTGTCACTTGCATTGCCAGAAGTTTCTTCAATCTCTTGTTGAGTTTCCTTAGTGATTCCAAAACATTCTCATCCTTATGAACTTATCAATGGTTTTCAGATCAAGATGGAAGCTGGTTCATGCTGAATTGATTCTTGAATTTGTTTATAGAGATCATCAACAGGTAGAATATTCAGCTTTCATCCAACACCTTGCGAAGATCCTGACAAACTCCTCTTCTATGTCATTGGTGGCATCAACCAACTAATCTCTAGATTCCCTCAACTTGCTGCAAGCTTCACTAAGAATATTTATCCTAAATCTGATGGCTTTGGCTAGCTGGAAATGCTTATCCCCATGTGGAATGATTCCTTCTTCCATTAAGATCTGGGATGGAACCTGTTTCAGCATTGAGAGCCTCAAAGTTAACTCAAGGTTCCCAACTTCCTATGAAAATTCATCATCCATTTTTTCACCATCCTTCTTTATTTCCTCCAAGGATTTATAAACCTCCACTGTGTCATCAATGACCTCTCTTCCTTGTAGGAGTAGCCTCTTTGAATCCATTCATCAACCGTTCTTCCCTTCTCATTGATCTTTTCAATCATAGGTACCAATGAGAAATCAAACCTGATAGGAGTAGGGGTAGAAGATGATGGTGTTGACTAAGAGGGCTTTGAGAGCTTGAGCAAATACTTCATTAACTGTTCAACTTTCTCCTTTAGCTCATCTCTACTCACCTTTGTTTCCCTCATATTTTGGCATAACATGTTCATGGCATCTTACGCATCTTGTTGTGCTCCTTCTATTGTTACCTTTCCCAGATCAACCCTTGTAATCTGATAATCAGTAACCACTATATCCTCCTTTGTTTTGTCATTCATGGGAGTGGAAATCTCTACAAACTTATGCCCTAAGGCATCCACTAAAACCCTTGAAACCATTTTGGGTTTCTTGGAAGATTTGGCAGGAGAGGCCTTGAGTGAACTGAAGTCAAAGGCTGGTAGGGGAACTACCACCTTCCTCTTCCTCGAAGTCTAATCAATCAACCATTGAGGTACAGTGGAAGAATTTTCTCCTATCATGGAGGTGTTATGGTTACATCTGTAGGTGGAGGAAGGTTTACTTGTGGAGTAGTGATGACTGCAAGTGTGGTGACTGTGGGGATAGATTCAGGAATGAAGGTGCGGAAGGAGGAGGCATATCTATGGCCATCTTAGGTCCAGCAGAGAGAGGTGAGAGGTCAGAGAAAATGCTGGCCATGGCTGATGAGAAGTGGCGTAGAAATATGAGATGAGGAAGATTGGGAGAGAGGAGGTAAAGATTCTAAAGTCAAAGCTTGAGAAGCAAGAGAGACTTACTTCTGATGAGCAATCATCAAAAGGAGAAATGAGAGGTTGACCAACCTCATCTTCTGAAAGGAATTTTTCCTTGTTCTGGTGGAGGAGGTGAATCTAGTACCTCAACTATTTGTGAAGGAGTGGTAGATGATGTGGCTCCTTGCTTTTCTCCCCTTCGACAAAACTTAAATTTAATCTACCTCTTGGTAGGGATTTTATCCTCTTCCCTCTCTCCCTTGGAGGGTCCCACTTCTAAAGTAGCTATTTTTGAAAATATCTTTTCCTTATAACTCATTCCCCAAGAAATGAGCCATGCCTTGGTATGGACAAGAGTCTGAGCAGCTCTTTTAGTGATAGAATATTTTTCAGCAACAGACCAATCAATGGCTAGGAATCCATGTTGGTCTCCATCTAACTATTTCATACCTAGTGTCCAGAAACTTTCATTTTCCACGATGGTGCCTTTGGGGATATCATCTAGATCTAACATCTGAATTTCTTCAAGCGTCAGTCTATTGTTGTCTTTTCTTCGATGGAAACTTCATCCCGAAGATCAACCCAGATATCTTCCACATTGGGCACATGTAGATACAAGGTTCCATATGACTTGAGGACTCCTCGATGTCAAATCCCTCCCTGAGCTTCATATGTTTCTTCAATTTTTCCTGAAGCTCATGCACCACATTCTTGGCCTTAACCATGGTAGAGCATGTATACCTTCCAATGGAAATAGGGAAGGAGATGGTGGCTTTGTGCTTGCTTTGTTGGAATTTGTGAAAATCCAACAATTGTCTAACTAACTCCATGAGGATCAATTTGTCACCTAGGAACCTGGGAAAATGGAAAGGGTTACCATGGAACCTCACCACCCAAAGATAAGTAAACTTCTTGAATTGCAAGAAAATGCAACCCCATTTTGACACTTCAGCCCATGCTTCATCAAAAACCCTTCTCTTCCTCAGATCAGGATCCAACCTACAAATGTTTTCATAGAAGAAGGCATCATTCACTCTTCTATATTGGTCTTTAGACCCTTTTATTATCAACTGAGGGAAGTACCGATATATGTTTCCATTTCTTAGTTTCCCTTTGCATCTAGCCCTAGGTAGTTCCTCATCCTTCCTGCTATGCATATGTGACATATGACATCATATAGAACTTGCTTGGTAGATAAGATTGTTTTCATTTGGGAGTCTATTTCATCACTTATTAGGCTACCCCAATCAATCCCTTGGTCATTCTTCTTTATGATGACCATGAACTGGTACATCCATCCTTGGAATTCCTTTGACTCTGGGAGCCCAAATAACCAGCTCAACAGGGTGATGATATCACTGACTTCAAGAATAAAATCACTTCTAGGGACCACTTAGGAAACCTAGAAATAGCTGGCTTAGCCTTGATCAAGAACTTCTTGTTTACATGCTTGATGCAGTCTTCCTGATCTTTGTCCTAGGCCTTTTGTGCTGATTTAAGGTCTAAATCAACATACTCCACAAATTCGGGCAACCTTAGGAGTTGATCAAAGTAACCTCCATCCAATTTCACTATAGACTCTCCTACTTGATTTCTCACTGAGTGGGAGGCTAAGTCATAGTGGGAAGGCAATCTTGATGAATTCAGGGCATTGAGCTGATGTTGGAAATCCTACTGCAAGAGGGAGACCACTACCTGCTATCGACTTCATCTAAGAATTCTAAGAAGAATCCTCAATTCTCTTCCAAAAGTCCTCCATATCTATATTACCGAGCTCTATGTCCCGAATGTCATAATTACAGCTTATGTAGGAGGAAGACTCCATCTTCTGATATTTATACTTCATCTTTCTGACTTATCCTTAGATTGGCCGGGGTCCAACATGAGGAGTCTCGAAGAAGAAATGCCTTGATGATTTCTGGAAGAGAAATCGGGCTTGAAATCTTGTTGACAAGTGCACAGACCCACCACACTATTTGGATTTTGAAACTTGCAAAACACCTTCAAAACCCGACACAATGAAGTGTATGTCGGAAGTTAGACATTGTCGAGCATCATGAAAAATCAACACATTGTAGAAATGAGGAGGTGTTAGACAAGTGGGAAAACCCGACACACACAACGAAAACCTAGGATGTCGAGCAGGTAGAAATGCCCGACACACTATGGATCTAGATGGATGTTGAGCACTGGAAAACCTGAAACAAGGTGGAAAGAGCAAGATGTTAAACACCCTGCAAAACCCAAAACAAGTATATCGGTTTTTGAATGTCGAAATGAACATGAAAATTCCTGCCCCATGTGATCACTTAGGAATTTTAGAATCTTTTGAAATCCACAAAGTTACAACCTATGAAAAACAAGTAAATAACCTAGGGGTAAATTTCAAACAAGAACCTTCATGGAAAAAGACAAGAAACAAGAAAAAAACCCAAAACCCTAAAATAGTAAAGAAGAAGGAAAAGAAATGAAAACCCCAAGAAAACACTTCACAAATAACCCAAAAAGATTCTAAAAAGAAAGAAGAGAAGAATACCTTCAACTAGATTGAAAAATGATCAAAAATGGCTAGTGAAATCAATCGGGAAGCTCGATCGGGTTTGGAGGTAGAGGAAGCATCAACGAAAATCCAATGCAACAAAAATGAATGGTAACAAATGATGTGGAAAAACTTGACTATTTATAATAACCTAGCATTAATTACACCTCACTTGACACATGTGCCAACTGCCAGACAACTAGACATTAATGACATGTCATCATGCTTGGAGCATCCGAAAACTCGATACAAAGGATTTGATTCAATTCGGGTTTTGTTTTCGGGAAACATGAGACATGATGCATGATTTGTTTAGATGCTTCTAAGTCCCGAAATCGACACAAAGGCTTTATTCGGGTTTTGGGTTTGGGAAATAAATGACATGAAACATGCATTTGGCAAAGCATGTTCCAATGCTTAGAAGTTCTGAAAACCCGACACAAAGGCTTAGGAAATCGGGTTTCGGGTTTTGGGAACATGAGACATGTTGCATGCAAGGAATATGTTTTCATGCAATGGAAACTGAAAACCTGAAAATCTCTTTCAAAGGGTATTTTAAGATATTTTTCCAAAATTTTCCTATGGTTATCCACCAATCCAGTCACTCTTCTTGATGTCGTGGGCCCATCCACTTGACTCCTTTCCCCACTCGAGATCTCTCTACTTCACCTCGGTATGGTCCTGTGTACTTCTCTCAAAATAAAGCACATCTTGTTCAACACTCTATCATTTTCCAAAAGTCAAACACGTACAAATGAATCCATGTTATATGTCTTTTTCCTTTTTATATACCCAAATCGACTGACGGGCATCGCTTATACCTATATCGACATTGGTCTTGTGCCCTAGGAAACCATGGTTGGTTTTACCTAAACCGACATCGGTCTTGTTCCCTAAAAACTCAGTAATCGGTTTACCTAGACCATCAACGTTTGGTTAAGTATGACGGGCATTGGTTACCTGTCATACTCCTGTCAATACCCTTTCCGCATTTCCGACCAAAATTTACCCTTCCCCACCATTGTTTAACCTTACCCACCCTTATCACAACCTACCTCTAAGCCTACATTACCTATCCATGTCCTTAATTATGTTTAGGGACTTGTTATTTTACCTGTACCTCATCCCTACCTGTGTTGTGACCTAGCTACCTAGACCCGAAACATTGTTAGTGACATGTGAACTCATGTGCTCGCTATACCTTGCAACACTGTTACCCATGTTTTTTGACCTAATGACCTTACCTTACTTATTGCCATACTATTTATCTTGACCCAACCTTTAGTGTACCGAGATATACCTAAACGTTCATGCACCATACCTACGTTGTGTTTATGTACCATATCCTATGCCATGGATACCGAGAATCACTTCAACCTTGTGCGGATAAACCTATTGAACTTGGAAAATGTAGCATTTGCAAGCTCTTCAACCTAGAACCATGTCGCAGCTTTATATCGTGTCCATACGTTTAACTACCACTACCTTTGACCCTAGCCCATTTACTTGTTTGCCTATTTTTGACCTCTACCCTTTCCCACATTCACCCACATCTATGCTCCTTTTCCCTACATCCACCTTTTATCAAACCACTCACCACTTCCATATTCCACCTCACCAGTTCTTAGTTTGAGGGGGATCACATTCACCCACACATGGGGCACCCACTTCTTATTTTTGTCAAGCATCACTTACTAATATAAGCTATGTGACAAAAATGGGCAAATGCAGACACCTAAATTTGGTTACATTCTCCTTAGCCCCTGATCAAATAACCAAATTAAACATGGGCACCTAACCATGGCCCATTTCACCCCACATTAATAGTAATTTAATTATTTTAATTAAAGTAATCCTTATCCTCATAACTTTTATTATTTTATTACCTTAATTGACCTAATTTCCACCTCACCTAGACACCTCATCTAGCCACCTCACCCTAGACCTATTCTTGGCATGTTTCCATAACTAACAATAACTAAGTCTTACTTGCCTTAATGAGCTAATATTTGGTCTAACCCTAAAATCAATGCCTAAAATCTCTCTAACCACATTCTCACTCATTAGAAGGGATGCTTCCATTCTAATCCATGACAACAAACAAACTTGGCCCCAGAAATTAGAAATATCTGCCCATTTTAGTAAACCTAGGGAATCTCACCTTAACTGACGCTAGTAAGACCTAAACTAACGATGGTCAAGACAGTAACCATTTTCAGTTACCATTTATTCACATTAACAACCTTTTTGGGAGGTTGGCACATTCAAGACTAGAGGAGAATGAGATCGTGGTTGCATGCAAGGTAGAACCAACATCTTTTCATACATCCAAACATCCAGAACCATCATCTAGACAGATCTAGGAGCATTGCACCCACGGTAGCATTCCGAAGCACTACAACGATACTAAATATCATTCCTCCGATCAACCTGTCACCTCCATCTAGCCATCAAAACTACATCACAGTAAGTATCTTGTTAACCAACATTAGCCTATTTTCATTCTAGTAGGCTTTGTTACTTCCATCATTAGTTTCTACTTGAACTCTTACTTCCACACCACTTATCTCCATACAAGTTTTTTCATTCCTTCACCCACACCATAAAATCACCCATACTTGACTTTCAGCTATCTCTAAGTATTTCAAGCACCTCCGTAGATGTACACCCACTCATCATCATCCCTGAGTCAGTCTCACACAAATCCCTAAACCATGAAATACTAAGTTATTGAAAATTTGAGGTAACCATTGTTGGTTATTACTAAACCATTGTCATTCATACAAGACTCACGCTGGTCTCGTGTTTTATACCTTGCCAAAAAAATAGAGCCAAACAACCTCCTACCAATTGACCCAAATAACCCAGACCTTGATAGTTACCTCCTCCTTTAGATCCAACTATAACCTAGCCTGTTCTGATTGGATTTTCTTATTGTACTTGAATGAGATACCTAAATCATATCAACTACAGTAGGACTTTATTTATTTCTCACATTAATTTGTTTTAAACATTGTATTGACATCTATGTAAGACGTATCACATTCCCGAACTAGCATATGTTAGGCGGTCCCATTGTCATATATCATTTAACTTCTCTTTTTGGTCTTGTTTTCTATTACAAGTAGTTCCTCCTAGCCAAAAGGAAGCTCTCATAGTCGGCCTTTGGATCGAGAAGTTAGAACATGCGTAAAACCATCAACCAACCCATTTAATAGGTATTCTTCTTGGCCAATAACCTTATCTATTTCATCACTCAAAATGTAAAGAAAATGGTGAATCAATTTCATTACTACAATTTAATATAAAATGACATGTCTATAGAAATTGACCGCTAACGGTCTAAAATCCCTTAATGATTAACAACCCTAATTGAGAAAAATATATTTTCCTTAGCTTTTTCAACAACACCCATTTTTTTCACTTCCGGTAATCATTGATGTCCATCTCGGGTACTTTAAGAATAATTTCTTAGTCCTCTTATGGAAAAAATACCCATAACATGTTTTATGTAACTCGTAAGCGGGTAAACACATATTTAGAAAATCATTTAGGGATCGAAAAAAGAATGAAAAAATAATGTCAAACCCTATCAGTTGAGAAGTGTTTTTCAAAGAGAATTAAATAATAGGAAAATTTGACTATTAATAGTAGAGAAAATAGGGTTTCGTTGAAAAGGATATATAATATTATACATACATATAATTTCAAAAATTTGTAAGGAGCAAAGGGGAAAATGTATACCAATTTTTACACCTTCACAAAAATAAACCATGCTCGAAATTTAGGCAATCAAACCATGATCTTATTTTTCAATGAATTATTACTCTTACACAAATGTTCTTGCGTGAAGCTTCACAAATTTTAGTGTCCTTGAAATATACTAATGAATGACAATCTATAATTATATACAACTGACACTTCCAACCACCACTTTCTTCAGCACATGAATTACAAAAGACATGTAGATGCCATTAATTTTATTTATATTCAATGGCTAAATAATGGCTATCAAATGGTGTAAATATTTCAAATATCCCACGAACTTTACTTTTTTTGGTTAAGATCCAATTAATTTTAGGGGAACCAATATATTAACCATATATGCCACACGTAAAAATTATCAATATTAACAACAATATCATCAAAAGAACAACATGCTCAATGTCAATTTTATCATCTTTAAATTACATAGTGAGTATATAAGTATTCCATACTTTGAATATGCTACAAATGATATGTGGTTCATTTGATGTCACATATTGAATTATCATATTTCGAATATCAAAAGAACTTTACATTGTTCATTTTAATGGCACTCACAAATTGTTTCGCTCGAGAATGTTTCGGCTTAAGGGAATAGAGTTGCTTCTATCCTTTCATTCCTTTTAGAAATAGATGAGGTTACGGTTAGGAGGAATACCTTGTTGAATGTCGAGATGGTGTGCGCGTACCATAGAGAAAGATCAGCCGATGCAAGAACTCCTTTTGTCTTGGAAGGACTACTGTAAATAAGAACACAAGACCACAAGATTTTGATTAAACAATAAATGAGGAAACTGCCTTGGGCCCAGAAATACAAAACTTCCTTTCGAAGGTGGTGGTTCCCTGCTAATATGAATTAACACAAAAGACTACAAAATATCAATTAAATTGTTTCGTTGAACTGGGTAGGGGGAAAGGCTGGTTTTCTAGTTTTGATCAGAGGAACCGATGCCGGTTACTGATAACCGATGCCGGTTACTGATAACCGATACCGGTGGGTTCTAGGATCTTCTTGGTAGCTATGGTGTTTGTAATGGCTGGTTTTTGGATGATATTAGGAAATGGGATGATTAGAAGCAAAAGAATGACAGTTAGATGCAATGGCACGTTGGGTAGTGGATTCAGAAATGGATTTAGGAGGACTGAGATTCAAGAAGCATAAGAAATGTTATAACAAAGGACATGCAAGATGTGACTTACTGGTTTTGACCAAGATGCAAGTTGATCTCCTTGGTTGTAAACACTTCTGGTTTCTTTACTCGTCTCTCTCGTCAAGTGAAGATCTCGAACTCGCTCCTCACTCGCAATGCTCTCTGTTGATCCAGAAATCCTTTGACTGATCTCCCAAATGAAATTCCGATCCGTTGTTTTGGTTTGGGGAGCCCATTTACAGGGAACCGATGGCGGTTGCGTAACCGACGGCGGTCGAGTAGGAACCGGCATCGGTAAGGAAAAAGTAGGCTATTTTTAGTAAAATAGCCCACCTTCCCTGCTTTTCTCCCGAGAGATCAGTTGCGGGCTTGGTCAAGTGGCTAGAAGGTCGGCTTTGGGTGCGAGTAAGGAGGCATTAGTTATGGATGTGAGTCTAGACCAAGTCATGGGTCTTAATTAGGTTAGTTTAGGGTTAGGGCTAGGTCATGATGAGGTGGCAAAGTGAGGTGGCGGGTAAGGTGATGTGGATTTATCAATTATAAGGTAATTAATAAATAATTGTGTAAGGTTTAGGTGATGAGGTTAGATTGCGAGAGGAGATGCGGGTCACAAGGGGTCGTAAGACACAAATTTGGTGTCTACATTAGCCCCTTATTGTCGTGTAGCTTGTTCTGTAAAGCTGCGCGGACAATAATATGAAGTGGTTTCTCGTGTTAAAGATATAGGTAATCCCCCTCAAATCTATCACCGATTGAGTGAACGGGAAATCAGGGATAGGGTTGATAAAGGGTACATGTTGTAGAGAGGATGGTAAGGTGGTGGGGTAGGTCCAAGGAAGCAGACGCATGTTGAAATGCAATAGTACGACGAGGGTACATGATTTGACAAGCAAACCAGCAATGTGTAGGCAAAGGTCGATAGTTTATCCAAACAAGGGTGATATAATCCTGGTATCCAAGGCATAGGAAGTAGCTCCAGGGTATATAACAGGTGAGGTACAGGAACGTTTAGGCATGTTCGGCAGTACCAAATGGTTGGTTTGGTTGAGATAAACGTCACGGTCTAGGTCTAGGCAAAGTTGGTCGACAGATCAAGTCAAGGACCCTAATCATGCTAAAACACGAACAGGTGAGCTCGATTGAACAAAAGGTACATGATGGATGGATAAAATAAAACGTTGATTGTGGGTATGGTATTGAAGTGATACGGCCTTGGGTCAGGCCAAGTGGTTGGGCGGTGGCCCTGGGTCAGGTTAGATGGGTAGGTTGAGGCCTTGGGTCAGGTCAAATTGTTAGGGCGAGGCCTTGGGTCGGGCCGGATGGGTAGGTTGAGGCCTTGGGTCGGGCCGGATAGGTAGGTTGAGGCCTTGGGTCGGGCCGGATAGGTAGGTTGAGGCCTTGGGTCGGGCCTAATGGTTAGGGTGAGGCCTTGGGTTGGGCCGAATAGGTAGGGCGAGGCCTTGGGTTGGGCCAAATAGGTAGGTTGAGGCCTTGGGTTGGGCCGAATAGGTAGGGCGAGGCCTTGGGTTGGGCCGAATAGGTAGGGCGAGGCCTTGGGTCGGGCTGAATAGGTAGGGCGAGGCCTTGGGTCGGGCCAAATAGGTAGGGCGAGGCCTTAGGTCGGGCCAAATAGGTAGGGCGAGGCCTTGGGTCGGGCCAAATAGGTAGGTTGAGGCCTTAGGTCGGGCCAAATAGGTTAGGGTGAGGCCTTGGGTTGGGCCAATTGGTAGGTTGAGGCCTTAGGTCGGGCCGAATGGTAGGTTGAGGCCTTAGGTCAGGCTGGACAAGTGAACAAATGTTGTGCAGCAAAGGTGGATAGAGGCGATATTGGTGAAAAAGAGGCAAGGAGTAAATAAGGGCAAAGAATGGGGTGAAAGTTGGGTAGCGAACCGATGTCGATCTTTCGCATGACCGATATCGGTTAAGGGACCGATACTGCGGATGCAGCGATAGAGAGAGATCACACCGATGGTCACCCTCATCGAGAGATGGGATCCGGCGACCAATGTGTTCCATCTCCCGACTGGGGAGATGACCGTCACATTGGAGGATGTGTATCGCATCCTTCGGTTACCTATCGAGGGAGAGGAAGTCTTCCAGGTAGATTCAGAGACTGCCATGGATAGCATACTGCAGGTTTTTGGGGATGCAGCCACGCTACTGACCTACCATAGCGCGAGTATGAGGTACGGTGACATGTACCGTGCGCATCGACACGAGACATGACTGGTTGTGTTGATGATGGTTGGGATCACCTGCTTCGCCCTCCCGGACTCAGAGGGAGGCCGCTTCCCAGGAGCATTGATGGGGGTACTGCTGGAGATGGTGGAGGAGCACACCTGTTACGCCCGGGCACCCGGTATATCTGGGTGTAATTATACAGGAGCTATGGGGCTATCGCCGGAGGAGGCGATTTGGTATTTGTTCTACATTTTTGTTGCATTGTTGGGCATACGAGCACATCGTATGCATCAGGCCAGTAGGGTTACCCCAGCAGCCAGGGCCACAGGTCATATACCGATATGGCTTTCAGAGGTGGTTGGGGGTCGTGGGCCAGCCACGAGCAGTTATGGCAGGTCGGGATGTGGCATACTATAGACATTTGCTAGAGGGCCTTACAGCAGTAGACATTGTATGGAGACCCTACAGAGGTCACCATCCTGGCAGAGGAGCCCGCTTACAGTTGCGCCTAATCCAGTACACATTCTGGATAGCAGGGGACGAAGGCCGGAGAGTACGAGCGATACCCCCGAGAGGGTACGCAGGCAGATGGGGCTGCGACAGGACGAGCCACCTCCCGTTCCTCAGTACAGGAGAGATGATGTAGAGGCCCCACTGCCTGCACCACAGCCTTTGGATCCAGATTGGGTAGCAGAGAGGCCAGCAGGTGAGGGTATAGATGATGCTGGGTGCACGGGAGCATACAGGGTGTGGTGGGGGGCGAGGAGCAGAGCAGCCCAGATAGTACACGCCGCACAGATGCACTTGGCTGCAGTGATAGGAGAGAGAGATCAGCTCAGGGGTCAGGTGTAGCTCTTACAGGGGCAGCTAGCTGCAAAGACATGCACACGAATAGGTGTCTTATAGGGGCAGCTAGCCCCGAGCTCGAGCCTGTGCACAGCAAAGACCACCACCAAAGACTACAACCCATAGGTGCAGTGTACAGTATAGGTAAGAGAGCATACAAGTACCAGCACCACCACCACGGTGGACAGGCACAAAATGCAGCCCACGGCCCAGTGTGCAGTACCACACCCACAGCACCACCAAATGCACCAAAGACAGCACGAGGGGCACTGGTAGTAGGTGTCAGGGGACCAGCCCCAGTACCTACGGTGGCTCGAGAGCGTTACATGGAGGCTAGAGCGGAGGCCCGATACTATCAGGATATTCTTGATGGTACCGGGGCTGATTATCAGCCCTATGCGGCACATAGAGCAGAGACCTCTCGGAGCCAGAGGTCTCAGGGAGGTGCAGCCACAGCTGGTGGGTCCGTCACAGGCAGGAGGCGAGAGGCACCACAGGGACCAGCGGGGAGAGGTGCCGAGGGCGGTGGGGAGAGCTGAGGGATCCCAGACATGGCTTTTGTATTTAGAGATGGGCACCGGTCTGCGAACCGGGTGTATTGATAGAGGCCTGCGTGCCTATGTATTATTCATGTATTCATTTATTCATTTATTGTATACCGGCCTGCGAGCCGAGTAGGGGTTGTATAGTGGATACCGGCCTGCGAGCCGAGTCGAGATTTTTTACTGATTATTGCGGCTTATTGCGCATCAGTGCGGCTTTGTGGATTATGAGATCACAGAGGCCCCGATGTAGGGCACATTGTATTTTTGAAAATTTGTATATATATAGAGACGATGTTTTGATCCTCGTGCAGTGTTCAAAATGTGTTTAAATATTTTGTTAATGGTTGGTAATATGTAATGTATGATAAGTTTTAGTTGACATGTTGATAGATGGATGATGTTGATGTTTTTGTTTTTGCACGTATATATGAATGTCAGGTTATGTGATGAATTGGTGGTTTTGTGACATTGTGATATATGTAACTGATGAGTTGGATCCAAATGATGTATAGATTGATAGTTTCTTGATATCCGTAGTTGATGGTTTGTGTATTTGTATAAAATAAATGATGTTAATGAAATTGTAATGCTATGTGTGGTGGATGAACAAATGTGGTAAATTGTGTTGTTTATGCAGGAAAAGAGGCGGGCGCGACAAAAATTTAGGTGAGAAATGAAGAAAAGAACGCTGTTGAGAAAAGATAGGTGTGTAACCGATATCGGTTAAGGAACCGATATCGGTAGCTGATAGACCGATATCGGTTAAGTAACCGATACCGGTTATTTAGGTATGAGCTTTTCTAAAAATAGAAAAGCTAGGGTGGCAACTTAAGTTTTAATTTTAGAGCCATGCAAGAGGTTAAATACGTGAACGCGACGCTTTTTGACGACTGAGACAGGTATTTGCATGAGAGATTTGAGTGATAAGGAGAAGAGAGACAGGAATTTGTATGAGAGATTTGGGTGATAAGAAAAGAGACTGGGAAGGTGAATGCGATCGGAGATTCAGAAAGTAGAAAGGCGAATTTGAAAAGAGTGGTGATAATGGCAGGACGAGGAGAAACATCCAGCAGGCAGGGACAAGAGGGAAGACAAGGGCCACCTCAAGCTACTGCAACCCCAGAGGTAAATGTTTTGGTTGTGATTTGATTTTTGCATGTGTTATGAATAAGAGATTAAGTGGGTAGATATGAAGAAGAAAACATGATAGCAAGGGTTATAAGTGAGGTAAGTGTTACGTGGTAGGTAATCACGGGTTTCGGGTATGTCTGTGTATACAGAGAGGAATAAACGAGCAATTTATTGTCGTAGGTGGTTGTTTTAGGCAAGATGTATGTAATTGACAGTGACCGGTAGCGGTTAGAAAGAACCGGTATCGGTTACTCAACCGATATCGGTTATGTATAACCGATACCGGTTACTGGAGGAATTTCCAGAATGTTTGAAAAACCCTGACGGATTGAATGGTTGTTTGTTGTTTTGGTGTATGCAGGCAGAGGCAGGATTGAGGATGAATGATAGTGTGCCAGCGCTGTTGTCACGAATCCGAGCGGATGTAACACCAGCTGAATGGACATTGATAAATCATTTGGGGTTAAGTGGAATCCGCTATTATTCACGAATCGCACGTAATCATGCTATGTTGCAGGCATTGATTGAGAGATGGAATCCCGAGACAAATACCTTTTATCTGCCAACAGGGGAGATGACAGTAACATTGGAAGATGTGTTTCGGATTTTGAGACTCCCTATTACAGGAGAACCAGTATATCAGGCACTACCTAGCGCGGCACGGGGAGCGATAACAGCAGTATTTGGTCCATACGCATGAGATTTGACACAGTGAGGTTTATCCTTTACATATGGGGTAATGTATGCAGCACACCCTGAGGAGACAAGGTTAGCAGTGATATTAATGATAGCGGTAGGGTATTATGTGTTACCGAGGGTGGAAGGGGGAAGATTTATAAAGGCATTGATGTGTGTTATTTGGGAGATGATAGAAAGGAACGTGACTTTTGCATGGGCACCTGCATATTTGGCGGAGCTATACAGGGGTTTATGGGCTTGTAGGCGAAATCACAGGACGACACTGGATAGTTCATACTTATTACACTGTTGGGCCTATGAGCACATTGTTTGTGTGCGACCAATAGGCCGATCCATCCAGTCGGGAGAAACCGGAGTGCAGAGGTTGGGATTCAGACGATGGGTCCAGACAGAACAAGAGGCCAGATCCCAGGCCGTGACGGGTGATATTGAGTATTACAGGCAGGTATGGGAGAGAGTGACGGTTGCGGATATCTGTTGGAGGCCATACGGAAACTATATGGTAACAGAGAACATAGCTGAGGAGTTGAGGGGTGTAGAGTGATTGAGGTGGATCACAGGGCACAGGCCGGGTGAGTATGAGAGGATTCCTATAGATCGCGTGCGGCGACAATTTGGATTTGTGTAGGATATACCCCTGGCTTATAGACCATATATGAGGATCGATGCCGAGGCAGCATTCTCACCTCCCCGGCCAACACCTCCAGAAGGGCCTGAAGAGGTAGCAGCCGATCGCAGGGTAATGGATGCGGGAATGACAGAGGCCTATAGATTATGGTGGGTAGCAGAACTGTGAGGTGTACGTGAGCACCCTGACATAGCGGTGATTACAGCAGAGAGGGATCATCTGCAGCATTTGGTTCAGCAGCTCCAAACGCAGGTGAATGAGACAAGAGGATTGTTAGCAGTTGCGGAGTCACGGGTGGGGAGACTAGAGGCTGGAGTCCTCCATGCGAGAGGGCGTATTCATATGTTACAGGAGAGATTGGCAGATCAGTGGGCGGTACCAATAGCCGTGGTACCTTTGAGGAAAGAGAGGCCCGAGAGGGGGTCGACGATCACGATCATCACCTAGTTCGGGATGAGGCGTGAGGGTCTGAGTAAATGTTAGCAAGGTATAAGAATAAATAAGGATGCCGACCTGCGTGTCGATGATAGAGAAGATGTATTTGTTTAACATCTAAATAAAACTGAATATGTATGTTGATTTGAGTTACGATAATAATAAGATTGTTTATGTTTTGATTTTCGGTGTTTTGAAAAAGGATAAAGAGGACTGTGATTAAATAGAAATACACAAAAATATTTATATTAACCACACAGGATAGGTTATGGTAGGGGATGGTCGAGCTAACCTTGGGAGATGCCATGTCTCCGAAGTGCTTTGCCTACATAGCCCATTGCACAAAAGCAAGGAGGGCCTCGGATCGATGTAGTTCTCCTTAGGATCGGGGAGAGGCAAATTCGAGCAATTTGGTACGGTTTAGGCAATTGGTTGGTTGGTAAAAATATTAAGATTAGTAAAGGTAAGGTGGATGGTGTTGGTAATGAATTGGTGATGTTGTAAAAGGTATAAGGGAAGTGAAAGTTAGCCTACCCAAGTAGAAGGGAATCATGTCCTGATTAAGATCAACACACAATCCTAGATGCGAGGCAAAGTGGAAAGACTGCTCCGTAGATGAAGAGAGCTAAACAAACCACACCACGTAGAACGAGATTGGAGCCCTAGGTACCGTGCATAGACGAGAAGTCAATAGGTGAAAAGAGTTGTGTGATCACAATATATCGAGCATACATTACGTCCCTTGAGTTGAAACAAATGGTGAGGTGAGGTGGATGATATAGCTGAGGTACGGAGAACTTATTACAAAGTGAGTGTTCTGACGGAAGAGAACCTACCCTAAATAGACAAGTCCATGACTCAAAAGTTCTTTTGAATGAGGCTTTTATTTTATTGAATATAGACTGATCGATGCGGGAAGTCTACCAGGGATATTGATTGTTTTATTCTTGAGGTCTTCACAAAGCTGATCAATGCGAGAAGCTTCTGATAAAGGCTGACTGTGTATAGCTGTCCTTCGAGGGAGCAGTCTATTTATAGTAGCAGATATGATTGTAATGCATAGCTGTCCTTCGGGGGAGCAGTCTATATATAATAGCAGCAATAGTTCGGCATATAGCTGTCCTTCGAGGGAGCAGTCTATATTTAATTTAGATGACTAGATGTTCATTTGGCGTGAAGCATCTAGTTTAGTAGGAAGTTTGACTCAAGAAAATCCCATAAGAATACGGCTTATTTTAATACTTTGAAGTCATGGACTAGACTAAAAAGGGGAAGGCATCATCAAGGGGAGGTGAGAATCAAACTATGTGAGCTTGATTGTTATTATGAGGTATAGGAAACAGAGTGTATGTAGTGGTAAGTGAGCTCAAGGGACGAGCGACAGGTAGATAAGAAGTGATATAACACTAATTTCAACAGTAGAATGGTCGAAGATGCAAGGCATTAAGGGGTTCAGGCTCAGGTTTACCATTAAGCGAAGCTAAACGATAAGTACCAGATCCATAGGTATGAGTGATTATATAAGGCCCAATCCAATTGGGAGCAAATTTTCCATGTTTGCTCTTTTCTAGTTTAGTGACATGTTGATTCTCTTTGAGGACAAGATCACCAACCTTAAAAGTACGCTCATGAAGTCACTTATCATAAGCACGTTTAATGCGTTTTTGATATATTTGAAGGTGATCAAGAGCTGTAAGACGGTGTTCGTCAAGAAGCTCCAATTGGGCTAACCGCTCTTGGCGGAAATCATCGTTGGTGAGAATATCCTGAAGAGATATTCTAAGGGAGGGTATTTGTATTTCGAGAGGAAAATAGCCTCGTGCCGTATACCAAAGAAAAGGTGTGGCATTAGTAGAGGTACGAATGCTAGTATGATAAGCCCAAAGGGCAAAGGGAATGTGATCGTGCCAATTTCTTCCTGGATTCATTGACAACTTTCATGAGGATTTTGGTTAGTGTTTTATTAGAGGACTTGTCTTGCCCATTGGCTTGTGGATAGTAAGGTGATGAGAAACTAAGTTTGATACCAAAGTTGTCACAAAGGTCTTGCAACAACTTGTTTTTGAAAGATTTTCCATTATCTCATTATTAGGTGATGAGGAACACCAAAACAACAGATAATGTGGTGGTTAATGAACTCAACAATTTTTCTTTTTTTGATTGAAATGAGTGGAATAGCCTCCACCCATTTTGTGTAATATTCCGTTGCTTTGATTATCCAACGGTGACGTTGTGAAGAGGTTGGGTGAATCTCACCAATAAGGTCTAAACACCATTGTGAGAAGGGCCAAAGATCTCGAGTGATCTCGGAGTGGGTGGCTAGGAGTATGTTGAAGGTTGGCATGTTGTCGACACATAACACAACGCTTAACATATTCGTAGCGATCGTTATTGAGAGTAGGCCAATAATAACCAAGGTGAAGGATTCGTTTGCCACAGCAAGGCCGCTAAAATGTCCACCACAAATACCGTCATGGACTGTTGGATGGTATGAGTGGCCTCCGCGCGCTTAGACAAATGAAGGAGGATGCCATCAAAGCCACGTTTATAGAGGAGTCCCCCATGACAACATAACGTGAAACACTTTTAAGAAAAGCATGTTTCTGCGTTACTAGTAAGGTCGGTGGGAGGACGAGAGATTGTAAGGTAGTCGTGAAATTGGTGGTACCGTATCCTGTGAATTAGTAGACACGGTATTTATCATACAAACTACCGGGTTGAATAGGATGGGGCAAAAGTTGTTGGACCACGACGAATAATTCAGAGTCGGTTGGCGCGGCGGGAATTTGTGAGGCTAAGCAAGCCATAGTATCTGCAAAAATTTGTTAGTGGAGCGGGAATGGTTTGTATAGAATAGTGGGTAAATAAGGCTAGAAGTGAATCCACGTAGTGTTTGTATTTTTGAAGTTCCTCGTTTTTGCATTGGTAGACACCCATAACTTGATTGACTACCAATTGAGAGTCGCCAAAAATGTTGATAGATTTGATGCCTAAGTGTAACGCAACTTGGAGACCCAGAACAAGGGCCTCGTATTCCGCTGTATTATTAGTGCAAGGGAAATCGAGTCGGAATGAAAGAGGCATAGGTTCAGCGTCGAGAGGAATGAGAACAACGCCGGCTCCTCCGCCGCGCTGGCATTTAGATCCATCGAAGAAGAGGGTCATTGGGTACGACTCTTCCCGGAGTGAAAGAGTGGCGATGAGTTCGTCGGGGAAGGTAAAATTGGTAAATTGTTCCCCAGGTAAAGGAGCTTCTGCAAGTTGGTCTGCGATGGTTTGTCCTTTGATTGATTTCTGGTGGACAAACTCAAGGTCGAGGTCGGCGAGAAGCATGAGCCATCTAGCAATGCGTTGGTTCAGATGAGGTTTGGCATACATGTAATGGATGGGGTCCGTATTGGTGATGACGAAAGTCTTGTGATTTAGAAGGTAGTGTCGGAGTTTGGTGGCCACGAATGATAGGGCAAGGCACAATTTTTCTACATGTGTGTACCTAGTCTCATAGTCCACCAAAGTATGACTTATATAATAAACGGCTTGTTCACGATTCTCAGAGTCACGATGTGCAAGCATGGCTCCTACAGCGTGGTTGGTGGCGGAAAGGTAAAGGTAGAAAGGGCGGTCGTCTTGGGGTGGGATAAGCACGGGTGGCTGCAAGAGATAGGATTTGAGAGCTTCGAAGGCTTGGTGACATTCTTCGCTCCATTGGAATGCAATATCCTTTTTAAGGAGGTGATGGAAAGGTTGACACCGATCCGAGAGTTGGGAGATGAAACGTCGGATAGATTGAAGCTTACCTTGTAAACTATGCAATTGTTTGAGATTTTTGGGTGGGGGCATTTCTAGGATAGCTTTGACTTTAGATGGATCGACCTCAATGCCACGCAAAGAGACGATAAAGCCAAGAAGTTTTCCCGAAAGAACACCAAAGACACATTTCTTTGGTTGAAGGTGGACATAATATTGTAACAGGCGATCAAAAATAATGGTTAAAACATCGAGATGTTCACTACGATGTTTAGACTTGCCGAGAAGATCGTCGACATAGTCTTCAAGGATAGTGTGCATAATGTCATGAAAAATGTAGGTCATAGCCCGCTGATAGGTAGCACCAGCATTCTTAAGGCCAAATGGCATGACACGATAACAGAAGGTTCCCCAAGGAGTTATGAAGGTAGTTTTGTGTTGATCGGCAGGGGCAACCAAAATTTGGTTGTATCCTGAAAAGCCATCCATGAGAGAGAGCATCTCATGACCTGCAGTTAGATCAACAAGTTGGTCAATGCTAGGTAAGGGGAAGTCATCCTTAGGGCAAGCGAGGTTAAGATCCCGGAAATCTGTGCATATCCGAAGTCCCCCTGTCGCTTTAGTGACAGGTACGATGTTAGAAATCCATTGAGGATAGTCAATAGGCAAGATGAAGGAAACAGAAAGGAGTCATTGGAGCTCCTCTTTGACCAAGAGAGCAATGCGTGGATGCATTTTTCTCAATTTCTGTTTGACTGGTTTGGAATCGGGGTTTAGGGTAATGTTATGGACGGCAATGGTAGGATCAATTCCTAGCATGTCAGCGTAAGACCATGCGAAAGCTTGGTTGCGAGCACGGAGAAAGGTAGTAAAGGCGGCTTGTTCTGATGTGTTAAGGGATTGTCCAATCTTCACAATGTGAGGATCCTCCTCTGTGTGGATATTGATTTCTATGGTAGATTCGTTCAGCATAGTTTGGGTTTCAGATGGTAAGGCTCGTTGAATATAAGAATCATCCGCGCCAAGGTAAGTGAGGATGGAGTCGTCATCCTGGCATTCAACAACATTAATCAAAGGCGAATCCTCTTCGATCATGTCTGGATAAAGAAGGGGCAAAGAAGATGGGTCGTCATTATCGCGTTGATAAGTGAGAGGACCTATGAAGATAGCATTTATGAAAAAAAAAAGTTAGGAGGGATGGATTCAGGGTCTATAGATTCTGCGGGTGATGATGGCAAAGTGGGTGATGATGGTTTGGTAGGGGCGATGTCTTCTTCTTCCAGATACGGTGACGGGAGGTGTCTCCTGTGTAGGTGTTTTGGGAAAACTGAGACCACTGCGATCATTGTGTTTATGGGTAGTCACGGGAATGAGTGTATGTCGGCCTTGTTCGTAAAGGCCAAAACCAAAGCCTTTCCACGCACAGCGAGTCAAGAAGGTGAGGGCGAAACGATGATTTGTCAAGTATTGAAAATCAGATTGGAAAGGAACCACACCAAGAGGAGGTTCAGGGGTAATGGAGGATGTGTCAACACCCCCATACGTTAGGTTAGTGCGGCAATGGGGTGGTCCGTAAGAGATTATCTCCCCCACGCGACGGTCGTAGGTGGGATGTGCATGTAATTGTCCATACTCCTGCGGGGTAGGGAAAGAACTAACATTATATAGGCGGTACTCCCCCAGCGTAAGGCGCTGAAAAACATCTACTAAGGGGTCGGAGGTTGGAATGTTAGCTGCGGAAAGGGAAGTGGTTTTTGTGATGGTGGTTTCATCAATTGAAGGCATAGGCACGGTTGAGGTGGATGGTTGAGGTACATTTGAGGAGGATGGTTGGGTTGAATGTATGGGTGTCTTGATTGGTATAAGCACATCGTTAGGGCGGTATAACATATTGTAGGTTTTAAAGGGGGGAGGGTCAGCTTTTACGGTGTAAGACTTCCCCTCGTACTCAAATTTTATGCATCTATGTAATGTTGAGGGAACGCATCCCATGGCTCGGATCCAAGGACAACCCAGCAATATATTATATTGGAACTCTCCCTCCAAGACATAGAAGAGTTTGGGTAAAGTACGTGGTCATACCCGAATGTTGAGGATCACGGTGCCTAAGGTAGAATTAATAGCATCATTGAATGACCGCAACATGATGGGGTTGCACACATGCAACTAGAAGGGATATTCATTTGTTGGAAGTCTTTTGAAGAGATGATGTTTAGGCTATGCCCCCGTCAATCATAACCCGACGTACTCGAATGTCCCGGACGTAAGCGGAGATGAAAAGGGCAGGGTCAGGGTCTTCTGTACCAAAGTCGACAATTTCATCTTCAGAGAAACTGACTGCAGCAGCTTGTTGTACAGAGACAGAAGTGGTTGGGGCAGTGGGTTGTTTGGTGAGAGAAGCAACGTGATTGGGTGTTAGAATGGAGGCGACAGGCAAGGTTTCATTAGGTAAAACCTCTATCCCTTGAAGGATCTCAACGAGAGCTTGTCGATGAGATTCAGAAGTCTGAATGAGATCATACAATGTCATTTTTACGGGCGATTGGTGAAGCTGTTTAATCATATTTCGGTGGGCAATGCCATTAGAGACGGGATAGGCGGGTCCACAAATGACCACTTTAGGTGGTGGTGCAATCGGGATGTTTGACGGAGAAAGAGATGCCGCAGGTGTGTTTTCTTTTGCTTTCCCATTGTTTTTCGCCTCGAGTAGCGACACTAATCATATTAATCTCGTGAGACTGAGATGAGGAAGATGGTTGGGATAATTCATGGTCTTCAAGAGGTGGGGTTGTAATAATGATAGATCTTGGTGAGGCGGGGACGATGATGGTATAGGAGAGGGAATGGAAACTAAATGTCTCTCCCTTCGTAAGTTGTCTTTCTTAATCTTTCTATCCGGGAGAGGTGACTGATGAAGGATGGTTTTTAGAGCTTTGCATCCCTCCACATCATGTCCTGGTGTGCGGTGATAAGCGCAGATTTTAGACTCATCGTAACCCATAGGTCGGGGTTTAGACGGGTCATAAGGTCTAAGTGGAGGTAGGGAAATGGTCACATTCTCCACCAACATAGCAAGGATTTTGGCGTAAGATCCTTTGAGTGGGTCAAAATCGGAAGAGGATGAGGGTATTGGTTGTGCGGGTTTTGGTAATGTTTGGGCATGATTGGTTCGCATGGGTGGTGGTTTAGCCGAGGGGTGTTGATACATGGTTTTTACTAAATGTGATTTCTTTGTACGAAGCTATGTGGGATGATGAGGCCACGAGATGATGGGGTATCGAAAACAACCACGGGGAAATAGGAGTGACCGAAAACAAATCTTTTGATGATGGAATTTGTTTAGGGTTGATAGGTGGACAGGATACGCGGAGTGACGGTGTTGCTATACCCTGGAATTTCTGTATAGGTGCGGAAGGCGTAGGTTGTTTTGAAGAAAACGCAGGAGGTATGATATATTGATGTAAGGTAGAGGGATGGGGTCCCAATATGGAAGGTAGGTATGACGATGATGGTTTTGATTGTGATAGGGGCACGGATTGAGTTTGTCTCCTAGGTGGCGGAGCGGATTTATTTTTGGATAGATCGAGTCGCTTAGGTGGGTGCGTTAGACTGGGCATTGGTGAGGTCCCAAGCGTAGGGGAAGATCTGGTTAAGTTGATAGAAGTGGACGGGGCATTTGGTAGAGGTGAGGGGGGTGAAGGTGAGAACAGGGGCATTTTAAGCTTCTGTAAGCACTTCGGGTATATGGTGGAGACATCAGGATCAGTCATTTGCATTTGAGTAGAAAAAGGGGTACTCAAACGTTCCCATAGGGCCTGTCTATCTTCTGTGGAATGACAGTCTCCAGGTGTGATTTGTAATTTTTGTACGGAAGAAAGGTGGGTTGTAATTCCAGTCCACTGCGGGTGTGACACAGGAGGTAGATGAGGCACTGTATCAATAGATGTTAAGAGGTCAACCGGTCGTTGAAAAGATTTAGGCGATGAGGGACTAATAGGTAGGAGGGCGTGTTCGAGGGGATCTGTCACATTTAAAGAATGTGGTGATGTTAGTGTAAGAGATTTCTCGTCTAAGGATGTCAAAAGGAGTGGCGAGCCTTCCTCTTGTGTAGCAAGAGCGGTAGAAGGGGACGTTTGGGAAATAGATAAATTAGATAGCATCCGCTCACAGTCTTGTAGGGATGTGGTGTAAGAAGACTCGTCGATGAGAAGAGAAGTCCGGGCAGTTAACTCTTCTATGGGTAAAGGAATGATTTCACTTTGGCTTGATGGTGGTGAAGGAGGTTCAAACTCCTGTGTTGGTGGAGAGGCTTGATTTAAAATTTTTTCAATAGAGGCTTTTGGCTGAGAATCGAAGACTGCATGGATCTCATGAACACTCTCCTCGGCTAAGATATCTTGGTTCACGTTACTGTTGGACGAGTGATTCGGGAATGGCTTGTTGAAAATTTTCAGATTTCGGTTAGCAGGGGCGTTAGGATTATCGAGGGTTATATCCCCTGCGTCAACCATTTCCTGCACTATGTTTTTCAACATCTTGCAGTTTTCATGACTATGTCCTTTTACGTGGTGAAAGTTACAAAAGTCATTTTCTTTGTACAAGGAAGGTATTGCGCGGGTGGAGTCAAACCCAGTGAGGTTTAACAGGGGGCAAGGTGATAGCCCCAGATTTGAGCAATTTCTCCAGGATGACGCCATAAGTTTCTCCCAAGGGAGTGTAATTGGTGGGCTCGGCTTTGTACTTATAAGTGGTTTTCATGAGTATTGGATGGTGTTTGAGATTTGACCATTACCGCGTGGACAGCTCCTTTTGATTTAGAAGAAGTGGATGCGTGAGGAGTGGTGGTGTTTGGCTTGTTGGTAGAATCAGGAGTTCGGAAATTGGGGTTTTTGTTATGCAACCACAATTTCTCTTCTTCTAAGGCTTGAATTTCAAGTTTCCGAGCCATGGTAAAGGCCTCGTCGAATGTGCGGAAAGTTTGAATTTGGAGGGTAGGGGAGATGTGCTTAGCGCAAGCCTGCGCAAATAGTTCAATGAGTTCGGTTTGAGGCAAGGCATACGTAAGTTGGTTGATAAGGCCCGCCATCGTCCAACGAAATCTGCGATAGATTCGTCTTCAAATTGTCGGATGGCATAGAGGTCAGTGATAGATACTTTCTTGGCAATGTTAATGGAGAAATGATCCAAGAAAGATTGGGCTAGTTGGTTAAAAGAGAAGATCAAGTGCTTTGGGTTAAAGCAATTTGTACCACTCAAGGCGGGTCCTGATAAGGACATGGGAAGGTGCGGAGTAACAAGGCGTCATCATGGGCAATCAAATAACAAGCATGTCTAAATGATCGCAAGTGTTGTTGAGGATCCTCTTTACTATTAAAATGAGTAAACTTTGGCAACTCCCATTGAGGAGGATATGAATGAAGGGGGACAGAAGGGTGAATGGGCTCCCACAAACTTGCTCGTATGTCAAGGCGCTCGACTTCCCAAACAGAAGCCTCCAGGTTGTGCATTTTGTCCATCATTTGTTTGATGAAATCTGTGGTTGGATGAGATGATGGTGCCACAGAATAGGGATGTCCCATATAAGGTGTTGAGGTTACTGGATACGTGTATGGGAATGAAAAGGTAGGCGGAGCTTGAGAAGGAAAGCTCGTGTGAATAGGTGGCAGAGAGTAAGTCATGAATGGAGTGGTCTGAAAGAGAGATGAGATAGGGGCAGTTGGTGGTAACGATACGTGGGGTCCAAGATTAACCAAAGGAAAGCTAATCGGGGTCGTATGAACCTCTGAAGCCGTCGGATTGGGAGACGGGGCTAGAGATGCAGGAAGTAAGGCAGTGTTATCAGGAGGAGTGGGAGCTAAATGAGCAGCTATACTAATAGGCATGCCAATAAGGAGCTGACCATCAGGCGTACGGTCGGGGGCATGAGACAAATAGTATTGTACAGCGCTGGGATTAGCATCCAGAAATTTGGCAAAGTCCTTGTCTCCTACAGGAATTTGGGGGATCTCACTGGTGTCCGTAGGGTTCCCTATAGAATGTGAAGGGGGTGATTCAGGCAAAGACACGGAGGCAGGCATGTGAAACCATGGCGCGGCTTGCTTCAGTGATGACAACCATGGACAAGAACACACAGAAAGTTTCAATCTATCAAGAACAAAAACAACCTCGAGAATGATGAATTTGGCAAGTTCTTTGGTTTGTCAGGGCGATGATGACGATGAACTCGATATGGGTTTAGTAACCAACGGTGTCGATCACGCAGAGCAAACGACGTCGGTCCCTTAACCGATTCCGGTGTCAAAAGTCTTAGGATAAGAAGATATAAAAGGCTGCTAATTTGATTTTTAGCAACGCGTTGAGTATATTTATCAACTTATTGATCACAGAAGACAAATTATGACAGAGAAAACAGAATTTGAAAACAAGCAAGAGGCACACGCAAATCTAGAGACTAATCCTAGGGTTAATTTTAGTTATCATGGGCTTATGCCTTTAGACGTAAGATGATGTCGAATCCTAAACAACAAGACCTAGGGAAATGTCAAGTTTGTTTTGGCTTATAAGGTTACCTCAATCGGGCGAGAGAATACCGCGGAAAAGGGGGATGTTTGAGTCTGTTGTGTTAATTGTGAAGTGATTCGGTATGTGTTGTGCAGTGAAACTAAGGTTAATTTCCTGTCAATACCGTGGATATCACCCCCACGTGTATGACCTGTTACTTAATCTATGTTCACTAGAATTGAAGAACAACAAGCAGGAATGCAATGCATGTGTTTTAAACCCAAATCGAAAATTATATTCGATGAAGCAAGAGAGATGACTTTCACTAATGCGAAACTAGGAAAGCAAGACAAATTCTTTACTGAAATATATAACAAAAGCAAAGCAATAGCAAATATGCTTCCTAAAATGAAAATAAGAAAGAGAAAGAAACCCAAAATGGGTCCCACCTAAGTGTGCAAAAAATGTTTCGCTCGGAATGTTTTTGAACTTACGGAATAGAGTTGCTTCTATCCTTTCATTCCTTTTAGAAACAGATGAGGTTAGGGTTAGGAGGAATACCTGTTGAATGTCGAGATGGTGTGCGCGTACCGTAGAGAAAGATCAGGCTGACTGCGAAGAACTCCTTTTTGTCTTGGAAGGACTACCTGTAAATAAGAACACAAGACCACAAGATTTTGATTAAACAATAAATGAGGAAACTGCCTTGGGCCCAGGAAATATAAAACTTCCTTTCGAAGGTGGTCAGTTCCCCTGCTAATATGAATTAACACAAAAGACTGCAAAATATCAATTAAATTGTCTCGTTGAACTGGGTAGGGGAAAGGCTGGTTTTCTGGTTTTGATCAGAGGAACCGATGCCGGTTACTGATAACCGATGCCGGTTACTGATAACCGATACCGGTGGGTTCTAGGATCTTCTTGGTAGCTATGGTGTTTGTAATGGCTGGTTTATGGATGATATTAGGAAATGGGATGATTAGAAGCAAAAGAATGACAGTTAGATGCAATGGCACGTTGGGTAGTGGATTCAGAAATGGATTTAGGAGGACTGAGATTCAAGAAGCATAAGAAATGTTATAACAAAGGACATGCAAGATGTGACTTACTGGTTTTGACCAAGATGCAAGTTGATCTCCTTGGTTGTAAACACTTCTGGTTTCTTTACTCATCTCTGCTCTGTCAAGTGAAGATCTGGACTCTGTTCCTCACTCGCAATGCTCTCTGTTGATCCAGAAATCCTTTGACTGATCTCCAAAATGAAATTCCGATCCGTTGTTTTGGTTTGGGGAGCCCATTTACAGGGAACCGATGGCGGTTGCGTGCTTGAACTGCGGCGGTCAGTAGAACCGGCATCGGTAAGGAAAAAGTAGGCTATTTTTAGTAAAATAGCCCACCTTCCCTGCTTTTCTCCCGAGAGATCAGTTGCGGGCTTGGTCAAGTGGCTAGAAGGTCGGCTTTGGGTGCGAGTAAGGAGGCATTAGTTATGGATGTGAGTCTAGACCAAGTCATGGGTCTTAATTAGGTTAGTTTAGGGTTAGGGCTAGTCATGATGATGAGGTGGCAAAGTGAGGTGGCGGGTAAGGTGATGTGGATTTATCAATTATAAGGTAATTAATAAATAATTGTGTAAGGTTTAGGTGATGAGGTTAGATTGCGAGAGGAGATGCGGGTCACAAGAGGGTCGTAAGACACAAATTTGGTGTCTACACAAATATTAATCATAAGTGCTATTCACAAATTATATCAAAATTATCAACAAAAGAACACCATGCTCATTGGTAATATTATCATCTATAAATTGCATAGATAGTATATAAGTATTCCATACTTTGACTATACCAAAGTAGTGATATGTGGTTCAATTAATGTCTCACATATTGAATTATCATATTATCCTCAAAAATAATATACATGTTTACCAATATCATTTTTAAATTGTTTTGTTACACAAATAATATCTTTGGATGTGTGTTTTAATGATCTTGGTGGCACCCATGATGTTGATCATTTTCATTTTTATGAAATAAAAAGGAAGAATGCAAAATAGAGAAGTATTAGCTAACTCTAATGCATGATATTTTCCTTTCAAGATGAAATGAATGATGCAATACTATATTACTTAGGTTTAAAAAATGTAATTTACCTAGGTAAAAAGAATTGCTACTTGAAGTTGTATATCAAATATTTTCTCCATTAGCTTTCTCTCTTATTCCACTCTTTCATTCTCTAGTTGAAGCCTTCCTGTTCAATTTCTTTCAATGTATGACTGAATATATGCATGGTATTCTTTATTATTTGTTTCAAATCTCCGTAAGAGTTTCTTTTTCTCTTCACATATTTTACGTGAATTCCATTTTTATTCAAAGGGTTTTCTATATTTTCTCTTTCCAAATTTTCAATGTTGATAGAAGGGATTTCTTATTGCCCTCTCATGTCTTTTTCAGAAGTATAAGTGGTTCTATTAACCCTCTTTTTTAGAATTAAAATCAATAACTTTGTGTGTTTTCATTGTAATGTAATTTATATCTTCATAGAAAATCCAGGTCGATTGTGTTACCAACATTATATTTTCCAATTGTTTCTCCTTCTTGAGGGTTTTCTTGAACTTTGTTCATCTTGTATTTTCATTGCTTCCTACTAAATGTTTTTCCACAAACTTCATTCAATGCATCTTCTATATTATCCTAATGTTTCTTTCTAATATATCCATGTTTTAAATGTTCATACATGTCATCATATTTTGAAATAAAAATTTTCACATCAATTGTTGACCATAACTCTTCTTTGTATCCTTTCATCGATCATGTTTATTTTTATCTCTTTCCTATGCATGGATTATTGAAAATGATTCTTCTAATTTTCAATCGTCAACATTATCAACAATAGATGGATAATTTAGATTGATTTGTGAATGTGGAATGCAAGGACCCAATTTCTCGTGTTCAACTTGTATTCTCTTACAAATTTGAGACACTATTTCCATCTAAGTTTTGCACACATAAGTCCTTTACACGGAATTTTCTTAGCTGTGTTGAAAAAACCATATTGTCTGCATAGTTTCTTGGAGTTGATTTGAAAAATTGTGATTTGAAATGTGAAAACAAGGAAAATGGTGATATTTCCATGTCCTAAAAATTTATTAGTTACTATAAACAATCACAAATAAAACAATTTACGTACTCCATATTTTATCTAAACTTAATTTCATTTTCCATTTTCTAAAAATAAATATACAAGGGGTCTTGCACTCTATAAAATCATAGAATCAAAACATGTGGAGAACCATTGAAAATTGGTTAATTACCTACTAACAAATGTAATATTTATAATCACTATGAAATGGGTGTATAAAATGAAATTCTTCAAAATAAAATAACAATGTTTTACCTCTTTTAATTTTTTGTAACTCTATTCTTCCCCCATTTGTGTATGTGCTCCTTGTTTTGGCATGGTCACCTTTGAAATGAGTATATGTTATTTCATTTTATTGCATAAATACAAATGTTAGCAGAGTTTGTGTCGATTAAAATTTAATATTGTACAACTTAATATTAAATGTAGTACGAAAAATAAAAACATACTCTCAAGTGGCAGATTTTACATTACATGGTTTAATGGCCATTTAATGTTTAGGGAAGCACAATATTAATTATGTAACATTTGACCTTACAAAAAAGTGTAATTGTTATTGTATTATAAAAATCTTAATCTTTCCCCTACACTATGAGGTTTATGGATAAAATTATACACACAGAATGACAACACGATCTAAAATTAAGGTAACATTTTTATAACATAATTTTTAATGTATGAAAACTACAATTCGACATTGTTTGAGACTTAATTTCAAAATTTAATTGAAATTAAGTCTTTAATATTGATAATTATTAATAAAAAAACTATGTAGCATGTGTTACTTCTACTCAATATTACATACAATTATTAAAAAGACAGAGATATAAAAATCTTAGAAACAATTAATACACATAATTGAATCAAAGCATATACCACCATCATTAATAAAATAAAGTCTAAATTATTAAAAATAAACTTATATTGTTAAAAGATTACGTAGGATATAAAAATATTAGAAACAATTAATACACATAATTGAATCAAAGCATATACCACCATCGTTAATAAAATAAAGATTAAAATTTGAACTCTATACCATCAAATAATAATAGCTATACAATTAGAGAATTAAATGCATGAACGCTTTACTTCCACATAATATTAATGGCCTAAATTTAATTCCAAGAGACCGTTAGGCTATAGAAAATTTTTGACTAGAATGGCAGGTAAAAATATGCCCTTTGATATGCGAGTGATTGTTATTCTAAGTGTGAATACGCACTTCATCTTAAAACTGCACATACTTTTTTGTACAAGGGATCACACTTTGACGTGCAAGGGATCACACTTTGACATGTTAGGTATCACACTTCAACGAGCGAGGGAGATCATCATTTTCATGTAGGTATCACACTTAGTCATGCGAGGAATTGAACTTGGTAGATGTAGGAGGCCACAAATCTCTCACTCTATGATCATCTATCATTGTCACATCTAAGTGTGAGTTTTCGAACTTGGAATTGCGCTCGCTCGCACATTGAAGCGTGATCACAAACTTTTTTCCTCCCATTATAGTAAATATTTGAATTTGAGTGTTTAAAAAAATAATTACGTCACAATGGACACTAGGCTATAAAACTATTAAAATCCATAGAGGAAAGAAGCCAATAATTGTACATAAGCCAATGACTATGAGTGGTAATGTGTAGTATAGTACCACTAGTTGTAAAAATCGAATTCAACATTTATAACTTGTATACTAAGAATTTAGAAAAAAGGTAGCCAATAAGACGATTAAAATCAAGTCACATGTACAAATTAGCCAATAAAAAGGTGACACATCAATTGTCCCAAAAAGGTGATTTCATTCACAAGAAAGGGCCAATATTAATTTTCTTTGTACTAAAAAGTACCTATTTTTAATCCCTTAGAAATAATTTTTCAACAAAATTTAAATGCATAAAATAAAATGTGTGCATTATAAAAATATTAATCTTTCCCCTACACTATGTGGTTTATGGATAAAATTATACACACAACAACGGGATCTAAAGGGTGTAAAATAATTTTTTATATGTTTAAATATTTGGATTAAATGAGGTTTTAAAGATGTTCATATAAGATGTATATTTTTATTTTCTCATTGTGATTTCAATTCTCCATACTAATGTTAAATATTCAAGTGTTCTTTGTACTAATTTTCTTTTTTATTTTTGGATACAGTTGAAAATGAACTCTATTTTTAAAGGAGCACATGTGGATTTACTATCCAAAGGTGTGAAATTTGCGGAGGGACTACTTTATCCATCCAAAGATATACTCCATTGTAGATACACTGGGTCTAGCTTGTTCGTTATCATAAATAAGTATTATATTCAATGGCGAGTGAGACTTCCATACATAATTGATGGTTGTGAAACCCTCGACAGAAATTGAAAACAAGGGATACTTTATCCCATGGGAATGAAAGAAAATCATTAAGTGTGGGATTTTAACTGTTTCACATGTGGGGGTGATGGCATTCAACAAATCACGAGTAGTGACTTAGAGGATACATTTAATGAGGATGAGGGTTTGAATTCTACTAGTGATAGCCATTGTTTCACAACTCCTAAAGACAGGGATGAATTTTCTACAACCTACGTGGTGCTAAAACATAAGTTTCCTTAGAAATAAGGTGACATAGATGAAGGGTTTATATCCTGGTACAAGAACAACATGTGATTTCAGGAGTGGTGTTAGGACCCACACACTTTTGTGTTTTTGTGGAGAATATTATAACTACATGCAATGATTGTTATCCAAGTCTACAATGTAACAACGAAGTTTCCTAACCAATCAAAAACTTAGTTTATCTAGAAACAAGAACTGCACTTCATGTGAATGGAAATTATGAACTCCAAGAAACAACTGCCACATCAAACAATGACTTCAATTTGAATTTCAAGGGGTTAATGCCAAGTTGATACATTTTTGTTCAAAAGAACAAAAATTTGTTACAGAAAGCAACAATTACAAATGTCTGTGAAGGAGACATGGTGCACTTTAAAAAATTATATGGAAATACATTTGGGGTGCATGTTGATAAATTAATTACACATTTTTGCAAGGGTTTATCCATATCAAAAGGATCTCTCATCTAATGGCTTGCCAGCTAGTTAGCCCATCAAGATGGTTCCATTATGGAAGTAAGGCTAAAATAAATTCCAGAAGAGTTTCCAGTAGAAATGTGGAGTGCATTTGAAGATCCATTTCCTCAACTGGTATACCCAAATTCATATGAATCCTCCATATGTAGTAGTAATGAAAACTTGATAAAAATACCTTACAATGCCTGCAAACGCCAAAAGGTAAATTCTACTCCATCTAGTACATCAAAGGAAATGGAAAATGATGAAAAATCAAGAGAAGAATTTTTGTTTGAAGTTGAGAAAAAAATTCTACAAGGAAGGATGTCTCTCTAATATATCTCTAAGTGCTTTCAATCACAATTGGAATTTAACTCTAGATATGAATGAACCTTCCATCAAAAACTTTGTACTTAATACATTCACTGAAAATTCTATCAGTTGTGATCAAGGTCAAACTTCGAACATAGTATAAATAAATTGAAGTTATGTGGAAGGGATGTATGTCTAAATGCATGGTACAAATGTCATGAAATCATGAAAAGAAACTATTAAAGATATAAAAAATATTGGATAATGGCAAGAGGATGGTAGTAAATGGAAACAGAGGAAAAAAAAAATACTAAACACTATTGCAACTATTACATTGATATCCAAAATGGTGGAGAAGAATTTTGATATATCCCCACACATGTCTCATTCCGTGGGACAAGATGGTAATACATTAACAATGAGATTGTTTAATCCATGTTATAGTTTTTCTTACATACTACAAAAGTGTAATGAGGGCCTTTCACTGTTGGGCCTTCCTCAAATGTCATAGTCAAATCTCAGCAAAATATGGCAAGAACATTTCTCCCATGTTTCAATAACCAAGAACAACTTCTTTGCCAAATGTGACAAGTGCACATTCCTTAAGAACAAACATGCATTGACCTCATGTACGTAAAAACACTTTGGCATAAATAAATTAATGCTAGAAATGGTACAAAATAACATTACAATTTGTCATGCAACTTACTATGCACATAGAGTGCAATCACAAAAAAATCCTAATAGCTATTTGAGCATTGTGCATGAAAAAATGGACAAGATGAAAATATGTAATACCAAGGATGGGAAAAAAGAAAAATCAATAAGAAATTCTATTAATCTCCCTGTCACCTTGACTGGTATGCTGACACATGGGCACAAAATGGGGGGTTTCGGGCACTTTGGTCTCCCTTTTGTTGAGTGAGGAGAAAACTTCACAATAACATCATTGGAACTATGTATCTGGAAGCTAGAAGAACCACTTACGATTAGTATGGTGATTTGTTATATAATAGTGGGACGTCAAAAATCCATTTAATGATGCACTATTGTAAAATGATACATATGACAAGTGCAAGGAATACAAGAAGAAAAATGAGGGTGCTCATATAACTAATATTGTAAGTAATTTTTCAAGTTCATTTAGAAAACAACCACCAACTCTCTACTTGCAATTAGATAATACTACAAGTAGAAAAAAATCACACATTAATTTTTTTGCATCCATGCTAATCATTAGATTGGTTTTCAACACAGTGTATGTGATTTTCCTTCCAGTGGGTCACATGCATGAAGATATATATGGGAAATTCAGAAAATTATCAAAAATATTGTGCAAATTGGATACATTCTCTTCGCCAAAAATAATGGACACTTACAAAACATGCCAAGAGGATTCCAGCACATTCGCTCCATACCTTATCGAGTAATTCTACTAATTTAAGGCCTTTTTGGAACCACACTTGCTAGATGGTAACCACAATATCCTGGGTATCAGTAAACCAAAGATGTTTAAATTATATGTCAAAGACAACAAGCCCATCATGGAGTTCAAAGCATCAATCTTGAGTTTGTCTAGTCACACTCAATATAGATTTGGAAAACAGTGTATGGAAACCTTTCTTTCCTAAAAGGGATTCTCCATTGGCACCCTTCTAAGAACCCAAAGATATGGTAGACATGTAGAGAGGAATTCATACATGCATCAAACACTAGGAAAAGAGTTCAACAGATGATGGAGAAGCATACTATGTTCCAAATATTGCATATTGAAAAAATGTTCTACATGCCCTAGATAATCCCTTTGTCAATTGTAACATGATGAGAAGAGATTGCTTTTGGCCAAAAAAATCAGGATAGTGCAATGTATGATTAGATAGTGGGTACACCATGTCTTGACATGGATAACTACTATTGTCAAAATGTCCTTTCAAATAAGGATATATATGTTGGACCTATTTGTGATATACCTCGAGAGGAATTCAACCCAATAGTGGATGTGAATTTTGGGTAGATGATACTAGTAATATTGGCTGAAGATAATGTACCTATATGGATGGGCAAGGTAGAACTAAAAATAATACAAGATGTTCACACAAACACTCAAAAGATAAGGGTACACTGGTGGGAACCCACATGGAAAAGGAAATATAGAAAAAGAAAGGTATGAGGAATGCTTGTTGAAAAATAAATGGTTGCAAAATACATAGGTATACATTAGATATATGTAAAGATAATGTCATATATGCATGGAGTCCAAGAAAAACATGGAAAGGAGTTCAAATTAAAATATTGAATCAGGGTCATGAAGCTATCCAACAATACATTGCACAAATTCAAGAACAATAATTAATAACCTTGTGAGGGATCAATGCTTATTTAATTTTCAATGTAAGTTTCTGGATGGATTGATTACCTATAGAAATACATTTCCTCAAAACAACTTGTTTAATGTAATTCTTAACTCTTTGTTGTTCTTTACGATTTACAAAATGGAAAAGCATAAAATTAGTATACTTATCACACGTAACTTTCATATTTACAATAGCATGGTCTATTTTTATATAGATTTATAATAAAATTATATCAATATATAATATAAATAAAATATTAAATAAATATAAATTTGAAGTATTTCAATAACTATTGTTTTGTATTTTTAAAGGGCAATATTGTAAAATTACCGTCATCTAATTTTTTTTTGATAGGCATAAGTGGCCATCAAATTTAACCCCTGGGTTGATGTAACTTTTTGGCACCTAGGCTTATGTAACTTAGTGCAAACTACGTTTATGTAGCTTAGTGGTGGGTAGTCTTATGAAACTTGCTACCGGTAGGATGGTGTACCTTTCTAGCTACTAGGATTACTTCACCTAGATGATTCTAATCTTGTGTAAATTAGTGGCCACTAGGCTTATGTAAGTTAAAAACCTATACGCTTATGTAAGATCTTCGATGCTAGGTTTATGTAAGTTAATAGCTTATACGTTTATGTAAGATAGAATCCGCTAGTCTTATAGAAGCCGCTAGTCTTATCATCCTTTTATGTAACTTAGAGGCTACAAGGCTTACATAAATTTGACCCCGATAGGATGATTTCAAATGGCATGCACTTTCATCATGTAAGTTAACAACCGCTAGGCTTATTAAAGATAGTGGCCGTGAGGCTTATGTAAGATAGCAGTCACTCGAATTATGTGGGCGATTCAAATAATAACAAAATATAAATCCTAAAAGAGTGCAACTAAAATCCAAAAGTAAGGATTTATAAATTAGATTACAATAGTGGTGAAACTGGAATCCAATAATAGCACTATTGGTATCCAATATTAGCCAAATTGGAATCCAATAATAGCTGAGATTGGAATCCAATAATAGTGAAATTAGAACTAGAATAAACCCAATAATGACAATATTGGAATCCAATATTGTTAATAATGGAATCTAGTATAGACAAAAATGGAATCCAATATATGTAAAAACAGAGATGGATTTCTTCCAATACTTGAAATACTAGAGTCTCAATTCACTAGAATATGTCCCAATTTAGTGAAATAAGTGTTAAGTATCATTCAATGTTTTTGTTATTTGATGATGGATTGATATTGTTGATAAGTGTGAAAATGTGTAGTGGCTAATATTTGTTGTGTGGATGCAGGAGATGCCTATTGGAAAATGATTGTAGATACCTCTATATGCACGTTGATGAAAAATATTCCCTTAGATGTACTCATGGGAGGAGGGATGATAGAGTGGGTGGATGCGATTGTGGCTGAGAATGCCCATTTATTTGAGCTTGTGGCTATAGTGGCAGCCACATGTATAATTTTTTTTAATCAAACGTGATGAGGCTCGTGTAGACATAGAGCGAGTGAGAGGATATAGGAGGAGGAGGCCTAGCTTAGGATATATTTTCATGATATGTGGAGCTATAAGGCCGATATGCAAATTTGACGATGAAGGTTTCCATGTTACGAATCTGGATTGATAGATATAGAGGCCAAGAACAAAATCGTAGAGTTAGCAATGAAGTTTCGAGTTCTAGAGCTCTTGTGATTATAGATAGTGATAGTGAGGATGATAGATGATGTATTGTATATGATGAATTGATGCATGAGGGATTTCCCCCAATGAATGTATATTATAACCATGATTTTGATGATATATATATATATATATATATATATATATATATATATATATATATATATATATATATATATATTGTTGTTGATGTCATATTAGTATGATGATGTATATGATGTGATTATGATTTGTACTTGGTAGTGATTTTTAGTTTGTTAGATTCTATGTGCATTGTTGGAATGGTTGATTTAATATATATTGTTGATTGTTGAAATTTTTTATGATGTGGAAAGAATAGAAAGGTAATGGACTAAATAGGAATTATATGTGAATAATAATTAATATTATAAAAAATGACAAATAGAAATGTATGTATATGATGTAATTTGGTAGAGTAAATGGAAATGGTAATGTGATGTAGATGAGTTAAGGGAATAAACTAATGATACGTTGATAAATGTGTAATGAGAAGATGTAATATAATGTCCAAAATTATGTGTAATTAGGATGAAGGAAGGGGGGGGGGGCGGGGAAGAAGTGCGATTTCCCCGGGTGAGAATGAGGTTAATTTTAGTAACAATTCCCTCAACGGCCATGTATGAACCTTAAGAATTTGAGTGCATCATTAGGTAATGAGCTGGAAATTTATGTCATCTACCATAGTTGAAGTGTCTTGCGATGTGTAAGAAGTGCATGTGGAAACACATCAACATGTGTATAGGTGCTGAATTGGATATCAAAGGAAATGTTTCCAATAATGGGAGGTGTGATGGTGGGAAATGTGGAAGAAAGATACTTAGGAAGCCAATAAGATGCAAAGAGAAATGTGTGGAGGATGAGATGATGTGGCCATAGATTGGTTAGCCGGAGGACGTGGGTGGATGATAACCTTAAGAGATGGATGAATGATGACCTTTTGTAGATCTAAATGAGACAAAATAGATAGAAAGTGCATACCTTAGGATACAAATATAAGTGTATTTGATAGCGTACTTTTATAACCAATCGACACTATGATAATTCTCCACTGGAAACTCCTCATGCTATGATTATTTATTAATGCACAACTTTTAGTTTGGTGGATGTAATCTGGAAACACAACAACAAACATAACACAAGAATACCATAGACTATGATACAAAGGAATGATGAAAAATCTGAAATATAAGTGTAAATTATAATATCAACATGAAATTTTTACAATCTCACCCATGAGGTACTTCAAGTGTTACTAACTTCACTTTCCTTCCAACAATAACTATGGGAGAAACTTCACAATTACACCTCTTAATGGCTTCTTTAACACACTTACTCATACAATATTTCTCACTACTTCCTTCTATGCTAAATGAGGGGGTGGCCTCTCTATTTATAGAACTTTTAGGCTTATCCACCTTATCTCTAAGATAGGATAAGAAATCTACTCTGATGAATCATATTCCATACCTTAACTTTTATCTTTACATGTAAGCTTATCTTTTAAGATAAGATAAACCTTATCATTTCACATGGGTTCCACATTTTTAGACTTTTTACAAATAAAATACACAAAATATTTATGACCTCACTCCTTGTCCTTATTACCAATATAATATTTCTAATTCCTAATCATGTAGACCCCACTTCTCTACTTACCCTAACTTTGACATTTTAACATTACCAAACCACTTACGACAAATATTTAATTTTTACCACAACATTCCTATTGTACTTTGATTGTTACCATACTATACATTATTGGCAGCATCGTACCGGTAGCACCATTATCTTCTATCGAATGCTACTACTAATTATACTTAACAAGGTCCTATTCCTAATACATACATTAATGAAATAGAAATTATGGAGGAAAATTTTAGTGTTGACATCTTCCCCCTTCCTAGCTTCTACTCCATCCTCGAGTAGACTATTCTGGTGCTTGGAAAATCTTTAACTTGTCGTGGTTGACCCATTTCATAATGGGAGTGCCATCCAATTCCTCCAGTCGATATGTACCATTTTCATGTACAACTTGCTATTTTGTAGGGCCCCATCCATTTGGGAAGAAATTTTCTCTGCCTTCTTTTTTTGTATCTAGAATCATATACTAGAACCAAGTCATTCACATGAAATGGAGACCAACGGATCTTTTGATCAAAGTATTCCTTCTACTTCATTTTCTTCTTATAGCTTGTATCCTTCACTATTTCCCTCATTTCCTCTAGCAAATGAAGATGCACCAACCTTTCTTTTACTAAATCACTTTCATCCATCCTTTCATTTTTCATAACTCTCATAGTGGGAATATCAAACTCAATAGGAAGAACTAGATCAATGCCATAAGCCAACTGAAATGGGGAGTATCCTATTGTTGACTTTGATGTTGCCCTATATGCCCACAATGCTGCATGAATCCTTTTATCCCACTTATGTACTTGCAAGGCTGCATCTTTTGCTAGAATTTGACAAAACACAATATTTGTTCGTTCCACTTGTCCATTTTTGTTTGGCTTGTATGTTGTTGTCTTTGCGTTTAATATAAAACTTGTTGACTAGGGATTCTAAAACCTCATTAATGAAATGGCTTCCTTGATCTCTTACAATTTTTAATGGACAACCAAATCTACGACAATGCGTTCATATATTAACCTTGCCACTTCGTCCATGGAAATTGTTTTCAATGGCCTAGCTTCAACCCACTTGGTTAAATAATATGTGGCAACTACAATATACTTATTTTGGCATGGGGTAGTTGGAAGTGGACCTACAATATCTATTCCCCACTTTTCAAAGGGACCAAGTGGAAGAATAGGGCTTAATGGAGATGATGAAGTCTTATGGTTACCATGTGTTTGACAAATATCACATGTCTTACAATAATTATAACAATCTCTAAAAAGAGTGGGCTAGTGATAGCCTTCATCTAAGATCCTTCTTCTTTTGTAAGTTGTCCAGAGAAGTGCATCTGCATTGACATGATTCCTCGGAGTGATAACTGCATCTATAAGCTTCTTATTGTAAGCTTCTACTCCATACTCCAATCGATATGTACCATTTTCATAGGAAATGGTAACTCTTTGATTTTGAAACTTTATCAGGATCGATACAATACCATCTCTAGATACAACATGCCCTAACAAAATTCCTTTAGAACATCCAAAGACACACTTTGTATGGTTTAGTGAGGCTTGTGCTTCATCTAACATTTGAAATGATGTCTCTATCTGTACAAGTGGTCCATCTTACTCCCATATATGCAAAAATAATCCAAAAATACTCGATGAAGTTTCCAATGTAGGGTTCAAACACCCTATTCATCAAACATTGGAACATTACAGTATTACACAACCTGAAGGCATAACTCTATAAGCAAATGTTCCCCAAGGAGTGGTGAATGTGGTCTTCAGCTGATCTTTCTCTGCTATACAAACTTGGTTGTATCTACTATATCTATTAGCAAAACTATAGCACTCCTGGCCAGCTACTTCATCCAAGATTTGATCTGAGAATGGAAGAGGGTAATGATCCTTCTTTGTTGCCTTGTTGAGCTTCTTATAATCAACACAAATACATAACTTCCCATTCTTTTTTATTGAGATCACAATGGGAGAAACCCATTCTAAATTTTTCATAGCAAATATGAATCTTGCATTAAATAACTTATCTATTTCTTACTTCACGGTCTTGGAAAAATTAGGATTCATTCTATATGGCATTTTCTTTATGGGCTTAGCACCATCTACTAGCTAAATAGAATGTTCTACCCAACTTACTTGATGAAGTTCCTTGTAATCAAAAGTGAATAGGTGTATGTACCTTAGAAAGAGAGCTGGAGGCGGGATTCCTTCTCACTTTCCATTAAAGCATCACCAATATTTATTTGTTGGAGATGATCAAAATTTTCTTCTTCGATAATCTTATGGGTTCATGAGTTGGTGTGACTAGAAGGATATCCATGACCGAAACATAAACCTTACTTTCTTCATCTTCTATGTCCACTTCACTTGGTACTAAAGTAATCGGAGGATGTCCAATCTTCATTTTCATCACTTGAATCCATAGGCTCTACCTTATGATGCTTTGAGGATCATGTTTATCTTTAGCCATGGTCTTCCCAACAACATTGGGTACGTAATAGTACCATTTTTCATCACCTAAAATTCTACCACACATATAACACCCATAATGATATTTCCACATTTGAAAAAACACCTTCATGTTTAGTTTTTCCTTATTTAATTACCTTAACATAAGTGTTGAGGGAAATCAATTTTTAAACCCAACATATTCATTACAGACTCAATCATTACATTAACTACAACACCTCCATCTACTAAGACATCATGAATTGAAATACCATTACATAATACCTCAGCTTGTGGAGTGTAGGGATCCACCTCTACTTCCAAAATAGGGACTTCAACCTCCTTCCTTCGTTGAGTATTGAGTCCACTTCGCAGCCCCGCCTCTTCTTAGAATACATAGCCAGAAGTTGACCATATGTAATATTTGCAAGCCTTTTGGACAGATCTTCTAAGATGGAGTATGGTCCTTGTCCCTGTGAAATTAGAAAATCCTGCATGCCCAAATTTCTTCTCCTATGTTTCTTACTAGTTTCTCCTTTCATCTTCTTAGGATAATTTCTATTTTGGTTATCTTTTCTTTCTTTCTTTTTGTTATAAACACATCTGCTTCATTATTTATGCTCCTATATACTACATCAAAAGAATTCACAAGTGCTTTTCCTTTATCATTATCTCTTGTACTAGATGTAGAAGCTCTATCTAGACAATTATACTTATAATGACCCTTTTTATGACAATCATAACATACAACTTCAAAAATATTTCTTTTTGGACCTCTATCTCCTCCCTGAGAACTAAATTATTTTCCTTGAAGAAGATTAATAGTTATCTGACCCATCTTCCTAAAAAGATCTTCATACTCAATAGATGTACTAGGAGAAATATCTGTCTTGGTGAGATTGGTTGTGGATTTTAGATCAAAGGTGTTGGTGTAGGCTCTATTTTAGAAACAATTTCTTTGGGATCTTCTTCTATGTTTTCTTCTTGCCTTATTGCAATCTCCTTTGCTTGTTCAAGGGTCACTTTGGTAGTCATATTTCACTCGTTGTCGATCTCTGGCTTCATCCCAAGAATGAAGTTCTTACAGAGGATATTATCCATGCCATTCATCAACCCATTCGCTAATCCTTCCTTCCAGATCTAGGCATCGAGCTTCCTCCTTATCTCTAGAACATGAGCGTGATAATCCCTTATCTTATCTTGCTCTCCTTGAGATAGCTTTGTGATATTTTTCATGAGATCTACATATTTATGTTGTTCACCAAATTCTTCAAGAAAAATTTCAGTTAATAAATCCCATGAGTTTTTCACATTATCACCTAATGTTTCAAACCACCTAAGGGCTAAACCATCTAAAAAGGTAGGAAAAAATTCAGTCCATTGTTCCCTTCTTATGAGGCCATTACAAATGCAAGATCGTTTAAATTCTTGAATGAAAGAGGAAGCATATTCATTAGATTGGGCTGAAAAAATAAGAATCTTCCCCATTTTCAAAAGTAACCACAATGAAATACCAACCCACAAGTATAATCAACAAGACTTATGTGCACAAATAATTGGAATCACTATAATAGAAAGTGACTTTACACCTTTCTATAGTAAAATAGAAATGACCATGGTAGACTATGGTAAAACTTGACTTACTACTTTGTGTAAAAGCGACTTTACTATGGTAAACACTATTCATGGTAAAAAGTGAAGTTATTGCGATAAATATCATTCACGGTAAAAAGTGAAGTTACTGTGGTAAATACTATTTACAGTAAAAATTGACTTTACCATGGTAACTACCATGCATAGTAAAAACAAGCTTACCCTCCAAATGATTTCGAATAAGTGAGAATATCTCTCCAAAAAATCCACCAACGAGGAATGGTCCCGTAATAGACCAAAATGTAATCACCAATCCAAAGACTATGATAATTCTCCACCAGGAACTCCTCATGCTTATGATTATTTATTAATGCACAACTTTTAGTTTGGTGGATGTAATCTGGAAACACAACAACAAACATAACACAAGAATACCATAGACTATGATATGAAGGAATGATGACAAATCTAAAATATAAGTGTAAATTATAATATCAACATGAAATTGTTACAATCTCACCCATGAGGTACTTCAAGTGTTACTAACTTCACTTGCCTTCCAACAATAAATATGGGAGAAACTTCATAATTACACCTCTTAATGGATTCTTTAACACACTTACTCATACAATATTTCTCACTACTTCCTTCTATACTAAATGAGGGGTGGCCTCTCTATTTATAGAACTTTCAAGCTTATCCACCTTATCTCTAAGATAGGATAAGAAATCTACTCGACGAATCGTATTCCACACCTTAACTCTTATCTTTACATGTAAGATTATCTTTTAAGATAAGATAAACCTTATCATTTCACATGGGTTCCACATTTTTAGACTTTTCACAAATAAAATACACAAAATATTTATGGCCTCACTCTTTTCCTTATTACCAATGTAATATTTCTAATTCCTAATCATGTAGACCCTACTTCTCTACTTACCCTAACTTTTACATTTTAACATTATCAAACCACTTACGACAAATTTTTACTTTTTACCACTACATTCCTATTGTACTTTGACTATTACTGTGTACTATACATTATTAGAGGCCTCGTCTTAGTAGCGTTGTTATCTTCTATCGGATGCTACTACTAATTATACTTAACAACATACTATTCCTAATACATACATTAATGAAATAGAAATTATGGAGGAAAATTTTAGTGTCGATAGTACCAATTGGGCAAGTGAAGATTAAAGTTATCATAATGTGAAGTACTACTAGGAAAAGGAGGTATACCCTAGGGGTGAAGTATGTGCATATTAGCATGCTACTAGACCTTGTGCTTATAGATGTGGGTTACTTATTGTTGTGTATAAGGATGGACCTACAAAAGAAGAGAAATATAGTAGTCAAAGTATCATATGTGAAAGATCAGAGTAATGTATGTATAAGTAAGTAAAAGTGTGTAAAGGAAAGGGTGCACCTGATGTATGAGAGGGTAAAGGATAGAAAATTTTCATATTGCTTTGGAGATGCTAAGGATTTGAGCATCCTACCACTAAGGATGAGGTTTTCTTGTGATCTCATGCCAAAAGTGAGGTGTTTGGGTGATCTCACACTGATAACGATGTTTTGGCCAATCTCATGCCAAGAAAGACTTTTTTAGACGATCTCATGCCAAGAGTAAGTTTTTTTGGGTGATATCGTATGCGAAGAGAAGATTATTGGGGAGAGAGGTATATTTTTCTCTCCATCCATGATGCTTCCCAAATAAGTGTCAATGTAGATGGAACATCCTTGATTTGTAACCAATTGTTACCTTTTGTAACTATTTTCAACTTGAATTTTAACTTATTGACTAAATTTTGTGAGTGAAGTCAAGTGCACGATACTAGAGAATTGTACTTTGTAAACTTCCAAAATTGTATTGAAATGAAACATTTCTATTTTCCCCGGACACAAGTATCTGGTAGACACAAGTTCCCACTACTACTATGTGATCTTTGGTGCTTTAGTGTCGATCTGTGATTTGGGTCCGTGTCTAATTCTAGACCAATCTATAATTGTGTGCCTTTACTTGATTCTATATTTTGTTGATCCTTTTTAGAGCTCGAGTTGTTATAAGGGTGATTTTCTCACCCAATAGATGCCCCTTGTTTGGGGTAAATGTGATGATTGTATGAGAATGAGGCCTAAAAGGTAAGGACTCGAGACTAATATGCATACTTGATAGTGGATACCTATAGGGGTAGGGGATGTGTATGGTAGAAACAAAGGCACATGCAAACAATGTAGGCTAGAAACAAGTGTTAGTATAAAAGGGTGGACACCCAAAATTTATGACCCCTACCCCAAGCTCATTATGAAACTCTACAACATTAAACCACCATTAATTAATTTAATACACACACCCATCATATCCCTAAAGTCTAATTAATTAATTAATTAAATTAAATAAATAAATAAACCTCACACCTCACCCTCACACCTCACCATGATAACTCGAACACCTCCACTAGTTACAACCAACTAACTAACTTACTAACCTTCAAAAATATCACTGGACCACCCCTAACTTATCCCTAACCACCTCTCCCCATTTAACTAACCATAACTAAAACAACTTTCTAAAAAATCCCTCACCCTCATCCTAAATAATTTAGTTTAGATCGAAGTATCTCCCACCTCAAAATCCTCTAAAATCTAGTTTGAAATAGAAGGAAAATCACTCATTTTGGACACCTAACTAATATTTCCCACAATCACCAATGATTTTCACGATTGCTGACAATTTTCCTGATCATTGATGATCTATATAAATTTGTTTCCTACCTTCCTTTGGGGGGAATTTTAAATTTTTACGAGTAAACTTTGATCTTTCTCGGACATTCCAGAGTCCAATTATCTAAAAATCAAGATCCTTCACTATTACACTACTCTGGAATTATCAAATTGATTGTCATATCATATGTTTTCATCTCCAAACCATCCTTGCTTGTCATGACAACCAAATCAACCAGATTCATAAGGTAATCATTTCATTTTGTCTTTTTAGTCACCGATAGAAGGTAACATTGTCCATATCTTGTTTATCATGTCATATATGCTCTGAAAGTGGCTTTAAATCATAGACCAATTAATTTTTATCTTTATTTTTGTAGATTGTTAAAATCTACAACAATCACGATGATTGACCCAATTGTTGACGATTCGTGTGTAATATTTTTCTTTTACATATTTATCATAATATGTCTAACCTCTCTTGTTTTTTTATAATTTTCTAACATGTTTCCCAACATGGTGATTTCAGATGGCTTCAGGAGGTAATAATTACCATGTTTATTATTCTTTTCCTATCATCTTCGGTCTCTTTACTTTGGAGTAGTACAGAGTTGCTTCATGATTTAGAACTTTGTGTAATTCAATCTGCACCATTTGATCATCTTGAAGCTATTTTTGCATCAACCCAACATATCCATGAGGAAACTGAAGCATTTTGGGATGCATACTATGAGGCTCGAAGACTCCAAGAAGACCTTTCACAATACGAGTCAAATTAGTAGGATGATTTAGACCTATCAGAAGACTACCATACTACATCTAAATTTGATACTGATAGTCACATTAACATCCCTCGATCATCGACGCCACACTTTCCAATCCCTATGATACTCAGGAGGAAGTGTCTAATTTATTTTTTAATATTTTATTTTTGTATGTGAATCTCATTTTACTAAGGATGAAGGTCTAGTTGAATCTGTAGGGTCGAACTTCTCTAAGAATTTGTATACATAGCAATAATTTGATCTATGGTTTTAATCTTGTCCTTAACCACTTATGTATATGTCCACCTAAATAAGTGACATCAGATAGTCATACTTTCACTTTATCATATTGTATCACAACATTATTATCAATAAAAAAATTAATTGTTTCTTAAGCAAGTTGATATCCTTTAAAGGAAGTCAGTGGGATTTTGGGGACTAGATCTTTCCAGAAAACCCACCCTTTTGTCTTACTAACATTATATTGTTTAAATTATTTGATTTTTAGGATTTATTTTAGGGAAAGAATCCTTGATTCACTTTCTTTCACGGTGCACAATATCACAAAATCCACATCATGGGTATCCCAAAACCCTACCATACTAAGGTTGAGTTAGGTAGTTACCCCTTGAGAAATCAAGTAAACCCAAGGTAAAAACTATGCTCGAAATTTTGGCATCCTGGTGGGACCCTTGTCCCTTTTTATTGCTTCATTTTATCATTAGAATTATTATTGTTTTCACTAAATTCTAATCACCTACGATAGGCTCAATCTCCCACGATTAACCCAATCGCTAGTGATTCCCCTGTGTTGTTTTCTTATCATCTCATAATCAATTTGTTATTTCTTGTTTTTTTTTCTGCTTCTACTAATCTGATTGCAGAGTTCTTTTCCTAGGATTTTTACTTTCTATATTTTCTAAACACACACTCTAGAAAATTAATAAAAATTGGAATAAAAATAAAATAGGAGCGCACTCACGGTAAGTTATGAAAACTATCTTTTAACTTTCCGTCTTGCATTCTTGTTCACTAGTCCTCATCAAAGTCAATATTTCATTTTGGGGATTTAAAACAAACTCTTTCATACTTCTTGATCATCTAGTTCTAATTAGGGAATTAAATTCATTGCATTTCACTTATCCTCCCTCACACACAACCAAATCACTTCAAAATAAAAAACACATTTAAACAAATCTCACCCAGGTGAAACTGATTAGGATTTCATCACCCAAAACGAAACCAACTCGGGTTTTTAGACAGTATAATCTCCTATCTATCGTATATATTGGTTCAAAGACACTGACTCCCTTATCGTAGTGGGACCGTGAAGTGAGGGGGTAGGCCCCAATATCACGCCCATATCGGCAGTAGTACAGAGTTGGACCTCACATACCTTTGGGTATATCAAGGACTCCACCCTTAACATACCTAAAACTATCCATAGCTTACCATTTCCTAGGACCCTTGTTAACCATCTTACACATTTCACTTTTTCTATAATTAATCAAGATTAATACAAAACAACATTTTTCCTGTTTGTGCTTATTGTTTGTAAATCAACCCATCTAGTTAATTTTCATTTCCTAGGTGTTTGTGTGTTTTCTTATCATGGTATTTACTAGACAACAACTTCACAACCAGACCTCTGAAGACATGTCTACTCCACCCCCTACATTCCAACAACATGCCCCATTTTACACCACAACACTTTCAACACCAATACAACAACAAATCCCTTATTATCAAATGGACACATCCAATCCCTTTTCTGACACCCAAAAACTTGGAATGAATTAGGAGTAAACTATAACAAAAAATAGGGCAACAATCCTTTCATTCCCCACACCAATATCATGGAAAAATTCCTTATACAATAGAATCTAAAAATTCATTTTCTCCCACAACTGAACCTCCTTTCTATAATAGAGGAGACCCTATTTTTGAAGAAATGCTAGACTCAAATCCCATTGCTCTCAATGCTTATTTGGTAGTGAGAAATTTCCAAATGTAACCATTCACACCCCAATATGTTCCATACACTCACAACCCTTCATCTACCATTACATAACTCATTGATCAAAACCAAGACCTTGTTGTCTAGTAATTATATCCATACACTTCAAATCAATGCGAGACACTAAAAAATAATCAACCTCAGATATTTGCCAATTCCACTAACCCATTTGATACATCAAATTAAAATCCTTCACCATCCAATCTGAAGTGTCTCCGAGGTCTCCTCCATCCCCATTTTTGACCTTCACATGGTCTCGTCACAAAATACATTTACTCAGCAACCCACATCTTCACCAAGTCCTTCTATAGGCTCTAATCCTCTAAGTAGTATTGTTACTTCCTCGTCAACTCCTCTTGTTTCCTCTAAGACAAAAATATCCAATGAGTTTCATGACATTTACCATTGTTGTATCTTCCCAACAGGTTACTAGTCCCATTCAGAATATCACTATGTCTATTCCCACAACTACGCCATTGGTTAATACTAGTGTCATTGCTAGTACACATCTTGTTTCACAATACATACCACAACTTTCACAACCATTGATTTCCATGCCACAATCAACACATCAACAAAACATTCCACAATATAGTATCCCACAACAAATCATTCCACAACAGGAACCATCCTCTGTCACCTCTGCTATGTACTCCCAGAAAACACCCATATATTCACAACCACTCACATATACGAAGATGCCATTGAAATATCAGTATATTCAAACTTCACAGCCTATAGCTTCGCAACAAAGCTTCCCATCCTATCAAAACATCCCACAACAAAACATCCCTTATCATCATAATATCCCTCAAAAAAATGTTCCTTATCAACATAATGTATCACAACAAAACATTCCTCAATATGGAGTCCCTCAACAAAAACACCTCAACAAAACATTCCACAATACCATATCCCTCAACAGAACAACTCTTATCAGCACAATGCTTCGTATCAACAAAACACTCTCTACCAATAAAACATCCCTCAGAAATACCAAACATACTCGTCCTATTTCCAACTTGGCTCATCCTCATAGAAAAAAACACAATCGGATTCCCTCTAGGCCCTTTTAAGCCACATATCCAGTCTTGAAGCTACTTCATCCTCATCTAAGAATACACTCTCTTATGATCAAATTTGCAATGAGCCCATTCACCCATCAGTACCATACAAACTATATCCACCTCACTGGGAACTTCCTAAACTTATAAAATTTTATAGAAAAGAATATCCCCAATAACACATCCATGCTTTTCATCACGCATGTTATTTAATATCTCATGATCAAGATTTGATGTTGAGGACCTTCCCCATGTCCCTCACTAGTCCCACCTTAGACTTGGTACAACAACATTCCACAACACTCCCTATTTTCCTTTGCACATCTTGCACAACTTTTCTTAGACCACTTTTCTATCAACATATCCCATAAAGTCACCATCAATGACCTATATGCCATTAGAAAATTTGAAGATGAGTCCATCACTGATTTTGTCACCCATTGGAGGGTTATCACCAATCAACTATCGTTTACATTACCACAAATAGAGTTAATCAAGGTATTTTGTCATGCATGCACTAAACACATCTCATCCACATTACAAATCTAGTCATTTCAAACTTTTGATGAAGCTTTTACCATGGCCCATAAATTGGAATTGCAAGCTCTAAAAGATGGATGGGTAAAGCTTCATCCTAAGAAACCAAAAGTTGAATTCCCACCTAAATCACCATCTAATAATGATAAGTCAAAAACATCTACTAATGCCATCATAGACAGATCCTCTCCCAGGCAAAAACCTTTCATCGAGCGTCCCCATCAACAATGTAACTACACAACTATAGGAGAGACTTATAGTGCAATTTTTGACAAATTGCTTGCTTCCAACATGATATCTCTCCCTCCCATTTGACCTATTGACATATCAGTATCCAAGCCCATTTTTTACTAGGGATGATGATTATTATAAGTACCATAGGTTCAATGGTCATGACATCAAAATATGCCATACATTTTGCAACGTGCTCCAAGATTTAATCGAAAAAGGTAACCTTTATTTGGACAATCCAAACACACCTCTAAATTAAAACCTTGACATATTTAAGAAACCTTTCCCAAACCATCCTTTGTCTTCCAACCAATTAAAAGTGATTTTTTCCCATATCATTAATTAAAAAACAAAAATTAAGCCTATTCCTTAGTCCACCCTTGCACCTAACAAATCAAAATCTATAGATTCAACACCAAGAATGTGAAAGATCCTCCTTCTCTTAAAACCATCACTCCAACCCTTCCTACATCCTTACCACTTGATGAATCAACATGAGAATCCAAAAATATCAAATTTTTTGAACCACCACTTATTACTAAAACCATTCCTATGCTCTCGTTACACACCACTACTGAACCTATACCCACATCCTCTAGTGAAACCACTACACACATCTGGATTTGCAAATATAGTTCGATACCTCTTGAAATGATCTTAGCACAATTTCCTCTGCCTAAGCTAACGATAGGCTGTAATAATCCCCACAAGTGATCTGAAACCTCCAAAAAATTAGGCTACATTAATTGCATCATCCAAACTCCTCTCCCTTCACTAACATCAAATTCAAAAAATACACCTAGTTCATCCAAAACCTTAAAGGGGCCTAATAAACAAGGTGTTATTCAAGTCTCTGTAAGAGTCATTAATGTGTTGAAATATATCATTTGCATGGCCCTCCACCTTTTCATTCTCATCCTCTTACGAGGGGTGTTCCCACTTTTGGATACCCTCTTCTCATTCCAAGACCAAGGCCTACGAGACCTTCTAAACAAGACACTATTCAAGAATTTGAGGGTCCTTATTATGTCCCTTTGGATCAAAATTCCCCATGGTCCTCACGCTCTCTCATACTAGTTAATCACCCTATTATTATAGGGGAAAAAAATCTACCAAGCTCCCACAATGACTCCACACTCTACATTTAATATTCCATAAAGGGAACCAACACCGAACCCTCTCCCACCATATCATACACATTCCTGCTATTCTTCGTAGTCATTACCAATATAGGATCTTCATCCTCCATATTCTATTATAATAGCTAGAAAGCCTCCATGGCCAATAAATAAACAACCCATTGTTAAACAACATGTATTGCCTCCTCCCAAAAAGGATGAAGGCTTAATATCTTTGCCATCTACGTCTAGGCCTAAAGGTTATTACACCACCCTATTAGATGTCCTCCTTCAAAATTCACTCATCACATTACCACCACCTAAACCATCGAGATAATCATGGATGAGACCTTTCACGGTATGGATTTAACACCTTTTTTATTACCATAGAACACGAGGCCACTCCATGGAAGATTGCATAATATTTCATCGAAAATTCAAAATATTACTAGTTCACTCTTCTTTCCTTCTTAGTCAAATACAACATCAACAGCAACCTTTAATTCACTAGAAGAATCCATCTCTCGAAATGTTAATTCATGAAGTTAATGCCATTCACATCACCACTCGCTCACAAGATTAAGAGAAATAATTACTTGAGCCTTGGAAAGATAAGGATTTCGTCGCCATACCTCCACCTCCTAAGCTATCAGCTCAATCTAATAATCCTAAAGTTTCCTTTTCCTTAGCTCCTAAAGAATCCAATCAAACATCGTCATTGAAAGCCAAAATTTCTATACAAACAGCAACACCACCTTCCATTGCAATTCAAAAAGTGGTCATCAAACAACTACATCAATCTCCTATCTGGATGTCACTTTATGAGCTTTTCCAAACATCACCTAGTCATAAACAAGCCATGATAGAAGAAATTCAATCCATCAACGTACCATCTAACGAATTGTTACCATTCACAAACTTTATGGGCACTCTTAAAGCATCCACCTCCATATCATTCAAACCATCTGAAATTCCTTCTCTTAGACTAGAGGATCATGACTTACCACTCAAATCAATGATATATCTATCAAGAGAGTCATGATTGATAGTGTTACATCTATTAATATCATATCCTCTCTCACCTTTGACCAAATTAAGTTACCCAACACGGTTGATGCTCAAACTTGAGTCCTATTGCGATCTTTCAATGACACTATTGCACCCACATTAGGTACTGTTATCCTACCACTCAAATTTGGTGTGAAAACCTTACGAGAACTCTTCTACATTATAGAAGGAGATTTTCAATATAATATGTTATTAGGACACCCTTGGATACAAACCATGTAATTTTTTTCTTTCCACTCTCCATTGTTGTCTTAAATATGAACATAAAGGTAAAACTTATATTGTTCCTACTGATCCAAATCCATTCGTTGATTGTTACATGATGTACCACCCAAACAACATCCTTGTCCCAAAATCTACACATAAATCATCGACAAAGCATATTCCAGTACATATATCCCCTCTTCCAGATTACCAGATGATTCTTCTCTTAGTGAGGTTGTAAAGCATATCCTCGTGCTCAATTCTATCCCTTCGTCCAAAACATATGATCACCTCGATAAGCAGCCCATGTATGATCCAAATGTAAGAGATGTGATTTCTTATGGTCATGATTATCTCAAAATAAGTCTCATTTATGGGGGCTTGATAATCCTCCATCCCACATCGTAAATACACACCACGCTATGCCATTCGCATCAAACTTTGAATCTCTTGATAATATGAATTTCTCCCACATGTATCTTCATCACTACGCATGGAGAGGTTTTGGCCTCGGACTCTACGAATAAGGAACCCATAATCAACCCATTATATGATCTTGTAAAGCTCATGAGAGAAGCATACTAAGCTATAAAAGACTCACCGCTGACATGTACAAAGCCACTATGTCCAAACTTTCTACATCCCTAACTATTTCCGAACCAAAACTATTACCATTAATGAACCCTAAAGATCCCATGGACACAGATGACATTGTACCCATCCCACCTAATTATTTTTTAATCAATACCGTATCTTTAGGACCACTCACTTATCAATCTGGTCACTCCACCAAATCACTACCACTTGTTTGGCCAGATATGGTTGATGAATATTCTCCCACTATAGATATCCTTCAGTGTCAGGATGACCAAGATATTCTTTCTCATATGGGAGTTGAGGATCATTTTCTTCAAAAATCCCTACCCTCCAATACACCAACTCTTCTCAATGAATCAACCATCGATGTTAACTTAGGAACCCCACAGGATCCCCATGTTGTTAAGGTCGATCAGTCTTTGAGTCCACAAGAATTGAATGATTTCACAACATTCTTAACAAAATATCATCAAGCTTTCACCTAGTCATATAGTGATATGCTTGGGATTGACCCTAACATTTTTGTACATAACATAGTCACATACCCCAATGCTAAGCTAGTTAAACAAAAACTTCACAAAATACATCCTTGTATAAATCTCCTTGTTAAGGAATAGTTGCAATGCCTTTTATCTATTAACTTTATCATACCCATTGATTATCCATAATGGGTTTCCAACGTCATCCCCATAACCAAAGCCTCGGAAAATACGCATCTAGCATAGAATTTAGGGATCTCAATCTTGCTTTTCCAAAGGATGAATTCCCTCTTCCAAACATAGATCATCTTGTCGACCTAACAGCTAGCCACAAAATGCTTTCCCTCATGGATGGATTTTCTAGTTATAACCAAATTTTCATCGCTACCGAGGATCAACATAAGACTACATTTATCACCCCTTAGGGAACCTTCTAATACTTGTGTAATGAAATTCGGTATTAAGAACATTGGGGCCACTTACCAACGTGCCATGACATACATTTTCCATGATCTCATCCACAAAATTATTGAAGACTACGTTGATGACCTCCTAGGAAAATATAAATCATAAAAATAGTGCCTTGATGTCCTTGAATCAATATTCTCTCATCTCATCTAGTTCTATCTTCATCTTAATCCCATGAAATGTGTTTCAAATATTTTTTGTTCATAATATCCATCCAAGGTATCGAGGTTGATCTAGCGAAATTTAGATAAATTCTTGAAATGCCTCCTCCATTCAATCTCAAGCAATTACGTAATCTTCGGGGTAAATTAGAGTCCATCCGATGTTTCATATCATAGATCTTTTACCTTTTCCAACCATTTCACCATCTTCTTTACAAAAAGATAGAATTTTGTTGGGATTCTAATGGCTAGAAATCCTTTAATGAAATGAAACGATGCCTATTTTCATTGCATGTGCATACTCCACCTTGTGAAGGGGATCCATTTTTCTTCAAATATCCTCTTTTAAGCATGGTCTAGGAGGAATGCTCACCCACCGTGATAATCAAGGTCACGAACAGGTTGTATATTAATATATTATTTGTACACTCCATGAATACAAAACACAATACACTAAAGCATAAAAGATATATTGTGTGTTATATTTTATCACCAATAAACTATGAAACTACCTCCTTAATCATAAGACATATGTCATCACCAGTTTTAATCTACTCAAATCCATGCATGTTAAACCTTATCACAATGATCACATAACTTGATGGCTTATGCTCATGACTAAATTTGATCTCGAAATCATATCTTAGAAATCTATCAAAGGTTAAGCCATTTTATATCATCTCTGACGCACCCATCCCAGATAATCAAAAACCTCATAAACATTCTCCTGAAGAATCCATCAACAACATCAACGAATCCAATAACGGTGAATTTTATTTCATCCCTATTAAAATGACCCTCTTCTTTGACGGTGTTAAGTGTCAAGAAGGAGGCAGAGCTAGAGTTGTCATTATACCACCCTAGAACATTCCACTTCCACTATCATTTAAACTTAACTTCGAGTGTACTAATAACATGGTAGAATATGAAGCCTTAATCATGGGTCTGAATACGCCATTCTCTTAGGTTTCCACATCGTAGAAATCTATGGAGATTCATAACTTTTCATCAGTCAAGCTAAGGGAGAATATCAATGTAAAAATTAAATCCTTCATAAATATAAATTCGTCATTGAATTTCTCCTTGGTGAATTCAATCATTACACCATCCAAGCCATCCCATGATCTTCTAATAGATTTTTAGACACCATGGCATCCCTTGGGTCCCTTGTCCCTTTTAAAATAAAAAAAATAAAAGATAACACTAAAATTTCTGTAGTAATTCAACGCTTAGATCATCCTTCACATCAAAATGAGCTTCCTTCCATCAATACCATTAACAACAATCCACCGGATCCATATACACACAGATATATGAATATATCTCCAAATTTAAAATCCCATCAGATCTATCACAATCTTCTAAGTGATCATTTCTTAAACATGTCACCCGCTTCATTATCATAGGAGGTATCCCTTACAAAACATTTTCGATGGTATATTATTACGTTGTCTCAAATCACATGAATCAAGTAAAGTAATCTAAGATGTCCACAATTACGTTTGTGGTGGTCACTTCCATGGTAATTCCATCACGAAACGTGTTATACGGCTAGGGTAATCTTGCCCACTATTCCTAAATACTATTGTGCATACATAAAAAAGTGTGTCAAATGTCAACTCCATTTAGATCTTATTCATGTCCCTAGTCAAGCATTACAACCTACCCAGGACTTATGGCCTTTCTCTCAATGGGGTTGGACCTCATTGGTGCAATCAATCTAAAATCATCTCAACAACATCATTCCATAATCACAGCAACTGAATACTTCACTAAGTGGGTTGAAGCTATTCCTTTGACCTCAAAAAATAAGACCTATCATCAACTTCATATATCAAAATATCATATGTCATTTTGGCATCCCGAACAAGCTTGTCACAAATAATGGGAAATCCTTCAAAAATAAGGAAGTTAAAAAAATTGTGACACATTTAACATCAAACTTAGTTTTTCATCACCATACTATCCTTAAGAAAATGGACAGGCTAAGGCCTCTAACAAAACACTTAAAAAATTCTCATGAAAATAGTAGATGATGCAAGTAGGAACTGCCATCTCTAGATATTGTTTTCTCTCTAGGCTTATCGAATGAGCATCCACACAACTACGTGCACTATGCCCTACTCACTTTTCTATGGCTCTAAAGCCATTGTGCCTCTTGAAATCCAAATTCCATCACTTTGTATCTCTCTCAAATATTTTATCCCAGATGATGAATATCACCAAGACCACTTAGCACAACTAGAATTGTTAAATGAGAAATGTCTAGTAGCCCTTGAACATCATCAAGTTTATCAACAATGTATTAGCAGAGCATATAATAAACATGTCAAAGAGAGTGATTTTAAAATTTGTGATCTTGTACTTAAAGAAAATCAAAATGTTACTACATTAGCACAATGTTTCACCTAATTCTTAGACATTTCTTTGAAGTATTGACAAAATAGATAGGGTAATGGGCATAGGAGGAATACCTATTCAAATGCTGGTTGATGGGTTGTTGCACACGTATGACTTCTGAATCCATAGCTGGTTGTGAGAGATTCCTTTTGGCTAGGAGGAACTACCTGTAATAAAATCAAGACCACCAGAAGGAATTAAACAATATGTGCAGTGAATTGCCTAGTGTGTGCTAGATCTGGGAAGTGTGATACTTCCTAGATGGTTGTCAGTCCACTGTTTTAAATAATTTAATGTGGGAAATATAGTAAATCCTATTGTAATTTGAAATGATTTAGGTATCTCACTTAAAACAAAATAAGAAAGATCTAATCTAATAGGCTAGGTTAGAGTAGGATCCAAAGGTCAAGTGACTAGTTCTGGGTCTCTGCAGGTCTGACAGAGGTCTCAGGTAGATCACAGGTGAATGAGGGTGAGGCGGAATTAGGTGGGTAGGTCACTGTTCTAGGTTGTATGGGAAAATACAGAGACCGATACTAGTTAAGGGTGACCAAAGTGGTTAGGTGTAACTCGGTGCCGATCTTGTGGAAATATGGGAATGCCATAGAATGGGCTTTGGGTCTCCTTTGTGATTGCACAAAGGACTTTGGTTGGTCGGGATGAGGTATTGGGTGATTTGGGTAGGATTTGGTGAGGTTTTTAATGGGTATATGGAGGGAGAATGTTGAAGGAGGTCAATGGGTGGCTAGGTAAACAATAGGTGATAATATAATGATGAAACAAAATGAACTAGAGAAGTATAACATTTTACTTACTTGGATTCTAGTCTTGGATGCCTGTGAGTGAGGGAGGGAGGTGCTAGTAAGAGGTTGAAGGTTGCAGGTGATCACCAATTGTAGGAGAGCTTCTACATGGGCTGCATGTGCATTCCTCTTTACTTGGTTAGATCAGATCATTGTTGGGGTGGCTGTGTAAGAGAAAATGCTTGATCTCCTTCCTTGCATGTGTGTTCTCGCTAGAATTTGATCTCAGAAGATGCAATATCTCTCAGGAAGATCTCAATGTTTGCCAACTTTTTCCAATCTTTTCCAACCTTGAAAATAAGGTTGTTTTGGGGTTAAAAGGGTAACCGATGGTGGTTATGGATAATCAAGGCGATGGTTAGGGCTAACAGTGTCGATCAAGGTGGGATTTCCTAGGTTTGCTAAACTAGGAGATCCTCTTGATTTTCTCAAATATTTTGTCATTAACCCATGGATTAAACTGAAATCTTCTTGTAAGCATGTAAGAATGTGGTTAGAGAGAATGTAGGCATTGATTTTTAGGGTTTGGGTAAGTATTAGTTAGTTATGGCAACTTACTAAAAATAGGTCTTAGGGTGAGTTGGCTTGATGAGGTGTCTAGGTGAAGTGTATGTGTGGATATTATTTAAGTTAAGATATTTAAATAATAAATATGGTGAGGATAATGAATTAATTAAATTAATATTAGTGGGGTGAAGGGGGTCATGGCTAGGTGAATGTGATGAAGGGTGCTTATTTATTGAGGGACCAAAGGGGAGTGTGACCTAATTTTAGTGTCTACATGCAAAGTAAATGAGGACAGCTTTCCCTGAATTGGATTGGTCCCTATATTATCACACACAAATATGGGTCATGAGTTTATCATATCACTTCTCTGAATGGGGTACCTGAGGTAGAACCCTTAAATTCTTTACACTTGTGGCCTTTCTATTGTTAAATGTTTGATCATCATGATGCCAATTTTAATCAAATCCTATCCTTTTATCATTAAATAACAACTTCCTTCGCATAAATTCCTCAAAATCACTACACCTATTTATCAATATTATAACTTGGGGCATGTGGGTGTAGGTCGATATACATCTATCCCCTCCTAAAAAAAAATTATCGGGATTTTTGTCCTCAGCTTAACAAAATCAAATAAACTCATTAGGTGCTTAAATAGACTGATCCTTGAAGGACAACTATTTATAAAATATAAATTATCAAAAATTAGACTGCTCTCTCAAAAGACAACTACCTGTCAAAATCATGGAATGATCCCATGAAGGATGGCCATTCAAAAAAAAAAGTCAAAAATTAAGAAAATGTAGACCATACCCTTGAAGGATGGCTACTCATATATAAGGCTTCTTACTTTGATCAGCCTTCAAAAATGCAACAAAATCAGGAGCATCTAGGAAAGCTTCCCACATCGATCATCTTTCCCATCATAAGAAAACTTCCCACATTGATCAGTTTGCTTCAAAAAAATACAAAAGTTGGGGCATCAATTCTCTATAAACCCATTAAAGAGGAGAATATTTTTCCCCCATAACAATATACATCTACAAGGCCTCCTTTGTCCATTATCATAAAAAAATACCTTTCACCCAAATCCATTGTGATTTGCATGAACTATCCATTGACGGTCTTATTTAACATCTTGAAAGGCTACTAGTGCAAAGTATTATCTTAAACCCATTGTGTATGCATATAATATTTATAGTGGGGAATTCTTTCCACTTTTACTTCATTTAATTATATTTCTTGATTTAAACTTGTCACATTTTCAAAACACATTTAATCAAAACATTCTAAATCCATTTATCAACATAAATGCATGACAAAACACAATACCATAAGCAATATCATCATCATCATAATCATCATCACATATAAAAATTCTGTATACAAATGTCTGCATAATCAAAATAACATCATGGGATTCTATGAGCCTACAAACACTAGTATAAGCCTAAAAACCATCATCATCATATACATATATATCAAAGTCTCATAATAATCACATCATATAAAGAAAATAGGCTTCTATGAGCCTATGACATCATATACAATCATGTGGTAAAATCAACACCTCCTAGTATCATACTACCACCACCCTCTCCTCTAGGAGTAGGTGTGCCTCCAGCTCCTCCATCACCACCCTCCAACCTCTGAGGTGGCTTCCCCACACTTGTTGTGCTCACACTAGGTCTCTCCTTTCTAAACTGCCCCTTTGGCAGAAAAATTGCTATACATACAAAATCGCATCCGGTTAGTTCTTGATGACCATCTCAACGTAATAGTCTCTCTCCACTTGCATAATATCATAATGCGCTGCTGAAACCATGCCAGGAGGAGGTGTTGTGGATGATCACCTATGTTTACCATTTTTAGCCATAGGTGATAGTTCTATGCTAGAAATTGAAGGGCATATGATCCCCAAGGACTTCCTCATTGTATCCCTCTATCCCCTATACTTGTCTTTATCAATGAGATACTTGTACAATATGTTCTTGTAACATCTACTTTTTAAGACTTTAGAAACAAGGGAATTTTTTTAACATAATGTTCTTTGTTCTAAATTTATATAATTCAAAATACACATTCCATTGCCAATCCATCTCATAATAGAAAACCATATGCATCTATAATGACTCGGTGAGAAACCGATCTCTCATTCCATGACTCAGTATTAAACCAATCTCTCATGTTAACTTATCTAGGTGTATACTATGTATACTTGATGCATTTACCCTTTTAGGGAAATCAAGTGTTCTCGAGAAGAAGCCTATCTAAATACACATTGCTACGATATTCATCTGAAATCTTACATCTTAGACTAGGTGATAGAGGACAACACAACAAACAACTTGTGATACTTTGGCCAAAGTTTTTAGACATGTTTACCATGTTTACATTCCAAGACGACATACTCATCAAAAGGAATATGTCCTTCACCACACTTGTTCTATTATCTAGAATGGTATTTATTGACTTCATCAACCCAATCTAAGTCAAAGTCTCACAATAAACAAGGGAAGATTATATGCACTAGTGTGTAAGAATATTCATGGTGACTAAGGATACATAGACATACTCAATTGACTTATGTCGATTGGGTGTGTCTAGTCACCCTAAGTCAACATGAGTTGACCACAACACTAGCTCATGTTTCTATCTTTGTTTAGGGTGGAACCATGAACCAAAATTCCACTTATGTCAATCAAGTTAATTGAAAATAAGTGGGGTGTTGAAGCATAGTTGGTTGCATCATAGTATCCTCGTAATGACCCATGTCATTATGAAGGTACTCTGCTGTAGTTGCTATGTTACAACATCCAACTGAGTTTCCTCAACTAGACTAACATACTTAAGAATATTAGTTTATTAACCCAATCAATTATTATCTTTTAGATTTAACAATAACAACTATTTTAAGGGTCTACTAAGCACAATTTAACCCAAGAAGGTTACGAGGTGTAATTTACACGAGAGGTAGGTATGCAGATAAAATATGCATTCCTAATCATTTTGAATTCATGCTTGTATTTATCTTAATATTATTTGTTGATTTTCATATATCGATATGTTTGAATTCAATGTTATGAAGGTAAGATCATTAAGTCTTCTTAATACATTTTTACTCGTAATAATCTTAATAAAAATTTTACTTTAGACTTCATAATACTAAAGTCTAAACATTTTTATTATTCATTTTAAAAATTCATGTTTCAATTATAGAAATCAGCTAAGGAAAACACAGCCAATCATCCTTGTGATTTAATCATAATCACCTAACAAGATATCATACCTAGCTCTTTGTTTAATTACAAGGAAGGTATCATTTTTGTTTCCTTGTTATGGATTATGTCTTATTTATAAAAGTACAACACATGTGCTTTAGCATAACAAAGAAACAATTTTTTTATATAATCTAACCATATTCCCTTTTTACCGTTTAAGGATCTACCAAATATTATCAACTTAGTTGTGCTCTTTCACGTGAAATGAAATCAACTATAAGTGTAGATCCTTAATCCTAGAAGCTTTATATATCATAGAATATAATAAGTTGTGTAATCCCATATTACATATATATCTAAATTTCCCCCATCATGAATGATATTACCTAGTAATATTACACAACTTATGTCATGAAGGTCTCATAAGTAAATCAGCAATCAATATTTTTACCAAAGTAATTCATTTATCAAAAAGAGAGTTCTTCACTCTCTAAACTTAGGAAATATTTCAAGGATTACACAAATGTCATTGCATCAATATAAAACTAGTTTTAATACATCTTATTTTTCCCAAAAAAAGTACATTTCAAGTAAATGTTGCTACATAGACATCATAATGAAGATATAATTTCTTTAGTAGAAAAAATGTAACTTTCATGTCTTTCTCCTTTAATCTTTTACGAAGTCAATCTACAAAATTGTTAGCATGAGTAGGTTCATAAGAACTAAGCATGATAGACGTTATAACGTTAAAAGACTATGCTTTTATCTATCTCACAAAAGGAACGTTGTTGTTAGCGAAACGGTTCTAAACTTGAAAATTAAGATTGAACATAAAGAATTTCTCTAAAGATTACATAATAGAGAAAGAGAGGAATCATAGAATCTACAAGAAATAATGTTCAAGGAAGAACTAATTAAACCAACATAATTAATTATATCTCAAACATAATTATGAAACTCATTACAACCTGTTAATCATCTAAATAACAATAATTAAGAAATAAGTAATTCACATTTCTATCCTAATCTTAACTTCTCAATCTAGCTTCCAACTTAAGTTCCACAAACTCAACCTGTTTGTTTATTCAAGAAGAAATGAATTGATATAATCATACTACCTTTATAAAATAAGTATGTTGTTTTAATATTAAAAATATTAACAACCTACATTAAGCCTGTATGATCAAACAAGAAGATACAACCTGAATATCATCCATTCCAACAACCTTACCTAACTCAGGCTCAATTCAAAATCTAAGGATTATGTTGATCAAGAAATAGTCCAAACATTACGAATAAAAAAATAGTTTAACCACACAAGAGATTTGGTATAATCTTGACAAAACAACTTAGCTCACGATAATAGATCAATGAGGGTTTGCATTCATTTCAAAGTTTGAAACTTAAAAGAACAAGACATAGCTAACACAATTAAGGCTTCCAAAAACAACCACACATGTATGCTTTTTGTTTTCATAAGCTACTAATGGAGAAAGAGAAAGTCGTTTATCGAAACACACAAGTTCAAACTTTCCAATTCCAAATAAAGGAAAGTAACTTGAGAACCAAAAGAACAACAAATTTTGGAACAGCTCAAGACCCCTAACAGTCCTAAAGGAACCATCATACACCTAGATCAATGTATATCGAGGTCAAGAAAAATCCATGATCAAAAACAAATCTTTGAGGTAGTAAGATTTGCTGAAAGAATGCTTATCTATAATTGAGAAGCTAAAAATTCTACGCGATAATGAAAAATAAATATGAAAGCAAACGCATTTTAAAAATGTAATAACCCAGTTTACCAAAACACCCACAAATTTAAAGATTGAAATTGACTCAAGAAGAGTACCCAAATAATGGAGAATACATCCTCTCAAGAAGAAAAATAAAATTTATCCTCGACCTCAAAATCATACTAAAACATTTAAAATTTATGAGTTAGATGGAATGCTCTAACTAACATTAATACAATAAATTACAAGAGAGATTAACAATAGTATCGATTCTTAACAAGTCCACCCATGAAGGGTTACAACTACTACCAAAAAAAGAAAGGTAGATAACAAATAAAACAATCTACCTCAAACAAAAATGCAATATCAGTGCTAAAACAATCTTCGAATGCTTGATAAAGATCAACTAGATCTAACTTAAAGTAAATACATAACCCAAACCGGGTAAAGAATAAAGTCATCAATGGAAAATAACTGAAAACGAAACTTTCAACAGAAAACCTTCCAAGTTCAACTTTCAACAAAATTTACTACCTCCCAAACTAGGTTTTATCAAATAAAATAGATGATTTGATACAATTCCCTTTTCATGGTGAGGATAACAAATAAACATAACCCCATACAATAACAACTAAGTACTTAAAAATGAATATGAGCACAAATGTCAAGATATAAGCCCCTAGAGTAACCAAATATAATGGCGAATCTCAAATAGCCATAATCAAATCTCACCAATAAAGTTGGTCTCCAACCATTAATAACAAGGAGAGTTGTCTAAGCTAAAATCCGTAAGATTTCATCTAAAACCTTGCAAACTATTCATGCTTACAAGTTACCAAGACAAGGTAAAAAATCTAACAAGGAAACTAACACAAAATTCCATCAATATCTATGGAAGTTCAATATAATAAATAAATATGACAAACACAACCACTCTACCATGAAAGGCAACCCAGAAACATGTTAATCATCAATTTACAAACACCTATTGAACCAAGAAGAAGGAAAAAATGAATAAAAACAACCAATGTGAGAACGATTTCATAAAAGAGCAGAGTTATTTTAATGAAAACACTTAAGTAAAAGAAAAATATTTAATAAGATAGGGCCTATCATGCCTGATAGTGCTCTTATATCCTTTTCCTTGTCTCAATCCTTCAAGAAGAACTTCTACAACAAGATTTCCATGAAAAACGCCAAAACTCCGCCTTTGAAACTTTCCTTATCTTCCTCTTAAAGATTTCATGCTAATATTTTGTTACCATCACCATCATGCAAGGAAAAATTAAGCATGCAAAAATTCAAACTGGAGGTTTGAAAAGATGAAAAACCACATGCAAAGCTACAAAGTTCCCAAAATCAAGTGAAACAATGAAAACTGAAAACCATCTATTCCACCAACTTCTCATATTTCCTAGGTGGTTTTTGCCTTTGGTCAAGAACATTAAATGCCAACAGGAATCACATAGTCCTTTCCTTCTTTCCTACCTTTTCCAACTCCTTATTGGATACACCAACATGTTAAAACACCGTGTAAATAAAATTAGCAGAGTTGACAACTCAGCTTCCCCCATATTTCCATTAATTTGCCAAAATTGGTGGTAATAGAGTGTTAAATGCCTCATTCAAACCTTTTAAATGCCTTAGGAATTGATGCAACCGACACCCATCCTCATGCCATCCACACCATCCCCTTTTGGCTAGCCCATTCCCTTAAGTCAGGTTTAATAAAATTAGCTTATAAACTAACTTATGTCCTTAGGTATAGTTTATCATTTTAGTATTAGAATGACTAAGTATAATGACTTAGGATTACCTCCTTCCATATAACCAATAATAAAATTACCTTAGCTTTAACTTAGGATAAGATAAAAAACTTAGGAACTTAGATTAAATTAGGTCCCCCAACTATTCATCAACATTACCAATTCAACATTACCATATGATGAACAAAAATGACATTCTAGGACATATGCGAGAAGGTGTCACTGTGATCCTGCATAGTAGCCTCGGTTTAGAAATCCAACATTCTGCCCAGCTCGGTCAAATGACCTTGACGTCATAAAATTGAAAGCATGCCTTGGATCATTGAAATTTATCCAAGGTATAGTTATCTGCATTAGTAATCATATAGACTGAAGCACAAGTTCAAATCAAATACAAAGCTATGAACGAGTTTAGGATGAATTAATTTCCTCTATCCACATGTAGTGAACATTCAACATAATAAATAATGAAATACTTCATTTTAAATTCAGAATTGACATGGTAGGATTGTATCTATTTTTAGAAGATAACATATCATCTACAACAAACATGATTGCTTAGTTCATAAGAGTATACCATCTTCAAACAAGAATCACATATCAACGTTTGCAACTTTGAGTATAGAATTCATCAAAGATATCAACCATGGTAGAGGCATTACATACCTCCCCCTAAAAATCATCATCATCCCAATGATTAACTTAGTCCATATTCTTAAACAAGAAAAATAATCATAATTATAGTTCTTTTATCCACTAGTTTTCAAATAGAAACTAGATTTGAGGAATTCCAGCTTTTCATAATTTATTACAACATTCAAATAATTGTCCCAAAGCACTAATAAAATATAGTACTTTCCTAAAATTGGAAGAAATTAAAGATAGATTAAAACAAAGTCTTTAATTGTTTCCAAACATCATAACTATTTTTGTTCAAATAAATGAGGAAAATCAATTTTCAAGTCCTCATGGTTTTCGATGTTGCACTTTCCTCATTAAAATGGTCCCATTAATCCTTACATTGACTAATTTCATGATTTCTAAAGTGTAATTAGCAAGTTTCCAGCATTCTTATGGGTTCAACCATGATTATTCCCGGTCTTGGACTTGTAAGGAATCCCAATTTAACACATGCGATAAATCAAACATATTTATTAAGCAAAGAAATATGGGAAACATCATTCATTCATGACAAAGTGGGAGGTAATGCTAAGTAATAAGCTATAGGGCTAATCACTTCAACAATCTTGAAATGTCCTACAAAATGAGGTGGTACTTTGGCTCCTTGCCAAAGGTAATAGATCTCCTTTTTGGCTTAACACGTAACAAGACTTTTTCAACAAGTTCAAATTTCTTATCGATCCTTTTCAGATATGCATAACTTTTCTACCTATCTGTAACTTCTTTTAAACGTTCAAAAATCATTTTCACTTGCTATTCCATTTCAGTAAGAATTTCAGGTCCAATTACCTCTCTATCTTCAATGTTATCCCAACTAACTGAAGTTTTGCATTTCCTTCCATACAATGCTTTGAAAGGTGCCATTTTTAAAGAGGAATGATATGTATTATTGTAAGAAAATTATACTAGAGGAAGATATTCTTCCCATTTTTACCATTGATCCATGAAGTACATTCATAGCATTTCTTTCAAAACGTAATTTACTCTCTCAATTTGACCATCTTTTTCCGGATGGTATGTGGAACTAAAATTCAGTTTTGTTCCTAAGGATGCATTTAGCATTTGTCGAATGGGATGTCATTTTAGGGTCCCTATCGATATAATCAATTTAGGTACTCCATGTAATTTGAAAATTTTATGCACAAATATTTTCATTAAAATAGGTGAATCCTCTTTAAGATTACCAACAATAAAATGTGCTACTTTTGTCAATTTATCAACAACAACTAAAATAACATCATGTTTATTTATAGACATAAGCAGCCCTTGAAAACAATCCATGCTAATTACTTGACTCATATATTGTGGTATGCTACGAGGATATAATAAAAACACTTTGGTGCAAATTCTCACTTAAACAAGCTAACATTATAAGTAGTGTGAGACAAAATTAGTTATGTTTATCTTCATCCCTTTCCAAAATATTGTTCTTTTACATCAGCAAGCATCTTTGTAATACCGAGATGTCCCGAGTAAGGTGAATTATGAAATTCTATCATTAAATTTTTCTTAGCTCATTTCTTGAAGGTATGTACACATGTGTTTCATATCTTAGAATTCATTCATTATCGAAGTTACGACCTTTTTATCTTGCATCATTAGGATCAACAACAAATGTTGTTTTCACTGCTTTGAAGTATAAATCAAATTCCATGATACTTTTTACCTCATCCTTAAACCGAGTTCTCAAAGTTATAAGTGCATAAATATGTTTCCTACTACTTAGCTCATCTGTCACTCTCTATTCTTTACCTTTAATTTAACTTATGTCAAAACCATATTGTGACAAAAAATCTAACCATATCTTCATTGTCTTACATTTAGATTTGGTTGAATGAAAATATAATTCAGCAAAGGTGATCGAGTTTTAAATCAAAATGTCTTTCCAAAAGGTAATGTCTTCATACTTGACGTGCATGAACTATGACAACAAGCTCTAGGTCATGGGGAGCATAATTTAACTCATGTAACTTGAGTTTTCTTCTCTCATATGCTATAACATGATCATTTTGTAATAGAATACCTCCAAGTCCTTCACTGGAAGAATATGTAACTACTGTCATTTTTCGAGCTGAAACGTATGCAACCTCTGAAATCCCAAAATTAGACTTTTAAACATTTCCATTTCAGAGATTGAAACATTTCTCATCCACCAAATTTTCTTGAGAGTTTTGAAAGTTTAAAACTTGAACCTCTAAAACCTAGAAACCTGAAAGTCTGAAATTTTAGACTTTCAAAATTTTGAGCATTTTGCCTTTTTAGAAAATTTTCACTGTTCATCTCCCAAATCTCCTCGAGAGTTCCAAAACTCTGAAACCTGAAATTGTCATCACGTTGACCCCAAAACTTGCATTGACTTTCGAAGTCCGAATCAAGCTGTTTCAAGATTCATACTTTCAAGATTTCATACATTTTTTGTCACTTTTCCGATTTTGTCACCAAAGACTTTAAAACCCCAAATCTCGAATCCCTAAAACTCCAAAACCCGAAAGTCCAAAATTTTAGACTTTTGGGGTTTTGGATTTCGGGCTTTTCTCTGATTGAGATCCCCAAAACCCCAAAACCCAAAAGTCTAAAATTTGGACTTTCAGATTTTGGAACTTTTCCTCCATTTTTCCAACTTCGCGCTCCAAGATCTCCAAAACCCTAAAACCCAAAAGTATAAAATTTAGACTTTAGGATTTTTAGATTTCAATACATTTGACTCGTCGATATCTCTCAAAAGCTCCACCTCTGAAATCCGAAACCCAATTTTCAGACTTCTTCCTTTTCTGAAATCTCTGTAACTTTCTTTGGCCCACTTTAACTTTATTCACCCAAATCTGAAATGCAAGCCTTCATGACTAAAACAACCTCGTCAGCTTCTCTACATAAAAGTTCTTGTTTGTCCAATTTTTCTTGAGGGACAAAATTGGATAACAAGAAAATCATGGTGACTTGATAAAATCTTAATTTGAGAGCATTTACTTCCCGTGGGATGTGAGAATGAATGCGAGTTTCTCCACTAGATGTTGATGAGAGTTTTGACATGCAAAAATTAGTCTCAAAGTGATGAGAAATGGAGATCAAGGAATGATACCTAACAACTTATTGTTAGGTGATATCAATGTTTCAAACCGTTCTCTCAATGTTTGACATGAAGTTTCATTCAATGAGTATGCTTGTGAATACAAATACTTACCTTTATCATTGGGAGAGGATGACAAGAGATGTGAGGATGAAAAGATGTTTCAACCTCTTCAATCTGAACCTACTCAAGGAGATGATGATTTCAACACATAAATGGACTCTTTAATTCTTGGTTGTCAATCCTGGGAAGATAATAAAAATATTTCAGCTCTAATTTTTGGTCATTCCACTTTGATAAATATGTAAACATTCTTAATGAAAAACAAATAGGTGAAATGTTGTATCCCAAGGCTAAGTTTGTTTTAAATAAAAATCATGTCAATAATGAATGTATGAATAATAATAATATTTAATCTTTCAATGTTGACACACCTTGAGAAAGAGATTCTCTTAGCTTGAAGATGAATTTTGAGGTTCAAAATGGCCAAGTTGTATAAGGTATGGTTTTCTTTCTTAACGTACAAACTTTTCCTCATTTTATTTTCTAGATAATAAAACACTATGCACATCACATCACAATGGGAAATAGGTCAAGATTAACCCAGTAGGGTATGAAATAAAGATAATTTAGAACAACTATCAAATAAAGACCATCAAGAGGTTATTGATAATGTTGAATTTTTCAAAGCATCTGTCAAGAATTAACTCATGAAGATAGTGGTCATGAATCAAATGAAAATGAATAACAAATTCCTATCAAATATCATAAGTCTCAATGTGAAAATAACGGGCCTAATGTAATCAAGGCTCATCTTCACAACAACGATGGAAAATCAGAAATTGGAATGATCTTTGGAGTTAATGAGAAAATGGAAAGAATGTGTAAAAACAACAAATAAGATGACCTAAATAAGTGGGTCACAAGTTACAATAATATCCATGTGTGATTTCTCAATAAATTGAGAAAAGGATCATATTTTAGTGATTCATTCCATGGATTTGACGAAGAAAGAAACTTGGTGATACCCATAAATGAGTAAGCACTCAATTTGAATTGGTGCTTCAATGAAAGTGAGGTGTCCCCACATTTACATAGATTATTTATGATGTTTCCCTTTCTTATGTGTGCCTCCTTCATGTTTTATGTTTCCTTTCCCTTTCTTGTGTTACTTCTAGTTTTTCTTGTTTGTGTGGTTTGCTTTTCTTAATAGTGAATATATGATTCTATATAAACCAAATGGATAAGACATTGGTCCACATAGTGTCTTTACCGTAGAGTTCTATCTTTTCCTTTCCTCACCGTGTTCAATCCAAAACAAGTCCCCGAGCTAGAGCTATCTTTTATCATGCAAAATTTCTAACATGAAAACTTTAACAAATTTGTCATGACAACCTAGCCCACATTTGAAAATCCCTCTCTAGTCAATGTAAACTTGTCCTCCAACCAAATTGATTACTATTTTACCCTTATAATGGATAGGAGGAATGTGCTAATGTGATTTTCAAGTGTGTTTCATGTGCAAGGAGGTGATTCATGGATTCATTAAAACCATTCAGAAGGAATTGGTCCAAAGGCTGAAAAGGCCTATTTTAAGGATTTTCCACATTGGTGGACACCCATCTGAAGAAGAATGTTGAGGAAAAACACACCGGGATTTGTTCCAAGGAGGTACAAGAATAAATGAAGTGATTAAGAAAAATTTAGGAAATATTTGTAACATCGGGAAATCTCCTTCAAAATCGAGTTATTTTTAGCTAGTGATGGGGATTGTTTTTTCCTTTAAAATAGCTTTTAGGTTTCACATGGTTCAAAATATTTGGAAAAAATCATATACTCATTGAAATATCGAGTGTCAAATTCATTTTTCAAAATGTTTAAAGGAATTTGAAGGAGAAGATTTCTAGATATTGGCCCAACAATAAAAATAAAGATCTTCAATCTTGGTGAAGATACAATTAAGGATTATAAGATTTATAAGGAAAGTTTAAAGATGATTCAAATTCCAATGTGATATATGTGAGGCCCCATTCACATCCAAGGTGTTGTTTCTTCTTTTGATCATCATGAACTTTGGTGACAATTTCTTTTAGTGGCACACATGCTTGGGAAAATTTGGAAAAGGGAAATTTTTCCAATTTCATGCTTAATTTTCTCCTAAAAAATGTGGGAATGTTATCATCAGCCATTTTATAGTCAAAATGATATAATTTTTTCCATTAGAAGTCTACTTCTAGCTCCTTGGTGAAACAATGGGCTTAGGTAGCTATTTTGGGCGGTGTTCGGAGAAGGTGGGTATCTATTTTGGGTAAATTCACAACTTTTCACCCTTGATATGATCCAAAAATGATCAAGTTTTTATCTACTTGATCTTTGAATCCTTTTAGGCTTATCAAATTACAGGTTTAATTTTTACCCCATTAAAATCAACTTAAAATAATGTATTAAGTATAACACTTTGTAAAAGGGTTGATTACGAGTTCGGTAATTTCCTACATCTTTGGGTTCTTTCAACCATTCCACTAGTTAAAAATTATAAGTTACAATAGTAATTTCACAAGAAAACCTAATGGAAAATATTAGGAACTTGCTTAGAATAATATCCATACTTTTAGATGATAAGGGTGAAAAATAACACCAAACTTCCCCTTTCCTAGCATATTTGGCAAGCTCTATGGCACTAAATCTATTGTTTGGTATCCTCCAGATCTTGATCGGCCTTCTAGATGCTTTGTAATGCCCTATGGCACTCAGATCAATACTCTGGAATTCACAATAATTTAGTGTGGTGCTATGGGCCAGCTAGGTAGTATTAAAACTCCTAGTCACAATAATGTCTATTTAATTAAATAGGTCTCCACAATTTTATAATAAGCCTATTAAATAGGTCTAATAAAAAGAACTCTCCTCAATTAAAATCTTCAATCTTCCTAGAGCTCTTGATTTTATCTTACAAGTTGTGTGTCTTTACAATGTAAGGGGTCCCCTATTTATATTAAAATAGGCCCCTAAAATTAATGCCTTTAACATTTATCCTAAGGAAAATATTAGCCTCACCGTATCATTTAGATGGGATAAATCCCATGGTGGGTGGAATTTATTTGAGTGGGTTATATCCCACATTAGGTGGCATTAAAATTTTGATAAGGTTTATAAAAACCTTAGCCCCCAACCTTCACGTGGATCCTTCCATGCATGGGCCTTTTCCCCACCGCTTCACCCACCACGTGGAACTTAGAATATGTGTGGGGATTGGTGGATTTACATCGCCAAGTATTATATGCTGAGATGGTAGTGAGATGAGGTGTGGGCCGAGCTGCATGGTTGGGATGTCTATCCATGTGGGTGGCAATGTGGTAATGTTTGACCACCGGGTTTGTAAGTGGTCTCACCAAGATAATAGAAATTTGACCCATACATTGTGGCATAGAATGTAATAAACTTAGTCAATTGCCAAAAGTGTAACTCAATCCATAACTTGATGAGAAACTCGATCAACACATAGTCCACTTATCGAATCTTGATAGGAAAATCGAGTAAATTTGATGAGTGGTGGCAAGCCACGTGGTGGCTTGCAGACCCACCATGTCGGTGATAACGAATTAGTCCACATGGCGGCCGGGCTCCCTCTCGTTAAAAACATTGAGCCTCTTATCATGACCATTAACCTTTACTCCTATTAAAGACCGGAGGTTGATGACAACCCAACACTAATCTCTCTTTTTTTCAAACATCCTTTTTCCACATGTCATAGTTCTATTGGTCCATTATTGACCTGTTGACAATAGTTGACTTTCTTGTTGACTGAACTTTGACCAAACATAACTATTGGTGGTGAATCACAACACCCCTGAATGTCTACAACTTGATGGGTTGAGACTCTCAGTGCGATTGCATAACATGGAGCTTTTCCCAAGTGTGGGACCTTGCGAAATTGGAAAAGCTCTCTGGATGAAGGCTGGTTCCTATTCCTTTGTTTAGATGCACACATAAAAATACAGAGGGTTTACTCAAAAACCTAATCTAACTTTCCAAGGAGACAGGGTAAGAAGATGCATAAAAATAAACCTAAACTAACAAAGGTGATGCACCGAGGAATGAAGAACACTTGTCTTGCCAATAAACACAAACCATTAAAATGCAATGCAAGATCATGCACAGATAACCAAATTTGCAGTGAAAGATTAGGAGGATGAAAATGAACATTGAGAGGGTTGAGAATCATCCACAGACATGCATTACTTTCTCCAAAGATTGATACAATACACTACAAAATGCCAAGAGGCAAAGTTGCATTACAGTTTTGAATGGGAGGTTTTAATTCCACAAATTCACCTGCCAAAGAGAAGAAGGGAGGGGCAAAACAAGAATGTCCAACCTTTTGAAAGAAGCCCCTCCTTACAATTTATAGGGAGAAAAAGAGAGGGAGAAGAGAGGAATTTGAAATCTACCCCAACCACCTTCAGACTGCACTTAATTCATCTCATTATGGTAGTAGGTGAGAACCCTAACAAACCCAAAAAATGGTGAACTGTATTTTACATTTTTGAAGAACTTGTTCTCACCCAATTAAATATATCCAGTTGTAGTTGGACAGAGGACCTTGTAAGATTTCTGAAAAGTCCAACCTTGTGTGAATCTGAGCTCCCTGTGAAAAGTTATGGCCATCTAAATATTTCCCGTCCGGGTCTGTTTCCAGTCGGGTTCAGGATTCTCCTTTGCATTTCCATCGGGTTTGGAGGATGCCTCAACATGTGTTTGATGCTTGTGTTTTCCCAAAACCCACTTCTACTGTTATTGCCAAGATTTCCTTTGTTTCGGGTTTGGAAATTGGACTTGCATATGCATTGGGTTTGGAAGGTGGTTCGTCATGTTTTTGCCCCATGCTTTCCCGACTCCAAAACCTGATTTTCCTAGGTAGTGTTTTAGGTTTTCGGAACTCCCAAGCATCGGGACATGCCTTGTGATTTTCATGCTTCATGTCTCATGTTTCCTGAAACCCGAAACCCGAATTCCTTGTGTCGGGTTTTTGAAACTCTCTGACACATTTTCTTTGTGTCGGGTTTTTGAAACTCTCCGACACATTCCCTTTGTGTCGGGTTTTTGAATCTCTCCGACATATTTCCTTTGTGTCAAGTTTATATTTACCTAGGGGTAGATATATACAACAATAACTAGAGCTCCCAATGTCTGTTTGTCATGTTCTCATAGTCATTAGAAAGATATCAAAAATATATTCTTCACTGACATAATTTAGGGATGTTTAGGGAAATTTTTATATAAAAAATGATCCCCTTATCACACCTCCCTAAGGATAAAAGCTTTTTTCCCTAAAAATATTATATTAGAACATTTTACCATTCTTTCCTGAATCTAGAAACTATCTTTGCTTACACTTGGAAGTTATGTTGTAGTAGACCCTTTAGTCTCTTCTTCTATAACCTCCTCACTTTGACAACTTTGTTCTTATCTAAGGACCTATGGGTTATTGTCACATAACGCTCTGTTGCACCACTTTGATATCTAAAGAAGACCTCCAGACCTCCGCTATATGGTGATAAGTTTCCTAATAAAACCTCAATGCACCCACTATGTGGTGTTAAGATTCAAATATCTAACAACAAATATCCCTTTTTACTCTATAACACAACTCCTGGCTCTGAGATGATTTTGTAGAATCCAAACTAGTTTGAAGGAACTCAATGCTAATTAGATCTATGATTGATCTGATGTTGTCGGTGGACAATGACTTTTAACTTATCAAACCTCAACACCTCCACTATGTGGTGTTAAGTCTCTTGCATACCTCAATGACTCCCATTGTGTAGTGCTAAGTCTCTTTTAGACCTTAACGCCTCCGATGTGTAGTGCTAAGTATCTTGCAGACCTCAATGCCTCTATTGTGTAGTGATAAATCTCTTTTAGACCTCAACGCCTCTTTTGTATGGTGCTAAGTCCTATTTCAAGACCTCAACAATTCCACTTTGTGGTGCTAAGTCCTGATGATCAGCTATCATTCGAATGTGTGGTCGAATACCTTGACACCAAATGATGTTATGAGCTAATCTTTTGAGAGATCCTTTTGTTGAAAAATGTTATCATGTACCATTATACTATATTCTTGTTGTTGCAAAGTCAAAGTCACCCCGGATGTTGATCGATTTCTAGGTTGATCACTCTAGCATCCGGTGTGATTGCACAACATGGAAACCTCTCTCCAAGTGTGGGACTTGTGAAACTGAGAGAGGAATCTTTAGATTAGAGGCTGGTTCCTCAAGCACTTCTGATTTAGATCTAATGCTTGCACAACTACAGAGGTTCAGGTCCTAATCCTATTCTAAATTGCAAGGAGACAGGGATAAAAGTGCAAAAATTGAAACTAACTAAAGATGGTGATGCACCAAAAGGAGTGGTGAATATTCTTGTCATGCAAATAAACATAAACCAAAGATTGCAGCATAAAACATACACAAAGTGATAAGATATAATTTAGGATCTGAAATGAAGCAAATAATACAAACAAAGGACTGAAACTCATTCACAAAGCTTGCATTATCATTTCCAATGTCAAGACCACTGCATTACAACCTCAAAGAGGTAAAAATATGTTACACTCTTTGAAGAGGTCTGATTATTGCAACAATCACTTGTTGAAGGTGAAAGAAGAAGTCTGCTATGCCAAAAAATGTTCCACCCTTTAGAAATGAGCCAAATCTGGCTTTTACATTGGATGGGTCGAGCCCAGAGAGAGAAAATGTACAAAACGTGGGAGCCCATTCCTCATTGATCGCAAATCCATTAAATTAGTATGGAGGACCTTATAAACCCATACCCTGCCATTTTTGACCAAATTGGGAGAATGCGACCCATTCTCATTAAATGCAGTCGCTAAAATGTCACTTCCGGCCATGAACACACGTCGAGCCATTTCTTAATTTTCTATCTTCATACTAAACCAAAATTTAAGATTGACCCCAGAATCTTGTAGATAATTTTATAAGCTTTCCAATGATATAAAGAATGTGCAAATCTGAGCTCTGATCAAAAGATATGGTGATTTGAAGATTTAGGGCACAAAACAGTAAAAATGGGTTTTGAAATTTTTTCCCCCACTCTCGCCACAGACGACAAGTGTCGGGCGCTGATTGATGAGAAATTCTCTCTCCTTCCCTTTCCCATGGGTTTTCCTTGAAAGTTTTGACTTTTATGAACTTTTGGAAAATTTCCCATTTTTTCTCAAGCGTCCCCGCCACACTGGGACACGTGGCGGGATCTGGTTGGAGGAGACGGGCGCGGTTATCCTTCACCTTTTAGTTTTTGGCAAAAACTTTTTCCAAATTCTATAATTCCTCCCCGAGCTCCACACTCCCCTTATTCTTGGGACACGTGTCCTTTTTTTCTTGGCTTGGGCCATTGCTTCAAACCTTGCCCTTTGAAATTTTGGACGCTTTCCCTTGTGACACGTGACGCTTCTTGATTCGTCCCGCAGCCTACCGGATTTTCACATCCACCGCGTCCTTTTGTCCCAGATGTCCCAAATTATCTGGGACAAAACCTCTCGATCCGCCCGATTCGGGCCTCTCGTCCCTCTTTGAGGTGAAGACACGTGGCGTTATTTGATTGGCCCTTGGCTCCTTCGGCTATCCGCGTCTTCCGCGTCTCTTTGTTCCAACTGTCCCAATGCTATTTGGGACAAATTCTTCCGAACCACCCGAAATGGGCTTCCTTGTCCCCTTTTGTGGCTGCTTCACCTTTTCGCATCCTTCGTGTCGTTATGGCCCAGGATGTCCCGCAGATCCGCCAACAGCTTAGTTGATTTTGCTTTTACCTTCGGCCGGTTCACCTTTTCGCATCCCACGCGTCCTTATGTCCCGAGATGTCCCTTTGCTTCACGGACCACTTGGAGGCTTTTCATCTCGTTCGCACCCCTATGTCCCAACCGTCCCAAGGGCCGCCTGGACTAGGACTTAGCCAATTTTCATGATTTTTCCTGGCCCAAGCTTGTTTTTGCAACTTTTTCACCCTTTTTAGAACTTGCTCCTTTCTTCTTGGACAAGAGAGTTAGAAAAAATCTGAGGGGACCCTAGAAACATGATTTTTTGCCTTGAATCAATCTATTTTCCTAGGACTTGAATATTCTTATGCATGTTATCAAATTTACCACCGGGGTGAATTTAAGATAACAATTTGGTGACTCAACGAGGTTACCTACACCGCTAGGTAGAAGATACCAGTTGCCTGAAGCAGTCCATTGGGCATGGAGTCATCAGATATTCTGTTTAGAACCCCAACTGACTCAGAATGTGTAAGGAGGAAGATGGAATATCACCTGATGGGAGAAAGGACTACAAAACATCTCCATGTACAACAAGCTTTGCCTAAGCACTTAGGGAAAACAAAACTAACCTACAGCAAAACAATGTGCACAAGCACTTGGAGGAATGAAAATCTAATCTAATATTTACAAGGTAGTGAATTTCCCTCTAGAAGCAACGCTTGAGATAGATTCCATTTACTAGAATCTGCAGTTCTTCACCATCCAATGAGGCCAATTGGAAAGCATTGTTGTTCTTGCACTTCGTGACCATGTATGGGCCACTCCAAATGGCATCAAATTTTGAATGCCTTCTCGGTTTTGCTCTATCCACATCCCATTTCAACACTAGATCTCCAACCTGAAAAGATCTATCCTTGGCCTTCCTATCGAAGGTCTTCTTGATCAAAGCTTGATCCTTTTCCATTGCTTGGGATGCCTGATTTTTGATCTCTTGTAGCTCCATCAACTCTGCATACCTCACCTCCATGGGCTCAAACTCTAGCAACTCCAGCTGCTTCATGAGTTCCAATGTTGGCAACTCAAGTGACATGGGCAAGATTACTTCTCTTCCATAGACAAGTTTGAATGGAGAGTTACTTGTGGATCTCTTGGGAGTTATCCTATCAGCCCATAAGGCTGATTTCAGTTTGGTATGCCAAGACCTCTGATTCTCGTCAAGAGTCCTCCTAATGATCCTCAACAAGTTCTTGTTTGTAGACTTGGCCTGGCCATTACCTTGAGGGTAATAGTTTGATGAAGTGCTTAGGTAAATACCATTCTTGACAGCCCACTCAGTCACCTTAGATCCAATGAATGCCAATGCATTATCAGAGATTATTGTAGCAGGTACACCAAATCTGGTTGTTATCCCCTCATAAAATTCTAAGATGCTAGACTCATTTGCCTCTTTGAGTGCTACTGCTTCTGTCCATTTGGTGAAGTAGTCCGTGGCTATCAAAATCCATTTGTGCCCTTGGCTTGAATTGGGATTAATGACTCCAATGAATTCCAAACCCCATTGCATGAATGGCTGGTCAACTGAGATTGGATGTAATGGAAGGGCAGCAAGTCTCTCTTTTCCTGTGAAGAATGCACAATTCTTACACCTCTTGATCCATGCATAGCAATCACTAAAGATTTTAGGCCAATAATAACCAGCCTTCATGATTTTTAGAGCTGTCACTCTTGGTGCAAAATGACCACCAGCTGGTCCACCATGGAACTCTTCCAACACCCTTTGAATCTGATTTGTGCTAATGCACCTTAGCAGCACTCCATTCACATCTTTCTTGAACAAAACTCCATCAACAATGGCATACGGGACAACCTGCAATCTGAAGTGTCTCCTTTGGGTCTTGTTCATCTCCGGAGGGCATAGGCCTATGCCTAGGAAGTGTATAATGCCTTGGGTCCAGCAAGGAGTGGGGGCAGCATTGTCTTCTTCTTGATTGCCACTTGGCTCATGGCTGTCCTGGACTGTCAAAACAGCCTCTTCTTCATTGCATACTTCTCTTTGCTTCCCCAAAACCAGCTGCTCACACAATCCTTTCCCTCTTACCAGCTTGGTGATCTTGATCTCAATGTCATACTCCATGACATGGGTGATCCAACCTGCCCTTTTCTCATTCAAATCCTTGTTGAGGAGGAAGTCCTTAACCCCAGCATGTGAGACCAACAACTAGGCCTTGTTGTTTGAGACTAAATGCTTGAAATTCTTCAAGCTCCCGACATCTGCCAAAGACATGCTTCTCAATAAAAGAGTACCTCACCTCGTAGTCATCTAGGCTCCAAGGAAGAAGGAAATTGGTTTCTCATCATTATCCTTGTTCTATTGTACCAAAATGGTAGAAATAGTGTCATTACCTCCAAATGCATAGAGGATGAAATCCTTGGAGAAGTCTCGGGTTGATGAGAGTTGGTGCTTGAGAGATAGCTTCTTTGATTTCTTCAAAAACTCTCCTTTCCTTATGTTGTCCACTTGAAAGCCATGCTCTTCTTTAGCATTTTGGTGATGGCCTTGACAAGGGCTGAAAAATTTAGAACAAACCTCCGAACAAAGTTTATCCTTCCCAAGAAACTCAAGGGCTTTCTTGTGGCTTGCAATGGTAGTGCTCTTATGGCTTCAACCCTCTCTGGATCAATTGCTAATCCTTCCTTGGAGACAATATGGCCAAGGAGCTTTCCTTCATGTGTAAGAAAGATGCACTTCTTAGGATTCAAAGACACTCCAAATCTCCCCGCACCTCGTGAAGACTTGCCTCAAATGAGAGAGGTGGTCTGCTGCATTTTGGAAAAAAAGTGATATCATCAAGGTAAATCAGCACCACATTGTTAATCAAACATTTGAATGCCATGTCCATTTCCCTTTGGAAGGTAGCACCAAAGGTGTTGGACAGCCTAGATGGCATTTTCTTGTATGCAAAATTTCCCCATTTGGTTGTGAAGGCTATCTTGAAGTGGTCCTCTTCCTTCACCATAATCTAATTGTAGCCCGAGTAGCCGTCAGTAGTGAAAACCTCTCGGATCCAGCCACCACTTGCAAGATTTTCTCCATGGAAGGGAGTGGGTAATGGTCCTTGAGAGAGGCTCTATTTAAGTCTCTCAAGTCAACACACAATCTGATCTCTCCACTCTTCTTTTCCTCGATCGACTAAGTTGGAAACCTAGCTAGAATGCTTGATTGGGAATATGATCCTTGACTCAATCAGCTTGTCCAATTCTTTCGTCATGAGAGGCTCCATGTGTGGATTGACTGGTCTTTGTTTCTACCCACAAGCTTAGTATTTGGATCCAATTCAATGGTATGCTTGAGCTAAGTTGGGATTGAAACCTTTCAAGCCTTCATAGCTCTAAGCAAGCACGTCAGGGAACTCTTGACACAGTTGTGTGAACTCATACCTTTCTTATTCAGTTGTCATCCTTCCAATTTGCAATGGTTTGTTCTCTTCTACCAAGATGGACACTGAATCCTCTCTCTTGACCTGAATGTTTGCTTTTTCCTTTCTAAACTGATCATTGGGGTTAAAAATGGACTCCAAAGTGACAAGTCCCTTGGGCAGCTTATTAGTTCTCAGCTGTACTACTTGGTCACCATACTACTGTTCCAATCTTTCTTGATTCTTGGCTGAGATCTCAGCTTCTTCTTGCAAGAAATGGATGATTTGTTGGTCATTTTCAAACACTTGCCAACTAACATTGTTATTTGGCACTGAAGGCCTAACAATCACATGGATGTTTGGTTGTACCTTGTCTTGTTGAATGCTTTCCACAATGTCGAAGGCTGCCCCTACTACTGCAAGCCTGTTAGCAGCTTGATTCTCTTTCCTAGGAATGGATTTGATGCCAAAACGCTCAAAATCTTCCATGAGGTCCCACACCTGTTCTTGTAGCACTCCGAGTAGATCATTCTTGGCAGCATGTTGTCCCTTGACCTGATTTACAATAAATTCACTGTCCCCAAAGACTTGCAAGTTCTTTATTTTCTTCTTGATTGCCCAATGCATCCCTTGCACCAAGGCTTCATATTCAATAGCATTATTGGAGCATGCAAACTGAAATCTAAAAGCTGAATAATACTTTATTCCTTGAGTTGAAACAAGCATAGCTTCACCTCCTACACCTTGTCTACTCCTTGATCCATCAAAAAATAGCTGCCATACCTCATTGTCATCTTTGTGGTTTGGCTTGGTGATGCTAGGAATAGGCTGATTTTCTTCATGTATGCAATAGATTCCTAGCTCAGATTCTTCCACTTCTTGATAAGGATCAAATGCATGTACCTTGTTTTCCCATTCATCAAGAGTTAGATTCGGGATGCTTCCAACCTTAGTGTCAGCTTCATCAGTGCTTGGGTGGTCTTCTTGATCAAATGCTTGAGAAATTAGCATTAATCTGACTTGGAGTGTAAGGCTCAATGTGGAAGTTTGCAATAGGTTCTGACCTGATTGTAGCCTTAGTTCCATACCTCATTCTGAACAACATGTGTGACCAATCAGCAGACAAATATCCCCCAATCTTGGCTGTGAAGTCCCTTGACAAGCATAGGGCAAAGAGTGGTGGAAGGTCTATGACTGATACATCTTGTAAAACAACAACATTTGGACATGCATGCAAGGTAAGACTCAAATTTCTAATCACCCCAACTGTTGCTCTTTCTACTATCCCATCTAATTGCATGTACTACCCTTTGGATATGGTTTCATATTGAAGCCCTAGGCGATCAACTATCTGTTTAGGCATTACCGAGCTACTTGCCCCGGAGTCTATCATGCAATTATGTACTAGCTGATTTCCAATGATTAATGAAACATAGAAAGGAGGGGGCTTCAACATTTTACCTTGCTATCCTCCATGATTTCCCTCAGGCTGGGCAACATTTGTGAGCACTTTGTCTTGCATCTGAACTTGCTGATTCGAAGTTGGCCAGTCCTTCATGGCAGCTTGCAGCAGATCTCTTTGGCCTGGGATAGATAGGGATTCCCACATTGATATATTGACGTTTGTCTTCTTCATCCGATTAATGATACTTGAATGGTGATGAAGGATCTCTTTGATGTCCCTTGGTCTACACATTCACTCCTTGCATGTGGGCAAAGAGCAACAAGCGGTATTTGAGTTGGCCTAAGAGCTATTCTCATTGTCCTTGTGCATTTACAATCGGATTTTGTTTGCCAATCATTTGTGAAGCCATGGAAGGTTGTGGATTGGTTGGGGCTAATGGTTGTTCTTCACCCAAATTCCTTCTTTTTGACCTTGTGTTGGCTGCAACACCTTGAGAAACTGCCTGGTTCATGCCACAGAAATCTTTTGCTTGCCAATTTACCAATGTGGTGTCATTTGGGACTGATTGCTGTTGGAATATCTCTTGTTGTTGGTTTTTTCCTTGACTACTCTCACCCTCCACACCAGTAGTTGTCACCATCAATGCTTGATTCAAAGCACCATTGAAGCACATGGATTGGTTATGAGGCTCATTGCATGGGAAACACCAATCATACTCCTGGGCAATGTCGTTTTGTCCTGGCACCAATGCCTTAGAGGTAGATATGGCATTTGGATTATAAAGCGCTGAAATGGTCTATTGGCAGGAGGCCTTATTTGATTCATATTTGTAGCTGGATTAGGTGGCCTTTGTGGTTGGTATGGCTGCCTGTTAGGCTAAGCTTGGGGTTGATAAGAGGGTCTAAAACCTTGGGCTTGTTGCCTCTTGGGAGTAACCAGCTCATTGCCTAGGTTTTGCAATTGCTTCATGACTTCTTGAAGCTCATTTGGGGCACTTGGAGATGAAGTAGAAGCTTCATTTGAACTCTAATTTCTAGGAGTGGGAGAAGGAGCCAAACTAGGTGCTTGATTGGTGTTTGGGCTCTCTAAACTTGGAAACAATGGCATGGGAGTTCTAGGGGCAAGTTTTCTAGCTTGGATTAAACAATTTTCAGCCATAATGGCAATGTTATAAGCCATAGGGATAGTTATGCCTCCCATGGACTGAATCAACATAGAAATATCAGAATTTAGAGCTTTGAGATAGTAGAGAAAAGCACCTTCTGCTGTTGGCCTGACTGCCACTAGAATTCTCTCCCAAGTCTTTTAAAATCTGAAGTTGAAATCGGTCAGCTGCTCCAAAAGAGACAAGTTGTCTCCCTTTTCTCCAAATTTCTCATGAAGTGCTATACACAGCTGATTCCAATTTGTGATAGAACTAGCTCCCGTGGCTCCTAAACCATTGCAATGCTTTACCCTTGAATGAAGATGCCAAGAACTTTGACACCACTTGCATCTCATTGATTTCATGAATTGCACAAAGGTTAGCAATATATTTAACATGATCACCTGGAGTAGTCTAATTTTCTCCAGTGAAGTAAGGAATGTTCTTCAAGGCTGCAATGGGAATTGGATGTTGTACATTGAGGGCAAGTGGGCTGCTTCCTGTGAAGTTGACGTAGGGGTTGTTTTGTGCCGATTTAATTGGTCTTAAAACCCTTGTTGACTGAATGAAAGGCCTACCAGGTGGAGGAGTTGAGAGAGTTCTGTTTGGTGGTGATGGAGACCTTTGAGTCCTTCTTCCTCTTTACCTTCTTCTTGGAGATAATTGCAGGTATTCAAATATCACTTCTTCTTCTCCAACTCTTGAGCTTGTGGTGACTCTTCTCATGAGTTTTCAGGCCTCCACTGCTAAAACCAATTGATTCTTCCCCTTGGAGTCACAAGATATGCAAATAATAGCTCTTTTAAGAAGAAAATTGCAGCAGATGCACATCAACTTTGCTGCAATAAAAATGAGACCTCTAGGTCCCACCGGGCATGCCAAAACTATTGTTGCAAAGTCACAAACACCCGGATGTTGATAAATTTCTAGGTTGATCACTCTAGCATCCAGTGTGATTGCACAACATGGAAACCTCTCTCCAAGTGTGGGACTTGTGAAACTAAGAGAGGAATCTCTAGATTAGAGGCTAGTTCCTCAAACTCCTCTGATTTAGATCTAATGCTTGCACAACTACAGAGGTTCAGGTCCTAATCCTATTCTAAATTGCAAGGAGACAGGGATAGAAGTGCAAAAATTGAAACTAACTAAAGATGGTGATGCACCAAAAAGGAGTGGTGAATATTCTTATCATGCAAATAAACACAAACCAAAGATTGCAGCATAAAACATACACAGGTTGATAAGATATAATTTAGGATCTGAAATGAAGCAAATAATACAAACAAAGGACTGAAACTCATTCACAAAGCTTGCATTATCATTTCCAATGTCAAGACCACTGCATTACAACCTCAAAGAGGTAAAAAGCTGTTATAATCTTTGAAGAGGTCTGATTCTTGCAACAATCACTTGCTGGAGGTGAAAGAAGAAGTCTGCTATGCCAAAAATGTTCCACCCTTTAGAAATGAGCCAAATCTGGCTTTTACATTGCATGGGTCGAGCCCAGGAGAGAGAAAATGTACAAAACGTGGGAGCCCATTCCTCATTGACTGCAAATGCATTAAATCAGCATGGAGGACCTTACAAACCCATACCCTGCCATTTTTGACCAAATTGGAGGAGAATGCGACCCATTCTGTATTAAATTTGGTCGCTAAAATGTCACTTCTAGCCATGAACACGCGTCAGAGCCGTTTCTTAACTTTATCTCTCTAGACTAAACCAAAATTCAAGATTGACCCCGGAATCATGTAGAGAATTTTATAAGCTTTCCAATGATATAAAGAATGTGCAAATCCAAGCTCTGGATCGAAAGATATGGTGATCTAAAGATTTAGGGCACAAAACAGGCAAAAATGGGTTTTGAAATTTTTTCCCATGCTCCGCCACCTGGACAACACGTGTCGGGCGTTGATTGGATGAGAAATTCTCTCTCCTTCCCTTGCCCATGGGTTTTCCTTGAAAGTTCTGACTTTTATGAACTTTTGGAAAATTTCCCATTTTTTCCTCGTGTCCCCGCCAGCTGGGACACATGGCATGATCTAGTTGGAGGACAGGGGCACGGGGTTATCCTTCACCTTTTAGTTTTTGGCCATATTTTTTTCCAAATTCTCTAATTCCTCCCTAAGCTCCATACTCCCCTTCTTCTTAGGACATGTGTCCTCTTTTTCTTGGCTCGGGCCAACACTTCAAACCTTGCTCTTTGAAATTTTGGTCATTTTCCCTTGTGACACGTGGCACTTCCCGATTCATCTCGGGCCCGCCGCTTTTTACGTCCACCGTCCTTTTGTCTCGGATGTCCCAAATTGTTTGGGACAAAAACCTCTCGATCCGCCTGATTCGGGATTCTCCTTCCCTCTTTGAGGCAAAGAAACATGGCGTTATTTGATTGGCCTCGCCTCCTTCTTGGCTATCCGCGTCTTCCGCGTCCCTTTGTTCCAACTGTCCCAAGGTCTTTATGCTGGGACAAATTCTTCCGAACTGCCCGAAATGGGCTTCCTTGTCCCCTTTTGCGGTCACTTTGCCTTTTCACGTCCTTCGCGTCCTTGCGACCCAAATGTCCCATACTGCTCCGCTCAATAGCTTAGTTGATTTTGCTTTTACCTTTGGCGGTTCACCTTTTCGTGTCCCGCGTGTCCTTATGTCCTGATTTCCCTTTGCTTCGTGGACAACCCGGAGGCTTTTCAGCCTGGTTCACGCCCGACGTCCCCAACTGTCCCCAAGGGCAGCTGACTAGGACTCGGCCAATTTTCATGATTTTTCCCGCCCAAGCTTGTTTTTTGCAACTTTTTCACCCTTTTTTTAGAACTTGCTCCTTTCTTCTTGGACAGGAGAGTTAGAAAAAATTCGAGGGGACCCTAGAAACATGATTTTTTGCCTTGAATCAATCTATTTGCCTGGGACTTGAATATTCTGATGCATGTTATCAAATTTACCACTGGGGTGAATTTTAGATAACAATTCCCATGATGGCTTCTTCACATAATGAAGTTCTAACCTAACGTCAATGCCAACGGTGATTCAGATACCATTCTACTACACGGTCATGATGCCTCTACACAAAATGAAGTTCCGAGATGACTCCTGTGAGCTCCATTGTCTGCACAAATGGCAGACAAATCTCCAAACTCATAGATATGAGTATCCAACTGTAATGGTCACTCAAACATTTGATTAGGAGAAAGGTTCCCTTAAAAGGGTCTTTATACAACTTTCAAACATAAGCGTAAGGAAAATATTTCCTAATACATCATGTAAAACTAGTTGTAAAATGCTCCATTTTTGGAGTCTTGTACAATAAGCTTATATACCAATTTATAGGAAAAATAACTTTACATGGTAAACTTGTCACGAAATCTCTCCTACTTGGTGGCTTATGTACTTTGTCTTCTCCACTACATCACAATGTGGATCGACTTCATTTTCCTCCTCCTTGTTGGACCAATAACTCAACAAGAAAAAATATACTGCATCTTATGGTGTTAACCAACCACCAAAATAATTTCCCTCTCGGGGTTTATAATGCAAGTATAAAATAGTACAAACATTTCCTAGAATTGGATCTTTAACTAGTTTTCCTTATCTGCGGTTAGATGTATACAAACATTTCCCTCAAAGGGGTCTTACTTATACATTCTACCTAACACAACAGTTTATGGTTTTATTACAACAAGAGAAATAAATAATGCTCAGAAAAACCAAATACAATAGCTTAACAAAGTTAACTTATTTGCACCTCGATTTCTTTCCCAATGTAGAATCCTCGGTGTCTATCTAGGATACCTCAATAAGTGTCCTATGGATCCTTGAGTTCTCTCTCCTCTACATATGGATCCTAATGATCTGCTGGAATGTAGGCAACTTCCATGTTAGGATCTAGCTAATTCGTAGGAACATATGAGCTTGAATCTGCATTAGGATCTGCATGATCCCCTAGTACATATGAGTCGAAGGCTCACTATCTTTGCCTTGTGCAAGATGAACAACATGTACCATTACAAACTCGATCCTCCAGCTTATGCCTAATAGGAATCTCCAATCAACTCATGTCATTATTCATATAACCTTGAAAATTAGTTAGGTATAAGTTTCCCAATACCATTTCATCTATCTCTAAAGAGGTGATGTCAAGAATGATATTGTCAGAAACTCATCTCCCAACAATGAAGCTCAAAGTGCAATAGTTGGTAGACACTCCATGCAGTACCATCTTCTATACCAACTATCTTGGTATGAGGAAGTGGTGTCATGGGAAGTCCTAGTCGGTGCACCACATCGATAGTTACGTACCCTACTTCGATAGTCCAATCAAAAATAAGGGTGACTAAATGTCCCCACGCAACCACTTGAATCCACTATCTCGAGGAACTCACATGTCACAAGATAATGTATAGACATTCCAATGGTTCTCCCATGTCAAAGGTACCACCGATCCGCCAATGTTACGCCCGACAATAGCCTTGCCCTTCTTCTACATCCACTTAGGCCTTCTCTCTAGGTACAAATCCTAGCATCTCTCAGTATCATTCCCTTTTCCACAATGACGACACATGCCCAAGTTTGGTGAAGGTTTCCTCTCCAAGCATCACTTCCAAAGTTAACTGGATTCAACCACCTTCCCAAGTGGAGCATCCAAGCTTCTTTGTAACTCTACAATGCGTTGTTGTTGCTAGCACTGACACTCTCGAATAGTAGCTAGGTGGGTTTGTAACTCCACAATCTGGTGATCATGTTCTCGATGTCGAGTGATCATCACTCGAACCATGGTGCCTAATAAGGCAAGCATAACTGGACACCTAGAAGAAGAGGTGTAGATCCATTTCTACAAAACCATCTATGATAAACCAACTCGATACCGACTTGATCCAAAAATTGACCATTGTTTTTAATGATCTTTAGACCCCGATAGGCATTAAATTCTTTTCCAAACTTACCCATTTAAAATCAAATTAAAGCAATGTAATAATTGAAAGACATTACATACAAGTTGAAAATAGAGTTTGATAGAATGCCTATGTCTCTGGGTTCATCAATAGAACCAATACATTATCAATTTCAAATGAATGTAACAAATAATACAATCTAAGCATGATAATATCAAATACGTAATTGAACATGAACACGAAAACCAATTAGTTGCCTTGGCGATAACAAATTTGATCCAAGATTCTCCTTCAATCACAAAATCCTTTGGTATCTTGATTGGTCTTCTGGATGGCACCCAGCCATTTCTCTAGGATCTACATTCTCAAGTGTGGCTCAAATGTGTCATATTGAGTAGTTTTTTAATAACTCCCAATTACAATTTTTCACCTATTAAAATTATATGTCTTATATTCACTTTTATGATAACAAATAATATTGATTTTTAATGAAGACGATGCCTATATGATATAGGTATTATCTCTCCATAATACCTATTTTAAAGTAGTCCTTCATCCTCCTTAATGTCACCATGATCACCATCAAACTTCACCAGTTGTCCTTCTCACTCTTGCTCGCAGTATGTCTTCTTGGAGAGAATTATGAACTTCAAAATAATATTTCACCTATTAAAATAATAGGACTTCAAAATAAGAACAATAATGCCTATAATAGGACTTAAATTTTTGCATGCCTATTATAATAGGCCTTTTAGCTCCGAAATGTACATATAAATACAGGACTTACAATTTTTTTATGCCTATATTATATATAGGTATTAAGCTCCACAACATAATGGCCTATTATAATATAAGTCCATTATATTTTTCTTTTCCATGACTCCATAATATACCCCTTGCATTCTTCTATGCCTTGGCCTTAAAATTTTATGGCTTGGGAGGAGTTCCTTCTAGCTCGAATGAGCTTGTGTATCCATTGGAGTGGAGGGAGTGGCTTTTATAGCCAAATGCGACTCGACCACTATGCCACCTATCTCGGTTGGGATATGGTTAGCATGATAAGGCATATAGCATAATTTGTGGGTCGCATTTGGCTATAAAAGCCATTCCCTCCCACTCCAATGGATACACAAGCTCATTCAAGCTAGAAGGAGCTCCTCCCGAGCCATAAAATTTAAAGGCCGAGGCATAGAAGAATGCAAGGGGGTCTATTATGGAGTCATGGAAAAGAAAAATGTAATGGACTTATATTATAATAGGCCATTATGTTGTGGAGCTTAAGACCTATATATAATATAGGCATAAAAATTGTAAGTCCTATATTTATAGGTATATGTTTCGAAGCTAAGGCCTAATGATATAGGCATGTAAAAATGTAAGTCCTATTATAGAAATATTGTTATTGTTTTTAAGTCCTATTATTTTAATAGGCAAAAATTTATAATTGGGAGTTATTACAAAACTACCCTATAGGCCAGATTTGAGCCACACTTTAGAATATAGAGCTTGGAGAATTGGTTGGTGTGCCATATGGGAAGACCAATCGGTATGCCAGAGGATTTTGTGATCAAGGAGAATACTTTGATTGAATCTGTTATTAGTCGAGGTAGCTACTTGGTGTTCAGGTTCATGTTCCATGATGTATTCAGTATTATCATGCTTAGTTTATATTATTTGTTACAGTCATTTAAAGTTGATAATATGTCAATTCTATTGATGAACCTGGAAATGTAGGCATTCTGTCAAACTCCGTTATCAACTTGTGTATAATGTCTTTCAATTCTTATATTTCTTTAAGTTGATTTTAAATGGGTAAGTTTGGAATAGAATTTAATGCCTATAGGGGTCCGAAGATCGTTAAAAACAATTGGTCAATTTTTAAATCATGATGTCACTTTTTCCCTTTAATTAATAAAAGGGGACATGGGGACAAAAATTGCACTCCACCAATAGAAAATAAGTTACTTCACTTAAATAACAACTTAGTGGTTACAAAGAAGTCTTCCTCTCAACTAACCCCACATACCCCCTCTCTATGATGCTTTGAACCTTGGCACACTTTTTGCATGCTAATGTACCTTTTACCCATGTCTAAAGGGACATGGGGGACACAAAAATGTGCCACCATATGAGGATATTAACTTACATCACTTAAATGACAACCTTTGTGGTTAGGCATGTTGTTTTCACCCTCACAAAATCAATTTTTCCATGTCGCCCTCTCATGTTTCCTCACCCATGGAAATTTTTTTAGGAGATGGTGTCCCATTGTCCCTTTTAAAATCTATTTTATGTGGACAAAATATAGTGTATGGTTCCACTTGGGGTGGGTTGACTCGGGTTAAGTAAGGTGAGTTAAAATGGTGAGTTAATTAGGTTTGAAAAGGGGAAATGAAGGAAGGATTGTATAAAGGTTTTCCTTAGACATTTTCAAACCCATTTTCATGTTGTAAACTCCTCCATAACTTTCTACATTTCTTTTATGCTATTAAAATTTCTAAAAAACCCTCATGTTCTAAAAACAAATTTACTCATTTCTCCCAAACCCTCGCTTTCGATTGCCATGCAATCTCGACTATAAAATCCTTGAAAAAAATATTTAATGGGACTATTTACATGCATCAATAAATTATTCCTTTAATTTTCTACATCTATATGAAATTTTCAGCTAAAAATCCATTTTTTCGAATTATACAAACCTAGTGCTTGAAATCATCTCGAAAATTGGAGGAAAGGCCTAGAATGCAAAATAGAAAGTTCTACAAGTGGTTTTATTCAAATTTGAATCCTTGAAGAGCACATTATATTTTTATTAAGTATCCATTGGATCAATTAATAATAATGGTATTTGTCATAATATTTCATTCCTCCATGTTTGAGATATTCAAAATTGGCAAGGATGGCCAAAAATTGCTAAAATCAAACAATCATAATGAACATGCTCAAAATAGTAAATGGATGAAATGAGCTCAAAATTATCACATATAATTATCTCATGCATTTTCTAATTATCCTAGCACACACATGAGTCTTTCTCTTAATTCTCAAGTAAATTCTTACATTCCCCAATGCAATAAGCATAAAGTCCTAAAATGGGAAACTACCAATTTTGTCCCATAACCATTTCACTTCATATCACAAGGAGTACATGATCATAAGATGGATAAAATTTATTTTTATCCATTTCTCCTTTCCTTAATCCATTATTATAAGGATTTAGTTTCATTCTTCATTGACCATGAAGGCTCTCGGAGTGATAGAATCATGATTGTAAAAAATTCACCAAACTCTCCCCATGAGAATGATTGTTCATAAGGATATGGAAATTTCCCAAGAATCAAAAGCATTATCTAAATGATGGAAGTCATCTCTCAATATTCTCAGTAGTCTACCTATCAAGTGTTCATAACTCCTATTCTCGGTGTGTCCAAATAGTGTTGTGGAGCTTCATCATTTCAATAGTTTTTAAAGGGGTAAATTTTTCAAATGATCATCATCGGATCTGATATCCATCAAGGGTGGAGGTACCTTCATCCATTATTTGGAGAGTATTTTATCTCCTCTATTCATTCTTCCTCCTCTTCTTTCCCCATTTTTAATTCTTTATTGTATGTAATCATGGTGTTCTGTCTTATTCACTTAAGTAATTCTCTAATATTGCATTGTAAAGGTAAATTTTGATTTATAAAAGGGGAATTATTTCCTCACTCCTAAGGAATATGAAAATTCACAAGTGGAATAAGAACTTGAAATTCCATGTGGGGGGTAGATGAGAATACAATTTTCTATGATATAAATTTGAATTGCTTCTGTATTCTAAAGGAGTTTTTAGAGAGTTGTTTTTAGATTTTTGAAGTTTTAATATTTTGGCTAGCAATTTTGGATTTTTTTATGTTGTTAATATTTTTATCACCACTACAAAAGTAATAAGATCTGAATGTCCTTCATTTCTTTACTTATGATTTCCTTTATTCCCTCTCTATTTCCTATTTTTGCAAGCATAGTGATCTTGAACAACAAAGAAAAGGATTTGTACTTTTGAGGAATAAATTAATGGAACTTTGTGTCTTTAGTTTTTTAATCTCATTTTCATTTACATATGTTAGATTATTATAATTAAATGTGGACCCAATTTGGTTGATGTATGCAGATTATATAATCATAACCACAACATTAAACCTCTCTCCATATTTCTCCTATTCTCCCATACCTCCCTTAAGTTAAATTCCTCCCTTATAACTTTATACAAGAACTTTTACACATGTTCAAGTGGAGTGTTCCTACGAGATTCCTAGCCAAATGGCCACCCAAAGTTATTAGTTAGTTTACATTAAATGATAGGATACTCTCCATACATGAGGAGGGGATTAGCCCCATGACCATTGGTGAAAACCTATAATTTTCCCCACAAAATATTATTTCACCAACATATACTTCCATTGATTCATTTATCAAAGGCACAAACAAATTTCTTAGTTTTACAAGGTTATCATATATGCAAAAAAGGAAAGAGAGAGTAGAGGAACATTAACAAAGAAATATAATAATGACAGCTTCATTTCTTGATGTAGAAGTTGTAATCTCAATAACATACATAGAATCAATAATTTCCAACCCTTTGGAATAGAGAATCCATTCCAATTTATAACATTACAATTTTTCCTTTCATCTACCTTCCACACGACTCTTCATCTAACTCATTTTTTTCCTTCACAACCTAGCCTCATCACCTAAACCTTACACAATTATTTATTAATTACACCAAATTTGTGTCTTACGACCCCCGTGCCCCGCATCTCATTTCACAACCTAGCCTCATCATTATTATTTATTAATTACCTTATAATAAATCCACATCTCAAACCTGCCACCTCATTTCGCCACCTCATCATGACCTAGTCCTAACCTAAACTAACCTAATTAAGACCTATAACTTGGTCTACATCCACACCATGACTAATTACTCCTCACCCACACCAAAATCAACCTAATAATGACTTGACCAAGCCCACAACTAATTCCTCGGGAGAAAAGGAGGGAAAGTTGGCTATTTTACTAAAAATAGCTCACTTTGACTTAACCGATATCGGTTCCTACTCGACCACTGTCGGTTACGTAACCGCCATCGGTTCCCTGTAAATGACCTCCCCCAACCAAAAACAAAGGATCGGAACCTGGGAATTGATTGGAAGGATCGGGAATTCACTTGGCCGAGCAGAGACAAGTGAAGGAAAGAGAGGAGTTTGCAGAGAAGGACATCAAGCCCAAGACTGCAACTGAGTAACTGGAGCCCGGTGACACTCATCCAAGCATTGGGAGAGAAGATAGCTCATCTTTGATTGTCCGATCATCCTACCTGAGCCCTGCCTTCGTTATCACAGTCTTTGGACCTGATATCTCCATCAGGAATTAGTAAGTAGTATCTTGTATGTTCTTTTAATAACATTTCTTGGACTTCTGAATCACAGCAATTCTAAGTCTATTCCTAGATCTACTACCCGGTAACACCCTCCATCTAACTATCATTCCTCTACCCCTACATTGCCCCAAGAACAGCCCCATACTCTCTGAGTCTTCTCCATCACCCCATTACCTATCCCCAATCATTTACCAGCCTTATAAACACCATAGCCACCTTATAGCCACCTTATAGCCAACCTTCACTAAAAGCCCCTAAACCACTGCCCCTACCGATATCGGTTATCAGAAACCGGTACCGGTGATAGTGACCGGCATCGGTCACTGTGATTCAAAACCAAAACTAGCCCTTTCCTCTATTGTTTTAACAAGGTAATTAAATTGTAATTTTGCAATAATTTGTGTTAATTCATATTAGCAGGGGAACTGACCACCTTCGAAAGGAAGTCTAATATTTCCTGGGCCCAAGGCAGTTCCCTCATTTATTGTCTAATTAGAATCTGGTGGTCTTGTATTCTTACTTGCAGGTAGTCCTTCCCAGAAAAAAAGGAGTTCTTTGCAATCGACCTGATCTCTCTCTACGGTACGCGCACACCCTCTCAACATTCAACAGGTATTCCTCCTAGCCCTAACCCTTATCTGTTTCTCAAAGGAATGAAAGGATAGAAGCAACTCTATTCCAGGAACGGAAGCATTCTGTGTGAAACATTTTGGCATGCCCGGTGGGACCCATTTTGGGTTTCTTTCTTTCTTGCTTGCTTTCATATAGGGAGCACACTTGCTATTTTCTTCTTCTAAAATATTCACAAGATATTTTGTTATTTGGTAAAAGAATTTGTCTTGCTTTCACATCTTTGCATTAGTGAAAGTCATCTTCTTTGCTTCATCGAATATCATTTTTGATTTGGGTTTAAAACACGTGCATCACATTCTTGCTTGTTGTTTTCAATTCTAGTGAACATAGATTAAGTAACAGGTCATACACGTGGGGGTGATATCCATGGTATTGACAAGAAATTAATCTTACTTTCACTACACAACACATACCGAATCACATCATAATTAACACAACAGCTCAAACATCCCCCTTTTCCGCGGTATTCCTCCACCCGATTGAGGTAACTTTATAAGCCAAAACAAACTTGACATTTCCCCTAAGTCTTTTGTTTAGGATTGACATCATCTTGCATCTAAGGCATAAGCCCAAAGTGATTAAAACTAATCCTAGGTTTAGTCTGTTAATTTGCTTGTGCATCTTGCTTGTTTTTTGTTCTGTTTCTCTGTCATACACTATTTTCTGTGATCACTTCAGAACAGTTTGGTAGGCATACTAAGCACTGTTAACCCCAAATCAGCAACTTCCTATAGCTTCTTACACCGGTCCTATTATACCGACATCGGTTAACTTACCGACACCGGCTACTAGCCTGACCGACATCGGTTATCTGACCGATATCGGTTACTGTCTTTCACAGTTCCCAAAACCAGCAACCCACCAATTCCAACACTTTGTTGTTGCTTCTGTTCCTGATAGATTGCATCCTACTTATGTGTACTCTTGTCCATGGTTGTTATCACTCGGAAACAAGCTGCAGCCATGGTTTCACATGCCTGCTCCGTGCCTTTGCCTGAATCACCCCCTTCACATCCTGTGGGGAATCCTACGGACACCAGCGAGGTTCCCAAAATCCCTGTAGGAGATAAGGAATTTGTGAAATTTTTGGACGCTAATCCTAGCGTTGTACAATACTATTTGTCTCATGCCCCTGACCGTACACCCGATGGTCAACTCCTTGTTGGTATGCCTATTAGTATAGCTGCTCATTTAGCTCCTTCTCCACCTGATAATTCCACCTTGCCTTCTTCATCCTTAGCCCCGTCACCCAACTCAGTGGCTTCAGAGGTTCTTACGGCACAGATTGGCTTTCCTTTTGTTAATCTGGGGCCCCATATATCATTACCACCGACTGCTCCTACCTCGTCTCTCTCATAGACTTGCTCCTTTCATAACTTGCTCTCTGCCACCTATCCACACAAGCTTTCCTTCTCAAGCTCCGCCCACCTTTTCATTTCCACACACGTATCCGGTGACTTCAACATCTTATATAGGACATCCCTATTCGGTCACCTCAACATATTCATCCTCAATACCTTATCAACATTTAACCCCACCATTGTCTAGTGGTGGCCCTTGGCCCAACCCCTCCATTTACGGCAAAACCACACCATCATCTCATCCAACCACGATTTAATCAAACAAATGATGGACAAAATGCAAAATCTGAGGCTTGTTTGAGAAGCCGTAGCACCCTGACATACGAGCAAGTTTGTCGGGAGCCTATTCATCCTTCTTGTCCCCCTTCATTCATATCCTCCTCAATGGGAATTACCAAAATTCACTCGTTTTAATAGTAAGGAGGATCCTCAACAACATTTGCGATCATTTAGACATGCCTGCTATCTGATTGCTCATGATGATGCCTTACTACTCCACACCTTTCCCATGTCCTTATCAGGACCCACCTTGGAGTGGTACAGTGCTTTAACCCAGCACTCAATCTTCTCTTTTAACCAATTAGCCCAATCTTTCTTGGATCATTTCTCCATTAACATTGCTAAGAAAGTATCTATCACCGACCTCTATGCCATCCGACAATTTGAAGATGAATCTATCGCAGATTTCGTTGGACGATGGCGGGGCCTTATCAACCAACTTACTTATGCCTTGCCTCAGGCCGAACTTATCGAACTCTTTACGCGGGCCTGCGCTAAGCACATTTCTCCTACCCTCCAAATTCAAACTTTCCGCACATTTGACGAGGCCTTTACTATGGCTCAAAAACTAGAGATTCGAGCCTTAGAGGAAGAGAAATTGCGGTTGCGCAACAAAAACCCCAATTTCAACCCAAGACTCCACCAACAAACCTAACACCACCAATTCTCACGCATCGACTGCTTTGAAATCAAAAGGAGCTGTCCATGCGGTGATGGTCAAATCCCAAGCACCGTCTAATACCCCGCCAAAAACCACCTATAAGTATAAAGCCGAGCCCATCAATTACACTCCCTTGGGAGAAACTTATGGTGTGATATTGGAAAAATTGCTCAAGGCAGGAGCTATTACCTTACCTCCTGTTAAACCTCACTCCGGGTTTGATTCCACCCATGCTATACCTTCTTGGTACAAAGAAAATGACTTCTGTAACTTCCACCGCGTGAAGGGACACAGTCATGAAAACTGCAAGATGTTGAAAAACATAGTGCAGGAAATGGTTGATGCAGGGGATATAGCCCTCGATAATCCTAATGCCCCTGCTAACCAAATTTGAAAATCTTCAACAAACCATTCCCGAACCACTCATCTAACAGTAACATAAACCAAGATATCTTAGCCGAGGAGAGTGTTCATGAAATCCATGCAGTCTTCGACTCCCAGCCAAAAGCCTCTATCGAGAAAATTCTGAATCAAGCCTCTTCACTAACGCAGGAACCCGAACCCCCTTCACCACCATCAAGACAAGATGAAATCCTTGCCGTTCCTTTACCCATAAAGGAATTAACCACCCAGAGTTCTCTTCTCACAGAGGAGCCTTCTTACACCACATCTCTGCAAGACTGTGAGCGGATGTTATCTAGCTTATCTATTTCCCAAACATCTCCTTCTACCACTCTTGTTGTACAAGAGGAAGACTCGCCACTTTTTTCATCATCCTTAGATGAGAAACCCCTCGAACCGACATCACCAAATTCTTTAATCATGACGGATCCTCTCAAACATGCCCTCCTACCTATTAGTTCTTCATCACCTAAATCTTTTCAGCGACCGGTTGACCTCTTAACGCCCATTGATACAGTGCCTCATTTACCCCCTGTATCACACCCACAGTGGACCGGAATCACAACCCACCTTTCTTCCATACAAAAGTTCCTATTCACACGTGAGGATTGTCACCCCTCAGAAGATAGACGAGTCCTATGGGAACGTTTGAGTACACCATATTCTACTCAAATGCAGATGACCGATCCAGATGCCTCTACCATATACCCGAAGTGTTTACAAAAGCTTAAAATGCCTATGTCCTCATCTTCACCCCCCTCATCTCTACCAAATACCTCATCCACCTCTATTGACCTAACCAAACCTTCCCCTATGCTTGGGACCTCACCAATACCCAGTCTAACACACCCACCTAAACGGTTAGATTTATCCAAAAGTAAAGCCGTCCATCCACTTAGGAGACAGACCCAATCTCCTCAAGTCCAACCTATGTCTCTATCACAACTAAAACCATCACCGTCACACCTACCTTCTATATTGGGACCTCATCCCTCCACCTTGCATCAATACATCATACCTCCTGCGTTTTCTTTAAAATGACCTACACCTTCTGCACCCATACAAAGATCCAAGGGTATATCAACACCGTCACCCCAAGTATCCTGTCCACCTATCAACTCTAAACAAACTCCATCATCAAAGGATTTGTTTACTGTCACTCCTCTTTCTCCATGGTTGTTTTTTGCTACCACGTCATCTGACCAGCTAAACATAACTTCTGCGCCGAAGAGGTCACGTTTAGTTAAATCCAATTATCAAAACCCCTTGGCTAAGCCACCACCCATACAAATCAACCATACCCAGTCATTACCAAAACCTACCCAGTCAATAGCCTCATTTTCCTCTGACTTTGACCCGCTCAAAGGGTCTTACGCCAAAATCCTTGCTATGTTGGTGGAGAATGCGACCATTTCCCTACCCCCACTTAGACCCTATGATCCATCTAAACCTCGACCTATAGGTTATGATGAGTCTAAAATCTGCGCTTACCACCGCACACCAGGACATGATGTAGAGGGATGCAAAGCGTTGAAAGCCATACTTCGTCAGTCACCTCTCTCGGATAAAAAGGTTAAGAAAGACAATTTACGAAGGGAGAAACCTTTAGCTTCAATCCCCTCTCCTATACCACCTGTCCCCTCCTCACCAAGATCTATCATTATTACAACCCCACCTCTCGAAGACCATGACTTATCCCTACCATCTTCCTCCTCTCGTGTTCACGAGATCAATATGATTAGTGTTGCTACTCGAGGGCAGAAAAACAATGGGAAAGCTAAAGAAAGCACACCTGCGGCCTCTCTTTCTCCATCCACCATCCCGATCGCACCACCACCTAAAGTGGTTATTCGTGGACCTGCCTACCCCATCTCTAATGGAGTTTCCCACCGAACCATGATCAAACAGCTTCACCAATCACCTGTAAAAATGACACTGTATGATCTCATTCAGGCCTCTGAATCTCATCGACAAGCTCTCGTTGAAATCCTTCAAGGGATAGAGGTCTTACCTAATGAAACCTTTCCCATTACCTCCATCTTAACACCCAACCACGTTGCCTCTCTCACCAAACAATCTACCACTTCCGTCCCTGTGCAACAAACCGCTGCTGTCAGTTTCTCCGAAGATGAAATTGTTGACTTTGGTGCAGAAGATCCTGACCCCGCTCTTTTCATCTCAGCTTACGTTTGGGACATCCACGTGCGTCGTGTTATGATTGATGGGGGCGCTAGCCTAAACATCATCTCTTCTAAATCCTTCCAACAAATGAATATCCCCTCTAGCTGCATGTGTGCCAACCCCACCATGCTGCGTTCATTCAACGATGCTATTACTTCTACCTTAGGCACTGTGATCCTTAACATTCGTGTAGGGCCACGTACCTTACCCGAACTCTTCTATGTCCTTGAGGGTGAATTCCAATACAACATGTTGTTAGGCCGCCCTTGGATCCGGGCTATGGGATGCGTTCCCTCCACCTTACATAGATGCATAAAATTTGAGTACGAGGGGAAGTCCTATACCGTAAAAGCTGATCCTCCCCCCTTCAAAACCTGCAATATGTTATATCGCCCCAATGATGTGCTTGTACCAGTCAAGACACCCATTCATCCAACCCAACCATCCACTTCAACCACACCTCTACCATCCACCTCAACCACCTCAACCTACACCTTGACCAATGAGACCATTGTCATGAAATACCACTTCCTTTCCCACGAGACAACATCCCAACCTCAGACCCTTTAGTAGATGTTTTTCAATGCCTTACGCTGGGGGAGTATCACCTATATAACGTTAGCTCTTTCCATACCCCACAGGAGTACGGACAGTTACATGCGCATCCTACCTACGACCGTCGTGTGGGGGAGGTAATCTCCTACGGACCACCTAATTGCCGCACCAACCTAACGTATGGGGGTGTCGACACATCCTCTGTTACCCCTGAACCTCCCCTTGGTGTGGTTCCCTTCCAATCTGATTTTCAATACCTGACAAATCATCGTTTCGCCCTCACCTTCTTGACTCGTTGTGCTTGGAAAGGTTTTGGTTTTGGTCTTTATGAACAAGGCCGACATACAATCATTCCCATTACTACACGCAAACACAAAGATCGTAGTGGTCTTGGATTTCTGAAACACTTACACCAAAGAAAACATCACATATCCATTGTATCCAGGAAGATGACGAAGTCACCCCTTCCAAACCATCATCACCCATTTTGCCATCGTCACCCACAGAGTCGATAAACCCTGAATCTATCCCTCCTAACTTTTTTTTTTCATAAACGCTATCTTCTTGGGTCCTCTCACTTATCAACGCGATAATGAAGACCCATCTTCTCTTCCCCTTCTATATCCAGACATGATCGAAGAGGACTCACCTTCAATTAATGTTGTTGAGTGCCAGGATGACGACTCCATCCTCACTTACCTTGGTGCGGACGACTCTTATATTCAACGCGCCTTGCCATCTGATACTCAAACCATGTTGAATGAGTCGACTATAGAAATCAACATCCACACCGAGGATGATCCTCACATTGTGAAGATCGGACAATCTCTTACCGCATCAGAACAAACTGCCTTCACTACCTTCCTCCGTGCCCATAACCAAGCTTTCGCTTGGTCCTACGCTGACATGCCAGGAATTGATCCTGACATTGCTGTCCATAACATTACCCTAAAACCCGATGCCAAACCAGTTAAGCAGAAACTGAGAAAAATGCATCCACGCATTTCCCTCTTGGTCAAAGAAGAGCTTCAACGACTCCTTTCTGTTTCCTTCATCTTACCTATTGACTATCCTCAATGGATCTCTAACATCGTACCTGTTACTAAAGCAACGGGGGACTTCGGATATGCATGGATTTCGAGACCTTAACCTCGCTTTCCCAAGGATGACTTCCCCCTCCCAAGTATTGATCAACTTGTTGATCTCACTGCGGGCCATGAGATGCTTTCTCTCATGGATGGCTTCTCGGGATACAATCAAATTTTGGTAGCCCCGGCCGATCAACATAAAACTACCTTCATAACTCCTTGGGGAACCTTCTATTATCGTGTCATGCCATTTGGCCTTAAGAATGCTGGTGCGACCTATCAGTGGGCTATGACTTACATTTTTCATGACATTATGCACACTATCCTTGAGGATTATGTCGATGATCTTCTTGGCAAATCTAAACATCGCAGTGAACATCTCGATGTTTTAACCATTATTTTCGATCGCCTGTTACAATATTGTGTTCATCTTCAACCAAAGAAATGTGTCTTTGGTGTCCTTTTGGGAAAACTTCTTGGTTTTATCGTCTCTTTGCATGGCATCGAGGTCGATCCAGCTAAAGTCAAAGCTATCCTAGAAATGCCCCCACCTACTAACCTCAAACAATTGCGTAGTTTGCAAGGTAAACTCCAATCTATCCGGCGTTTCATCTCCCAACTCTCGGATCGATGTCAACCTTTCCATCATCTCCTTAAAAAGGACATTGTCTTTCAATGGAGCGAAGAGTGCCACCAAGCCTTTGAGGCTCTTAAAGCCTATCTCTTGCAACCACCCGTGCTTATCCCACCTCAGGACGATCGCCCTTTTTATCTTTACCTTTACCACTGACCATGTTGTAGGAGCCATGCTCGCACATCGTGACTCCGAGCATCGAGAACAAGCCATTTATTACATAAGTCGTACTCTCGTGGATTACGAGACTAGGTATACACATGTAGAAAAGTTGTGCCTAGCCCTATCATTCGTAGCCACCAAACTCCGACACTACCTCCTGAATCACAAAACTTTTGTCATCACCAACGTGGACCCCATTCATTATATGTATGCCAAACCTCATCTAAACCAATGCATCACCCGATGGCTTATGCTCCTCGCTGACCTCGACCTTGAATTTGTACACCAGAAGTCAATCAAAGGACAAACTATCACAGACCAACTCGCGGAAGCCCCTTTACCTGGGGAGCAATTTACCAATTTTAATTTCCCCGATGAACTCATTGCCACTCTTTCACTCAGTGAGGAGTCGTATCCAATGACCCTCTTCTTCGATGGATCCAAATGCCAGCGCGGCGGTGGAGCCGGCGTTGTTCTCATTCCTCTTAATGCTGAGCCTATGCCTCTTTCATTCCGGCTCGATTTCCCCTATACTAATAATACAGCGGAATACGAGGCCCTTGTTTTGGGTCTCCAGGTTGCGTTACACTTAGGTGTCAAGTCTATTAACATTTTCGGTGACTCCCAACTGGTAGTCAATCAAGTTATGGGCATCTACCAATGTAAAAATGAGGAACTTCAAAAGTACAAACATTACGTGGATTCACTTTTGACCTTATTTACTCATTATTCTATCCAAACCATTCCCCGCTCCACTAACAAATTTGCGGATACTATGGCTTGCTTAGCCTCACAAATTCCTGCCTCACCAACTGACTCTGACATATTCGTCTTGGTCCAACAACTCTTTGCCCCATCTTACTCCACCCCGGATGTTTGTATGATAAATAATGTGTCTGCTAATTCACAGGATACCTGGTATCACCAATTTCACGACTATCTTACAACCTCTGTTCTCCCACCTGACCTTACTAGTAATGGAAAACGTGCTTTTCTTAAAAGTGTTTCTCGTTATGTCATCATGGGGGGACTCCTCTATAAACGTGGCTTTGATGGCATCCTCCTTCGATGTCTAACCGGTGCGGAGGTCACCTATACCATCCAACAAGTCCACGACGGTATTTGTGGTGGACATTTTAGTGGCCTTGCCATGGCCAAACGAATCCTTCACCTAGGCTATTATTGGCCTACTCTTAATAACGACTACTACAAATATGTTAAGCATTGTGTTATGTGTCAACAACATGCCAACCTTCAACATACTCCTAGCCATCCGCTACAGGTCGCACGAGATCTTTGGCCTTTCTCACAATGGGGTTTAGACCTTATTGGTGAGATTCACCCACCATCTTCGCAACGTCACCATTGGATAATCACAGCAACCGAATATTACACTAAATGGGTGGAAGCCATTCCACTCATTTCAACCAAAAAAGAAAAAATCGTCGAATTCATTAACCATCACATTATCTGTCGTTTTGGCGTTCCTCATCACCTGATAACAGATAATGGAAAATCTTTCAAAAATAAGTTGTTACAAGACCTTTGTGACAACTTTGGTATCAAACTTAGCTTCTCATCACCTTACTATCCACAAGCAAATGGTCAAGCCGAATCTTCTAATAAAACCCTCACCAAAATCCTCATGAAAGTTGTTAACGATTCTGGAAGCAATTGGCCTGATCACATCCCCTTTGCCCTTTGGGCTTATCGGACTAGCATTCACACCTCCACTAATGCCACCCCATTCTCTTTGGTATATGGTACCGAGGCTGTCTTGCCTCTCGAAATACAAATACCCTCCCTAAGAATATCTCTTCAGGATATTCTCACCAATGATGATTTCCACCAAGAGCGGTTAGCCCAATTGGAGCTTCTTGACGAGCGTCGTCTTACAGCTCTTGACCACCTTCAAATCTATCAAAAACGCATCAAGCGTGCTTATGATAAGTGACTCCATGAGCGTACCTTTAAGGTTGGTGATCTTGTCCTCAAAGAGAATCAGCATGTAACCAAACTAGAAAAGAGCAAACGTGGAAAATTTGCTCCTAATTGGATTGGGCCCTACATTATCACTCATACTTATGGATCAGGCACTTACCATTTAGCTTCGCTTAATGGTAAACCTGAGCCTGAACCCCTTAATGCCTTGCATCTTCGACCATTCTACTTGTTGAATTTAGTGTTATATCACTTCTTATCTACCTTGCGCTCGTCCCTTGAGCTCATTTACTACCTCATACATTTTTGTTCCATGCATCTCAAAATAGAATCAAGCTCACGTGGTTTGGTCATTACCTCCTCTTAAAGATGCCTTCCCCTTTTTAGTCTGGTCCATGACTTAAAAGTATCAAAATAACATGTTCTCAATTGTACACTTATGGGATATTCTTGAGTCAAACTTCCTACAAAACTAGATGCTTCATGCCAAACGGACATCTAGACCTCTAAGTTATACATAGACTGCTCCCTCGAAGGATAGCTATGTGCAAAGTCACTTCTACTATTATAAATAGACTGCTCCCCCGAAGGACAGCTATACACAAAAACTGCATCTGCTACTATAAATAGACTGCTCCCTTGAAGGACAGCTATACAAAGTCAGCCTTTATCAGAAGCTTCTCGTATTGATCAGCTTCGTGAAGACCTCAAGAACAACAAAATACATATCCCCTATGGACTTCCCGCATTAATCAGTCTATATCCAGAAAAATAAAAGTAGTATTCCAAAGCACTTTTGAGTCATGGACTTGTCTATTTAGGTTTGGTTCTCTTTCGTCAGAATAATCACCTTATAATAAGTTCTCTGCACCCCAGCTATACCAGCCACCTCACCTCACCATTCGTCAACACAACAAAACTCAAGGGACGTGACGTATATCCGATATATTGTGATAATACGACTCTTTTCACCTATTGACTTCTCACCTATGCAAGGCACCTAGGGATTCAAGCCCATCCTATGTTAATATATGTGGTTTGTTTAGCTCTTCTCAACTACGGGACACTTCTGCCTCTTTTACTCGACTCTAGGGTTATGTGTTGACCTTAATCAGGACACGGTTCCCTACTACTTGGGTAAGCTAACTTTCGTTTCACCTATACCTACACCAACATCGCCAATCCCTTACTAACACCAATAACATTACCCTACCAATATCAATATTTTTTTACCAACCAACAAATTGCCTAACCACAACCAAATTGCCTGAATTCACCTCTCCCTGGTCCTAAGGGAGAACTACATCGGTCTGAGGCCCCTCCTTGCTTTGTGCAATGGGCTATGTAGGCAGCACTTAGGAGACATGGGGTCTCCCAAGGTTAGCTCGACCATCCCCTACCATAACATATCATGTGTGGTATATATAAATCTATTTGTGTATTTCTATTTGCTCACATTCATCTTTATCCTTTTTCAAAACAAAACATTCAAAACACAACCATTCTTATTATTATCATAACTCAAATCAACATACATATTTAGTTTTATTTAGATGTTAAACAAATACATCTTCTCTATCATCGACGCATGCAGGTCGGCATCCTTATTTATTCTTATACTTTTATGAAATTCACTTAGACCCTTGCCTCCTCCCGAATCAGGTGGTGATCGTGATCGTCGATGCCACTCACTTGGCCTCTCCATCCTCAAAGGTGCCACTGCTATTGGTTCCTCCCACTGATCCGCCAACATCTCCTGTAACATACGAATACGTCCTCTCGCGTGGAGGAATCTTGCCTCTAGTCTCTCCACTCGTGACTCTGCAACCGCTAACAATCCCGTTGTCTCATTCACCCGCGTTTGGAGCTGATGAACTAAACCCTATGCAGATGATCTCTCTCCGCTGTAATCACAGCTATGTCAGGATGATCACGTACACCTCGCAGCTCTGCTACCCACCATAATCTATAGGCCTCTGTCGCTCCTGCATCCATTACCCTGCGATCGGCTGCTATCTCCTCTGGCCCTTCTGGAGGTGTTGGCCGGGGAGGTGAGAATGCTGCCTCGGCGTCGATCCTCATGTATGGTCTATAAGCCATAGGTATATCCTGAACAAATCCAAATTGTCACCGCACGCGATCTAGAGGAATCCTCTCGTACTCACCTGGCCTGTGCCCTGCGATCCACCTCAATCACTCTACACCCCTCAACTCCTCAGCTATGTGCTCCGTCACCATATAGTTCCCGTAAGGTCTCCAACAAATATCTGCAATCATCACCATCTCCCATACCTACCTATAATACTCGATGTCATCTATCACGGCCTGGGATCTCGCCTCTTGTTCTGTCTGGACCCATCGTCTGAATCCCAACCTCTGCACTCCTGTCTCTCCCGACTGGATGGGTCGGCCTATCGGTCGCACACAAACAATGTGCTCATAGGCCCAACAATGTAATAAGTATGAACAATCCAGTGTCATCCTGTGTTTTCACCTGCAGGCCCATAAACCCCTGTATAACTCCACCAGATATGTGGGTGCCCATGTGAAAGTCACGCTCCTTTCTATCATTTCCCAAATAACACTCATCAATGCTTTTGGAAATCTTCCCCCCTCCACCCTCGGTAATGCATAATACCCCACCGCTATCATTAATACCACTGCCAACCTTGTTTCCTCAGGGTGTGTTGCATACATTGTACCATAAGTGAATGTCAAACCTCGTTGTGTCAAATCTCGCAGCTGAACCAAATACTGCTGTTATCGCTCCCCGCCCCGTGCTAGGCAATGCCTGATACACTGGTCTTCCTATAATTGGGAGCCTCAAAATTCTAAACACATCTTCCAATGTCACACTGTCATCTCCCCTGTTGGCAGATAGAAGGTATTCTTTTCCGGATTCCACCTCTCAATCAACGCCTGCAACATAGCATGATTGCGTGCGATTCGTGAATAATAGCAGATTCCACTTAACCCCACACGGTTTATCAATGCCCATTCAGCTGGTGTTACATCCGCTCGGATTCGTGACAACAAAGCTGGCACACTATCATTCATCCTCAACCCTGCCTCTGCCTGCATACATCAAAACGACACACAACCATTCAATAAATCAAATCCCCAAGTGTTTTTTCTCACATTCTAGAAATTCCTACAGTAACCGGTATCGGTTATAGATAACCGATACCGGTTTACTAACCGATACTCTCTAAATGATATCGGTCACTGTCAATCCTATACAGCCTACTTAAAACCACCACCTACGATAATTATTTTGCTCGTTTACTCCTCTCTCTACCTATAAACATATGTGAACACCCTGCTTACCTACCCCATAACACTCACTCTATCCCAAACCCTTGCCTATCACCTTTTTTTCTCATCTCTACCCTCTTACCTTTTCTCAGCCTATTCATCAAAACATGCAAGAATTAAAATACAACCAAACAGTTTACCTCTCGGGATGCAGCAGCTTGGGGTGGAACTTGTCTTCCCTCTCATCCCTGCCTGTTGGATGTTTCTCCTCGTCCAGCCATGTTCATCACCCTCTTCAAATATAACTTGCCTTTCTACCTTCTTAATCTCAGCCCACACTCACTTTACCTGTCTCTTTCCTCCTTATCACTCAATTCTTTCATGCAATTACCTGTATCAGTCGTCAAACAGCGTCGCATTCACGTATTTAACTTGTTGCATGACTCTAAAAATAAGAACTCTAAAAATAAGAACTTAAGTTGCCGCCCAAGCTTTTCTATTTTTAGAAAATCTCGTTTTGGAATAACCGGTATCGGTTACCTAACCGATATCGGTCCTTAATCTACCGACGTCGGTTACGTAACCGATATCGGTCACATGTCTCGTTTTTCTTAAACCTGGGCCTTTTCTTTATTTTTTGCAAATTTTTGTGGCGCCCACCTCTTTTTCCTACATAACGACACCATTATCAATATTTGTCATCAAAATCACATCAATATATCATCACAATTTCATCAACATCATCTATCTACAATAAAACAACCATCAACACAAAATACGTATGACATTTCAATATCTACATCAAACCCATCAGTATATACACCATTTGGATCTAACTCATCATCTATACACATTAAATTTCAAAAACCATCGACAAAACACATAAAACATTTTATACACACCATCTGGATCAAAATCATCATCTCTATATATATCAATGTTTCAAATATACAACTTGCCCTGCATGGGGCCTCTGTGATCTCAAAATAATACAAAGCCGGCACGCAGGCCGCTATCACTGTCACAATCTCGACTCGGCTCATAGGCCGGTCTCTCATGTCAAAAATATACTCGGCTCGCAGGCCGGTATCAACTATACTACCTGTACTCGGCTCGCAGGCCGGTATATACAACAAGAATGAATAAATGAATCATATGTGGGCACGCAGGCCTCTATATACATACCCGGTTCGCAGACCGGTGTCTATATCCAAAATCCAAAAACCCCTCTCTACTCTAGGGATATCTCAGCTCTCCCCACCACCCTCAGCCCCTCTCCCTGCTGGTCCCTGTGCTGGCTCTCGCCTCCTCCCTGTCACCGACCCACCGGCTGTGGCTGCACCCCCCGGGATCTCTGGCTCGAGAGGTCTCGGCTCGGTGCGCCGCATATGGCTGATAGTCAGCCCCGGTACCATCAAGGACATCCTGATAATACCGGGCCTCTGCTCTCACCTCCATATAACGGGCCCGTGCCACCATGGCTGCTGGGGCTGGTCCCCCGACTCCTAATAGCAGTGGCCCCTGCCCTGCCGGTACACCCTGTGCTGTGGTGGCACTGCACTGTGCTGTGTGTGGGTGCATACATGTGTGCACTGGTGCTGTGGCTGTGTGCATGTGCTGCTGGCTGGGTACTTTTGGTGCTTGGGCTAAGTGCTGAGCTGTGCTGGGCTAACTGCCCCTGTAATACCCCGATCTGTGCCTGTGCAGTAGCAAGCTGCCCCTGTAATAACTGCACCTATCCTAGGAGGTGGTCCCTCTCTTCTGTAACAGCCGCCAAATCTGGCTGTGCGGGCTGTGCTATCCTAGCTGCTCTCTGACCTACCCACCAAACCAAAAAAGCACCTGTCACTCCGGCATCATCCACTGTATCGTCCGCCGTCTCTCTGCTACCCAATCTGGGTCCACGGGCTGTGGTGCAGGCAGTGGGGCCTCTACATCATCCCTCCGGTACTGAGGGAAGGGAGGTGGCTCATCCTGTCTGCAGCCCCAACTATCGTCGTACCCTCTCTAGGGGTATCCGCTCATGCTCTCCAGGCCTCCGTCCTACTATCCAGAAAGTATACTGGATCCAGCGCATCTGTGCTCGGGCTCCTCCTCGGGGCTGATGGCCTCTGTAGGGCCTCCATACAATGTCCAGTGTGGTCAAGCCCTCTAGCATATGACGGTAGTAAGCTACATCCCATCCTGCGAGCACTGCTCGTGGCTGGCCCACGACCCCCAACCACCTCTGAAAGCCATACCTATATATAACTTTGTGGCCACACAGACTCTTTGGGGCAGCCCTACTGGTCATATACATATGATGTGCTCATATGCCCAGCAGTGTAACAAAAATGTGGAGCAAATCCCAAATCGCCTCATCCGGTGATAACCCCACAGCTCTCTGTATAGCTGCACCAGATATACTGGTGCCCAGGCATAACACGTATGCTCCTCCACCATCTCATGCAACACTCCCCATCAAAGCCCGTGGGAAGCGGCCTCCCTCTGAGTCCGGGAGGGTGAAGCATGTGATGCCTATCATCATCAACACGGCAAGCCGTGTCTCATGTCGTGGGCGCGATACATATCGCCATAGGCAATGCTCACGCTGTGATAAGTCAATAATGCGGCTGCATCCCCAAATACCTGAAGAATGTTGTCCATAGCCATCTCTCGCATCTACCTAGAATACTGCCTCCCCTACGATCGGCAGTCTCAGGATGTGATACACATCCTCCAGGGTAATAGTCATCTCTCCAGTAGGGAGATGGAAAACATTGGTCACCGGATCCCATCTCTCGATGAGGGCAACCATAAGGCTGTGGTCCCTATCCACAACCCTATACCACTGGACTCCACCGAGTCCCACCTCACGCATAATGGCCCACTGCACTGCGGACACATGTGGCCGCATCCATCTCAATAGCGGGGGCATCCGATCCCGCATCGTAAGCTGCTGACGTGCCTGCAAAAACAACCCACTTCATTAGACCTACCCTTTACAAAAACAACTACCTTTAACCCTCTATACCCCCTTTTACCCTCCCGACCACACCCCGACTCTATAACACACATCTACACCCACTTACCTTACCCTAAAACATCTTCCCTTTCCTTATCTCACAACCAACCAACCAATCACCCCAATCTACTCTAGCCATCTATCTATGCCCCTACCAATTTACACCTCCTAATTCATACCCAACACCTAATCTATCCTACCCAAACCAACCACACAACCACACCATTTCCCCACCCCCGATCACCTTTCCTATTGACTCTACCCCTCCCCCTTCACCCCCAAACACAAAAAAACCAACCAATAACAACAAAAACAAACAACAATAAACAAAACAAACAAAAACAAAAAAAAAAACAACAAAATCAACCAAAAACACAAACAAACAACAACAAAACCAACCAACAATACAAACAAACAACAACAAAACCAACCAACACCAAAACAACAAACAACCAAGACAAACTTACCTACTATAGACTTGCACGGTCACCCTCGCCACGGTCACATACCCTACCGACATCCGGTCTACCACAAAAGCAATTTGCCTAAAATTTAGTGACCGATGCCGGTCGCTAGTGACCGACATCATCGTCACTTCCTAATCGCGGCCGAACCCAAAACGGCCCGCAAAACACATTTTTGCCTATTTCTACCCTTTTACCCATTGAAAAACCCTAAAAACCTACCCACCCTGCCGCCTTGACCTAACTAACCTACCTACCCACTCCATTTTTCAAATTACCTCAATTTATTCATTATTTTATTAAAATTTTGGATTCCTACCCAAAACCACATCTAGGTTAAACTCATTAAATTCACAAAGGTAAGAGCTCAGAGCCTACCGGTATGACTACACGTCGTCGTGGTGGGATAGGTGGTGGTGGTCCAGCTGGTCCAGCACCTCCTGCTCCTCCTGGCTGTGCCATGGCTCCAAATCTCCTCAGCTGGGTTCTCCACCAATCAAATTCTACCTCCTACTCACTGGGGTCTACCAACCACTCACTTCTCCACTCAAATAATGCCACCTCAGCCGAAAAACTCAACAATATCACTAAAACACCTCAGACAACTAAATTTGGTTTTCAAATTGACAATGTGACAATGACAGGCCGTATTTTTCTTTTTATAGGTTTTTGACCTATAACCGATATCGGTTATATTGTGCCCTAAAAATACCGATATCGGTCATCTAGCCGATACCGGTCATAGCTAACCGATATCGGTTTAATCCCTATTTTACCACAATTTCTGCCCTTATTCACCAATCTCCCTTTCTCACCACATCGCCTATACCCTCCTTTGCTAAATAGCCTTTTTTGACTTCATTGGCCACATTCACGGCCGCACCCAACCAACCAGGCCCGACCCAAGGCCGCAACCAACCATTTGGCCCGACCCAAGGCCAACCAACCATTTGGCCCGACCCAAGGCCGCAACCAACCAATCAGGCCCGACCCAAGGCCGCAACCAACCATTTGGCCCGACCCAAGGCCGCAACCAACCAATCGGCCCGACCCAAGGCAGCAACCAACCAATCAGGCCCGACCCAAGGCCGCAACCAACCATTTGGCCCAACCCAAGGCCGCAACCAACCAATCAGGCCTGACCCAAGGCCGCAACCAACCATTTGGCTCAACCCAAGGCCGTAACCACCCATTTGTCCTGACCCAAGGCCACAACCAACCAATCAGGCCCGACCCAAGGCCGCACAACCAACCATTTGGCCCGACCCAAGGCTGCAACCAACCAATCAGGCCCGACCCAAGGCCGCAACCAACCAATCAGGCCCAACCTAAGGCCGCACCACTTAAATACCTCACCCAAAACCCGCAAATTACAATTTTATCCACCCATCATGTAGCTTTTTGTTCAATCGAGCTCACCTATTCGTGTTTTAGCATGATTAGGGTACTTGACTTGATCAGTCGACCAACTTTGCCTAGACCGAGACCGTGACGTTTATCTCGACCAAACCAACCATTTGGTACTGCCGAACATACCTAAACGTTCTTGTACCTTACCCGTTATATCCCCTGGAGCTACTTCCTATGCCTTGGATACCAGGATTATATCACCCTTGTTTGGATAAACTATCGACCTTTGCCTATGAATTGCTTGTTTGCTCTTCAAATCATGTACCCTGGTCGCACTACTGCATTTCAACGTGCGTCTGCTTCCTTGAACTTACCCCACCATCTTACCATCATCTCAACACCATTTACCCTTTATCAACCCTATCCCTGATTTCACGTTACCTCAATCTATGATAGATTTGAGGGGGATTACCTATACCCTTAACAGGAGTAACCACTTCTTATTATTGTCAGTGCAGCTTTACAAGACAAGCTACATGACAACAAGGGGCTAATGTAGACACCAAATTTGTGTCTTACGACCCCCGTGCCCCGCATCTCATTTCGCAACCTAGCCTCATCACCTAAACCTTACACAATTATTTATTAATTACCTTATAATTAATAAATCCACATCTCCAAACCTGCCACCTCATTTCACCACCTCATCATGACCTAGTCCTAACCCTAAACTAACCTAATTAAGACCTATAACTTGGTCTACATCCACACCCATGACTAATTACTCCTCACCCACACCAAAATCAACCTAATAATGACTTGACCAAGCCCACAACTAATTCCTCGGGAGAAAAGGAGGGAAAGTTGGCTATTTTACTAAAAATAGCTCACTTTGACTTAACCGATATCGGTTCCTACTCGACCGCCGTCGGTTACGTAACCGCCATCGGTTCCCTGTAAATGACCTCCCCCAACCAAAAACAAAGGATCGGAACCTAGGAATTGATTGGAAGGATCGGGAATTCACTTGGCCGAGCAGAGACAAGTGAAGGAAAGAGAGGAGTTTGCAGAGAAGGACATCAAGCCCAAGACTGCAACTGAGTAACCGAGCCTAGTGACACTCATCCAAGCATTGGGAGAGAAGATAGCTCATCTTTGATTGTCCGATCATCCTACCTGAGCCCTGCCTTCGTTATCACAGTCTTTAGACCTGATATCTCCATCAGGAATTAGTAAGTAGTATCTTGTATGTTCTTTTAATAACATTTCTTGGACTTCTGAATCACAACAATTCTAAGTCTATTCCTAGATCTACTACCCGGTAACACCCTCCATCTAACTGTCATTCCTCTACCCCTACATTTCCCCAAGAATAGCCCCCATACTCTCTGAGTCTTCTCCATCACCCCATTACCTATCCCCAATCATTTACTAGCCTTATAAACACCATAGCCACCTTATAGCCACCTTATAGCCAACCTTCACTAAAATCCCCTAAACCACTGCCCCTACCGATATCGGTTATCAGAAACTCCGGTACCGGTGACAGTGACCGGCATCGGTCACTGTGATTCAAAACCAAAATGAGCCCTTTCCTCTATTGTTTTAACAAGGTAATTAAATTGTAATTTTGCAATAATTTGTGTTAATTCATATTAGCAGGGGAATTGACCACCTTCGAAAGGAAGTCTAATATTTCCTGGGCCCAAGGCAGTTCCCTCATTTATTGTCTAATTAGAATCTGGTGGTCTTGTATTCTTACTTGCAAGTAGTCCTTCCCGGAATTAAATGAGATCAACTTGTACATCTCTTGTGCACATGTTTCTCATAGAAGTAGATGAAAATTTATTGATATAAATACTAAACCTAGATGAAACTTGAAGGAATGAATGAGAATGAGTTTCGTGTTCTTGTCCTACATAAGACACCGAGAAAAAAACTCCACCTCTACAAAATTACAAGATGTGAGCTTGTTAACATTACATGAGATGACCTCCTTCCTTACTCATAGAGAATCCTTATCATCATACTCATAATGTCCATCCTATTGATGAATTGAATTGTAATTAATCTCTTGATCCTATTCAACTTCTTTTTTAGCCTTACAATGTTCCCGAATTTCACCGATGTGCCTTGAATTGATCTATCTCAGTCCTTGACATAATTGTGATGAAAATGATGCTCCAGGACCCTTTTGAAGGGTGTATTTAATTTTTTGAGCTATGAAATAACTATAAAACCATGAAATTATGGGAAATGGTAGCTAGATGTGTGAAAACCTAGCCAAAAACAATGTTCTACACTGAAAATTAAAACTTTCTATTTTTGGCAGGTGGGACCAGGAGCTACTATTTTGGGAAATTTTTATTTTTATCAAATTTTCTCTTTTTAATATCCTACCATACTTATATTACCTCAATTTATGATTCTTTACCATTTTTAGGAAGTTTCTATTTTTAACAGTTACTTTTTCTCAAGTCGCTTATTTTAGAAAAATTACCTATTTTGCCTTGTTGTTCCTCATTATTTTTGGATGTTCTGAGTGATAGGAGATTGAAATTTTGATAGGTTTAATGTTTTTATCATGTGAGTGTATATAACATATTCTACTTTTATTAACCGGTTAAACTAGTTTCCTTTTGCAATAAAAACATCATTGTTGGATTCGGCCCTACATTGGGATCTCGTGCTCTAATTTTCATTATGATCCTTTAGCTAGAACTCTTAAAAATTGAAAAGGAAAATTTTGGGATGGATGGTTTCAGGTTTGATGCTATGTTATGGAATCCATTAATGTGATGATTTAAGCTTTATTTATCATGAAGGCTCTTTGAGAGGAGAGTCTTCATCAAAACTAGGGTGTAATCAATTTTACTGTTAACAAATGAGAAAATCTTCATTTTTAAAATCATGGCTTGTGTAGAACGTTTTTATAAACATGGATTTTGTTTTAATATTTCATTTGGATGTTTTTTAGGTGCATAAATTGAGGATGGATGAACAATGTAGAGGATATAGCTTTAAAATGAGTCTCATTTTGTTTTCTTGTCTTCTAGCTAATCGTAGTTTAATAAGGGGTGAGAAAAGGTTGAGTATGGTTAAAAATAGGGTTTGATGTATTTCTTGTGGGAAATTTTTTTTTCCCTATGTTCCCTTATAGAAAGAGACAAGAGGGACACAAAAATTTAATTTTAGAAAGATGTCGACACTTTTCATCTTGTGATGCAATGTGAGGAAGATTGGAAAAACAACTGAAGCACCTGGGAGTTGAGTGACGACCGAATGAAGAACATTGGAAGGGGATTGATAATGGGAACTTTTTTTTTCCCCTCTACCCCTTTGAAAAATTTATAAGATGGAAAATTAATTTTTTTGAGAAATATTGTGATGCTTCGCATGATCTCGGTGTAAGCTTGGAAAAATGAGCTTAGTCGGTTAAGCACTTTGTCAGGATGAGGAGGGTTGCATGAGGGACCAGGGAGGTGGATTCCACTTGGTAAAAAAAAAATTCCCCTTTTTCCCCATGGGAAATAGACAAGGGGACATAAAATTTCACCATGGAGCAAGAAGCTAACATGTGGTACTTCAAAATCTAGCTAAGTATGTGAAACACACCATGCATGAGAGAGGACCAAAAACACGATTCGTAGAGCTTGGAGATGTTTTCGACATGAAATTTAATATGATTTTGACTCCAAAGAACATTAAAATATCAATGGAATAGTTTTATGAATTTGATTAAGCTTTCATATTAAAAAAATGGATCCTTTTTATTTTGAATAACATGGTGTACCTATAAAGATTGAGCTACCTCACAAAGTGCTTAGGTCTTGTAACAACCCCGATGATTCCACCATGTAGAGAATTATTTCAGATCTATAATCCCTATTTTTTTCTTCTAACTTATTACATAGCTCATGGAATAATATGGAGAAGTTCATGTTCAAATTTTGAGCGCTCTCCCATTTACACACGAAAAACTTGGTTTTGCACAATCTTTCCCTAAACCACCAAATATTCTCTCGAACATTCATAAATAACTTGAAAAAACTTATTAGGTCTCTTATACCACATATAGATGATTATTATCCTTTATAACCTTCCCGATGATTCACACCGCCTTAAAACGGCCAAAATAGGTCTTTCTAAGCGTGCCAAAGAACTAGTCTTTAGTTGTAATTTATCGATGAAATAATTGATCTTGTAACATAATTTAAAACAATTAAAATTTATTATTAAATATATTGGGAGGACCTTCCGAGTTGGTATGGTCATGAAATGGAAGATAAATTGACCAGGAGAGGGCTTTGTGAAGATTTAGGAGAAAATTTTAACATTTGGCTTAGTTGTCATGACACAACTTTTGAATTTCTAGGCTTGTAAAAATGCATGAAAAAGTTGGCTCTAACTCGAGAACATAATACTGTAAATTTAAATAGATCCTTAGAACTCTTGGGTGAGAAGATCAATTCCTTGTTCAAAATTCCTAATAGAGTCAATCCTTACTACACCGAACAATAAGAAAATCCACATAAACAAGAACAACAAGAATGAATGAAAAAAATAAAGGGAAACACACTAAAAGAAGAGAAAAGAAAACTAAATCAATTATTTACATGTGGGGAGAACTTGCTTTCATTGAAGCACCAATTCAAATGGAGTGCTTACCCATATATAGGTATCACATAATTCCTTTCTTTCGCAATCCATTGATAGGATCGCTGAAATATTATCCTTTTTCTTAATTTATTAAGTTCTCTCACATGGATTTTATTACAAATTATGACCCACCTTGTCATTTTATTTCCATTTTTTCTTTGGAACCTTATTTATATCTTTTCAATGATTCACAAGTTCATTCCAATCACTGATTCTCCTTCATTGTTGTGAAGATGAGTTTTGATCATACTCAACTTATCATTTTCAAACCAAGGCCTATGTAATTTTATAGGAATTTGTTCTATATTTTCATATACTTCATGAAAATTGTCTTCATAAATTGATTTTCGAAGATGTTTTGGAAGCTTCAACATTATCACTAGCCTCTTGATCTTCCATGTTTCTCAATTGGTTCAAGAAATCTTCTTTCATATACTCTGGTTCTTTCTTAACATACTTCCCTATATAGTGTGGCATGTATATTAATTCATTATCTTGGAAAGAGAATGAGCTCAAGGTTGGGCATGCAACATGGAAACCATCATATTCTCCATCTTATTCATTTTGAGCTTTGAAGTCTGTATTCATAGTGAAAGCACCTTTTCTTTGAGTGGAGTTGATCTTGAAAGATGTAAGCATGCTCTTATCCATAAATTCCTTGTTGAGAAGGTTTTCATTTTTAACAAAATAAACCTTGAGATCAAACATCATTCCATCTATCCATTCTTTGTTTATAATGTCTCTATCTACTCGAAAGGGGAATGCGTACAAAATTTGAGCTGAAATAGCTAAATTGCCATTTTCCCAATCTTGACCACTAAGAACTAGGGAGTCCTTTTTACTAAGAAATTATGTAGAACAGGATGAAATCCTGTAAATTATATTAACAAACAGAATGGAAATACAATAGAGAAGGCTACAATATTTATAAATCTTGGATAGTCCGGATACAAACAGATATGGATGTTACACAGGAACACTGTAAGTGAATAAAAACAATAATATTTTTAAAACAATATAACAACACCCATAGTGTTTTGAATACAAATAATAAGATGGTTATGATTAAATATCACCATATAAACAATAAATAAAAACACTCATCAACATTCAATACATAATTAATATAGGTAAATAATAATTAACCTAACATTCTCCCCCTTAATTTTTCATTGCCTCAAGGGATGAGGAGAGGAACTCTCTAAACAACTCGAACTTGTCACATGCAAGTGACTATGTGAAGATATATGCCCGTTGTTCAATTTGTTGGAAAAAATTGGCTCTAGATTTTTTGCCTCAACACATGTTTGTGTATGAAATGAACATGTACTTTAATATGTTTTGTTCTTTCATGAAATACTGGATTGTGAATAATTTTAAGAATACCTTCATTTTCAACATACATGGTGGTCAGGTTTTCCTATGGTATTCCAAGTCCTTCGAGTATGTGACATATCCAAACCACTTCACAAACAAATTCTCCCGCAAAACGATACTTGGCTTTTATGGAAGAATGAGAAATAAAGTGTTTTTTCTTACTTCCCCATGATATTGGTCTAGATCCCATAAAGAAAAAAAATCCTGAAGTGGATTTTCTATCATTAATGTTGCATGTATGATCTAAATTCAAATATCCTGACAAGAAGAAGTTTTCATTCTTCTTATATGCTAGACCAAGATCCACCGATCCTTTCGATATCTCAAAATACACCTTGCTACCTTCCAATGACAAACTTTGGGTTCCTGCATGAACCTTAATAGATAGCTTACTACAAAGTTGATATCTGGTCTAGTGTAGGTCAGGTAAATGAGACTCCCAATCAATTATCGATAGAGTGTCACTTACCTCAGGAGTTGGATCTGAACAAGATAACTACAATTTGTTCTCCATAGGTGTAGAAATTGGTGTGTAATCCATCATCCTAAATTTCTCGAGTGATTTCTTGGTATATTTCATCTAAGAAACAAAGATTTGATTCTCTTTCTTCCATAATTCCAATCCAAGACAATAATGCATCAGCCCGAGATCTGTCATGTTGAACGATCGATTAAGATATTTCTTCATTGCATCGATCATCCTCACTGAACTTCCAGTGATGAATAAATTGTCAACATAGAAAATGACAATCACAATCTCACCCCCTTGATTTTTGAGGTAAAGATTGGGATCATATGGATTTATAACAAATCCATGTTGTATGAGATTCTCATCAATTTTGATGTACCATGCCCAGGGTTCCTATTTGAGGCCATACAGAGATTTCTTGAGTATGCATACCTTTGCTTCTTGACCAGGTACTACATATCCCTTAGGTTGAGTCATGTAGACTTCTTCTTGTAAATATCCATTCAGAAGGCACTTTTTACATCCATCTGATGGACTTTCCAACCAAACTGTGCAGCTAGAGAAAATATCATCTTGGTCATCTTGATCTTAGCTATGGGATCAAATGTCTCCTCGTAGTCAATGTCTTTTTTGTGCATACCCATTTGCTACAAGTATTGCTTTATACTTGTCCACTGTCCCATCTACATCAAATGGGTTTATTCCTCGTGGAAGATCGACAAGTTTGCCTAGTTTTATTTTTCATTACTTGATTGATACTCGTTGTCCATGGCATCTTTCCAAGCTTTTGATATACGGATTCTTGGACTATAAAGGGATCATTAGACTCAATAACTCTACTCATTAAATAAAATTTAACTTCTTCTCTTGTTTTACTTTGAGTCTGTGGCCCAGGGTGGATGTATCTAGTGGAGCATCCATTCTTGTATCTCATAATGTGCTTGTACACCACTTGGGCATACACTGCGAACTATTTCCATGGCTTGTTGTTCTATCGGATCATTACCATCATCACCTTCATCATATGTCGGAACATCATCTTCAATGTTTACAACTGGTGAAGAATCTACATCAAGTGATTTTGAAGGATGAGACTCTACTTCCTTATTCTCAAAAAACTCAACATCTCTACTTGGTGTAGACTTTTCTAGTCTTTGGATCCATCAATGTACCCAAGAGTCTCTTCACCGTATGTAATGAATATGAGTTTATGTGAATTCATGTCCAATTTATTTATGTTTTTCTTGGGTATGTGCATACTTTCTTTGCACCTGAATACTCTAAGGTGTGCAATAGATTGTTTCCACTTTGACCATGCTTCTTGTGGTGTTTCTCTATCAAGAGCAACTTATGGGAACTCTAGTTCAACAAATACACTATTGTCTTTACTTCTTCTACCCAGGATGTCTTTGCAAGTCTAGATTCATCGATCATGCATCACACCATTTCCATGATAGTATGATTTATTCTCTCAACAACACCATTCTATTGCGGTGTGTGTGGAGGAGGCATTTGTCGACAAATCCCATGAGTTTGTAGGTAGTCTTTGAACTCATTATTGGTGAATTTCCCCCTCAATCTGAGTGAAGAGTTCTAATGTGATGACCAATTTCATTCTCAACTACTACTTTGAACTTCTTGAAAGTTTCAAAAGCTTCACTTTTCTTACGAAGACAAAAAATCCACATTTTTCTTGAATAGTCGTCAACACATAACATGAAGTACTGAAATGCATAATGAATCAGTTGCATCAGAATGCAAAGATCGGTATGAACTAAATCAAGATTATCATGAGCTTGATATGTACTCTTCTGGAATGAAGCTATTTGTTTTTTTCCTACTAGGTAGTGAGGACACTTGTCTGTATCCTTCTAAAGATATGGTATCCCATGTACCATATTGTGTCGGCGTAGTGTCTCGAGATACTTGAAACTAACATGACCAATTGTTTGATGCCACAACTATGCCAAGGTAGAGTTCTTAGCTTCAAGTGCCTGATCATCTCTGTGGACAAAATCAAGCTGGAACATGCATCCCACATTGGAGGATTTTGTAACTATTTTTGAGCCTCATGATTTGTCTCAAATGAAACACATTTTCTTGTCGAATGACTATCAAAGTCAATTTTTAAGTTGTGATCTAGGAGTTGACTACTGAAAATAGATTCTTTGTCAACCTAGTGACATATAAGACCTCTAATAGTCTGTAGTTGCATGAACCAAGGGGTAGAGAAATGTTCCCAATCCCTTGAACTGTATATGAAGAATCTTCTCCCAAAAAACATGATTTTTGATGGCGTGTCCCTCATTGAAGTAAACTAGTCTCTATGGATGGTCATGTGTTGAGTGGCTACCGAATCAACATACCGGACATCACTAGATGACGTGGATGGTTGTTGATCATTCGGACCCTAGAACTTAGTAAATAAAATATAGAAGGTTCTTACGGGAGAGAAGAACACATTCAAAGGCATAGACGTATCGAAAGGCTCATGCACAAAGAACAAAACAAAGGTTCGGGACTTAAACATTTTCATGTCAAGGATCTATTTTTTGAGATAGCGTTTGGAACACTCAAACCAATTGGAGACCCACGCTTCACATATTGGCTATTTTTGGAGGATTGGCTATGAATTGGTTTGCATGGACACAAGCCGGAAATATATCTAATACTATCAGTTAACTACCAGTAGTCTATTTTTAGTGCACTTACATGTGTGTCTATTTTTGTAAAGGCACATGGCTAGTAATAGCATGTGACCTATTTTGGAAATAGATAAGCGGTGAAGGGAAAGTCCCCACCCTTATAAGTATGTATTAAATGTGTAGTAGATATATATATATATAGAGAGAGAGAGATGTAGAGAGGGGTAGATATATGCATACACAAAGAGATTATGCTACTAAATCAGTTACATGCATACTACTATTATTGTAATGAAGCTTCTGTATACTTATTGCATTTAATATAATGGAGGATATTGGTTGAATCTAAGTGTTAGTTTTGTGTGTATCTGAATATAGTATGTTTTTATCTCATCATTGTTAATACTAAATTTTATTCTCCCTTAGAGATAGATCTAGCATACTCGTAAAATGATGTGTTAATAATGGAACTAATGTGTTAAGTCTTCATCATGCTAACATCGTGCAAAAATAACCCTAAAGAGGGACTGATACCTTTGTGTGCTTTAGGTGAGCTATTAGTCTAGGCTGAGTGATGTTCCACTATGTCTAGGGTCTTGTTGGACTTGTATTCTTGAATTCTATGTTGTAACATTGGTTCCGTTCTGAGACCTCTTTTTCAGTTGTTTTCAAAATGGTTCATGATTAAGACATACCGATTGACCTTAGCAACTATTGAAGAATGTTTACACAATCTAGAAGAAGAATACACACAATGATTCAAAACTGGATATGAGTTTAACGCACGTGTGTGGGTGGAACATAATCTATATGACAGTTTATATGAGAGCTTTTTCACTATCTTTCTAGTAGAATTGTACGAGTGGTTGATTGCTTATGCATCTAAGAGGAATTGGAGGTATCGCACACTTGTCTGGATGCAGGAATAATTCCAGGCCCTTTATGATGCTGATCTGATTTGGACTCGAGCTGTGGATACATGGTTTCATGGTGTCTTGAACATTTATATCTTGGAATACTCAATTTCCACTTATTCATGTCCAGAGGTAGCTGAATTCTAGTTCTTACGACATCCAAGGGGAGATTACTTGCAAGCATTCCATTGGCAATCAAGATCTTGATAAGAATCGTGAATCTAGAGAGTAAACCGATGGATAACTAAATCCCACCACACACAGGGGTAGGAGCAATTTTGGTGAAAGATGGCAGACCTAGTAATAGAAAGGAAGAGAGAGGAAAGGCATATTAAGTATAATGAGGTGCATGAGAAGGATATAGAGAAGCAACGTAAAATTACAAAAAGTATGGCATTGAGGAGAGAGATGGTTTGTGAAAGATTTGAATCTCATGTAGAAGACGTGGAGTTAGAGTATCAGGAACTCCCCATCTTGGAAAGCATGACAGGGATCCTTCCTCAACCTCATGTAGAAGTGCACCAAAAAATACTACCTGGGCCGTGGGCTCACGTCGAATCAACTTGGTAACCTTTCCCTTGTGTTTAGTTTTTCAACATCTAGTACAACAAGTAATCAATAAGCTAGTTCAAGTAGTGGGAGAGTAGGAGCGAGTCTTATAAGAAGCATAACAATGGTAACATAAATGACTTCGTTGTTATATGGGAGTACCTTTTGGGTGTATCATTAGCACAGAATACAAGCGCACCAATTTTTGGATTAACATTTGGGGAGTAGTAACGCTTCACAGACTATTAGGATAGATTTCGGTTATACTATTGGGACGTATGGAAGTACATCTTCTGGTCCAACCCAGCTACAAGTTTGGGATCAAGAGGCATAGGTAGCTCTGGTTCAGGTGGATTTGGAGGTTTTGGAGGCAGGGGAAACACAGGAGGTTTTGGATCAGGTGGGAAAGGTCTACACCAACCCCAAAATATTTACATGGAAATGTCTCTTTGTCTTCCAAAGTATAGGGGCATAGAAGATGCTACTAAACATGTACATATGTGTGAAAATTATGGTATGCAAAAGGAATCACGGCCTCGAGTGTAGGGAAAGCCAATTTGCTACTACGTTACAGGGCACACACACAAATGCTGAGCAGAAAGTTTGACACCGATCGACTTGTGTAGATTATACAGCTTCAAAGGATGCATTCCTTAAAGATTTTAATATCCATGAGTTTGAGCAGATGATTATAAGTTCCCATAAGGATATTAAGTAAGGAACTAATGAAAGTGTTGGGGATTATGATGCATGGTTTAAAATGCTATTATCAAAGCTTTCTTATGACATACACACAAGCCATCATGCACAATGGTTCATTGGGGGCTTGATTACCCCTTTTAGGAGGGAATTATCACATAATACATACACTAATCCACGCAAAGCATTTGAAGCAACCTTGCATGCTGAAGTAGTTGGAAGCATAGATACTGGGGTGAGCCCATCTTTAGAAGCACAAATAGAAGCCATGGAAAAATAGTTGGATAAAATATCAACAAATTTAGCACATGAGACACACACAAGGATTTGGTGCACAGATTATGAAGTAGAAGGTCACACAAAGGATAGTTTTCCTCACAGAACAATATGCTCATTGCTGATGGATTGTGAAATATGCCATTTAAACCATGATGCTAGTTGCTGCCCATTATTACAATGCACGATAAGGAAGAATGTTTCAAGCTACTTTAAAATATACAAGTCCATGACTTATGACATAGAAGGTTGTCAGCTGATTAGACAGATCCATGATGCTATAGATATTAGTGTATGACAAACAAGAGTTTTAGATAAATCTAAGGGAAATAATGAACATCAGGACCGGGATCATAATCAAGCATGCCATGATCGAAATGAAGGGCATTTTGAAGGTGGTCATGGTAGAGGTCGAGGATAGTACAAAGTGGATTCGTAAGACAAGGTGGTGGTGGTGGAAGAAGTGAGTTCCCTTGCGAACATGTTATACATGCGGATCTCCTAACCACTACAGGAACAAATATCCTTAGAATATTACATGTTCTTTCTATGGAAAGAACCATAGGTATGAGGAGTTCCCAGACTTATACGAAAATCTGAGTAATCAACATAAATAAGAAAATAAAGGCACGGGATGGTTAGGATATAACGCATTGTTGAAAATCAATGGATGCCTAAGATGGAAGTAGAATCTGAGGCACTACAAGTGAAGATCATGACCCACGTTGAGGCGGCCTCTTCTAGGGAAGCATTGTAGTAGAAACCTACCGTCACTAAAGAATAAGTTCTTTATGCATGCTACCCAGATCCTGCCTATCACAAGGAGGTTTATCAGGAAACCGTGGAAGTTCTAAGGAATCTTCAAGGTGAGATACAATACTTAAAGGAGAAAATAAAGCATCAGAGATGGTCCAAACTGATATAGATGACTTAAGGGAAGTGTGTAAAATGTTGCGCTAAGAAAACATCATTCCATTGTTAGGGAGTTGGTTAAAAGGAAACACTCCATGCGCAAGTACTAAGACTGGATGATAGATCCTACATGCAAATCTTCCCCCTCATAGCCTAGATTATGACAAGGAAATCACTCTAAATGTTGTTGTGGATGGGTGGTTATTAAGTAATATATTGATTGATACAGAATGAAAGTCAATGTTCTTACCTTAGATGCATGGGTACAAATGGGAAGACCCCATTACAGCCATCCTCTAATGTATTATTCATGGCTAATCAGACCAAGTCAACTCCCATCGGAGTTTTGAAGGATGCATCCATTACCATAAAAGGATCCAAGTTTACTTGAGAATTTGAATTTTTAGCACTAATAGAGTCAGATAGCTTCCCAACTCTATTGGGGCATCCTTGGTGCTATGCAAATAATTTTGATCTTGGTTCAACAAGGCTCAGTATCAGTTTAAAATTAAAGAGGAAAGAGTTATTATCCCTTTAATAGATGGAAAATCTGTGCCCTATGTGGAGCCTTTAAGTGAAGAAGATCTTACTAGGATTTATGTATGCGCCATCCAAGATCCAGAGATAATTGAACCAACCAAAGAAGGAATAATTCAATGGGAGGATGCACAATCTATTAGCAATACTACAAGTGTTGCTTGTGATAATTAGGCTCACAAAACTTATGATTTAGTAGGGCATGAAGTAAAGAACATATTCCCTTGAGGCACAAAACCCCATTATGTCGGGAGGATCGGTAACAACTTGGTACCTTGTTACACAAGAGAAGGGGATCATATGGTATTCCTGCACGCCATGGAAGAATAGTGGATATACCCACGAAAAGAATAAATATGCTAGCATATACACTACGTGGGACAATAGCACACTAGTGGGTGGCCCACATGGACAATCTTATCGGATGGAATGAATTTGAGATTGCTCTTACTACTAGGTTCTTCAGGAGCAATGCACCTACACAAATTAGTACTTATTACGGTAATCAACCTGTTTAGCACCAAGTTCAAAAGTGTGAGAGACTCTAGATAGAAGGGCAAGAAGATTTACCACCTTCACTATGGGTGCACCATTTTTATTCCACTTTACAAGGATACGTGTGTGCTTGGTATGTATATATAGAACTCCTTAGAAAAATTGGAAATTGGCATAATTTAATCACAAGAATGGCTCGTAGATTTCAATTTTTCTCTACAAATCCTTCCGTGGAAGAAGAATTAAAAGTTATCCAGTCCTTAACTATGGGAGATAGTGCCAAGTCTCAAGAACTCCTTCAGAGTTATTAGGTAACGAAGACTCGTGGAGCACATCTTGATGAAGAACCAGAGGACGATGCAACATTACTTCAACGTGTTTTCATTAAGAGAGAGAAAGAAAACATGGTCTACTTAGTAGATGAAAAATAAATAGATAATCTAGATGTAAACCATTTGACAGGAGGCATGAGGTATTAGATAGTGTGATAAGGCCACATGCACCCATCATGAACCTATGAAGACAAAGCGGGTGAATATTGGAACAGATATACTAAGCATAAGGAAGACATAATTAGAGACTATTGGTTAGAGTCCAAGTGGCAAAATCATAGAGTTACTAAGGGATTACCGAGACTTAATTCTAGGGGTACCATGAACTTAAAGGTGTGCATGAATCATTAGGGGAGATGAAGATAAATCTTAAAGAGGGTGTGTGCCCTGTTGAAAAGAGACCTTACATAATTAACCCCAATTTGCAAATAAAGGTGAAAGAAGAGATTGATAACATGTTGAAGTCTGGGATTATCAAGCCCCTTGATGAGTCAGAATGGGTTAGTCCAATGGTGATTAGTATCAAGAAGGATGGATGGATTAGAATATGTGTGGACTATAGGGAGCTGAATGTTGCATGTGTAACTGATCCATTTCCTATGCCATTCACTGAGGAAATACTAAGAGGAGTTGCAGGGCATGAAATATATTCATTTACAGATGGGTCCTTTGGGTATCATCAGGTTCGATTACCTAGGAGGATCAAGAAAATACTATGTTTACCACTGAATGGGGTAGCTTCACCTATACTATAATGCCTTTTAGTCTAAAAATATGCCTTTTGTATTTTCACACATAGCTGTCCTAGCATTCAAGGAATTTATTCACAACATCTTACAGTCTATTTAGATGATTGGATGGTGTATGGATTAGTTAGTGATCACTATGACAATATACGCTTAATGTTTGAATGGTGTAGATAGTTGAGTATCTCTTTGAACATCAAAAAGTGCATATTTTCTACACCATTTGGGATACTTTTAGGACACATAATCTGCGAGGAGGGTTTGTTGGTTGATCCAGCAAAGGTTGCGGTCATTATAGGCATAAGGGAGTCTACCACGGTAAAAGTGAGGTGTGAGGAGTTTTGGGTCATATGGGATATTATAGAAAGTTTATCAAACGATATGCCAAAGTTTTTGCACCATTAGAAGAGCTACTTTGAAATGGAAAGGTAATTTCTCTGGGGACAACAAAGAGCACGCGCATTCGAGACATTGAAGGAAAAAATTACTACCACGCCTATTCTGTGTTTTCCTTTATGGGACAAACCCTTTCATGTACATGTTGACGCCTCTGACATGGCCATTGGTACAGTGTTGGATCAACCTAGAGAAGATATTATAGCTAATCCTATATGTTTTGCTAGTAGAAAGTTGACTCTGCAGAACATAATTGCACAACTACAGAGCGCGAAGCTTTGTTAATGATCTATATGCTACATAAATTCCTCTAGTACATACTAGCTAAACCATTCGTATTTTATAAAGATCACATGACATTGAATTATTTGGTATATAAACATGTTTTACAAGGGCACATATGTCGATGGGTGCTCTTATTTCAAGAATTTGATTTCACAGTTGTGGTAAAACTAGGAAAAAATAATTCTAGACCGGACCATCTATCAATAATATACTCGGGAGATGAAGCCTAGGAAAATGAGGATACCATATCAAATGCATAGTTATACATGTTACAATGCATGCCATCAGAACTAGATGACATTATTGTCTTTCTATGAACAAGGATGGCACCGAATGAAGGAAATCCTTGCGAAAAAAAATCTTACTATACACGTCACACCTTATATGTTAATCAATGATAACTTGTACAAATTGGGCGAGATAAGGTATTGGAACATGAACACACATATACGATAAAAGAAGCTCATGGTGGTATTGCAGGTGGACACTATGTCAGTGATGCCACAACGTGCAAGATTCTACTCACTAGATTATGGTGGGATACCCTATATAAAGATTGTAAGGAATTTTGTAAGGTATGTGATCATTGTCAATGTCTTGGAAAACCAATTCAATGAGATAAAATTCCTTTAAGACCTATTGTTAGGGAAAAACCATTTAAGAAATGGGCTATAGATTTTGTGGGTCCTATTTCACCAGCTACACACAGAATTGGATCACGCTACATCATAACTTACATAGAATATCTGACAAGGTGGGCAGAAGTAGCACCTACAAAGGACTGTATAGCAGCTACAACATCTTGGTTTCTATGGGAACATATTATTACAGTGTATGGATGTCCTTTGAGTTTGACCAGTGATAGGGGCACACATTTTCTTAATGACACAATCAAAATTTTATTGGATGAGTTCATGATTGCACACCATAAGACTACACACTATCATCCTTAGGAAAATAGAACTGCTGAGGCTTTCAACAAAATTTTGAGCCAGACATTGACAAAAATATGTGATGTTAGAAGAAAGGATTGGGATGATAAAGTATTTGTAGTACTTTGGTGTAGTCATTTTTACCCTTAACATAAAGAAAGGAACCCCATGCACATTAGCCTATCACCCAACGAAAGTTGGGTGTTCACCCAAGGCATGCGCAAGTGTCGAGTCTCTCTTTTATGTGAGTTTTAGTGGGAAACATCATCTATGATCTGTGTTTTAAAATACCTTCAAATGGAGTTCAGAACATACAAGAACCATAGGGCTCAAAAATGTCCTCTAGATCCTTGCAGTCATTTCAAGTAGAGTATTTAAAAGAATCTATAATGTGTGTCATTTTACAGAGAAACATATAAGCATCCATACTTAACATGAAAGGAAAGAGAGCTCATGAGAGATAAGTATGCTTCTAATCATTGATATTCATGTATACATATAACAGGTAACCTCATTACATCCATTGAGCCATTACAGAGTGTCACATAGAAGTAGACCATAGTCAAGCATTATAATTGGACTTATGTAACTAAGTTATTTAAAAAGAAAATTACAACCCCTAAGCCTAATGCATTCTCCCCAAATAAAACTATCCACTAACAGAGTCCTCATAGTATTTCTGTAGAGCTCCACCCATACTCTCCATCTCATCTCTTTTACTCTGCAGGCACTTGTATTTATAGCTTTCCTAGACTACCAACTCACCCTCCAAAGTGCCCTCGGATCTAGTGCCAAGTGTTCGAATGAGGTCCTCAATGTGAGGATGCTTCTTTTTCCACTTTATCCCATGATGTGCTTCTAGAAGTTTCTAGTATGCTCCTTCCTTGGCCAAGTCTGTCATCAGTGGCACCTTATCCATGCACAACCGGGTCACGCTTTTCATGTGTTCTACTCCACGTCCAAATTTAGTAAGTCCTAAACCCTTAGATCTATCCTCGTGCGTCACATGCGCTACAAGTTTCCTTAAACCCTCCTTTACATGCTTTTACCTTGTGTGCCATTCCATAATCGGGACCTTGTGTGCCTACTCACCTTCATACTTAGGGGCCCAACATCACCCCACACTATGCTTGTTCTCCATTTGTGGAAACACTCCACTTAATGAAGATCTATGTTGCCTTAAGGAACCAAGGTGTAGTCTTACATTTTGTAAAAGAATAAAGGAATGAAAGAATTGGGGGAGAAGGAAGAATGGGGGTATTAACTCGATAAGCTATGAAAATCCTTCCATAAGTCTTCCTCCAGCTTGTTCCATTTGTTGACCTCGCTCTGTGCCTTCTGACAGAGGTCATTGATTAGGGTGCTCACCTCATCAAAACTTAGGCCAATTCCCTAGGCACCCAGAGTGTCAAGGATCTTATCCATCTCCTAGGTTTTTAGTGTGTCCATCCTCTTGGTAATCTGAGAGTATAGTTCTTTCATTTTCACCTTGATTGAACCCCTTAATGTTTCAACTACCTTAGATTTTCTTTCTACTTTGGCAAGAACCTTGTCCATCTCTGCCCTATTTCCTTTATTATTCTCTTGGAACTCCTTTAGCTTTACTTCATGTGTGTGTAACCAAGGTGCTTGCTATCTTATCCCTGTTTACATAGGTATCATATGTGACCTCAACAAATTGGGCAATGACTTTAACCTCTTCGAGAACCTTGCTATACTCAGCAATGAGCGCTATCACCATCAACATGTCCTCTTTCTTTAAGCGTGCGAACACTTCCTCTACAGACTCCAAGGCCAAAGGTCATCTCTCCATGGTGAGGACATGCGTTAGATATTCTAAGCATTCTAGAGTGGATGTGTACTTCTATGCAGGTGGCGCTACATCTGGGTGCTTTAAAATGATGGCACTCTTGATAGAATCTACCTTCTTATATACTTCCTACACATTTGTCTTCTCATCTTGTGCCTCAACTACATGTTGATCAATTCTTCTTACTTCAAGCTCTTGGCCTTCTCAACTAGCTCATCTTCTTTCTTCCCTAGCTTTCCCTATAGCACTCTTATTCTATCATTGCGCATAAAGAGCCTAGCCTTTATCTCAAGTGTGACCTTAATGAGCACATTACATACCTGCTCATCCAAGAGTTCCTGGGCATTTACCAAGGGATTGGCTCCCGCGCTCGGTACTATAATGATTTCTCCTTGTCAAACTTCAAATTCTAGCTCGTCAATGTGGGATTCAAACACCCAAGAGAGCATCTTCTTTGTTTTGGGGTACACACCCTCCTTTTCAAATGACCCCATGGCTAAAAGCCTTTTTGTGGGTACAATGCTCTGGAACCACACACGTAGCACCTTCTTTGAGTCATCAACGTATCCCATCACTTGTCTTTTATTTGTATCGAGGGTCCTCCTACCCAAGCATGTGCCTTTGGGAAAACTCATAATTAGAGCAAGACCTCCTCCCACGCTGTCATGCTCCTTTTCAATGTTTTCCTCTTTTCCTTTCTCCAACACTATGTCAGCGTTGTGTTCCAACTCTTGGTATACTAAGGCCTTGAGAATTTTCTTTGCCTATCTCTCTCTAATACCTCATTTATCTACTCCTTTGTCAAGCTTATGGGCTCCTACTTCTCTATGCCAATCTCCTCATTCCTTTCCATGTCCTAGGTGCATTCCCCATCTTGTGTTCCCTTACGCCATGTGAACACGAACTCTTGTTTCTCTTCTCCACTCTCTTCTTCTGAATCGTACATGTTGAAGACATGTGGCTCCTGGTCTCTTTCAGGCTCATCCTCCTCATTGTCATCTTCTTCACTCTCATCCTCTCTTCCACCCATGTACTTCTCCACGCTTATCAGTCTCCTCCATATCATCTTCCTCTTCCATCCTCTTCTTTTTCCTGAGATATGATTCTTTAATAGGGGACTCAACCTTCTCTTCTTTCTCTGTCGACTTCTCCTTGGTGAGGGGTTGTTCTAGCACCTCTTCCTCTGGTGTCTTTTCCTTTACCGGTGATTTCTTTCTATGTGGGTAGGTGTTATGCTTGGTGCTCATTGATGGCATGCTTACCATTTGAGCAGTCTACACACATGGTTCTTCTTTTCCTCTTCCCCTCTTCTTAGGCGTGGGCCTCTTCCTACCCATGGGATCTTCAGGTATGGAGACATCGTTCTCTAGGTAGGTTCCTTTCTCAAACTTCGATCTTATGTGGAGGTATACGCATAATGCAGATCCTCTTGCAATGGGAAACATTATTAGTCTAGTTATCTGTACTTCATGCAATACGTATCTTTCTACATACTCGCGCTTGTCACCAGGGTAGTTCAACTTTTTACGCAACACTCTACGGTCCCAATCCAGGCTTCCAAGTTCCAGCTTCAACTTCTTGGATTCCTTGAATCTATTTACTCCCACTTGGAGGTATTGGGCTGTGAAAGTGAAGGGAAGCTTACACCATGGGCTCCATGATTCATTTATTAGCCTAAACCCGCCCGTAGAAATGCTGGTATACTACAAATTCAGCTTCTCCTTCAGTGATTGCTGGCAATTGTTTGGGAATCCTCCACTCTACCCTAAACATGTTCCTCAGGCACGTATACCACTTCTCCAGTCATGCCTTATGGGGTGTTGTCATTGTGTCGCACACATACTTCTCAAATCTCTTTGTGGGTGAAGGATCCTTGGTAGGGTACTCCCATACAAATTTGTCTCGATGCATCAGGCACTCCAATCTCTAAAAAAATATGATGGTTAGTAGGACGTTACCGAAGAGGATTATGTCACCTTCCTTCCCAAAACTAACAATCTCCTCCGTTATGTATGCAGAAGTCAAGTTGTATATGGTGCCCTCTGTAATCTTTCTGCAAACATGTAACCATGGTTTATTGACTTGGGTCCATCTCTCATGGCCATTCGATTTGTTACTAGATGTGCGGCCATCTTCATCACTAGGTCCTTGATGTCTGAGATGTCATAGTACCTCAACCCCTTCTTGCAGGCATATTCGGTGATGGTTTCTTGAATTACCTCCTTGTCACCTAGGTCATCCTCCAAGCTATCTCCTTCACATATGAGGCCTGTGAACTGTGAGATGAGTTGAGGAGTAATGCGCATCTTGTGCCCTACAAAATGGAAGTAATATTCATGTACTCGCAACATTATCCATTGGTATAGGCACTTTGGTTTTCCAAAATAGGGCAACTCATAGAGTTGCAACAACCCTGCCTTCTCCATCTTGACCTTAACATCATCATTGTAGATGGGAAAGCCCTCTGGTGTCCATTTACTCATGGGGCACACTAACTCTAGTGTCATTTCCTTCTCGATCATGTTTTTTCAATGGTTATAGTCACTCATAGGCACGTTCCTCAGGTGGGACTCCCACTCCTTACCCATCATTACCCCATCTGGGTACTACATCTCCGCATACCACTCTTCATTTGTATTCATGTCAGGTTCTTTCTGCTTGCCCTTGCCCTTGCCCTTTCCTTTCTTGGGTGCCATTGTCGAGGTCCTCTTATCACTTCACTCCCTCCTTGTTACTCTGCTCTTCCACTTCATCTAGCCTCAGATCTCAAACTTGTGATGAAAAACCTCTTGAACCTGTGCCCTAGTTTGTCAAACCCTAACTGGGATAAAACTTCCACAAGTTAACGCCTCCTCACAACTTTTCTCACACCCATGAAACCCCTTCCTTCTGGTTTAAAAATCCAAACTAGCTGCTCACACTTCAACCACTCGATATTTCTTCACACAATCAAATCTGGAAACCCTATTTTGTAATAGATGAAAAAATCACTTCTCTATATTCGCAAAGTGAAAATGAAAGTGCCTCGACCCTTTTGAGCATTAAATGTTACTTCACCTACCACCATAATTTTTTCATTTAATGCAACTTTTCAAACAAAGCTAGTCTTTAGTGCTTTCACTCATGCACCCAACATGCATAAAAACTCCTCCAACCTTCCGTGCAAAACCAATCCAACCCAACAAGAGACTCTTATGCATGCAAAACCCACACCAAAGGCACTTCTTCTATCCTAATTTTTTCTCTCGCCTACCTCATGTTGCTTAATGCGCTTTCTCCTCCTTAGTATGTGGGATCTAAAAGTAGCTTTATCCTGGCACCAACCATCCTTCTTCCATCTTTTCTCTCCATACACCTCTTTCAACCAGGCCATTCAACAGGGCTTTTTAACATACACTTCCTTGGCACTCTAACCATGCGCTCCTTCACATTACTCCACCCCACAATTAAAATGATGTGCAGTCCTCTCGCGCACACACAAATTGTAACATCCTCAATTTAGACAATAGAACAAGTCAATTTTTTTTTTGATAATTGCATACTGGTTCTAAATACATAATTTAGAACTCACAATTCAAATAACCATTTATATAACAGACAACCATATGCAGCTGTAATGACTCGGAATACCTCCGATCTATTCATTCCATGACTCGGTAATCTACCGATCTATTCATGAGTAAAAAGAGTTAGTGTTTTTATTTAACACAACACTCTTGCGCAGTTCTCTTCCTAATGCTGGGATTCGAATGCTCTGTCCCAAGGAATCTAACTGAATAATCAAGTTACCATTATTCATCGGCATCTCATCCCTTAGACTAGGTGAATTAGGACAACGCAATCAGCAGCTTGCGATACTTTGGCCAAAGATTTGAAACATACTGTTCATGTCTCGTATTCCTTAACGGCATACTCGTCAATCTGGAATACATCCTTCACCCCATTCATATGTTATATAGAATGTCTTATACTGACTACTCGTCGTCCTTCCTTCCTTTCACAATCGATCACTCGGAGGCGATTAATAAGGTGATAATGTTATATGGATGCCCACGAGGATTAGGGATATGATGACATACTTGGTTCAACCTTGCAGCTTCAACCAAAGGTGTCATGATACCCCAAATCTCCGAAGGCGCCTTATAACATGACCACGTTCTTAATCGGTCCCGGGGTAACTCGTGTGAAATCAAGTGTAAATCTTAGCGATCAATGCAAAGGGTGTCGCCATAAGTCACCTGCATTGTTGTAACTTCGAGAAGATCCTAATCTTCTCGGAGGTACAGCCCTGCAGTCGACTTTATGTCGTCAACCTTTAAATCCACCTCGAGAAGATCTACCCAATAACAAGCGTTACGCACTTGAGTTTAAATTACTTTTAAAGACTTTTCCCTAAGGTTAGCCTTTCCAAATCCCTGGATTCTTTGTCTTAAGACGACCCTCCTCTAAAAGACTCATTACTTGGTAGAGGTATTACGGTCACGCTCTCATCAAGGAGTCATTAGAATACACCTGATTCTAAAGTAACAGAATGGGACAATATCTCATAACCTTTACTTGAGATTGCCATCTGAACTCCATTGATTGCCTATCAGTTCTCTTAACTGAATTTATATCATACTTTTAAGTTTAAAGGTATAAATGATTAAGAATCCAATTTACTGTTGTCCTTTCATACTTAGGACTAGGGATTAGTAATTTAATCCAGTTTGTTTAGCGTTCTCTTTTAGGCTCAATTTTAACCTATCTTCTAGAGAAACAATAATTTAATTCCAATATTGCTTTTGCTAGAACAAATTAGAACTACTAAACACTCATAAGAATTTAATCTTATTACTTACAAGCTTTCATTGTCAATCACAAAAGCGTCCATATTATACAATGAAAACAATGCCCCTTCGTTACATAAACCGAAGAAGGTCAACTTTCAGAAATAGAATACAATACATAAGTATCAAACACTTATTTCCATTCCTTTCAAAACTATACAATTACATTTTATGCAACAGCATACTTGATACAATGCTAACGGGAAGGAAACATCCTTTCACACATAGTACATCTGTAAAATCAAGCTGCAATTCATTACAAATCAAATAAACAATCTGATCAGCCTGTCAGATCTGCATTGCTTTTACCTCTTACGGCAACCATCTGCAAAAATAGTCAACATGAGTCAGTTCAATGAACTGAGCATGATAAGCACTAACTTTTAAAACAATTGCAATCCATCAATTGTTTTCATTAAACACCCTGTTTAAATGAGATCAGACATTTACATAAGTAAACATAGTCAGACTATGCCCTTGTAATACAAAATGATTACAAATATGTAACTCTATCATTGTTACAAATAGTCTTAATCACTTTCTAATATTTCATCAAATATTAAGAAACAAGGAACGAATGTACACAACAATCATTAAATCCAAAATCACAACATTGGACAGATTGTTTCATCCTCCAAAAAGGAAATAACATAACAATTCGGGATTCCACCAATATGTCACAAACAATTTCCCACTGATAGTCAAATATCAATAATATTAAATAAAGGAAGAGAAAGAACCAAACCATTCATACTTCCTTTCACATAAGTTCATCACTGCACTGCCTTCACATATGAAAACATTCAACCAGTACATAAATGAACAAGTTAGACAAGCCGCAAGCAAGATCACTGTTTAATCAAGAAACAGAAACACAGCAAACTCTGGTACAGCAACTAACACATCAACAATTCATGTATCAATCCTACGCCCAATGCTAGTTCCTTTTACACAGTAAGGCTTTGACACAAGTAGAAAACAAGAAACTACAAGCGTATTGCTGAAAACAACAACCTCATTGCATCAAGCAATCTAAGGTTTCCAATGGACTATGCTATGTTGCCCACACGGTATTTCCAAATCATGCACAGTCAAATCGGACAGATTAATTGGAGAAGAACATAGCATACATATTCTTGCTCAGTCAAAATCGTACTGAAGTAAAAGAAAGGAATTCAACCAAACGATCCCTACCTTGCCGCATGCAAGTCTTGGTGTGATATTCGCGACTTACCCAAACAAGGTCAGAACACGAAACGGTCATCCATGCTCAAGGACCTCAAATAGTGACAAGGACAGTGTCCAAGGTCAAGCTCAGAAAGAGACAGAAGTACTAGTTACCTTTCCAGAATTCCAATGATTCAAACGGAGGTAACAATTCAAGCAAATGAATATGAATTCATACTGATATTCATCAACGAAGCATAACAAGAATCAGACAACAAATTACTCTCTGCCAATCATTTTACACTAATTTGCACAGGTCGAAGACGTACATGTCCACCTAAGAATCTGTACCTCAAAATCCCAAAAACACGAAGGAATTCCAATCGCAATAACAAGATCGAAATACATGTTATTCCATTAAGTCACCGGCACTTAAAATACCAACAACTTAACTTTATTCGGCTCAAAAATAAAATGAATCATTCAATCGACTCCTCGAGTCGTCCCAATTCATAATAGCATAAATCTATATATTCACATCAGAATCGATAAAGGTTTTGCACTCATAACCACCGAACCCTACAAAGAACGTCTTTATGAAATTGGTTGATAAATCCATATATGCCATTCTGGCTAACAATCGAGAATGAAACAAGTGAAGCAAATCGAATACCCATTTCAAGCAAGGAAATCTATTGGGCCGCTTCAAACTTTCAACACTTTCACTTAGAAATGAAAATGCATACACAGAAGTCTTTATCCTTTAATTATTTCAATTAACGATGAGCCAAAAGCCTGCTTCGTCTTACCAGAGCTTTCACAAAAATCCATTCACAAAACTTATGGATGAATCTACATTCCCAAAGAATAGATAGCAATATACGATTCAATCATCGACTCCACTGAGTCGATACAACAAAGTACAGGTGTATCTATATTATACACAGTCCACAAGTAATCCCGCTAACCTAATAACAAGGAAAACAACTTCCGATAGGTCGAAAAGACTACGGTAACACTACAGTTACCTGTTCCAAGCCAAAAATTGAATACAAATGAAACCCGAAAGTATCATTAGTCGCTGTCAACAAATCCCACGACAGAGTACCCAAGGAAGCGATAATACTAATCAATCTTACTGTATTCATCCAAATCATTCCATACAGTTTCTATAACAAGAAACAGCGACCACGAATCAAAGACATACAGTGGTCTTATACTGCACACAGGTATATTCTAAGGGCTCACGCCAAACAGGCCGAACACTCAAACCTTTATAAATAAATACCTCACATGCATAAGCCAGAATGAATACTCAAACAAATAGAGTCGAAGTTCGATTTCAACAAACACCCATCAAGCGGAAATTGAAAAATCGAATCAGAAGAGATATAGTGCCAAAAATCAAACTAGATCTCATAGAAAATTCATCTAATCTTCTCAAAACATTTGAACAGAGTTGTTTTAATGAAAGCACTTGAAAGACAGCAAGATATTTAAAGGTTAGGGCCTAGCATGCCTGTATTTTGATCAAATTTCCGAAGCAGACCACAGGAAGAGCTCAAACTTCCTTTTCTTTTTCCACGATGAAGCGACCAACAAAATTTCGCTGTCTCCTTCACAAATATATCCTCCATGACAGAGAAAAGAGCCAGAGAAATTCATTCTTGCCATGCAACTCAAAGAGAACTGGTGCGATGAACCAGTAAACAAGCAGAGAGAGAGAGAAGACCGAAAATCGCGACAAGCCAAACAAACCCCCAAATTTCCGCTTGCATGCCTTCTCGCGAGTTCCGAGCTCGACTTCCGAGAGTATTGAATGCCATTAAACCAATTTTCCCGCTTAAACTCTACTCCCACCGACCGCCGGGGTGGCGATAGTCCAACTAAAAACTCAAGTTCATTTCAAACTTAGCAATTGCCAAGTCTCGCATGCAGTTATTAGCCGCCGCTTAAGCCTCCGCCATGACCTCCGTCCCTCATCCTTATCCCTTACATTTATTGCCATGGAAAACACCGCCCATGGTTCGCCACCCTTCATAGGCCCCTTCATAATCTCTTCATTAGTTAGGTTAGTATCTTAGGTTAGAGTTTAGGTAATACCCACACTAACAAATTTACACAAAGATACTAACTTAGGATATTAACAAATAGCCTAGGTTTAGGTTAGACTAACAATAATCTAACCCCTAGGTTAGGTTTTAGTTTTAGGTTACTAACCCTTAATAATTCAGTTTGGTCCTTGTCCCAAAACTCGGAAAGACTCAGTATTATACCTTCTGAATGAGTTAACTCCTGTTCTTATTACAGAATTGTATGTCAACGAATTATTACCTGGTCTACAATCGAGACCTTCCAGATATACTTTGATATCGGGAACCGTTTCATTTCTCAAGATCAGCCTGAGTCATACTCCTGACCAGCTTATTAAATGCTTCCATACCTTGCAACCTGTTCAAGGTCTGTGATATAATTTTATCACAAACAGATTTAAAGCATTACTTGGATCAATCCCTCTGATCCAAGTCTAGATATTATTGATGAATACCTCTATAATTCATTCCGTGATCAGATTAATATTCAGACACAAAATGAAATAAATAAAAGAGTCTATTCATATTTTGACTCAGTCAAGATCTGCAATCTGCAAGAAATTCAATACATATCAAGCATGATTTCTGAATCGAGGAACACATCCTTTTACAAGAAATCACATATCAACACTTGAATGCTTAGGAGAAAGTAACAACAGTTCAGGGTGTTACACAAATTCTCCAAAGTAGCAGTAAGGTTACCAAAGGCCCAAGGTGCAAAATAAAGCAACAATGTGAAAGGGAAACACAAGAAAGGGAATGCATAAAGGAAATTTATAAACTAACTGGTAAAACTACCTTATTTAAAAACACTAAGAAGACTTATTTATAATAGGGCTTCACCTACTCCCATTGAAGTGTCCAGAAACTTCATCCCATCCAAGGTCTTGTAATTGGCATGCACCCAAATCAAGGATGTACAAGATTGTGTAAGAATCCAACCAATGGACTTTTAACTTCCCAAGATGGCGTAGAAACTTGGAATCATACAAAAAACCATCTTCCCAACCTCAAACTTCATGTTTCTAATGTGGTGATCATTCCAAGCCTTCTACTTTTATTTTTATATTGTTTGGCTCCACCTGCCGAGTGATCGTATTTCATCCAACTTCATTAACTCATCAATCCTTTCTTCTAGTGCTTGTTCATCATCTAACCCTCCTGCGCGCACTATTCGCAGAGAAGGTAACATAAATTCAACCAATAAAATAGATTTCGCACAAAACATCAACTAAAATGGTGTGGCTTTGTTCAGCCTTTTATACGTTGTCCTGTAAGCCCACAATACTGCCGATACTTTTTCATCCCAATCTTGTCTTCCGACATCACAAATTTTGGTTAGGGTATGACTCAATATTTTGTTGAATGCTTCCGTGGTTCCATTTACTTGTGGGTGATAGGGCGTAGTCTTGTGATGTGCCACCATGAACTCGATAACGTAATCATCACAGCCTCATTCAAGAAATGTGTACCTCTATCACTAGTCAAACTCAACAGGCATCCATACCTTGTGATAATATTCTCCCATAAGAACCTTGCCACTATGGCTGCGGTGCAATCTTTAATTAGGGCTGCCTCTGCTCACCTTTTAGATAATCCATGGAAGTGATGACATAACGTGACCCATTCCTATACACCGCTAGTGCAATAGGGCCTACAAAGTCTATTGCCCACTTTTCAAAATGCTTCATGCTAGGGATAGGGCACAAAGGCATTTCATCTCTCCTTCCTGGTTTGCCAATGCATTGACAATGGTCACACACTTTACAATAGTCTTTACAATCCTTGTACAAGGTTTCCCACCACAAACCTGCCATTAATATTTTATGCATGGTGGCATCACCTGCATAATGCCCACCCACACTTCCTCCATGTGCTTCCTCCATGATGGTCGGCACTCATGCTCTAATACACACCTGTGTAAAACTTCATCATGTCCCAACTTGTATAAGTCTCCACTGATTAACATGTAGGGCACATCGTGTATGGCCAACTAATTTTTCTCCAAAGTCTTCATTCCTTCCAACGCCACACCTTCCTTTAAAAATACTGCAATCTCTTCCAAATCTGAGGGCACACACCATAACCTAAACAATTACGCATCTAGCATTGTTTCCTCAATACTCTGCACATCTTCCCTGAATTAATTCTTGACAGATGATCAGGCCCACAATTTCTTTTCCTAGGCTTCACTACAATGGTGATTTCAAATTCTTGAAACAACAACACCCACAAACATATGCATCCTTGTAGAACAAGCTTGTTCACCAAATAATTTAATGTCATGTGGTTGGTGTAAAACACAAAGGGTGTTGCTAGCAGATACTGCCTAAACTTGAAAATTGCATAGATCATCGATAATGCCTCACACTTAGTTGTGGTATAGTTCTACTCTGTTGGTGTCAGCTTCCTACTTGTAAAACATAGAGGATTATCAAAAATCCCTTCATGTAGTTATGCAAGCACTTTGCTCCAATGGCAGTCCCAAGGCATCTACATGGACATGGAAGGGCTTGTCCCAAAAGGGAAAATGTAATATAGTTGTGGTGACAAGCCTATCTTTTAATGGATCAAACAACCTCTACTACACCTCTCCCCAATGGAAGGCATTTTTATGTCCGAGTAGTTCCTCTAAAGGCATAGAAATCTTAGGATACCCTTTGATGAATTTCTTGTAATAGCTCATATGCCCAAGGAATCCACACACTTCGCTCTGGCTAGTAGGCTCCCCTAACCCCACAATAATTGTAACTTTAGCAAGATCTACCAACAAACCCTCCTTATATATAATATGCCCCAAAAAAGTCCCAAAGGGTGTAGCAAAAACACACTTCTTAATGTTGAGGATATCCTCAACCTGTCTCCACCTCTCAAACATTAACGTTAAATTTTCAAAGTGGTCCTTAACTAGACCATACACTGTCTAATCATCCAAATAGACCTAAAGAAACTTATGTATGAAATCCTAGAACACTTGCACCACTATACGTGAGAAAAAAAAATGCACATTCTTCAACCCAAAGGGCATTCCCATGTGTGCAAAACTTCCCCACTCGGTGGTGAAAGTCGTCTTCTCCCTAGTCCTCCTTTCCAATCTAGACTTGGTGGTACCCGAAAATCCATTCGTAAAGGAATAGATTTTGTGCCTAGTAAGTCCTTCCAAAATTTATTCATTGAATCGGGTTGAAAAGGGATAAATGACACAAACTACATTCAATTCCCTATAATCCACATAGATCCTAATCCACCCATCCTTCTTGATGTTGATTACCATTAGAATTATCCACTCTAATTCTTCCACTACCTCAATGATCCCAGAAGCTATCATTTTGTCTATCTCCTCCTTAACCTTCACACGAAAATTGGGATTCATCTGGTAGGGCCTTTTCCTAACTGGGCGTGCACCTTCCTTCAGTTTTATCTTCATCTCCCCTAAGGAATGGTGAACACCTTTGAGATCATGGTACCTGGATGGGAATAAATCCTCAAATTCGCACAAAGATCAATGATCTTAGAAAATTCCTTCTCTGACCAATAGTCTCTAATAATAGCTTCCTTAGGTTCTTCTCATGAACTGATGTTAACCTTCTTTGTCTTTAAGGGTTCATGGTAGGTGCGCGCACAATTATCTACACTATCCACTACCTCGCATGTCCCTATAGAATGGTTAACATCCAAGATTTCTAATTCCTCTCCATCAATCACATACACCAAATTTCCTTTTTCTTTTTCTAAACATGCGCACTCAAGTTGTAACTCTTCTATTTCCTCTACTTCTTCTTCAAAGCGTGCCCCAATCCTAGTTCACCTAGTAATTCCAATAACCTATCTTCCATCATGGCACTATCCCCCATGGTAAGGCACTTGATACCTTGCAAGGCCTTATCAATTGATGGTTTGGTACTCTGATACTCAAAGGTTTGAATAAGGTCAGCCATGAGCTCTTACCAATTCCTTTTTTGGTGGTGTGTCTCCAAATGAATATGCCATGCATGCATGTAACCCTGTAATGTAGAATACAACTTATGCACCTAGAGGGATGGTGGCAAAGATTTCTCGCCTTCTCTCTAGACCCGTTCACACTCTTAGATATGGAAAGAGGTGAGATCCTTCCCATAGTAGTCCTTAATGATGGTGGACACATTGCTCCTATAAAATCGCGACAGAGAGAAAATTATTACCTTGTGCCACTCTAAAAGGCTCTCCCGCCGATGTGTACCCCACCACCAAGCCAATGTGCTTTGAAAGACACAACTTAACATCCCTCTTCGTTCCTTCCCATCCCTCCACTAAGCTTCCACCTCCTCTAGAAATATCTCAGGGAAGGCTCCTGAATACTTGGGTAGTTATTTTCATCCAATGCGTCGAACCATGCGCGCCTTTGTTACCTTGGTCACCGACCCTCTCAATTGACATCCCACCAATTCATAAGTCCCATGCACCCAATTTTCACATGCTAGATTGGTGGTATCACTCACTAACTAAGCATATTCAAACTGGATAACCCTATTAGTAGGGTGTATCATCTCTGGTCTCGATTGAGCACACATATATCCTATCCAAAACTTCTTTCCCCAATGGTTTAATATAGGGTGTCAAATTCCCATCAGCTAGGGGTATAATGACTTGTTCCTCCTTGTTCTAAAAGTTGATGTACCCTTTTTTGAACTGAAGGTCTGCATTGTTCTTGTAACACCAAGGGTGCCAAAGTAGTGTTGGGAAATTGTCCGCATCGGCGAGCACCAAGAATTCAGCTTCCCAGCATACACTTAGCTCCCTGGATAGTGATAGTTGTATCCTTCAAGACACAAAAGGGAATTTCCTTAGTCTTGTTTTCCATATAAAACACATTTGAAGATGGCTGTAATGTAGGTCTTCCCATTTGATGCCATGCATCCAAAGTTAGAACATCAATCTCCACGCCCGTGTCAATGAGGATATTACTAAGGATCCATCCATCTATAACTGCATTCAACGTGATCTCCTTGTCATAGTCAAGGTTATGAGGGGGAAGGTTTGCATGCAAGACCTACCTCTTGCGCTCTCCCGTGGTGCATGGTACCTTCTCTCTCAACCATAATCCTAGCAATGGAATTATATTCTCATGCCTTAGCATTTATGCACCTCCTTGACCTCGTCTAGGTCATCCTTTGCACCTCGGCTCTCCTTCCTTGTTCCTCCCTCCCGGATTTCTCTTTTAGACACTAGATTTCCCTTGTAAGATCCGAATGACATCCATGGTGTTCTGATATACCTCATTTTGATGCACAGGTGTGGATACTTTCCATCAATGACCTCCTTCCTTGAAACTAGGTTCTTCTATCTTGGTATCACTCTTGTGTGCGTAGCTTCTACCCTTGTTACCAAGATAGGATCCAAACCAACATCCCATGTTACACGAGGCATCCATTATATGTCTACCTTCTTAATACTCGACCATCGGAGTTCCCTATTCCTTCGATGTCTTTGTTGATTCATATTCTCAAACAATTTTGGGCACTCCTCATACTTATGCTTCTTTCTCGCACTACGAGCACTGTAATGGGCTAGACAATCTTATTTGTAATGCTCCGTAGATCCACAATTGAAATAGGTTCTGCGTAGGAACTCACTCCTTCCTCCTCTATGGTTTACATGACCATGGAATCCTCCTCAAAAACCTCTTTTGCATGCGCCTCCATCTACACGCTCCTCATAATGGTGATCATCACCCTTGGAACTACTAAAGCAACACCGGTTTTGGCACACCACATGATCAATGGCCTCATGGATCTTATCAATGAGCTGATAGTCCTTATTATCATGGGTTGTAGAAGTGTAAATTTTGTAGTAACAAGATACATTCTTCTAGATTGCACCTGCAGTAAGGGGCATCTACTCGTATCATGGTCCCCATGACAAAATTCACAATCTACTACCACGGCACGTACTATCCTCCGGGGAAATTATCCTTAACGTGTCCCTCTATTTCACAACTGCGCACCACAAACCACTATCAGTCTCATGGGTCGAGTTCACGAGATAACATTTCCAACTACTTGGCCATAACATCAATCTAAGCCTCTAAGAATGGGTTAACACTAGTATGAACACTACCAATAGCTTCGGCATGTAGGGCAGCTTCCAATGCCTTGCGGGTCTGTAAAAGTTTTATGAGATAAGCCCCTTCTAAAAGGAGTGATCAACCCCCCAACAAACCATTGAGCATGTTATGAAGGGTGAATATCATATGATAATTTAGACAAGAGAGTTTTAAAGTGTGCATCATACTCCCACACACTCTCTGCCATTCCTTGTTGAATCTCCTTCAAAATGCTGATGCTCTTCTACTCAAACTCAGGAATGTGGAATTCTACCAAGAATGCATTCTTTAAAGTAGTATAGTCCACCACTGTTTGATGAGGGTCATACTTCCTATACCAACTATGCGCATGTCCTTGCAATTTGGTTACAAACTGACTAGCCTTCTATTTTGGGGTTGTGATACCCTTCGCATGCCATAGCAGTTCACACTTGTGAACATGTTCCACAACATCCTCAATACCTATGTAATTAGAAAAATGTAGAGACATTTCAAAAAAAACTTGTGGGGGTGGTTGGGGCCCAAATCCTCTTGAGCGAGCCTTGGTTTCCTCTTGTGTTTCTCCGCCACCCGATCCACCAGGTCCACCAAGTCCTAAACCACTAGATCCACCAGCCCACCAGTCCCAAGTGGTCATGCTAATAGTATACCCTACACCACTCCTAGATGTGAGACCAAATGCTCATGTGCATATAAATTTCCCGAAAAGTCATAACATTACGCCGGTGTTTGCAGCCATAGAAGTCCCAAACGAGAAATTATACCTCCCGGGTGGAGACCAATCACCTCTAATATAACCAACTAGACTAGTAATATTATCCCCCTAATCTAGAAAACCAAGCACTAGGGTCCAGTCACTAGGTGGGCTTAGATGCGTGCAACGGTTCTTCTTTCTCCACACAACGAAATATCATCGAAGACGAAGGGGTTTCTCTCATGTGCTTGACAAGATGGGGTCACACAGACTACTCAGGTTCCACGTCCTCTCGCATGAACCTAAAATCCTTCCCGCAACGTCTACCACCATACATCCATCACACCTATAACATCAAATTGTCTAGCAATATCCATTTCATGCACTTCACCATACTTGAATCACCTTTCCTCCCTATCCTTCTCCCATCGCGACATCTACCATCTTCCTCCACCCTATCTTCCTAGCTCGACACTAAGAATGGTTTAGCCGGCCATTGGGAATGCCTCTAAACTCATGGTAATCATCAAGATCTTCGAGCCGGAGGGATAACATGTTGAAATGATCCTCCGGGCTCCCGCAAAAACTCAAACTTAGCAACCTATGGATAGGAATATGTGGAAATGGCTTACTCTAAAGTGTAGCTAGCCAATACTCCTTTCAACCAATGATCCATAGCATGGGTCCACGTCGATCTGCATCTTTCTTCCTTTGATATTCTTCTTGGGTCCAGGACATGTGATCCATAACGCCAACTTGATCTAGATGCATAGGTCAGTGAGCCATTCATACACTTCACAGGGAAGTATAGAATTTTTTTCATCCGGATCATGGTAGAGACTCTCTTTACCCATCTATGTGCATTAAACTCAGGTCCATTGTTGAATGTCCAAGAAAATCTCTCCTCTGTGCTCCTAAACCATGATTCGACACTTTCCAACATTAACCACTCATGTCATCACTCATTACACGTATCATGATGTATGTTAAATCCCACTACAACTTCGAAAAGAGGTCCCGGAAATGGAACCAAAATGTAGTCATTTTTACTCTTAACATAAAGAAAGGAACCCCATGTGCATTGGCCTATCACCCAGCAAAAGTTGGGTGCTCACCCGAGGCACGCGCAGGTTTCAAGTCTCTCCTTTATGTGAGTTTTAGTGGGAAAAATCATCTATGATTTGTGTTTAAAAATAACTTCAAATGGAGTTCAAAACATACAAGAACCATAGGGCTCAAAAAAACCTCTAGATCCTTGTAGTCATTTCAGGTAGAGTATTTAAAAGAATCTATAATGTGCATCATTTTATAAAGAAACATACAAGCATCCATACTTAGCATGAAAGGAAAGAGAACTCATGAGAGAGAAGTATGCATCAGAATCATTGATATTCATGTATACATATAACAAGTAACCTCATTACATCCATTGAGCCATTACAGAGTGTCACAGAGAAGTAGACCGTAGTCATGCATTACAACTAGACTTATGTAACTAAGCTACTCAAAAAGAAAATTACAATCCCTAAGCCTAATGCATTCTCTCTTGAATACAACTATCCACTAACAGAGTCCTCACAGTATTTCTGTAGAGCTCCACCCATACTCTTCATCTCTCTCTTTTACTCTACAGTGCTTGTATTTATAGCTCTCCTGGACTACCAACTCACCTTCCAACACCCTTAGATCCAGTGTCAAGTGTCTGAATGTGGTCCTCCATGTGAGCATGCTTCTCTAGGCCTAAGCTTTCCACTTTATCCCACGATGTGCTTCTAGTATGCTCCTTCCTAGGCCAACTTGTCACCAGGCATGACACCTTATCCATGTGTAACTGGGTCATGATTTTCACGTGTTCTACTCCAGACATCCAAATTGACTATGTCCCAAACCCTTGGCTCGTCCTCATGCATCACGTGTACTACGGGCTTCCTTAAACCCTCCTTTGTGTGATTTTTCCTTGTGCACCATTCCATAACTGGGACCTTGTGCACCTACATGCCTTCATACTTGGTCAATTTTCTAGGGGTCCAATAGTCAATGATGACTTGTACAAATTGGGATAAGATAAGGTATTGCGATATTGTGTATTGGAACATGAATGCACATATATTATGGAAGAAGCTCATGGTGGTATTGTAGGTGGCCACTATGTCGGTGATGCCACAACGTGCAAGATTCTACTCACTGGATTATGGTGGGAGACCTTATATAAAGATTGTAAGGAATTTTGTAAGGCATGTGATCATTGTCAATGTCTTAGAAAACCAGTCAATGAGATGAAATGCCTTTGAGACCTATTGCTAGCACAGAACCATTTGAGAAATGGGCTATAGATTTTGTGGGTCCTATTTCACTAGCTACACGTAGAACTAGATCACGCTACATCATAACTTGCATAGACTATCTGACAAGGTGGGTAGAAGCAACACCTACAAAGGATTGTATAGTGGCTACAATAGCCCAGTTTCTATGGGAACATATTATTACAAGGTATGGATGTCCTTTGAGTTTGACCAGTGATAGGGGCACACATTTTCTTAATGAGACAATCAAAATTTTATTGGATGAGTTCATGATTGCACACCATAAGACTACACCCTATCATCCTCAGGAAAATGGAACTGCTGAGGATTTCAACAAAATTTTGAGCTAGACATTGACAAAAATATGTGATGTTGGAAGAAAGGATTAGGATGATAAAGTATCTGTAGTACTTTGGGCATATCAAACAACATATAAAAGGTTGAACAAAGCCACACCATTTCAGTTAGTGTTTGGCACAAAAGCAGTTCTTCCTATGGAATTTATGTTACCTTCTTTACGTATTGCACACACTAGAGGTCTATCTAATGAGCAAGCGTTAGAAGAAAAAATTGAAGAGAAAATTAATTTGGGTGAGCAACTTGCCATAGCACATTGGAGTCCGAAGAAAGAAAAGGCCAGAAGAAAGCATGTCATGACATAAACGTAAGGGACAAGAAGATTAATAATGGACAAATGGTGCTTCTCTATGACTCTAAGTTCTTATGCCATCCAGAAAACTTAAGGTACATTGGTTGGGGCCATATGTTATCACTTACATCCTTGAAATAGGTGCTTGCTAGTTAGAAGCACTTGATGGAACATGGCTACCCGGTTACTTTAACGGGAGTAGGCTGAAGCCCTACTATAAATAAGTCTTCTTGGTGTTTGTAATAAAGTAGTATTACCATTTAGATTAGGTTTTCAATTCTGCATTCCTTTAATGTGTTTCCTTCTTTGTTGTTATGCTTTGTCAATTTAGTTGGTGTGTTGTGGAATAAGTGCGTTTATGCACTAGAAGCTAATTACTATTTGAAGAATTTTTATGTGCAAGAGGACTACACATACTTTTAGTGTGGGGTGGATTGTTGATATCTAGGTACAAAACTATTGGAATTAAACGATGAAAGGAATAAGTGATATGGGTGTTATTCAAGTCAAAGGATTGCTTCTAAAAAGTGACCAAAGATGGAGATGGATGAAGGGACAGTATAACGTGAGGTAAGCGGAGGCCATAACAACTACCAATGGAAGGTACAATAATAAGGTACTTAGGTGTAAGGAAGGTGTGATAGAAGGTTATAGTTGGGGCACGAAGATCTACCACGTGGAAAGAAAAATGTTGGTCAATAAATGAGAGGACAATGGGTAAGTAAAGGTGCAATAAATGCATCAAAAATTTGAAAATGTATATAAGGATGTGATGTGAGTTCATTCTTATAGTTGCGATTAAGAGAATTTGACAAGATGTAAGTGTCAAGAGAAGACTAATCATGTTAAGGTGTGAAGAGTGCAAAACCAAACATGGAAAAGAGGTTTGTGTGAAGGAAAATATTGTGTTCGTAGAGGAGGAAGGTTTGAGCGAAGTGGACGCATTATAATCAAGCTAGGGCACATGATTTAAAATAGGGCATGACGATTTGAGCTAGGGTTTGAGATTAACATTGTAGAAGTCAAAAGATGAGTATTTTCGTGAGGATTCCAGGAAGAAATGGTACCAAAGAAGGTAGTTAAAGCAAGAGTTAAGGGAAAGAAGAAGGTGGTCGTGGACAAAAGAAAAATGACCCCTTAGAGAAATTTTTTTAGAGATTGAATATCCAAAGGGGGTTATAGTAGGCCAGGAGTGGGATTCCCACATTTGAGAAAGAAAGATAAGTGAGTACAACCATCATACCAATAAAACAAGAAGGATTTGGATGCACTATTGAACACGAAGAAAAATAAGTGCATGTCGGAGGACATGACGGTCTATGATGACGCTGGGAGAATTTATTTAAGAATATTGGATTATATCAGTTATACGAGCTCCTTACTTGAAAAGTATGATCCATTGTACCAATGTCTCATGAGTAGAGTACACGAAGATTTATTTTACTTTTTAGGATGCACAGTAAGGATTTCAGCCACATTGATCTCCACAAGAATAGGGTTGAAGGCTACATGTGAAGACCTTAAGGAGGACTTAACAGCAGACAAGGTTGTAATTCTAGAAACTAGGAAGGAGCTAGGATACACCAAGGGTTCATGTGACATGGACATAGAAAAGCTTAAAAAGTACCCAAATATGTAGGAATCCACACACCTTGTGACAAAAATAAATGACCAAGAGAGGTCATCACAAGTGAATACCATGTGGTTACACGTTGCTACAAGAATGTCTCAAGAGTTGATCTATAATATTTCAGGTTAAATTTCAGAAACTATTATCGATGAAGTGTGTTTAGGAGGAAAGATCAGTTTTGGGGCTGTTCTGTTTTCAATGATATTCATGTAGATCGGAGTGCCGAGATGGACCAAAAGAGAAGGTCTGGGAGTATCCTATGGAGAAAAATTCACCTACAAAATGATTCAGAAAGTAGTTGTGTGAAGGATCATGATTGAACAAGTCAAGTAGAGGGCTGAGAACCAAGATGATAGAATCCACATGGCGTTCGAGGAAGAGTGTTACATACAAAAAGATTTACCATTGGTGGTGGGTAGGGAAGTTTAGTTTTTCATATACCAACATTTCTACTTCACGTAATTTTCAATGAAGGATGGGGCTTTAAACCCATGGTGTGAACTACCGTATGCCTTCATAGTAACATATATTTGGGGCATCATTTCATAGGTTCTCAAATACGTACCGATTAACATTCAATGTAGACAAGGTAGACTACGACTACCACACACTGAGGAAGAAGTATGTATACCCAAGATGTAATGCATATATTGAAAGGCTCATTTCATATGTGTTAAGCATAAAGCCAGTAAGTTTGGTTGTTGGAGATGTTGGAGCAGCACTGGTGTACCTCCAACTAAAGCCCAAGATAGAAAACAACAAGTATGTGGAAGATGAGTTTGCACTCCCAGGGCCACCGAAGGGTAAGCATACCATGGAGAACATTCTAGTGCCTAATCCCATAAAGATAATTGAAGTAGAGGATGAGGAGGATGAGCACAAAGATAGTGGTGGTTTGGAACATAGAGGTAGAAGACATCCCATGAATAAGGATGAAGTTGAGCACACAACTACACCACCTTAACCACGAGAGGGGGATGATAAGGATTTGGATGCGATCCAAGGATTCAAGAGTTTGTTAAGGAGAACAAGGACCCAAGGTGGTACTCCGGAAACAATGCGTAGATCACCCTAACTCTCTCTAAAGAAGGAGACAACCGGGAAAAGGAGAAGGAAAATAAAATTAGATGAGGAGGTGGAACAGCTTAGAGTAAAGTGTGCCTAATTATCCTACACCTCTAGAGAATGTAGATGGACAACAAGATGAAGAAATTAAGGAAGGAGAAGAGGAAGAAAAGATAACAAATAAGATAGCTACCAAGATTGCTCAGGACATGGAAACACAAGTTCTAAATCTGGAAGCTCAATTTTCTAAGCAACCTAGGTCAAGAAGAAAAAGTGGGGAGAAAATTCCACCAACTATGGGGTATGCTGAGGACACAGGTAAAATTGTCGACACCCGATTCTAGAGCACACTGACACAAAAGGAGCTATATGGTTGGGAATTAATGGATGAAGATATGGCTACAATACAAACAAGGAAGTAATTATCATGGTCAATGCATAAGCACATGGATGAACTGGATTTTGATGTGTGTGAGGATTCATGCATGTCAAGGAGGTTGAAAAAGACACCTCAAGATAGACACATAATAGTAAAGCCTACTATTATGTCAGATGAATAGGTGAGCAATGCATTGGTAAAAGTCTCAATAGAGGTGGTACGACGGAATATGGACAAAGCTACCATAATTAGGGTGCTAAGCGAGGAGAAAAAAACTAAGGATGACGAGATAACACACATAACACAGAAAGAGACTTAGCACAAAATAAGAATGATGTATTTATCAGCATTACAGAGGAAATTGGTGATAATTTCATAAGGGCTAGGCCACACTTAGAGCCAAAGGTACAAAAGTATGTTTCCTTCGGAAATACACTATGTAGGTACATTGGTGGACCTAGTGCTTGAAGATGAACCTCTATGCATGCTAGCACCAAAAGATCCAACACAATATGTAGAGTGAGAAAAGGATTTATTGATGTGGAAAATTACATCAAATGAGGGACTGCTGCGAGAGCTGCATGAAGAAGTAATGAAGGAAGACCAAGCCTTGAACATCTGTATAGCTCTAGAGGTGCTCATGAACATAAAAAATCCTAGAAGAGAATAATGAGGTCCAGAAGATTATCATCGGTAATTAAAGATAAGCATGAGGCCTTGGTAGTAGCCTAAGTACCACACAAAAATTGGCTAGAGAAGCGTGGGAAGCTCATTACAGAGAAGATGGATTTACTAGAGGGAAGGATGACTACAATGTCCAACATTGTGTTCATCTTGTAGAATGAGAAAGGATAAATCATGCGAAGGATGAATTGAAGTCAATCACATGGAAATTCTAGAAAAACCAGAGGAAGCACTCATTGAGTGGTTGAACTTGGAGGCTGAGATAAAGGAGGAATATCCTGAATTAATTTGTTAGGCTGCAGAAGAAGAACCTGTAGGTTAAAAAAATAAATCTTTCATTCATCCATTTTTTTTCTACTCTTCTATTCTTTGATTTGTTGTGGAGTTAACCATTACTGGGGTGACAATGTAACTAGTGTGGGGTAATGTTGATTAGTGAGACCCTAGCACTTAGTAAATAAAATACAAAACATTTGTGTAGGAGAGTAGAGAGCATTTAAAGGTGTAGACATATCGGAAAGTCTCACGCGTGAAGAACATAAATAGGTTCCTGGACTTATTTGTATTCACATCAAGGATATATTATTGGAGATAGTGTGCAGAGTACTCAAACCGATTGGAGACTTGTGCATCATGCATTGGCTATTTTTGAAGGATCAACTACAAATCTATTTACATAGACACGGGATGGAAAAATATCTACTACTATCATTTAACTACCAAGAGTTTATTGTTAGCGCCCTTGGATGTGTGTGGCTATTTTTGTAATGGAATGTGGCTAGTAATAGCATGTGACCTATTTTGGGAATAGATAAGGGGTGAAGGGAAAGTCCCCAGCCTTATAAGTATGTAGTAAAATGTGTAGTAGAGATATATATATGGAGAGAGAGATGTAGAGAGGGATAGATAAATGCAATCATAGGGAGATTATGTTGCTAAATTTGTTACGTGCATACTACTGTTATTGTAATGAAGCTTCTATATACTTATTACATTCAATCTAATGGAGGATATTGGCTAAATCTAAGTGTTAGTTCTATGTGTATCTGAATCTAATATGGTTTTTATCTCATCATGGTTAATACTTAATATTGTTCTCCATTAGAGATATATCTAGCATGCTCTGTAGAATGATGTGTTAGTAATGGAATTTCATGTGTTAAGTCTTCATCATGCTAACATCCTACAATAGCAACCCTAAAGAGGGACCTGGTACCTTTGCACACTTTGAGTGATCTCTCAATCTAGGATGAGTGATGTGCCAATGCATCTAGGGTCTTATTGGGTTTGTATTATTGATTGTGTGTCAAGTGGATCCCTAATCAACATACCAAACATCACTAGATGACGTGGATTGTTCACTTTATTGATCAATGTACAAGAATTATTCATTATCTGAATGTTCTTCTTGTTTAACAATGTTTCCTTGTTGATGGGTTCTTATTTTCCGAGTTCCCATTTTTCTACCCTTGATTGTAATTTGAATTTCCCTTTTCGATTGTTGTTGTGGAGGTCCAGAGTTGTTTGATGAACCTTTCTTGTAAGTATTATACCAACAATATTTTAAGTCATGTCCTCTTCTACAAATTGGACATTGCTTCTTCTATTTTTTTTTTGCCCCTTTATACTGATTCTGATGTTTGGAATTTTTATAGGAATTAGGTTTTCCTTTACCTTTTCCTTTCCATTTTTGATGTGAAGAAATTTCCTACTCCTCTTCATCATCCTTATTGTGTGTGGATTCCTCTTATTGCAATAGTTTTACCATCTTGTCAAAACTAATCGTTCTATTTGGCACATTTAATTTTATGACAAAAATGTGGTAAGAAGAGGGGAGTGCTTTTAGAAAAATGGGAATGAGAGCATCATCTCGTGACCACTTCTTTGAGGGCTAGAAGTGAAGCCCTTAAATCAGTAACTCTTCTTAAGAAAGATTCAATTTTCTCATTCTTCTTAAACTTTAGTGTGTGTAATCGACTATGTAAATTTAGTATGACATTATTTTTTTGGCCTCATATATTGTGCGCAATTTATCCCATGCTTCCTTGGTTGTTTTGGAACTTCGAATGTGGTGCTACACATCATCGGAAACTCCAAAAAGATGATGAGTTTGGCCTTTTGATATGCTTTATCAAACTACCATTATTGTGTTGTATCAGTAGTTGATCTGGTCAGAGTACCATTCATAACAGTCCATATCTCTTCAAACTCAAGTTATGTCTTGATTTTAGTTGTCCATGCAAAGCATAGTTTTTTCATTTGAGTAGTTGTGACTCTAGAAGAAAGAATTTGGGGGCATTGGTGCCCATTTTGTAGAAATCACTGACAGGGTTTGGCTCTTATCACTCTAGGTATAAGGTCTCCCAATTTATATATCATCAGTCGATATACCGAACCTTTCTATATACGCTCCATTCCAATATACCCAAAGTGATGCGTGGAAGAATATCACCCTTTCTATATACCCGTACGTGGTACGTGAAAGAGGTGTTAATGTACATGAAAGAATTCGATATGTGGTACTAAGACAATACTGAAAGGGGTCTTTGCAATTATTGACACCAACTCAAAGAAATATCATCATACGCACTCGTAACTTCACTATATACTCAAATAATTTATCACCCAGATTTATGTCATGCAATTGTTCACGTAAAGATGGCATGAATCATCAGTGTGTGCTTATTGTGACCTTATTACTCCCCATTGATTTAAGGGGTCAATGCCTGACAACATTGTTGTAGCTATATTAGGAGTTAAGTGTAGTAGTAGTCATGACAACTTTACCCATAAGCACTTCCCAGAGGCACCGTATATACCAAACACTGCGAATGAGAAATAGGATTTCATGAGTGTTTTAGAACCAATTTTCCCTTTTTTATTACAAATATTTACCAATTTTTGAGTAGTTACAATATTTACGGTTGACTATGGCAAGCTGGAAAATTAGTACCATACACAAGCATGCAACTACATTCAAAAATTTGGAAAAAATTGAATGGTAGGGAAAACAAACTATTTCATGGGCCCCTGGTGGCCTTCGAGCCCAATACGACCCAAAAGGAAAATATTTGCAAAAACCAGCTGAAAATGTAATTTTTAGCTATCTCCCTTTCAAAAATGTTGCTCAAAATTAAAAAAATAGGCCTAATAGGAGAAATTGTTTTTTTCCTAAAATAAGGTTTTTTTCACTAAAATTTTAGAAGTGGGTTTAGCTATAACTAACAAGTTTACAGAGGTTTTTTGCTAAATGTTCCTCTAAATGTGGCAATTTTTCCAAATTTTCCGCTAGAGTCAAAAAAACATGTTGTGAGTGGGGTTTTAACCCCACACCTCTTGCTTATAAGTCGTTCCACCTAAACGTTTAGGCTATATGAGCACTTATGATATGAAATGGAGGTCTAAATATTTATACAAATAAACAATCCACTAACCTTTTTAAAATGTGACATGGCAGGACCTGTTGGATCCACATGGCAGCTAGAGAGTGGAGGGAAGATTAGGTCTCACAAATACTAGATCTGCATGCCTTTTCTTTTCTTTTTTCCATCACTTTTTGTTTTATTTTCCTTCATAGATTTGTTTTTGATAGCCACTTTGATTTGTTTGTAGGTTATACGTAGGGGGCTGAGTTATTCCTTGTATTCCTCCACTACCTTGATTATTATCTCCACCTTTATTAGTTTATTTGTGCTTTCGTATTCATTGCGTGCATAGGTAGGACTCAAGCATGGGGGAAGCTCTTTGGTGTGATGCCTTTGTTTGGTGTGCGGTTTGTAGGGTCATTGTGTGGAGGGACAATGTTCAAGTTAGAATGACTCAAAATAGATTATTTGTAGGATCCATGATCAAAATACTTGTAAAGTAAGACTTAATGTCTTTTACAAAAATTCCCAACTTGGCAATAATAAAAAAATAGTGCCTCTAATTCACTAATTCAATATCATATCTTTTTATCGATCCACTTGTGTATTTTCTATGTAGGTTCTGCATGGATCCATGTTGAAATGGCTTGGCCTTGGACTCGGTGAGAGGCAAAACACCCCAATCCAATGAAAAATACCGGTCAATGTAATCTCGACTTGCAAATTTTCCTCCAAATGAAGAGCTAGGATAATTTTAGCAGAGAGTCCTCTAGACTTGGCAGGACCACTGGTGTTAGTTACAGCTAACACTGTCACCAAATTTAGTGACAAAACCCCTAATGGGGAATTATATATATATATATATATAATCATGTATATGTATAAGCTCCAGAAACAAATTTCCCTAGTGCAGAGAGCACCAAGGAAAAAAAAATTAATTTCCATTTACCTAGAGAATGCACAAGAGGTTGTGAGATCATGGGGAGTTTTAGGAAGCTACAAGAGGTAACACTTGACTCTGATGAAGAAATTTTCTTCTCCAAAACTTTTCCTTCCTCTACAACCTTGCCAGAGCTTCAACTAGCTCTGGTACCAAATGTAGGATAGGGATGGAAGCCTATAAATTATATTAATCCACAAAATTGAAATACAATAAAGAAGGATGCAATATTTATACATATTAGATAGCCTGGATATAAAAGATATGGATGTTACATAGGTACATCCATTTTTATCGAGAAAACTTGTGAGCTCACACAAGAACTCCACGTGGGAAAACAGGCCACATTTAAGGGTGCGGATAACAGGAAGAACCCACGTGTAGAGGGAAAGTTCAACATTTATAACTTAGATGATTTTGAGCATGAAGACTTATTTTTGAACATGGTGTGTGGAACACACCAATAATGCGAATATGTGTACACCACACATTTTCTATCTTTAGAGGATTGGATCAAAGTGTTTTGCATGGAGATGGGCTAAGAATAGGATTGTCACTCCAGTTAACTGTAAGAGGTCTATGGATAACACACTTGCATGTGTGACTATGCCTTTAAATGTTGCATGGCTATTAATAGCATGTGGGCTATTTTGGAATAGGCAAGCAATGAAGGGAAAGTCCGCACCCTATATATATGATGTGAATCACATAGTAGAAGAGAGATATATATAGGTATATGCAGAGCATAAGAGGTGAGCATAAAGAGATATGTGTATATGACTAGATTACTATATCATATCCATGCATGCATCGTATCAAATGCCATTATTGTAAGGAGATTCTGTGTTTATTAATAGATGGAAGTTATTGGCTGAATCTAAGTGTCACTCCTATGTGTAATTGAGTAGTGCATGTTCTTGATTCAATCATGATTATTGTTTAAGCTCATTCTTTCAAAGATCTGAATATGGCATGCATTAGAGAATGATGGATTAGTTATGGATCTATATGTTTCTTCCTTCATCACGCTAACATCCTGCTACAGTAACCCTAAAGAGGGATCTGGTACCTTTGTGTACTTTGGGTGAGCACTTAGTCTAGGATGAGTGATGTGCCAACGTGTCTAGGTATTATCTATAAATTCTAGGTCAGTAACATTGGTTTTGTTGTTGGGAACTCTTTTTCGCTTGTTTTCGTGGATGGTTCCCGATGAAGACATACCGTTAACTCTAGCAAGTATTAAGGAGTGGATACAGGATCTAGAGGAAGAATATGCATGATGGTTTACTAGTGGATATACATTTAACACACGTACTTGGTAGAACATTATTTGTATGATAGCTTATATGAGAGATTTTTTTCCATCTTTCCAGTAGAATTATATGAGTTGCTAATTGCTTATGCATCTAAGAGGAATTTGAGGTATTGTGCACTTGTCTGGACATAGGAAGAATTTCAGGCCATTTATGATGTTGATCTGATCTAGACTCGCGTTGTGGATACGTGGTTTCGTGGTGTTCTAAATATTTATATCCTAGAATATTCAATTTCGACGTATTCTTTCCCAGAGGTATCTAAGTTCTAGTTTTTTCAAGGTATCCTAGAGGAGCATACCTATAAGGTATTCCACTGGCGATCAAGATCTTGATGGTAACTTTGAACTTGGAGAGTAATCGATGGCTAACTAAACATCACCTCACACAAGGGCATGAACAGTGTGTGGTGAAAGATGACAGACCTAGTGGCGAAAGGTAGAGAGAGGAAATGTGGTTTAATTATAATGACGTGCATGAGAGGGAGATAGAGAAGTAGTGTATTGTTATAGAAAGTATGGCGTTGAGGAGAGAGATGGCTCATTAAGGATTTGAAGCTCACATAGAAGACATGGAGCCAAATCATCGAAACTCCCCATCCTAGAAAGTATGACAGAGATTCCCTTCGCTTCACACAAAAGTGCATAACAAAGACTACTGGCTATGGGTGTGCATCTTAATCCACCTGGTGACCTAGCCCTTGCGCTTGGTTTTCTAGTATCTAGTATGACAAGTAACCAGCAAGCTAACTTGGGAAGTAGGAGAGCATGAGTAAGTTAGGGAGTAAGTACATCAATGGTAGGAAAAATGACTTCAATGTTATTTGGAGGAAAATTCTTAGGCACATCATCTGCATAGAATGTGAGCACACAGAATGTTGGATTCACCTCTAGAAGTGGAACTACCTCACAGATTGTAGGGGTTCAATATAGTACTACTTTGTCAAAGCACAGGGGAGTACATCTACATGTCCTATTCCAGCTACAGGTGGAGGATCAAGAGGTATAGGTGGTTCTAGTTCTGGTGGATCTGGTGGTTCTAGAGGTAGAGGAAACACAGGAGGTTTTGGATCAGGTGGTCAAGGCCCGCAACAACCACAAAATATCTATATGGAGATGTCTCTTCATCTCCCGGAGTATAGAGGTATAGAGGATGCTGTTGAACATGTGCATATGTGTGAAATATTATGGCACACAAAAGGGATCATGGCTTCTGAGTGCAAGGCAAATCAATTTGTTACTACATTATAGGGACGTGCACATAGCTGGTATAGGAAGTTTGATCATGATAAAACTTGTGTGGATTATGTAGCACTAAAGGATGCTTTCTTGAAAGAGTTCCATATCTCTGAGTTTGAGCAGTAGAGTATAAGTGGGCTCAAGGATATTAAACAAGGAACTACTGAGAGTGTACTTGAGTATGATGCCCATTTTAAGACACTTCTATCTAAGTTATCTTATGATATTCACGCAAGCTAGCATGCATAATGGTTTGTTGGTGGATTGATTGCACCATTCACAAATGAGCTATCATATAAGACATACACTGATCCATGTAAAGAACTAGAAGCATCTTTGGATGCTAAGGTAGTTGGGATTATTGATATTAGCATTAGTTCATTCTTAGAGGCACAAATTACAGCTATAGAAAAGAAGTTAGAGAAGTTATCAACGAATTTAGCCCATGAAAATTGCTACGAAATCTGGTGTACAAATTATGAAGTGGAAGGTCACACGAAGGATAGTTGCCCTCACAAATCTATATGCTCATTACTTTGTTGGATTCTGAGATCCCTCATTTGAGTCATGATGTTAGTCACTGTCCTTTTTTATAGCGTGTGATAAGGAAGAATGTATCCTAATTTTACAAGATTTACTGTGTCTAAGACCCATGATACGAGGATTTTTATTGACTAGTTAGATCCATGATGGTATAGACATTGGGGTACAACGAGACAAGTGTAACAGATAACTCTAAAAACAAGAACGAGCACCAAGATTGGGATCATAATCAACTATGCTATGACAAGAACGAGGGCCATTTTGAAGGAGGTCATGGAAGAGGATGTGGATATCATGGTGGATATGGAGGATGAGGCTATGGTGGAGGAAGAGGTGATTTCCCTCATGGAACATGTTATACATGTAGATCTCTTGACCACTATAGGCATGAATGTCCTCAGAATATTGCATGTTCTTTGTGCGAGAAAGAGCCATAGCTATGAAGAGTGCCAAAACTTATATGGGCATCGATAAGGAAACATAAGCAAGAAAACAAAGGTGTCAAAATGGTTAGAATCTAGCACGCAGTTGAAGATTAGTGGATGCCCAAGATAGCACCAGGACCTGAGGTATTGAAAGTGAAGATTACTACATGAGCTAACACACGCAAGAGAGGCTTTACACCAGAAGGCTACAATCACCAAGGAGGATGTTTTTCATGCAAGGTACCCAGATCCTACTCATCAGAAGGAATTTTACCAGGATACCATGGAAGTGCTAAGGAATCTTCAGGGTGAGATACAATACTTAAAGGAGCAAAAGAAAGCATCAAAGATATTCCAAATTGATATCAATTATCTGAGATAAGTGTGTAAAATGTTGCGCTAGGAGAACATCATTCCACTATTAAGAAGTTGGTTAAAAGGGAAAAATTTGTGCGCAAATATTGAGATTGGATGATAGATCCTACATGCAAATATTCCCCCTGATAGCATTGACTATGACAAGGAAATTACTTTAAATGTTGTTTTGGATAGATAGTTGTTGAACAACATATTGATAAATACAAAAGGAAGTAAATGTGCTTACATTAAATGCATGAGTACAAATGGGTAGGCCTCCATTACATCCTTCATCTAATGTGTTGTTTATGGAAAACAGGACTAAGGCCACTCCCATAGGAGTTTTGAAGGATGCATCTATAATCATACAAGGGCCAAGTTCGGTGGGGATTTTAAGGTATTAACACTTGTAGAAGCGGACCATTTTCTAGCCTTTCTTAGATTCCCTTGGTGTTATGTAAATAACATTGACTTGAGATTCAATAAGGGGTATATCGACTTTGAGAACAAGTAGGAAATGGTTGTGATACCTTTGACAGATGGGAATTCTACACCATATGTTGAGCCTCTAAGTGAGGAGGACTTAAACAAAATCTATGTACACATTATCTAGGATCCAAAGGTCAATGAGCCATCAAAGGAAGGCATCCTATAGTGGGAGGATTCTCACTATATTAGTGATACTATGAGTATTTCTTGTGATGATTGGGCTCATGGTGCATATGAACTAGTAGGATCTCGGGTAAAAATCACGGTTGAGTGCAAGAATATACTTCATTCTATTTGAAAAATAGGTGGCACAATACCTTGGTATACAAGAGTAGAAGATCTTCCTATATTTTTGAAATCCATGGAAGCACAGTGGACATATCAAATTAAGAGAAGATACATGTTAGCATATATCTTGAGTGGGACAACAGTGCCTTCGGTGGGTAGTTCACAGAGACAATCTTATGGAGTGGAATAAGATTAGAAGCACCTTATCTACCGGGTTTATAAGAAGCACTTGAACCTATGTAGATTTGTACCTATATTGGTGATCAACTGTTCAAGACCACATTCGAATGTGAGAAACTATGGACAGATTGGATAGGAAGCATTACCACCTTCGCTTTGGTTGTATAAATTATATTCCAATCTATAAGGGTGCGCACATGCTTGGTATGTATACATGGAAATACATCGAGAGAATGGAAATTGGAAATATTCGATTTGTTGAATAATCCAGGCCTTTGACTAATTTTCTTCCCAACCTCCGTAGAATAAGGATTAAAATTTGTCAAGCACTTAACTATGGGAGATATTGCAAAGGCAGAAGAGCATATTTAGAAATTATTTGGTGAGATAGAGTTTGGAGTGCATTTTGAAAAGGAAGAAGAAATGGACTCCATACTACTTGAATGCGCTTTCCTTGAGAAAGAGAAAGGAAATATGGTTTACATCGTGGATGATGAGGAAGTTGAGAACCTGGATATTGAACATTCACAAGGGGTGCGCGAGGTCTTGGACAGTGTAGACAAGGATACGCGTGCCTATCACAAACCCATGAAGACAAAGAAGGTGAATATAGGTTTGGAGGCTGAGCCAAAGGAGGTCATAATTGGAGATTATTAGTTAAAATAAGAAGTGGCAAATATCATTGAGTTACTCAGGTATTATCAGGACTTATTCCCTCAAGGTATCATGAACTTAAATGGGTGCATGAATGACTTGGGGAAATAAAGATAAAATTTAAGGAAGGTGTGCATCCAAAGGTGAGAAAGAGACCTTATCGAATGAATCCTAATTTGTGTGAAAAGGTAAAAGAAGAAATTGATAAAATTTTGGAATCTAGAATTATCAAGCCCTTGATGAGTCGAATGGGTTAGTCTAATTGTGATATGTATCAAGAAGGATGGTAGAATTTGAATGTGTGTGGACTACAGGGAGCTAAATGCTACATGTGTAATAGACCCATTCCCTACACCATTTACTGAGGAAATACTAGAAGGAGTTGCAGGGTGTGAAATATATTCCTTTATGGATGGGTTTTCCAGGTATCATCATGTTAGGATTGCTCAAGAGGATGAAGAAAAGACAAATTTTAGTACTAAATGGGGCAATTTTGCCTATACTGTGATGCCTTTTGTATTGAAAAACACGTCTGATGTATTCTCATAGATAGTTGTTCAGGCATTCAAAGATTTTATTCACAACTTCTTACAGGTCTACCTCAATGATTGGATAGTATATGGGCTTGTTAAGGATCACTGTGACAATCTATGCTTAGTGTTTAAATGGTGTAGACAATTTAGTATCTCTTTGAACATCAAGAAGTACATATTTGCCACACCTTTTGGAATACTATTAGGACACATAATATATAAGGAGGGATTACTTATTGATCCAACTAAGGTTGCGTCATTCTAGGCTTAGAAGTGCCTACTGCAGTCAAAGTGAGGTGTGTGTATTTTTAGGTCACAAAGGATATTATAGAAAATTCATTGAGGGATATGTAAAAAATTGTCACACCTTTGGAGGAGTTACTGAAAGGAAAAGGTACATTCTATTACAGAGAATTACAATAGTGTGCATTTGAAACATTAAAAGAGAAACTTACTACCGCGCCTATCCTACATTTTTATTCATAGGATAAACTATTTCATGTGCATGTGGATGCCTCTGCATGGCCATAGGTGATGTGTTAGCTCAACCTAGAGAAGGTATTGTAGATCATGTAATTTATTTTACTAGTAGGAATATGACTCCTGCTGAACAAAATTATAGCACTACAGAGCGTGAAGCCTTGTCAATGATCTATGCATTACAAAAGTTTCAATACTATTTGCTAGCTACACCATTTGTATTTTATATGGATCACATGGAATTGAAGTACTTGGTAAACAAGCATGTCTTGTAGGGGCGTATATGAATATGGGTACTCTTATTTCAAGAGTTTGACTTCACAATTGTGGTGAAGCCAGGGAAAAGTAACTCTAGACCAAAGCACTTGTCTAGAATTAACTCAGGAGAGGAAGCATAGAAATTTGAAGAAACCATGCCAGATGCCCAATTATATAGGTTACAACACGCACCATCAAAATTAGAAGGCAATGTTTTCTTTCTCTGGACTAGTGTAGCACCAGAAGGAATGAATGCATTAGAAAAGAAATAGCTTACTATATGCACGACACCATTTATGTTAATCAGTGGTGACCTCTACAAGTTAGGAAGAGATGAAGTATTATGTCGTTGTGTACTAGATCATGAGCATAGGGATATTATAGAAGAGGCCCATGGTGGTATTATAGGAGGCCATTATGTAGGTGATGCGACTTCTGGAAGATCCTACTTGCTAGATTATGGTGGGAGACATTGTATAAACATTGTAAAGAATATTGTTAGGCGTGTGACCATTGTCGATTTAGGAAATCCAGACAAAGAGATGAAATGCTATTAAGACCTATTATAAGTACATAACCATTTGAGAAATGGGCCATTGACTTTGTATGACCTATTTTTCCAGCCTGTCGTAGAATGGATCATGTTATATCATTACTTGCATAGATTATCTCACGCGCTTGGTAGAAACAACACCTATGAAGGAATGTACAACAACTTTAGAAGCTATGTTTCTATAAGAGAATGTTCTTACAAGATATGGATGCCCTTTAAGTTTGACAAGTGATAGGGGTACACACTTTTAAATGAAACCATAAGGATCCCACCAGATGATTTTATGTTTACCCGCCATAATACTACACCTTACCACCCTCAAGCAAATGGAACTGCTAAGGCTTTCAACAATATTTTGATCTAGACATTGACAAAAATTTGTGATGTTGGAAGAAAGGATTGGGATGATAAAGTGTCAGCTATTCTTTGGGCATATAGAACAACTTACAAGAGATTGAACAAAGCCACGCCATTTTAGTTGATGTTTAACATAGAAGTTGTTCTCCTTTAGAATTTATGTTACCTTCTTTGCACATTACGCGCACCGTAAGTCGAGCTTATGAGAACACTTTAGAAGAGAGGATTAAAAGATGATTCAGTTGGATGAGAGATGAGCCATAGTACATTGGAGTTAGAAGTAAGAAAATGCCAGTAGAAAGCATGGCATGACCAAAATATAAAGGATAATAATTTGGCGGTTGGACAAATGTTACTTCTTTATGACTCAAAGTTCTTGTGCCATCTAGGAAAGCTCAAAGTACATTGGTTAGGGCTGTATTGCATCACTTACATACTTGAATCAAGTGCTTTCCGTTAGAATAACTTGATGGAACACAAATACATAGTTACTTTAATGGGAGTAGGATGAAGCCCTACTATAAGTAAGTCATCCGGGTGTTTTTAATAAGGTAGTATTACCATTTAGATTAGGTTTTCAATTCTGTCTTTCTTTGATGTATTTCCTTCATTATCATTATTCTTTGTCAATTTAGTTGTTGTTATTGTGTAATAAGTGTACTTGCGCACCTAAAGCTAATTACTATGTGAATATGTTTATGTGCAGAGGAGTGCACATACTTTTAGTGTGGGGTGGTTGTAGTTATCCAAGTAAAAGACTATGGGAATTGAAAGGTGAAAGAAATAAGCTGTTATGGGTGTGCTTTAAGTCAAAAGAAGATTGCTTCTCAAAAGTGACCAAGGATGGAGATGAATGAAAGGAAAATATAACGTGAGGTAAGTAGAGGCCATGATAAATACCAGGAGAAGGTACAATGATGAGGTACTCGGCACAAAGGTGAACATTGAAGAGAATTCTATGACCAGAGGGTAGGAAGGTGCACGTGGTTATAGCTGGGGCGTGAAGATGTACCGTGCAGAACAAACGAATTTGGTCAATGAATGAGATGATATTTGGTAGGTGAAGGAGTAATAAATGCATCAAAAATTGAAAAACTATATAAGGATGGGATGTGAATTCATTTTTACTATTACGATTAAGTGTATTTCAAAGAAGCCAAGTGCAAAGAGCTAAGTAATCATTTTAATGTGCGAGAGGTGTGTAACCAGTCATGATAAAGAGATCTTTGCAAAAAGAAGGTTGAGTCCCAGTGGTGAAGGGTTTGAGTGAAGAAAGGTGATAAAGGGGAGTTAGGGCATGATGTTTCCACCTAGGGAACAATTAAATTGAGCTAGGGTTTCATTCATAAATTGTAGAGTTAAAGAGGATATGATTGCAAGGTAAAAATGGAACCCAAGAAGGCAGCTATAACAGGAGCAAAAGGAAAGAAGAAGGTGGTCATCGAGGAGGAAGAGATGGCACCTAAAAGTGATTTTTCAGAAATGCAATATCTAGAAGGAGTCATCATCGGCCAGGAATGGGATTCACCCATCAAAAAGAGAAAAGTAAGTGAATAAAATCATAGGACTACAGAGAGAACAAGAAGGAGCTCAATTCCTTGCTCACTACAAGGATGAAAAAACATACGGCAGATGACATGTCAGTTTATGATGATGTAGGCAAGAAGCTTTTGAAGAGAATTGGGGTCTACCAATTATATGAGATTCCATATTTTGGGAAGTATGAGCCCTTGTACCAGTGGCTCATGAGTAGAGTGCATGAGGACTTCTTCTACTTTGCAAGACACGCAGATTTAGAATCTCATCCGCGCTTATCTCATTGGTGATAGGTTTGAAGGCCACATGAGAGGATATAAAGAATGATCTCACAAATAAAGTTGTGATCTTAAAGACCAGATAGGAGTTGGGGTACCTAAAGGGTCCATGTGGTATGGATATAGACAAGTTGAAGAACTATCCAATTGTGTAAGTAGTAGCACACCTTGTTACAAAGTTGAACGACTAGGAGTGGTGGTCATAGGTAAATACTATGTGGTTACATGTTACGCGTAAGATGTCAAAAGGAGCAGTCTACAATATTGTAGGCTACATTACAGAAAAATATTCAAGGAAGCATGCACAGGAGGGAAGATCAGCTTTGGGGCTATTCTACTAACACTGGTATTCATGGAAATTGGAGTACTAGATGGGCCGAAGGAAAAGGTATGGGAATACCCCATGGATAATAAGTCACCAGCTAAAAGGTTCACCAAGTACCTATGTAAAGGGTCCATGAAAGACAACGTCAAGAAAATGGTGAGAAATTGTATGACATGCTCTGCGTGACATTTGGAGAAGAGTGGCACATCCCAAAGGACCTACCATTAGTAGTGGGTAAATAAGTCCAGTTTATTCTATATCAACATTTCTACATTGCACGTTTCCTAATGAGAGATGGAGTCTAGATCCCTTGGTGTAAATTACCTTACACATTCACTGTAAGGTATTTCCAAGCATCTATTCATAGATTCACAGACACGCGATGACTAGTATTCAATACAGATAAGGTAGAATGTGACTACCACACATTGAGGAAGAAGTATGTTATCCAGGAATAAGTGCCTATATCAAGAGGCTCATTTCATAGGTGTTGAATATTAAGTCAATAAGTCTGGCTGTAGTAGATGTAGGAGAAACATTAGTGTATCTTCAGCTGGAGCCCAATATGGAGAACAATAAGTATGTAGAGAATGAATTCACGCTCTCGGGGCCACTGAAAGGTATGCACACAATGGAAAACATACCAACGCAAAGGCCCATAGAAACTATTAAAGTAGAGAATGAAGAAGAGGAGTGTGAAGATAGCGGAGGTTTAGAGCACAGAAGAAAGAAACCATATGATAGAGAAGAGTCATAGCACACGACCACTCCACCTCAGGGAAAAGACAAAGAGGAAGATACAAAGGTTGAGCGGGGGAGAACGAATACAAGAAAATATTCATATGCACAAGGACTAAAGTTAGAACTCCAAAATGGTAAGGAAATCACCTCGTCTCTCTCCACACAAGGAGGCCTTTGAGCCAAAGAGGAGAAGAAAGTTGAAGTTAGATGAAGAAGTAATGGAATCAAGGGAGAGCTAGTGTGCATCTCCTACCCCACTCAAGAAAGAAGATGAGCCACGGAACAAGGAAGAGAAAAAATATCAAGAGATGAAGGACAAAGAAGAAAGAGAGAAATAAACCTCCAAATCCATGCATGTGGCTGTTCGAGGGGTAACGAGACAGAATGCTGACCTTGAAGCTACAATTCTTAAGGGACCTAGACCAAAGAGGATGAGTGGAGATCACATTCCACTAGTCATGGGGTATCTGAAAGGATGCAAGTAAAATTTTTCGTGCACGCTTCTAGAGCACGATAGCACGAAGGATTTATTTGGTGGAAGCTAATGGGTGGGGATATGGTGAGCATTCAAATGAGAAAGAAACTATCATGGTCAATGCATACCCACATGGATGAGCCTAACTTTGATGTATGCGAAGAGTCATGTGTGTCGAGATGGTTGAAGAAGGCACCCCAAGCTAGACATATGACAGTAAAGCCTACTATCATGTCGATAAGTAGGTCAAAAATGCATTGGTGAAGGTTTCTACTAAAGTTGCTAGAAGAAACATGGACAAAGCTATAATAATAAGAGCATTGTGTGAGGAGATAAAGACAAAGGATGCAAAGATAGCACACATAACATAAGAGAGGGACTTAACACAAAAGAAGAACAAAGTATTTATCAGCATCGCAGAGAATATTGGAGATAATGTCATAAGAGCTAGGCCACACTTAGAGACCAAGGTACCACAGACATTTCCCTCAGTGATACATTATGTAGGAAAGTTGGTGGACCTGGTACTTAAAGATGAACCTTTGCGCATGCCAGTGCAAAGGAATTCAGAACAAGAGGCAAAACAAGAGAAATCCTTAGTGATGTGAAAGATTGCATCCTCTGAAAAGGTTGCTTCACAAGCGCTTCAAGAATAATTAAAGAAAGAAGACAAGGCTTTGAGCATTTGCACAGCTCCAGAGGTGCTTATCAACATAAAGACCCTAGAAGAAAACAATGAGGTCTAGAGAGCAATGAAGGATGAAACATTGGGCCATGCAGAAAGATTGTCAATGGTTAAGTAGAAGCACGAGGCCCCAATAGCACAAGACTCGATTGGAAGAGCTTGGGAAGCTCATTTCGAGAGAATATGGATATTCTAGAAGGAAGAATGACTTCAATGTCTAGTGTTGTGTTGGTTCTACAAAATGAAAAAGGGAAATTGGAAAGGATGAATTGGAGTCCATTATGTGGACATTCCCAAAAAATAAAAATAAGAACTCACTCGAATGGTAGGCCTTGGAGGCTGGAATAAAGGAGGAGTATCCATAGTTGTTCCTTTAGACTGATATAGAGGAGGTTGCTTCATTAAAATTCTTTATTCATATACATTCTTTCATTCCTATTCTTTCCATTCTTCTATTCTTTACTACAATTTTGGATATACCCATTGTCGAGGTGACAATGAGAGTAGTGTGGGGTAATGTTGATCGAGAACACTTGACGAACTCACACAAGAAGTTTGCATGGGAAAACATTCCAAGTTTAAGGGCGTGGATGGAAAAGAAGAACCCGCATGTGGAGGGAAAGTTCATCATTCAGAACTTGTCCGATTTTGAGCATGAAGACCTATTTTTAGAAGATGGTGTGTGGAACACACCAACAATGCATAGACGTGCATGTTACACATTGTTTATCTTTAGAGCATCAGATCAAATAATTTTTCATGGAGATGAGATAAGAATAGGATTTTCACTCCAGTTAACTATAAGAGGTCTATGGATAACACACTTGCATGTGTGGCTATGCAGTAAGTGACACATGGCTATTAATAGCATGTGGCCTATTTTTGGAATAGATAAGTGGTGAAGAGAAAGTCCCCACTTTGTATATATATGATGTGAATCACATAATAGTTAGGAGTGATAGAGATATATAGGTATATGTAGAGTGTAAGAGGTAAGCATAAAGAGATACATGCATATGACTGGATTATCTTGTATCGTATCTATGTGTGCATCCATATAAAATGCCATTATTGTAAGGATCTTCTATGTTTATTAATAGATGGAAGTTATTGGTTGAATCTAAGTTTCATTCATGTGTGTAATTAAGTAGTGCATGTTCTTTATTCAATCATAATTATTATTTGAGCTTGTTCTTTCATAGATCTGAATATGGCACACATTGTATAATGATGGATTATTTATGCATCTATATGTTTCTTCCTTCATCACGCTAACATCTTGTGACATCAACCCTAAAGAGGACCGGGTACCTTTGCGTGTTTTAGGTGAGCACTCGGTCTAAGCTAAGTGATGTGCCAACACGTCTAGGGTGTTATCTATAAATTCTAGCCTACATCACCCGAGAATGAATACAAAACAATAATATTGTTAAAACAATATAACAACACCCATAGTGTTTTGAATACAAACAATAAGATGGTTATGAATAAATATAAGCATAGAAACAATAAAAAAATACACTAATTAATATGCAATGCATAATTAATATAGGTAAATAATAATTAACCTAACATAACTAGGGAGTCCATTTTACGAAGAAATTATCATCTTCTCGAGTGGATTTTAATAAAAAAGGTTAAAACATCCTACCATTCTTGCATCCTTTTTCATTATCTTCCAATGAGAAGGAGAAGTCTTCGTATTCACAAACATACTTGTTGAATGGAACCTCATCCCAAAAATAGAGAACATGGTTTGATACATTGAACTCACCGACAATAAGTTTTTGATATCACTTTTGTTTGATCCATATTACTCATCACCTTGAGATTGGTTTGTTGTAACTCAAGTCTCACCCAATCTTCATCAATATCCATTGGAGAAACTCCATTCATACTCACATCGAGTTGGAATTACATGCTTTCAAATTTTTATTCCATCAAGTTACCGTGTCATTCTCTGAATGGGTCCACAACACTTGAATACTCTTCTAACAACATGGGAATTTCACTATCTTCTTATAAAGTCATGAAAAATTTGTAAGACCTTGAATCTTGAAACAAGATATCCACCCTTGAGTCATCAAGCCTTTGAATGGTGTACTTCATTTTTGTGATGGGAAGAAGTTTCTTCATTTTACCATTTTTGGAATGATAACATATGACCAATCCATTTGTATACCTCCATCAACATCTCAGCATAAGCTTCGTCCCAACAACACCCCATATGGGGATGGCATATCCGCTATAAGAATTCTCATCGTGATCTTCTTGTCAGAAATTCTATAAATGCCACCTCGAGAATTATTTACTTGGACAACCAGAGGCACATCATTCATTTACATAGAGTAACAATGGCCATTTCTAGGAGAGAGATACCAATATCTTTAACAATTTTTTTAGGCATGGCATTTTAAAAAGCACAGGAGTTAATGATGCAATTATTTAGTTTGTGCCCATTGACTAATAAGGATATATAGAAAGGTTCTATCTTCCTAGAGGTGAAGGATATGGAAGAAAGATAATTACGAGAAGTGGATTAAGAGGTGGGAAGTAGCTATTTGGTAGTGGTATTTTTGGAACGTGAAGCCAAGTTACTTCCTTCGATAAAATGGACTAGCTTATCAAATTTCTTGGGATGTGTTTTCAAGTACTTATAATTAGAAATTTTAATTTTATACTTCTTGTAGTGGTCAATGATGTCAAAAGGTGGATAATTTTTAAACATTTCATGGACTATGGAAATATAATTAAGGGTAAGGTTTACATTTTTAAGTCTAATGAAGTAAACATTGGTTTGTCAAGAGGAGTTGAATGATACTTACTCGAAGGGGAAGAAGAGTTCTTGACTGATATGGTCTCAAGATTACTCTTGGCTAATCCCATAGAAGTTTACATCATTGATGCTCCTTTCATTTGTATTTTTGTAGAGTCACCACTTGAGGATATAAATGATTAGATTGGGAAGTGGAAGAACATCCCTCTTTCTCTATTTGTGATTGGGTGAACACCACACAGGAGTAATTGTCTGTGGATTCTTTAAAATATTCATTAGAAGAGAATTCATAGTACCCAATCCTAACACATTATTCTTCTCCTTCTTCTTCATTTTTTTAATTGAATAATTTATCTTGCATCTTCATTAGCCTCACAGATCGCATTGAATGTTTGAGCTTCCAGGGTAAGTCTTTAAGTTGCTCATGTGATTTTATTTCTTCTCCATCTCTTATATGATGCATGTTAGGAAACTTCCTTCTTTAGAATTATCAAATAATTGACCAACATCACCAACAATGGGTCATCTCTTTCATCTTTGGAATTATTGGTTTTATCCTTCATTGAAGGATTATTGATCTTCCATGACATGAACAGGTGATCTTCCACTCTAATTGAAAGTTCTTAAGCTTTGTCCAAATTATTTTGTTGAACTATCCATAGTATGAAACTAATTTTAGGAATATGGTAATTAATGAATAACCTCTTCATATTATCCGCATTACGATGAGTAACAACCAGAATCTTGTTGATTAACTTATTGAATTTTGCCACAAAATATCTCATGGAATCTTACGGTTCTTTCTTCATCTGAGTAATTTGGGTGAGGAATCCATGAGAATATTTGAAAGTCTTGAATATTTCTTCAAAATTATTTTTATATCATCCCAATCAGTAATTGAGTGTGATGGTAAATATTAGAGCCATTCGAAATGACATATTGTAATGTTTCCACGAACAACCATATGACAACATATTTTTTTCCACTCAAAGGATTCCACATGCTATGATGAAGGATGTGATATGATCATTAGGACATTTCTTTCCATCTCCATAGAATTTCATAAAGTTATTTCTTGATCCTTTTGGAAGTTCATGAAGTGGTGGAGCTAAAGCCAACAGACCAATATTTTTCCCCATGGAACTAGTGGAGCTATTCTTTATTCTTCTTCTAGTTCTTTTTCTATTTCTCCTTCATGAGGAATGATGAATAGTGGTTCAACAACTAGTTCTTCAATCCGAACTTCAACATATTTTTAGGAACTTATCTTCTTATCAATACAATGGGAAGTCTAAAAGCATCTCTTTGTTATTTCTCAAATGTGGGGTCAACAATGCTACCTATACAATCAGCTCTAGTGTACCATGTTTCTTCAAACTCACCTTAAATCACCTAGAATGGAATGAAACCAGAAAAGTGCATATATCTTAATAGGATCGCAACAAGGCATCTAGAAATTCAAGTATATTTTTGGTATTTTCATCTTTTCAAATTTTATGGATTTTAGAAAATCTGATTTTTTTGTATTTTCGGAGATATTTATGAGTGCATGAGGGAATATATCTCCCTAGCGAGTCTCAAAAAGGTTTCAAATAATTTTTAAAGTTACAAATTTTGAGTCTTCACCAACATGATGAGGTTAAGTGCATCCTTCTTGTGTATGAGGAGGATCCATTATTGAATGTAAACTACTTAAACTACCTACAAGATGTTGGCTGGCCAATAGGTTAGGGATCACATAGGAACACTCCACTAAAAATGTGGAAAATGATTGTATGTGTTGCAAGGGAGGAATTTGCAGAGAGTATAGGTATAGGGGAGTTGGTAGAATGAGGAGAGAGAGGGTTACTTTTGTGAGTAAGATTATAAAATTCATATATAATAACCAGTGTGAGTTCACATACAATAAGAATAACAAAACAATACAAAAATGATAAAACATAACAAATCATAGACATATACTTCCATTAATCATTAAGGTCCCTAATATTAGAGTCTTCAATCAAAACACAGGTGCAATCGATTTTCTAATTAGCAAGTTATGAGAAATTCTTCATTTTTGTATTCATGGATGGTATAGAACATGTTAGGAGGCATGAATGTTATGTTAATATTTCATTTGAATGTTTTTAGGTACATAAATTGATTATGGATAAACATTTCATTGGATATAGCTCAAAAATGAGTTTTCTTTGTTTTCTTATCTTCCCGACTAATTACAATTTGATCATGGGTGAGAGAAAGATGAGTATGGATGAAATGATATTTAATGGCATGATCATTGGTGAATTTTGTGTTCCATTTATCCCCTTAGAAAAATGGATAAGTGGGAAAAAAAGGCACTTTGAGAAAGACCATGACACTTGTCATCTTGTGGTGCAACGTGAGGAAGATTGGAAAAATATCTTGAGCACTTGAGAGTTGAGTGATAATGGCATGAAGAACCTTGGAAGGGGATTGCTCATGGTTGACTTTTTGTATCCCCTGTTTCCCTTGGAAAATGTTACAATAGGGAAATGAAATTGTTCTTTGATAAATATTGTGGCACTTGGCATGATCTTGTGCAAGCTTGGGAAAATGAGCTTAGCTAGTTAAGTAATTTGTCGGGATAACAAGGGTCACATGAGGGACCAGAGAGGGGGCTTGATATTGGGTGAATTTTTTATGTCCCATTTTTCCCCATGAGAAAGGTATAAGAGGTACACAAAATTTAACCATGGATAAAGAATTTGACATATGGCACTTCAAAATATGGCTAAGTATGGGAAACAAATCCTACACCAAAGACGACTGAAAAACATGATTCCTAGAGCCTATAAAGGTATTTTGACATGAAATTTTATATGATTTAGACTACCAATACCACTTAAATATTAATGGAATATGTTTCAAAACATGATTCAACTTTCATCTCTGAAAATGTCCCTTGTTCTTTAGAACAATAGGGTGTGCATGAAAATATTGAGTTTCCTCAAGAAGTTCTTAGGTCTTGGAAAAAATGTGATTTTTCCAAAATGTAGAGAATTATTTCAACTTTTAGTTCCTTTTTTCATTCTTACTCCTTATGGAAATCCTAGAATCATCCAAAGAATTTTAGGTTCAATCTTTTACCACTTACTCCTTTACACACCTGAAAAACCCACTTCTACATAGTATTTCCCTAAACCACTAAATATTCTCTAAAAATTCATAAATCAATTCCAACACCTTCTTGGTAGGGAAAATTTTAGTGGAAAATATTCATTAATCCATTAATATTTAATTTTTTAAAAGTTTAAATTGGTAAATTTTTAGGGTAGGAATTAGGACCATGTCACCAAATTATTTTGGGTACAAGTTAATTTTAGTTGTTAATTCGCCATTAGTGTGAAATTGAAATTCATGATATTTACCTTTATGTTGTAACTGGTAGAATTTTTTTATACTACCAGTCGAAAGTATGATATATACATATTTTGGTAGCATAAAACATGCTTCTTGGATGACAACATATTTTTATGCTACGGTCGATATCATACAAAAATGCTACCAGCGATTAGCATTTTCTAGTGATGTTGTTAGATAACAAAAGAGTTTGGGTTTAGTTTTTCTTGGCACCATATTTGGGAGCAAAAATTTCTCATTGAGACAATCATTTTAATTGATAAAATCCAAAAATTCAAAAAAACAAATTCCATTAAAAATTAGTGAAATCGTATTTTTACACAAAAATTCTTGTTTTTGATTTTTTTTTCTTTGCGCCATATTTTGTGAGAACATATTTCTCATCGAGCCATTCATTTTAACTACTACTTTCAAAAAATGATTGTTCAAAAAATTACATATGTTTTTGGTTGACATCATATACTATTAGCCGACAACATATACTATTAGTGGAAAATTATTTTTGTCCAATACCATTATTAAATGATTCACCATCCATGTAAAAGTGGCTTTTTCAAAGTTCACCAAATACTTTCTACGATTTTTTAGAGGGAACCTTAAAATTTTCCCTACTTCTTAGATCTCCAATACCACCTCGAGATGATTATGATTGTTTTGAGCCTTGCGGAGGATGCACACCTACCTTGAAATGACAAAATTTGGCCTTTCTAGGCCTAATGGCGAACTAGTATTCGAGTTAAACTTTGTCAAATGAAAGGATTGATCTTATCGCATCATTTCAAACACTTCAGAAATTTTATTCAATATATTTGTAGGAATGTAAATGGTGGTATGGTCATGACATGGAAGAAAAAAATGACTAGGAGAGGGGTTTGTGAAGACTCTAGAGTAAATTTCAAAATTTGGCTTAGTTTTCGTGGCTCAAATTTTGAATTTTGGGCTTACAAAAATGCATGACAATAGTTATAATTACAACCTATAAGATGAAAATGTACATGGTCAACTTTTCCTTCATGTATGGTATTAAATAAATTACTTTAGTATAATCTCATGTCTCTCTCTCCATTGTTTGATGTTGGTATGAGAAAGCATTAAAGAAAGAGATTTGATGCTAATGCTTATTGTGATTATCATAGATGCATTGGTCATTATATAGATAGGTATCTTAAGGTAAGAAACATCATTTAGGATATTACTTTGAATCTAATATAATTGAATGGTATGATCCCACCGAATATTCTAAGCCTACCAATAACAATGTAAATCTGAAAATTTTAATGATTTTCTTCGTAAGAGTAGTAATGACTCACCTACTTTCAAAGTTCATAACACCCACCATGCGGTACCAACATTTCCTACTTATGGTCATCCACTATATGCTATGATTAAAACTATTACTCGAATACCATATTTTACCCTAATCATTTATTTTGATGATTCATATATTGAGTGCTCACTTATCTATGACATGTTATCTATTCATCATATTCCTATTCTTTATTCATCATATTCCTATTCTGGGTGTTTTGGTTATCCCAATTAACAATGATAAAGTTTTTTCATGGAAATTAATCCAGTCTCTTGGAATTCCTTTTGAGAATGTTGCACTTGATTCTCGACCCACACTTTTAACATATTAAACTACCAATCACAATAGGATCTATCACTACACAAAATTCATTCTTGGTTGTTAAATTTTTTTATGCTACTAGAGTATTGCATCTAGGTCCCCTTAGTTATGTACTCTTAGGGATGTATCAAGTTTATTCATCATCGAGTAAGTCTTTACTATTCAATATATTCCTTTTAGGGAATTTTCTCCTAACGTGCCTAGTTATACATTTTTAATCTCTCCTATTATATCTACAAATATGTATATTGTCTCACACATTGTTTCACCTAGCCATATCCTTCTTCATTCTCATGATCAACCTTCGAGTATCCTTAATGGGCCTTTAGTTTCACATATTACATAACACAATTCTAGGGCCTCTAAGTATCCTTCTAAGCTTTCCTTTATACACATTGTCTCTAATTAGTTCACACTCTCATAGGATTTTATATAGATCTTATAGCATTATAGATCAATCCACAATTTATCATAGGTATTCTAGGATTTCTCATTCTTCTATTCCACTAGTATGTATAACACATCACATTACACACTCTTCTCTACTATTTATGGGTCTCATCATAGGCCTTTATTGGCATATATCACCATCATGGACCTTCCACTTGAACTTTAGTCACATCATATGAAAAATTCAAGGCTTGACCCTCTATCATCTTTAGAAATTTCTTTACCTTCTCTTAAGGTTATATTGGGATACCTTTCATGTTATTCCCCTTCGCTTCCCAAGGATGCACTCTATTTATAGGTTATACTTGACTATTGAGGGAGTAGTTCTAGACAAGAACCTCACTTCACACACACGCGTCTTGTGGCGCACGTGCACACACACACACACATAGGAAAAATATCGTTTCCTTGATTTATTTTCTTACTCTATATCAAACTAAAATATTTTCAAAATACAAAAAAATTCAAATATTTGTAAAAATACAAAATCAAGACTTGTTTTTATGGCATATATTGTTTGTACTTTACATTATACATGTTTTTTATTCCTTTAGTTTGATAGATAACATTTCTTATTTACACACATGTGTTCACATGGTATATTGAGCATGATGTAGGAAATACTAAGAGCCATAAAGATTGATAGGTGTTGGCCTCCCCTTTGGGAAAACTTCTAACCTTTGGGGAATATAATTTTGTAAACTATATCCAAATGCTATATTTCCATTATAGTCCATTTATTTCCTCATTATGCTCATGTAGCATGAACACGCGTGCATGTGCGGTGTGCACACACACACACACAAACAATGTATTTTCTATCTTTTGGACTAACATGAATAATATATTTATCTTTTATAACACTTATAGTTATTGCTTCACTAGCTCATTTACATAATATGCTATGTGTTTTTCATCATATTGGGATACACTTTTTTCATGCTTGTTAATTGTGTGTGTATGTTTGTTTTACACTGACGATTATGGCTTAAGAGCCTTGATTTTCTTGCAACATCATGGGTGTACCATGTTTACAAAATCATGACTTGTGTGGTTTTATGTATCTTGTTTACATGCTCAAAGGTCTTAATTATCTTGTGACATCATGGGTGTCCCATGTTTGTAGGTATTTTACCTTTTTTTGAAACTATTGGACATGTTTTCACTTCTTTATACAATGCATGCCCTTGTTTTCTTCTAACACATGGTTTTCTATTATTGTTCTTATTGTTTTACAGTGTTAACTTTGTTATCGTTATCATGTTTCTTGTTGTATTTCCTCTTGTTTGCACCATGGTTGCTACAATGTGCACCCCCTTAAAAATACAATTTATTCTTGGTGGCCACCACATCACATTTTTAGATGTTATACATAATTTCTCAACATCTTAGACATGGGTATACATATTTTATTTTAATCCACCAATCTAATTATTCAGTGCACATGTCTCAAATAGGGGAAAAAAATTCAGGGTTTATTTTACATTTCTAGCAAACACGAGAACTACTCTGGGCATAGACATATGAAAAGGAAGAAAAAATGACTCAAAATTAGAATCGGGAACAAGAATTTAACAAAATATATAGGGGTATAAAATGTAGTCTCATTAGGACCATACAAATGGTCTTGACCCTATCATAAATTTTTTTCCGAGGGGAATTTACTCTAGATATTTTAACACTCCATGTTTTTCATCACCAATTAGGGTTCATTTTAAGACCCCCTGTAGACACCTAAATTTTGTTACATCCCCATTAGCCCCCCGATCGGATAACCAACTTAAACATGGGCACCTAACCATGGCCCCCTTTCACCCCACATTAATAATTAATTTAATAATTTTAATTAAATTAAATACCCATCCTCACAATATCCATTACTTTATTACCTTAATTGACCTAACTTGCACCTCACCTAAATACCTCATCCAACCACCTCACTTTGTAGACCTATTCTTAGCATGTTTCTATAACTAACATTAACTAAGTCTTAGTTGCCTTAATGAGCTAAGATTCGGTCTAACCCTAAAATCAGTGCCTAAGATTTTTCTAACCACATTCCCACTCATTAGAAGGAAGCTTCCATTCTAATCCATGATAACAAACCAACTAGGCCCAAGAAATTATAAAGATCTACCCATTTTAGTAAACCTAGGGAATCCCGCCTTAACCGATGCCACCATACATGAAACTACACCTGTCCAAGACTTTTAACTATCATCGGTTACCATTTATTCACCTTAACAACCTTGTTTGAGAGGTTGGAACATTCTAGACCAAAGGAGAATGAGATCGAGCTACATGCAAGTAGAACCAACATCTTTCTGTGCATCCAGGCATCTTGTACCATCATCCGGATAGATCTATGAGCATTTCACCCATGGTAGCACTCGGGAAGCACCGCCACGACACCAAACACCATTCCTCTGATCAACCGTCACCTCCATCTAGCCGTCGAACCTGCATCACAAGAAACTATCTTGTTAACTAGTATTCTTCTATTTTCATTCTAGTAGGCTTTATTACTTTTGTTATTAGTTTCTACTTGAACTCTCACTTCCCCACCATTTATCTCCATACAAGTTTGATCATTCCTTCATCCACACCATAAAATCACCCATACCTGATTGTTAGACATCTCTGAGTATTTCCAACACCTCCCCGACTTGCACCCACTCCTCACCATCCATCCCAGAGTCAATATTAGACAAATCCTAAACCATGAAATATTGAGTTATTGAAAATACGGAGTAACCATCATCGCATTATTACTAAACCGTTGTTGGTCATACAAGATCGCGCCGGTCTCTGTGTTTTATACCTTTCCCAAAAATAGAGCCAAACAACCTCCTACCAATTGACCTAAACAACCCAGAATCAGACCCTGACCAGACCCAGTACCTTGACAGTTACCTCCTCCTTTAGATCCAACTATAACCTAGCCTGTTGTGATTGGATTTTCTTATTGTACTTGAATGAGATACCTAAATCATATCAAATACAATAGGACTTTATTTATTTCTCACATTAATTTTTTTTAAATAGTGGATTAATAGCCATCTAAGAAGTATCACACTTCCCAAAACTAGCATATGCTAGGAAGTCCACTATCATATATCATTTAACTTCTCTTTTGAGGTATTATTTTCTATAACGGTAGTTCCTCCCACCAAAAGGAAGTTCTCAAAATAGGCACTAGATTGAGAAGTCAGAATGCATGCAATAACCATCAACCAACCCATTTAACATGTATTCCTCCTAGCCCATAACCTTATATGTTTCATCATTCAAAAACGTAAAGAAAATAGTGAAACATTTTGGCACGCCCGGTGGGACCCATTAGGGGTTCTATTTCATTTTCTTCATTTCTAGGTGAAAGTTGTGTGTTTGTTTCCCTTTAAAAGGCTTACACAATAATTTTCTTCCCTAGTAATCCTCTCTTCTTTCTAATTTCTCTAAAAGAAACATTTCTCTTGGTGCATTTAAAAGAATCATTCTTCTTTCTTTCTTTCTGCATTTAGTGAAAGAGCATACCCTCTCCTATTCATAATTCGTTTCATCGAATGTAATCTTTTTAATTTGGGATTAAAATTGGTTGTATTACATTCTTATTAGCTACATTTATCTCACATTAAAATGAGGGCAACCTATATGCTTGGAATTCATGCCTAGGCGATGGTTGACAAAAAGAATCATAGAAAGCACACTCTCTCTCTCTTTGTGTCTTACCAAACTTACACAAAATTGAAATATACACATCTTTCTTAAAAAACATCTTACCTAGGAACACCTATTAGTGATCACATGATTCAATAGGTAGGTACCCTGACTCATTGCTTATGTCGATTCATTACCTCGAGGAAGACAGCCCACCCCACCATAACATACATGAAACCTCTCCTTTTAGATATCCTTCTTCATAGGAAGCCATCTTGTAACACCCTCGACAACGAGATAAATTCCCTTTTCATTCGGTGTTGGAAGATCATGCTTGATAAGGATAAATCTTTTCTATTCTTAAAAATCATTAGACTAAAATTATATGGTTATCAAGAATTCATTTTCACTTTGGAAAGATGAGCTACAATCTGGCTTTAAGAGTTGCAGACTTATTTCTTCTTTTGACTCATCCTTGGATCAATTTTAGTGATCCAAGGAATGTTTCAAATCCTCTTCATAGACTGAATGATAAATTGACATTCAATAGTTTAAGGGACATAGAAGACTAAACTTTGTATGATACTAATTCTTGGTCTTATTTGAATGTGTTTTCATTCAGCTTGTATGTTTTTTCTCGGGTCTTTGGTGATTGATCTTGGCAGGACTATAAGGACTTAAGAAAATTCAATTCATAGAGGATGAATACGGAGTCCTAAAACCTAAGGATTATCCTAACATAGTAACCTAAGCTAGGTAAGAACACCTATGTTCTAGCTACGTTTACTTATTTGAATTTTGTTCTAACCTAAGCCTCTTATTCTATTTGTTGGGTTGGCATCCTAACCTAAGCATTGTGCTAAATGAATAAGGGAAGGGGTTACTAAAGTAATACTAGGCTATTTTAACTAATACCTAATACTAAAGGGTTATGAATTGAACCTAACCTAAGGTGGGAATTCTAATGGAAAATGTTTTAATACCTATGTTGGTCATTTGCTAAACTAACCTAAGTTCTATTTGAATCCATCCTAAACTATTAAAGGGAACTTAAGGGGTCACATGACACAAGGGTGATGGTTCCAATGGACATTTAAATGAGTTGAAAGGGTTTAAATGATGGAAGTACTACCAGATTTGGCAGGGGCTAGTAGACTTGGTGGAGGCATACGTGGAAGCCCCACTAAAAGATGGAATTGTATTTTTGTGTGGAATTGGCATTCCATATTTAGGAGGTGGTGGAAAGGAAAGATAAGTGGGAATTTTGGATTGAATGGAATTTATGGCATTAATGAGCCTCAATATTTATGTGTAAACCATCTTGGAAACTTAGAAGGTGGGTTTGTAGGAAGTTATTTGGTTTTGCATGCATGGCAGATTTTGCTCTGCATGGAGCTAACTAGTTCTTTGAACCAATAGTTTGACCTTCACTTCAAAGCTATTTTGGTTTCTTCGGCCTATTTTTTATCGAAGGAAAGTATATGAGGCATAGGAGGAAAATATGTTTGGTTGTTGATCTTTCATGGAGGAGAAAAAGAGTTGGAAGCTCAGCTAGAAGTCTCCTTCGATTTGGTGGAAGCACTATCAAGCATGATAGGCTCTAACTATTAAAATTCTTTGCGTTCTTCTAAATGATTCATTAGAACAACTTTTCTCTCATGAGATTCATGTTTTCATGTCTATCTGGTTATTTTTCTTGATGGGTTTATGAATCCTTGTGGTGTTTGATATGAAACCATGGCTAAAATAGTGTTGTTTTGAAAATTATCTTTCTATGCAAGTTTTATGACCAACATGCAAGTGAAAATGGTATGCAAAACTTGTTCTGTATCTCTACTTTTGCACTCTAGATCTTGTTATCAAAGTTTTGTGCTTTGAACTGATCTTTGTGGCAGTATAGAAATCTGAGCTTAGGGGAAACTTGAGTTCTATTTGATTTTGCTTCTAGGTTGTGAATTTGGATGTAGACTTGTGTTGGTACTTTGTGTTTTGATTAAATTTGTGTTGAGCTTTGTTTTGATCGGAACCAGTGTTTGGAAAACTTATGCATTATTGAACTATTGCTTGGAGTTTGTATTTGGGCACTATACTTGCATTATTTTGCTAGAGAAGTTCTAAACGTTTGTGTGTGAAGCTCGGGTTCATCATTGTACTCCTATTTAACACTTGAGTGTTATGAGCTTGTATTTGGGTCAATTCATTTGATTTTGTTATGGTATTTTATATTGGGTTATTATTTTATTAAATGAATAAGATTATAACTCTTTATTTGAGTGACTACTCACTAGGGAACTGGGTGAAAGCTTGTTTGAGTCATTTAAAATCTCTTCAAGATTTGGAACTATAAACGTCTTGCTTAAAGGAACGTGGAACTTATGTTTATGACTATAACGACTCCTTTGAAATGGTATTGGTGTAGGAATAGAAGGAAGTGTTCTTTCCCCTCTGTCTTGAGGAATCCACATTCTGGGTTGAATGTTTTGTTGAAGCTAAGTCACCTTCTATCATGATTTTGTGGATGTGAGAGTTTTGTTTTGAATTATGTTCTTATTTCTTGGGAATTAAGATTGAGACATCTTCTGACTTAAATGTTTTGGTTCTTACTCTCTCTTCTGATTATGTAAAATAATTTTGGGGAGTGGTGGATGTTTGAGTTATTACGGTGGACACTTTGGATCTATACGTGAAAGATACTTTCTCCGTTCTATTGTTTTGTGCTTAGTTATTTGAAACATGAACTATTTATCTTCGTATTAAATGGTGAAGCCTTGTGAGTCTATGAGTCTTGGGGTTCGTAGGTAATTTTGAACTTTATCATTTACTTTTTGGGATGTTATTCTCAAGACCTATACAGTGAATAAGACCTTGGTTTCTCTTTGAGAAATAATATATATATATATTCTTTTGTGATTAGTATATTTTTTTGAGTCTACAATACACTTTTATCCTGAATTGGTTTGAAATTGGAACTTATTTTGTTCATTAGAAGGAAACGATTTATTGTTGTTCTTTTCCTTATTAGAGTTACCTTTTCTCTGTCTTAGATAAGCTCATTGTTTGAACTTTTCTATACTCGATTCCATTTCGAGATGGTGATTTCTTATGACCTATTGGTCTACCTTGTTCGAATTATTGTTGCAATAATGTAGAAAGTTAGTAGTTAAGAGGTTTCTGCTAATAAGTGAATGCATACATATGGGTTTGACTGTTGTTGACTAGCCTTGCCTAGTTTAAATGGATAGGAGTAGGTTTGTCTCTTATACTCTATATCTTTTGGGATGAACCCGAGTAGAGATTAACTCCTTTATGGAACTACTTGATTGTGAACATTGATTTTAGATCTTTGATTGATAACTTCTAACATGCAGAATTGGAATTAGAATTATAGTTTGACTATTCTGGTTTTCTATACCTTCTTGTATTGTTAAGAAATTTTGTTTGGGATGTATATCTTAATGTTGAATTTACAAGATTGTTATCCAGAAAGGAACAAGTAATTCATGATTGAATCTAGTCTATTTTTCAGATGTTATAGGTTTGGGCATGGTACATAATGGTTCTTCTTATTCTTTCTTAGGATATAGAAGAATAATCCTAGAATGAACCATGTTGTTTACACTTCTTTTGTCTCATAGAAAAGATAAATGTGGTATTCTATTAGGATAGAATTATGAAATAATGGGATGGCAGGATTTATTGTTTTTTTACAAGCCATTGATAGGATTAATAGAAATCTAAGTTCTTAGGAAAATATTTTTATTATATTCTTCTCTTCTCTTAAAGTTGATCTAGATTTATTAATGTACTTCCTTTCTGTTTGGTATCACTTATGTTGATTGTATGATGTTTTAATTATCTCATTAAAGCAGTGTTTCTTTAATGAAACAATTAGTGGAATGCACTTCATTTTAATTATTAGTGTTTATCATGCTCAGTTCATTGAATTGACCCGTGCTAGCTATTTTTGTAGATGGACAATGTAAGTGGTAAAAGAAGGCAAAAACTTATATGATGCATTGGCTAATATATGTCTAATTCTTAGTAAAGAATTCTGATTCATTCTTTTTGTATTGTAAAAGAAAAGTTGTATACTTTATAGAATGAGGGTTGTTGTTATGCAGTATGCCTAAAGTGCATAGTCTTGTAAATTTATAAATTGTAATGATGAGTTGTGAGTTGTGATTTATTTGCATTGGTTGTGTAATTTATCTCGTACTTTTATAAAGAAAATGAAAGTTCTATCTTGTTGATATTATTTATATTATATCATTCTTATCTTGTTATCTTTGATAAGATGGATAAAGGGAATTAGTTCAATTTCCCTTATAATGGTGTAACTTGTTGAGTTGTATAATATGATGTGTTTTACCTAAACAATTTAACATAATAATGTGATGCATAATGAACATGCATTAAGAAATATGGATATTGTGAATGTTTAACCCTAACACTTAATCATGTAGAGGAAGATTCATTCTCTCTCAAATGAATGTAAACCAAAAAGGTTTGGAGAGATGATTAATAATCATTAGAATTCATTTTGTATGAAGTCTACTTTAGTTAGATTTATGCGGTTGTTAAACCTTCCTGAAAGTTAAAGTACATTTTAATGAAACTTATGATATCATTGTCTTGTTTTGGTTAACTATTGGTTACACCATGAAAACAAACATTAAAAGCAACCATGATTTTAATGAAGTTCTTTAATACTCGATTGATACAAGTATACAATAAGAACTTAAGGAGAGTTGGATTAGGGACTAAAACCAGTTTATTAATCCAATTAACAATGTATTAACAATCTCCTTGGGGTATGTACATCTCGATGAGGTAGTTTCTGTAGGATGTTGGCACACGCCAACTGTAGGGTTGTACTTTCGAGAAGACTTGGGTCTTCTCGAGAATACAACATTGTAGTTGACATGTGGCATCACCCTTCCACATTGATCATCTAGATCTACACAAAATAAGAACTTGAACTTAGTTTCTCTCTAGGTCAGGTTAGTGGCATATTTAGGATAGGAAGTAGCTTCCAATGGCTCAAGGTACCTTGGCACACCCGGTTGACTTAAGGTCAACCGAGTATGCCCATTTACCCTAAGTCATTATGAGCATCTTCCTATAATAATTTATGTTTCTAACTAGGGCTAGGGTTAAACCTAGGACAAGTGGACTGATGGTAGTCAGTAAAGACCAATCATGATAATAGAGGAGTGAGGTGAAGGACGTATTCCAAAATGATGAGTATGTCATCTAGGAATAGAGACATACATAGTATGTTGTAAAAATTTGGCCAAAGTATCGCAAGTTGTTGGTTGCATTGTCCTATGTCACCAAGTTTAAAACAACATGATATCAGATGAATATTGGTAACAAATATTCAGATATGTTCTTTAAACAGATCACTCAGTACCCAGTGTAGGGTAGGAAAACTAGGTATATGAAGTATATAATATGTATTCAATACTTAAGATAACATAAATAGATCGGTAGATTACTGAGTTATGAAATGAATAGATCGGTGGATCACCGAGTCATTACAACTACATATGGTTATCTATTTGAATTCGATTGGCATGGAATGTTTGTTCTAAATAATGCTTTATTTAGAACAGAGAACATTATATTTTTAAAAAAAAATCCCTTGTTTCTAAAGTCTTAAAATGGGAATGTTACATCTTGGTATCAGAGTTGAAGGTTGCAACTCTTGGACCTATTATGTCCATAATATGATGAAACTTAAATTTTCTTGTAACAAAAAATGGTTAGAACAAGAGGAAATGTTGCAAATAACCCTCCACTGAGGAAGGAGCAGCAACTACCTAGAAACTCAATGAGATCCTTGCTTCCCTATTGGACACAAGAGATTGTTTGGATTATACTTGAACAAAAGTAATGGGTAATGAGGAGGAAGAAGAAGCTAATAACAATAATCAGCCACCTCCGGGGACAATGCCAATGTGGGTGTTGATAATAACAATGTTAACATACCTTGTTCATCCTAAGAACAAAAAGGCTAGGCTAGCAGTTGAACTCACTAATGATATAAAAAGGATAATTCCACCTAAGTTTGATGGCACCACATTAGGAGATGGAGCTGAGAACTAGCTCAACAAAATGGAGAAATACTTTGCAATAAGGAATTTCTCAAAAGAAACAAAGGTGATATGGGGAGCATATCAAATTTCTCATGAAGCATCTTCATGGTGGGACAGCCGTAAGGCTGAGTTGAATATTGATGAAGCTAATATCACATGGGATCAATTTAAAGGTTACTTTAGGCAATGATGGCTGCCACAACTTTACTATGATCAAAAAATGATTGAATTCTAGAACTTAGCTCAAGGAAAGCTAATTGTAACTGAGTACTAGGAATGATTTACAAAACTCCTTAAGTATGTACCTCAGTACCAAATGGATGAGAAGTTTCAGGATACAAAAATTCATCATGGGATTGAATCCCATTATAGGGGAGAGGTGGATGTTCACAGCCCAACCACAATGGAAGGGTTGTTGAAAAATCATAAGGCAAGAACATAAATTAAAGGTAATTTCTGCTCACAAGGAGGAAGTAAGGAAGAAAAATCCCAACTCCTCTTCATCATCTCTTGCACCTAAGAAAGGACCATGGAAGAAATTCAGAATGAAAATTAAGTTTTCATCTGATACTAATAAGAAAAAACAAAAACAAGTTTGTTGGTAATGCACGGAACAACTTTGCTAAGAATAATAATAATGGATAGAAGTCCTATGGGGTTCGAATGATAACTCTAAGGCTGAAATAAACCCGAGCCTAGGAAGGGACCTATAGGAGGCTGTTATAACTATGGAAAATATCATTATGTGAATCAATTTCCTTTGAAGAAGGATGATCGTAATCAGCAACACAAGATACATGTTGTAGTAGCCAAAGTAAGCTGAGAAACAGCCATGCCCATAGAAGTTTTGGGTAAGTTATTTGGCTTACCTATAACTATTATTTTTGATACCAGAGCTACTGAATGTTTTATTTCTAGTAAATTAGCATCAAAACTAAAAATAAAAGATGAAACATGGATAAAACATGGACTATACGTATAGTATGGGAACAATGTTGTTCATATGGTTAGTATGTGTCTTTTTGGAGCAGTCCTTGATTTACCTAACTTTTCCATTGAGGTTGATCTTTATGTTGCACCTTTGGGGTCTTATGATGTAATCATAGGTGTTAATTGGTTAGCAGAACATAAGGCTAAAGTGGACTATTTTGAAAAACACATTAGTTGTTTAGACGACCTATAAAAAACAACAAAGATTCAGGGTGTGAAATGTGAGATTTCTATTAGAAAATGTCAGCTATGCAACTTAAAAAGGCCAAAAATAAAGGTTGTACCTTATATGTAGTAAAAATTACTGAATCAACAGAAGAGAGCAGTGATATTATGGAATGATATCCACTATTACGAGACTTTAGTGACATATTTCTAGAAGAATTTCCAGGTCTTCCACCCAAAAGGGAGTTTGATTTCATGATTGAGATCAAGCCTAGAACTAAACCTATTTCTAAAGCACCGTATCGAATGACTACTACAGAATTAGTAGAGCTTAAGGCTCAGTTGCATGAACTTTTGTCTAAAGGTTTGATTAGACCAAGTGTTTCACCTTGGGGAGCACCTGTAATTTTTGTGAAAAAGAAGGATGGAACCCTTAGATTGTGCATTGATTATAGAATGTTAAACAAAGCAACAATCAAGAATAGATACCCACTCCTAGGATTGATGATTTATTTGATCAAATGCGTGGAGCATTGTATATTCTAAGATAGATCTTTGATCTGATATCATCAATTATGAATTAAGGATGAGGATATTCATAAAACAACTTTTAGAACAAGGTATGGACATTATGAGTTCATGGTTTTACCTTTTGGATTAACTAATGCACCTACAACATTTATGAATTTAATGAATAATATCTTTCAAGAATACTTGGACAAATTTGTGCTCGTATTCTTGGACAACATTCTCATATATTCAAAAAGTATTGAGGAACATCATGAGCATTTGAAGATAGTTTTGGGAATATTAAGAAAGAGACAATTATTTGGTAAGTTGTCTAAATGTTCTTTCTATGACACAAAAGTACACTATTTGGGACATGTAATAAGTAAGAATGGAATTGTTGTAGATCCTTCAAAAATTGTAGCTATAACAGAGTGGCCTACACCTAAGAATGTACATGAAGTTAGAAGCTTCATGGGACTTGTTGGCTACTATAGGAAATTTGTAAAAGATTTTTCTAAGATAGCTGCACCAATAACTTCCTTACAGAAGAAAGATAAAAAGTTTGTTTGGAGTGAGAAATGTGAAATTGCATTCAAAACCTTGAAGGAACAATTAACTTCAACACCTATTCTTGCAGTACCAAACCCTAATGGAGATTTTATGGTGGTAACTGATGCATCAGGTGAAGGTCTAGGAGGTATTTTGTTACAAAATGGACATGTCATAGCTTATGAAAGTAGAAAACTTAAGTTACATGAGTTGAATTATGCTCCACATGATTTAGAGCTCACTTCCATTGTTCATGCACTTCAAGTTTGGAGACATTACCTACTTGGTAAACCTTTTGAATTAAAAACTGATCACCTTGGACTGAAGTATATCTTCACTCAACAAAATCTTAATGCAAGACAACGAAGGTGGTTAGATTTTTGTCTCAATATGATTTTGACATCAGTTATATAAAGGGTAAAGAAAATAGAGTGGTTGATGCTCTAAGTCATAGGAAGCACATTTCTACTCTTATAACATTAAGAACTTAGTTTAAGGATGAAGTAAAAAGTGTTATGGAATCTGACTCTTACTTTCAACAAGTAAAAGTAGCACTTGTTGTAGATTCGAATGATTTGAGGTATAAAGGTTTTCACTTTGATAATGAAGGAATCTTACGATTTGAAAATAGAGTCTATGTACCTTCGCTAAATGATTTGAGAAAGAAATTGTTAGCAAAATTTCACAATTCACCTTTTTCTAGACACCTTGGCATTACAAAAATGCTTGCTGATATAAAACAACAATATTTCTAGAAAGGGATGAAAAAGGATGTTATAGACTTTGTGACACATTGTCTTGAGTGTCAACGTGTTAAAGTGGAACATATGCACCCAACCGGTTTGTTGTATCCTCATAGCATACCATAGTACAAGTGGCAAGTAATAAGCATGGATTTTGTACAAGGGTTACCTATGTCAAGAAATAAACATGATGTTATTTTAGTAGTATGGATAAACTAACAAAGGTAGCACATTTTATTACTTGGGAATCTGAAGGATGATTCTCCTATTTTGGCTAAAAGATTTGTACATGAAATTTTCAGATTACATGGAGTACCTGAATTAATCATTTTGGATAGAGATCCTAGAATGACGTCAATATTTTGGCAAACACTTAATGTAGCTTTAGGAACTAAGCTGAATTTCAGTTCTACATATCATCCGGAAACGGATGGATAGACTGAAAGAGTAAATCAAGTTTTAGAAGATATGTTACGGATGTATTACATGGATCAATAGTATAAGTGGGAAGAGTATCTTCCATTAGTTGAATTTGCATACAATAATACATATCATGCTTCTCTTAAGATGGCACCTTTTGAAGCATTATACGGAAGAAAATGTAGAACCCCTATTAGTTGGGACAACATAGAGGATAGAGAGGTAATTGGACCTGAAATTCTTACTAAAATGGAACAACAAGTTAAATTGATTCATGAAACTTGAAAGAAGCAACAGATAGGAAAAAGAGTTATGCTGACTTAAAGAGGGTTGATAGGAAATTTGAACTTGGTGAGAAATTCTTTCTTTGGGTTAAACCGAAAAAAGAGTTCTATAACTTTTGGCAAGGCTACCAAGTTATCACCTCATTATGTGGGACCTTTTGAGATAGTTGAAGTAATCAACCCTATAGCTTATCATTTAGCATTACCTCCTACTTTGTCATGAATGCATGATGTTTTCCATATTTCTTTGCTTAAGAAATATGTTTCAGATTTATCACATGTGTTAAATTGGAATTCCTTGTAGGTCCAGGACCTAGGAATAATCATGGTTAAACCCATATGAGTGCTTGAAACTCACTAGTTGCATTTGAGAAATCATGAGATAAGTCAATGCAAGGTCCAATGGGACCAGTTTAATGAAGAGAGTGCAACTTGGGAAAACCTTGAGGATATGAAAACTACTTTTCCATATCTATTTGAATAGGATTGATTCTTTGACTGAAATTTTTTTGAGATTTTATCTTTATAATACAATAAGTAAGCCAGTTTGGGGTAGATATTTATTTATTTTGAATAAACAACTATGTAATGTTGATTTATGAACTTAATAATGCTGATATGTTTTTGACATATGGTAAGAAAAGTGAATAAGTTGATTTTCCTTGATGCAAACTATTAAAAAGAGATGAGATAATCATCGGGACGATGATTATTTTTAGGAGGGAAGCATGTAACACCCTCGACAACTAATATATTCCCTTTTGCATTCAAGTGTTGACATGTGATTTTCTAGATAAAGATGTGTTCTTTTTATTGTTGAAGATCATGCTTGATAAGGATAAATCTTTTTGTTCTTAAAAATCATTAGACTAAAATTATATGGTTATCAAGAATTCATTTTCACTTTGGAAAGATGAGCTGCAATCTGGCTTTAAGAGTTGCAGACTTATTTCTTCTTCTAACTCATCCTTGGATCAATTTCAGTGATCCAAGGAATGTTTCAAATCCTCTTCATAGACTGAATGATAAATTGACATTTAGTAGTTTAAGGGACATAAAAGACTAAACTTTGTATGATACTAATTCTTGGTCTTATTTGAATGTGTTTTCGTTCAGTTGTATGTTTGTGCTCGGGTCTTTGGTGATTGATCTTGGCAGGACTATAAGGACTTAAGAAAAATTCAATTCATAGAGGATGAATACGGAGTCCTAAAACCTAAGAATTATCCTAACAGTATCCTAAGCTAGGTAAGAACACCTATGTTCTAGCTACATTTACTTATTTGAATTCTATTCTAACCTAAGCCTCTTATTCTATTTGTTGGGTTGGTGACCTAACCTAAGCATTGTGCTAAATGAATAAGGGAAGGGGTTACTAAAGTAATACTAGGCTATTTTAACTAATACCTAATACTAAAGGGTTATGAATTGAACCTAACCTAAGGTGGGAATTCTAATGGAAAATGTTTTAAGACCTATGTTGGTAATTGCTAAACTAACCTAAGTTCTATTTGAATCCATCCTAAACTATTAAAGGGAACCTAAGGGGTCGCATGACACAAGGGTGATGGTTCCAATGGCATTTAAATGAGTTGAAAGGGTTTAAATGATGGAAGTACTACTAGATTTGGTAGGGGCTAGTAGACTTGGTGGAGGCATACGTGGAAGCCCACTAAAAGATGGAATTGTATTTTTGTGTGGAATTGGCATTCACTAGATTTAGGAGGCGGTGGCAAGGAAAGATAAGTGGAATTTTGGATTGAATGGAATTTATGGCATTAATGAGCCTCGGTATTTGTGTACAAACCATCTTGGAAACTTAGAAGGTGGTTTGTAGGAGGTTATTTGGTTTTGCATGCATGGTGGATTTTTCTCTGCATGGAGCTAACTGGTTCTTCAAACCAGCAGTTTGACCTTCACTTCAAAGCTATTTTTGGTTTCTTCAGCCTATTTTTGATCAAGGAAAGTATATGAGGCATAGGAGGAAAATATGTTTGGTTGTTGATCTTTCGTGGAGGAGAAAAAGAGTTGGAAGCTTGGCTGGAAGTCTCCTTCGATTTGGTGGAAGCACTATCAGGCATGATAGGCTCTAACTATTAAAATTCTTTGCGTTCTTCTAAATGATTCATTAGAACAACTCTACTCTCATGAGATTCATGTTTTCATGTCTATCTAGTTATTTTTCTTGATGGGTTTACGAATCCTTGTGGTGTTTGATATGAAACCATGGCTAAAATAGTGTTGTTTTGGAAACTATCTTTCTGTGCAAGTTTTATGACCAGCATGCAAGTGAAAATGGTATGCGAAACTTGTTTGTATCTCTACTTTTGCACTCTAGATCTTGTTATCGAAGTTGTTGTGCTTTGAACTGATCTTTGTGGTAGTATAGAAATTTGAGCTTAGGGGAAACTTGAGTTCTGTTTGATTTTGCTTTTGGGTTGTGAATTTGGATGTAGACTTGTGTTGGTACTTTGTGTTTTGATTAAATTTGTGTTGGAGCTTCATTTTGATCAGAACTAGTGTTTGGAAAACTTATGCATTGCTGAACTATTGCTTGGAGTTCATATTTGGGCACTATACTTGCATTATTTTTCTAGAGAAGTTCTAAACATTTGTGTGTGAAGCTCGGGTTTCATTGTACTCTATTTAACACTTGAGTGTTATGAGCTTGTATTTGGGTCGATTCATTCGATTTTGTTATGGTATTTTGTATTGGGTTATTCTTTTATTAAATGACTAAGCTTATAACTCTTTATTTGAGTGACTACTCACCAGGGAACTGGTGAAAGCTTATTTGAGTCATTTAAAATCTCTTCAGATTTGGAACTATAAACGTCTTGCTTAAAGGAACGTGGAACTTCTGTTTATGACTGTAATGACTCCTTTGAAATGGTATTGGTGTAGGAATAGAAGGAAGTGTTCTTTCCCCTCTATCTTGAGGAATCTTGCATTCTGGGTTTAATCTTTTGTTGAAGCTAAGTAACTTCTGTCATGATTTTGTGGATGTGAGAGTTTCGTTTTGAATTTTTTCCTATTGTTGGGAATTAAGATTGAGACATCTTATAACTTAAACGTTTTTGGTTCTTACTCTCTCTTCTTATTCTTTAAAACAATTTTGGGCCATGGTGGATGGTTGAGTTATTACGGTGGACACTGGATCTATACGGGAAAGATACTTTCTCCATTCTGTTGTTTTGGTGCTTAGTTCTTTGAAACACGAACTATTTACTCTTCGTATTAAATGGTGAAGCCTTGTGAGTCTGCAGTCTTGGGTTCATAGGTAATTCTGAACTTTATCATTTACTATTTTGGGATGTTATTCTCTGACTTATACATATGAATAAGACCTTGGTTTCTCTTTGAGAAAGAATATATATATATATATTCTTTTGTGATTAGTATATTGTTTTGGGTCTGCAATATGCTTTCATCCTAAATTGGTTTGAAACTGGAACTTCTTTTGTTCATTAGAAGGAAATGATTTATTGTTGGTCTTTTCCTTATTAGAGTTACCTTTTCTCTATCTTGGATAAGCTCATTGTTTGAACTTCTCTGTACTCGATTCCATTTCAGATGGTGATTTCTTGTGACCTGTTGGTCTACCTTGTTCAAATTATTGTTGCAATAATGTAGAAAGTTAGTAGTTAAGAGGGTTCTGCTAATAAGTGAATGCATACTTATGGGTTCGACTGTTGTTGACTAGCCTTGCCTAGTTTAAATGGATAGGAGTAGGTTTGTCTCTTGTACTCTTTATCTTTTGGGATGAACTTGAGTAGAGATTAACTCCTTTATGGAACTACTTGATTGTGAACATTGATTTCAGATCTTTGATTGATAACTTCTAACATGTAGAATTGGAATTAGAATTACAGTTTGACTATTCTGGTTTTCTATACCTTCTTGTATTGTTAAGAAATTCTGTTTGGATGTATATCTTAATGTTGAATTTACAAGATTGTTATCCAGGAAAGGAATAGGTAATTCATGATTGAATCTAGTCTATTTTCAGATGTTATAGGTTTGGACATGGTATGTAATGGTTCTTCTTATTCTTGCTTAGGATATAGAAGAATAATCCTAGAATGAACCATGTTGTTTACACTTCTTTTGTCTCATAGAGAAGATAAATGTGGTATTCTATTAGGATAGAATTATGAAATAATGGGATGGCAGGATTTATTGTTTGTTTACAAGCCATTGATAGGATTAATAGAACTTTAAGTTCTTAGGTAGATATTGTTTATTATATTCTGCTCTTCTCTTAAAAGTTGATCTAGATTTATTAATGTACTTCCTTTCTGTTTTGTTATCACTTATGTTGATTGTATGATGTTTTAATTATCTCATTAAAGTAGTGTTTCTTTAATGAAACAATTAGTGGAATGCACTTCATTTTAATGCTTAGTGTTTATCATGCTCAGTTCATTGAACTGACCCATGCTAGCTATTTTTGTAGATGGACAATGACGTAAGTGGTAAAAGAAGGTAAAAACTTATATGATGCATTGGCTGATATATGTCTAATTCTTAGTAAAGAATTATGATTCATTCTTTTGTTGTATTGTAAAAGAAAAGTTGTATACTTTATAGAATGAGGGTTGTTGTTATGTAGTATGCCTAAAGTGCATAGTCTTGTAAATTTATAAATTGTAATGATGAGTTGTGAGTTGTGATTTATTTGCATTGGTTGTGTAATTTATCTCATACTTTTTAAAGAAGATGAAATTTCTATCTTGTTGATAGTCTTTATATTATATCATGCTTATCTTGTTATCTTTGATAAGATGGATAAAGGGAATTAGTTCAATTTTCCTTATAATGGTGTAACTTGTTGAGTTGTATAATATGATGTGTTTTACCTAAACAATTTAACATAATAATGTGATGCATAATGAACATGCATTAAGAAATATGGATATTGTGAATGATAAACCCTAACACTTAATCATGTAGAGGAAGAATCATTCTCTCTCAAATGAATGTAAGCCAAAAGGATTGGAGATATGATTAATAATTATTAGACTTCATTTTGTATGAAGTCCACTTTAGTTGGATATATGTGGTTGTTAAACCTTCCTGAAAGTTAAAGTACATTTTAATGAAACTTATGATATCGCTTGTCCTATTTTGGTTAACTACTAGGTTACACCATGAAAATGAACATTAAAAGAAACCATAAGTTTAACAAAAGTTCTTTAATACTCGATTGATACAAGTATACAATAAGAACTTAAGGAGAGTTGGATTAGGGTTTAGCGGGTTACTAAAACCAAGTATTAATCCAAATTAACAATGTATTAACAATCTCCTTGGGGTATGTACATCTCGATGAGGTAGTTTTTGTAGGATGTTGGCACATGCCAACTACAGGGTGTACTACTTTCAAGAAGACTTGGGTCTTCTCGAGAATACAATGTTTTAGTTGACATGTGGCATCACCCTTCCGCATTGATCATCTAGATCTACACACAATAAGAACTTGAACTTAGTTTCTCTCTAGGTCAGGTTAGTGGCATATTTAGGATAGGAAGTAGCTTCCAATGGCTCAGGGTACCTTGGCACACCGGTTGACTTAAGGTCAACCGAGTATGCCCATTTACCCTAAGTCATTGTGAGCATCTTCCTATAATAATTTATGTTTCTAACTAGGGCTAGGGTTAAACCTGGGACAAGTGGACTGACGGTAGTCAGTAAAGACCAATCATGATAATAGAGGAGTGAGGTGAAGGATGTATTCCAAAATGATGAGTATGTCATCTAGGAATAGAGACATACATAGTATGTTGTAAAACTTTGGCCAAAGTATCACAAGTACTAGTTGTTGGTTGCGTTGTCCTATGTCACCAAGTTTAAAACAACGTGATATCAGATGAATATTGGTAATAAATATTCAGATATGTTCTTTAAATAGATCACTCAATACCCGGTGTAGGGTAGGAAAACCAGTATACAAAGTATACAATATGTATTCAATACTTAAGATAACATAAATAGATCGGTAGATTACCGAGTTATGAAATGAATAGATCGGTGGATCACCGAGTCATTACAGCTGCATATGGTTATCTATTTGAATTCAATTGGCATGGAATGTTTGTTCTAAATAATGCTTTATTTCAAGAACGGCATTGGTTACCCCTGACCAACATCGATTTTTCTTAACTGGCATCGATTTTCTGTTCTTTTGGGTTAAATTTCCTAAAGAACCCTTATTTCATTTTCTTTATTGTCAGAGTTCCTGTGAGTCTCTGTACTCTCTCTAATTTGATAAATGGTCATCATACAACTTGTTCATATGACCATTGCCATTATTTTCCTCATTTGATAAAACCATTCTGCCTCACAGTAACCGACCTCGGTTACCCCTTAACCAACATCGGTCATCCTTAACTAGTGTTAGTTACCTTATATTGAACATTAACTAAAATATTATCTAAATCTACCTATAGAAACATGTTTTCTTCATTCTTACTGCCCCCTATGTCATTTTCATGATACAGAATCACTTGATATATACTCATTCACATGGTGTTGACTCGCAATCAAGTTAATGCTCTTATATTTCATGTAAGTCATCAACCACTCTCGCCTAGTCCTTTTCCACCCTCTATCCTATCACCCATGGATCCAACCCTACCTACCACCATTGTTTCATGCGATGAAAAATTTTCATGACTCCTTGATCGAATCCCATGGCCTTACAGTTCTACCTTTCCCATTCTTCCACCCAGGACTCCTCAAAGTTAGTTGATATATGGCATGCTTGTATCCATCTCTCCCCTTATTTCCACTTTTACATCAGCCCCTAATAATGTGGTGTTACCTTCACCTACTTCACCCCCAGTGGTTTCACATCTAGGACCCATACCCGTCATGACCATCACATCCCCAAGAAGTATCACTCGCACCTGTAGTATTTGTTGTCCCCTCATTGACCACCTAGACCATAACCCCATCTCGCACCCATTGTCTCACAAATACCCATTGCAACACAACTTCCCATGGTGTTAGTGACCCCTACTCCATTCTATAATCTTTTCCTCTCCATCCCACAAACACTACCCCCAATCGCTACTAGAGTCACTACGACTGTCCCACCTACATACACATACTATCAACAACCCCCTATCTTGTCTATCACCCATTTTGGATACATGCCCACTATGTTGGTCCCCTATTCTCAACCTCCTATTCAAGACACCATATAATGGAATTTCACCCACCTCATAGGTTCAAAACCAGCCCCTTATGCCACAGGAGGTACCTTCCATCACAACCTACAAAATGACCTCATCAAATTGATGATGGAGAGGATGCGATCTTTGAAGCATTAGTTTTGGGCTCGTGTAATTCTCTCATCTATGATGAAATCAGAATGAGACCATTCATCCATCTATCCCCATTCTCCCATACAACTGTACCTTGGGAAATACCAAAATTCAACTATTTCAATGGTAAAGAAGACCCACAACAACATTTATGGTCTTTTAAACATGGGTGTTACTTGATCACCCATGATGACACTTTACTCCTACAAACCTTTCCAGTGTCCCCGACAGACTTGTATTGGACTGGTATAGTGGGCTACCAAGACACTCCATATATTCATTTAATCAAGTATCCCGTGCCTTATTAGATCACTTCTCCATCAACATTATTTATAAGGTTACCATGACTGATATTTATTCCACACGATAGTACGGCGATGAGTCTATCACCGACTTTTCACTCACTACCATAGCCTAATTAACCGGATCACATTTCAATTACATCAAACTAAACTCATAGATTTTTACTCGAGATTACATAAGACACATCTCACCAAACCCGTAGATACTGAGACCTTTCACACTTTTGATGAGGCATTCACCATGGCACAAAAATTGGAAATTTATGCTATCGAAGAGAATAAAATTCAACTTCGTAACAAGAACATCACATTCAAATCAAATGATTCTTCTTCATCTTCAAAACCTCAAAATAAATATTCAAAACCCAAAGGATCTACCAATGTCATAGTTCTCAAGGCTGGTCCCCTCATCAATCAAACCTATCCAAACCTCCTTCTAATCTCTCTCTCATCCAAGCTTTCTAGTTCAGATGAGAACAATGAAAGTACACTTCAATAGGAGAATCTTACTCTTCTATTTTGGAAAAGCTTGTTAAGGTTGGTGCCATTACCCTTCCACATATAAAACCACATACTATTTTTCACCCTGAGTGACCCATGCTCGCATGGTATAAGGAACATGAATTTTGTAACTATCATCATGTCAAAGGTCATAGCAACAATAACTACATCACCTTTAAGAATATCATCCAAGAAATGTTAGACAACGGAGATCTAGTCTTGGATAGCCCAAATGCACCCGCTAACAAAAACCTACATATCTTCAAGAATCCATTTCCTAATCATGCCCCATCTTCCAACCAAGTTGGTGACACTTCAAACAATGATAGCAATGTCTGCAAGGTCCACACTATTTTCGATGACATACCAGTTGCTTCCCAATTACCTCATGTTCCTTCCATAGATGAAATCTTAGCTCAAGCTCCACTACCTACACAAGAACCAATTTCATCTACTCCTCCACCCATAGAGGAACCCCCTTAATTTTCTCCATCACCCATGGAAGAGCCTATAATTAGCATGCCACCTTTGACCCCTCAAATTTCCAAGCAATTGTTAGTGACACCTATCCTACTCATAGGAGAGGCATGTCCACCACCTACACCATCACAAGGAGAGTCCACCTCATTTGGCCCATCCTCTCCTCTACCCATGGAGGATCCTATAGAAGTACCACTACCTTTAGATGACCATTCACCATCGACCTTCAAGATCCTGCTGATCTGCTTTCATCTCTCTTACCCACAGAGTCCGAGGCTAGCCATTTCCTGTATTGTAAACCCATTTTGCAGGGATTGCCACTCGATCCATGTCACCTTGCTTAAAACAACACCATTTTCATGCTTGGTTGCTCGGTTGTACTATGTTAATAGATCCTTACTTTGGGATGCCTTCTACTTCTTGTTTCAACACACATACAACCGTCACTCACCGACAACTCCACTATCTATCCAAAATTGTTTTAAATGACAAAACCAAACACAACCAGGACTATTACAACACTTTCCATGTCACCATCCATGGCCCAAATCACACCTCTACCCATAACCCAACATACATCTACACCCAAACATCTACCCACACCTATATCATCTCCCTTACCTAAACCTATTACTACCTTGGGGTTATACTGACAACTAGCCTTACTCACTCGCCCATCAAATTAGATTTATCCACATCTTCCAAAACTAACATTAAACTTACCCCGGCCCCTAAAAAGAAGATCCAACCTCCTAGGCCTCATACACCAACTTCACCTACCACACCATTATCACCTTCACCCCTTCCATCCATCCTAGGACCTCACCCCTTGACCCTAGAAAAAAACCCCGTCCGCCGGTAAACCAAGAACACAACAACCCATTTCCTCATCACAAACCTATAATATACTCAAGCAACCCACACAACTTCCATCCTCACCTATAACCCTATTATCACCCATACCTCTACTACCATCCATAACTTCTTCACTACCCATGACACTTTCTTCTCTTTCACTCACGCCTTCTACCCAACCTACACCACCCACCTCCACAACACCTTAGTTACCCCTATGGGTAACCCATCCTCTTCCACTATCCACTTTTCCCTCCACATCTTGCACACACATGTCATCATTGCCAAACAATATGCGACCTAAAGCTAAAAATCCACTACCCTCCAATAAGGTAGTTAAACCAACCAAACCTTCCACCGCTAGCTCTTCTACCATGCCCATACCCAAGCAAATGTAACCAAGACCTAAGACCACTTCACACACCAAACTAGTAAACCAACCCACCCCCTCCTATAAATCCTCTTCCTTTATAATTAGTTGTACCTACACCCAAACCCACATTCACCTCCCATTGTAATCCACTAGTAGGATCCTACGCCAAAATCTTAACCAATCTCCTCAAAACTTCTATCATCACATTACCACCTCTTAGACCTTACAACCCACTCAAACCCAAACCAAAATGGTTTGATGAAACCAAAATTTGTGCCTACCATTGTGTGCCAAGACACGATGTAGAGAACTATAAGGATTTAAAAACCACTCTTATCCAATTGTGTCCTCCCGAAGAAAAATTTGATGACGACGATCTTCTTGATGAGGACCCCATTTCACCTTCACCAATTTCCATAGATCTTCTCCCATTACCTAGTTCGCGACAAAATCTCCACCCCCACAACTCTTGATCCACCCCAAGATTTGAGATTAACATGGTTCATATAAGAGAGTTTGCCAAACCACCACCAAAATGCCAATGTGCCCTACTCATTTCACAAGGATCGTATCCCCCACTAGGGTTTTGTTCCTCATGCCATTGTATCTTCCATGACACACCTTCTTCATCCACCTCCCCTTAGATTAACTTGATCAACATTGCCACCCGTGCTCAAAAAGATAAGGGCAAGGAAAAAGTAATCGGCCCAACAACCAACCTTGTACCTAATGTACCATCCACAACCATACCCAAAGTCACCATTCGAGGTCCTGTATATCCTATTTCCGATGGGGTCACACATCACACAATGCTAAAACAACTACACCAATCCCCCTCAAAATGTCTTTATATGACCTCGTCCAAACCTCGAAGTCACATCGTCAAGCCCTCATGGAGGTCCTTCAATCTATTGAAGTCTTACCAAATGACCCCACACCCATAGCCTCCATCATTACCCCTCACCACATAGCCTCTCTCACTAGATCATCACCTTCCTCTACACCTCCACCTACTTGCCAAATGGCCACCCTCATCTTTTCAGATGAAGAGATCACTCCCTTCCAGTATGACGAACCTAACCCCTCTCTTTTCATATCCATCTTTATTGATAATATACACATACAACGTGTTATGATTGATGGTGGTGCTAGCATTAACATCATCTCCTCCCATGCATACGACCAAATGTGGATACCTACCAATTACATGTATGGTAACCCATTTATGATGCACTCCTTCAATAACGCCATGACCTCTACCCTGGGTACCATTGTTTTCCATGTCCGCATGGGTCCTTGCACTGTCCCAAAACTTTTTATGTCCTAGAAGGGGAGTTCCAATATAACTTGCTACTCATCTGACCTTGGATCCGTGCCATGGGTTGTGTCCCTTCAAATTTACATCACTGCCTCAAATTTGAACACGAGGGACATAATTACACCATCCCTGTCGACCCATCACCTTTCAAGACCTGTAACATGCTATATCAGCCCAATTAATTACGTGCTTGTACCGGTCAAGGCATCTACCACTATCACTACTTCACCTTTACCCACAAGCCCATCCACCAAAAATTCCACTACCTCATTGCATCTAGCCTTGCTATCCCCTTTGTAGTATAGTCTCTACTGGCCAGATGCACCTATTTCCCCATCATCTAGTTTTCCATCTATCCCCGCTACCCACATACCGACTAGTAATCCCTTAGAAGGTGTTTTTCAATTCCTCACTTTGGGGGAATACCACCTATATAATATCGACACCTTTCTTATCCCACAAGAGTATGGGAATATGTGTTAACACCACAACTATGACATCCACATTGGTGATTTTTTTCTTATGTCACTCCCAACTTCGTACCAATATAACATATGGGGGACTTGATATTTCCACTTATAAACCCAAACCTCCATCCCAAGCCCAACCATTTTCGTCGACCTATGTGCCCTCACTAACCACTTCTTTGCTCACATTTTCCTCCATTGGTGTGTGTGGAAAGGATTTGGCTTTGGCTTTTATGAACAGGCCACCATACTATCATTTCTTGTACCTCTCATAAACACAATGACCATAGTGGCATTGGTTTTGATGCTCCACCCTCCAAGAAGGTTTGCATCAACCTCATCTAGGATGGGAAATATCCCCCATCTAATTCACCCACATTACCATATTCACCCACGGAGTTCATAGATCCCGAATCTCTTCCTCCTAACTTTTTTTTCATAAACACCATTTCCTTAAGACCCCTAACCTATCAATGCAATGGTGAAGCTCCCTCTTCTCTCTCATTCATGTATCCTGACATGATCGATGACGATACGCCTTTTATTAACATTTTTTAATGTCAAGATAATGAGTCCATCCTCACCTACCCTGGTGTAGAAGACTCTTATATTCATTGGTCATTACCCTTTGATACGTAAATCATGTTGAATGAATCGACCATTAAAATCAACATTAACACTCAGGATGATCCACACATTCTAAAGATCACCCAATCCTTAGACACTACTGAACAATAAGCCTTTAACTCTTTCCTTCGAGACCATAGTAACGAATTTTCCTATTCCTATGCCAATATGCCTAGTATTGACCCAAAAATTGTGGTCCACAATATTGTAACCATCCCTGATACTAAACCCATCAAAAAAAATCTATGGAAAATGCATCCTCACATTGATCTTCTGGAAAAATAAGAACTTTAATGCCTTCTCTTAGTTTCCTTCATTCTACCCATTGATTATCCCCAATGGATCTCTAACATTGTTCCTATCACAAAGGTGACAGTGGGAATCCTCATTTGTACAAACTTAGTAACCTCAACCTCACCTATCCCAAAGATGATTTCCCCCTGCCGAGGCATCGACCAATAACCGGTTCATCTCACCATTGGCCATGAAATGTTATCACTCATGGATGGTTTCTCAGACTACAATCAAATATTACTAGTTCTAGAAGATTAACACAAGAATTCTTTCATCACCCCTTGGGGAACTTTCTGCTATCGAGTCATGCCTTTTGGCCTAAAAATGCTTGTAATACATATTACCGAGCCATGACTTACATCTTTCATGGCATTATGCATCACATACTTGGAAGATTATGTTAATGATATTCTAGCAAAATATAAACATTGAACTCGAACACTGACTATCCTTAAGGTCATCTTTGACCATATCATGAAGTACTATGTGCATCTTCAACCAAAGAAGTGCATCTTTATGGTACTTTATGGAAAACTCATGGGTTTCATCATTGATTTACATGACATAGAAGTCAATCTTGCTAAAGTCCGGGTTATTCTAGAAATTTCTCCACCCACTAATCTCTATCAACTTTGAATCCTACAAGGAAAATTACAATCCATTCGTCATTTTATCTCATAGCTTTCTGACCGTTGTCAACCATTCCATCATCTACTCAAGAAATATGTGTCCTTCAAATGGGATGATGAATGTCATAAAGCCTTCGAAGCCTTAAAACAATACCTCCTTCAACCACCAATGCTCATTCCTCCTAAGGATGATCATCCCTTTTATCTATATATTTCCACCACTGACCATTCTCTAGGTGTCATGCTTTCTCATCATGACGAGTAACACAAAGAGAAAAATCTACTTAGCCTTAGTTTTTGTTTCCACTAAACTCCACCATTACCTACTCAATCACAAAACCTTCATCATTACTATTAGTGTAGAATCACAACACCCTTGAGTTCCTACAACTAAATGAGTTGAGACTCTCAGGCATGATTTCACAACATGGAGCATATCTCAAAGTGTGGGACTTTGAAATCGAGAGAGCTCTCCTGATGAAGGCCGTTCCTATTCCTCTGTTCGGTGCACATACATAAATTGTAGAGGATCTACTCCAAAGTCTATTCTATCTTACAAAGGAGAATGGGTTGAGAAGATGTGATAAATTAAACCTAAGATAATGATGTTATACACTAAAGGAATGTTAGACACCCATTTTACAATTTAACACATACCATAGAAATGTAATATAACTACCATCCAAAATAACAAAATTGTAATGAGATATCGAAGACAATAATGAACACATGAGAGGGTTGAGAATCATCACCGGACATAAATTATTGCTCCAGAGTTGATATAGTACATTACATAGAGCTAAGAGGTAAAACTTTGTATTATGAATCGAATGGGAGGTTTAGAAAAAATCCACAAATTCACTTGCAGACAAGGGAAGAAGGGAGGGTGTAAAACAAAACTATCCAACCCTTTACAATGAGCTAAGCTCTTTCTTTTATAGATGCAGAAAGAGAGAAGAAGAAAAGAGGTGGGAAACTTGATTTGAATCTCAGCTACCAGCCATTAATGCCCTGTAAATCCACCCACAATCTATCAAATCTGCCACTCTATGTCTTCTCGGTGTTTTGAAGAAAAAGGATGATGAATCAAATCAAATCTGATCTGGTTGTTGGAGTAATTGGATTGTATATTAATGACATGAAGACATTTTCCCATTTTTCACCCACCTAGCCTCACCAAAATAAAATTTTCAGGTTTCCATAGCGTAGACGAGGTTGAGATCTTTCCAATGGTGTAAAATTTTTTGAATTTCAGGAATTGGGTTAAAAGATATGTCCATTTGAATGTTTGAGTTAGGTCCATATAAAAATGGTGAAAATCGGTTAGCGAGAATAGGACAGTGGGCCTGAAATTCACTTGCTGCCTTTTGGCACAAAAATATAAAAATGTAAAAAATGCCTCGTAGCCTCATAATTTATTTTCTTCAAATACCATCTTCGGGCTCGTCGGCCTGCATTTTCATTTGGGAAAAAAATCACTCCAAGGCCTACCGGTCTCGCATGTAATTTAGGCCTAACATGTGGCTCCTTGGGCATCAACAGAGGTGCGGCTCATTTTTATACTTTACACCTGTTGGAAACAAAGACAAAAAGTTAAAATTTCCTCCTACGACCCACCTTTCCGCCTTGACTTGAAGCTTGGCCACGTGTAGAGATGGTGCACGTTTGGGGACCACTTTTGGAATTTTCTTTTGAAGTTGTGCCGAAGAGACACATGGCAACTTCCATAGATTTTCTATGTTCCTCTATGTTTTTGCTAAGTCCTTTTGTTTGGTGAGGCCATACATCTGACCCGGGACATGTGGAGATTTGGCGCTTGTTTGGGTCTCCACTTTTAGATTTACCTTTGAAGATGCATTGGGATGACACGTGGCTCCTTCTGTGAGATCGTGATACATAGCCCATTTGGGCCCAATTTCCATTTGAATTTTTTTGAAACATGGCCATGTGGAGGGCTGCCGCTATTTTGAGTCTCTACCTTGGGCTCTCTTTTTGGAATTACACCAAGCGTACACATGGTTCTTTCCACTTGTTTGGAATTTTCAATGGTCGCCTCTATTTATTTTCAGGCCTAGGACACATGGAAGCTCCATGCTTTTTTGGGGACTACCATTTGGATTTACCCTTTAGAGATTTGTTGATGAGGCATGTGGAAGCTTACACTAATTCTTCCATACTTAGCCAATTTGCACACGCTCTGAATCATTTGTAAAGCCCGAGGACTTTTAGCCTCTGGTTTCTTTGACACTGTTTGCATCCTTAGCCAACCCTACTCTTCAATTTTCAAGCCCACCTACAACCTAATTGTTAGATTTGAAACATGGTCTAGTTCGATGGAAAAGTCCATCAATTTCTTCCTACATAGGGTCATGTTTGATCAATTTTACCGGGAAAAATTGAGATAAAAATTTGGCGACTCACGGGGACATCTTCCTGATAGATGAAGAGATCATTTGGCTTGTTGTATGCATTTTCCACGAGAGTCATGGGTGGTGGCCTGATTTGGTCTTGTTCTTGAATCTTAAATCGACATCTGCGATTGGCAACCTAGAACCTTCCCCACTGCTTGAAAATGAACCCTACGAGACCTAATTTTAGTTTCTCTGATATTTGTTCTATTTTACAATGATGACAATCATTATGGAAAATATGGGTCTTCCTGTTGTAAATGTTGAAAGGCCTAACGCATTCACCTGGAGGCACATTAAACTATATAACAACACAAACTTGGAGCAACAAAAAAATTGTGCCAAAGCACTTAGGGAAATAAAACCTATGCTACAACAAGACAATGTGCATATGCACTTAGGGAAATTAAAGTCCTATGATAATATTTACAAGAGTGGAACCTTCCTTTTCAGTAGAAATGTTTGAGATGGATCCCATTGACTGGAATCTATAATTCTTCTCCATCTAATTTAGCCAACTGGAAGGCATTGCTACTTTTTCACTTTGTGATCATGTAGAGGCCACTCCAAATGGTATCAAACATGGAATTCTTTCTTTACGTTTCCCAATCAGATCCCACTTGAACTAAGTCCCCTTCTTGAAAGCTCCTCGTTCTTTATTTCTTATCAAATCTCTTCTTGATCAATGCTTTATCCTTCTCCATGATCTATATTACATGCTCTCTTGCCTCTCCTACTTCCATTAACTCTATATACCTGATTTCCATAGGTCCACTCTCGACTAGTTCCAATCTGTTTCATGAGCTCCAGAGCAGATAAATCCAACGATATGGGCAATACTACCTCTTTTCCATATACAAGCTTGTATGGGGAGCTTCCTGTAGACCTTTTGGATGTGATCCTATCAGCCCATAGAGCTGATTTCAGCTTTGTATGCCAATTTTTTTATTTTCATCAAGATTCCTTATGATAATCCTTAATAGATTCTTGTTTATGGACACTACTTGGCCATTACCTTGAAGGTAATATTTTGATGAATTTCTGAGGTATACAACATTTTTGACAACCCATTCAGTGATCCTTATACTAAGTAATGTCAATGCATTATCTAATATAATAGTGGCAAGGACTCCAAACCTGGTGGCTATCCCTTCTTAGAAATCAAAGACGTTGGATTTATTTGCTTCCCTAAGTGCCACTGCTTCATTCCACTTGTGGAAATAATCTATTGTTGTAAGTATCCACTTGTGGTCCTAGCTTAAATTTGGGTTGATTACACCAATGAAGTCTAGTCCCCATTGCATGAATGGTTTATCCACTGAAATGGGATGAAGAGGAAGTGCTACTTAATTTTTATTCCCCGTGAAGAATGCACACTTCTTGCACTTCTTGATTTATGAGTAGCGAATCCATGAACACCATAGGCAAGTAATAACCAACTTTCATAATCTTGAGAGCTGTCACTCAACGAGCAAAGTGGCCTCCTACTTCTCCATCATGGAACTCATGCAACACCTTCTCAATTTCACCTATCCCAATGCACCTTCAAAGAACACTATTAATATCCTTCTTAAACAAGACACCACCAACAAGTACATATGGGATGACTTTCGGTATAGAGTATCTTCTTTTGCTTTGTTCCATTCTCGAGGAACAAACCTATTTTGTGATAATGCACCAAGGCTTGAGTCCAACATGGAATAGGTGCATCATTTGCTGGTTGTTCTTGATCATTATGTAGTAAAAAGACAACCTCTTCATCCACTCGACTACTTGTTGCTTGGAAGTGAGCTTCTCACGAGACCTTTGCCATGAACCACTTTGGTCACTTTTATTTCAATATCATACTCCATTACATGAGTGATCCAACCGGCTGTATTCTCATTCAATTCCTTGTTTAGGAGAAAATCCTTGACACCAACATTAAACACTAGCAATTGAATCGTATTGTTCGAGACTAAGTGTTTGAACTTCGTCAAACTCCTAATGAATTGTTATCTCATTTTTGAGTTGGTTTTCTAAAAATTCACCTTTCGAGAGAGATAATCGGGTTTTGGGTTTCACAAGAAAACATGTGTTTTGGATGCTTCATGTCGTGTGTTCCCAAAACTCGCATCAAGTAAGGTGAGTCAGGTTTGAAGTCCTTCCAAGCATCGGAACATGCCTTTGTCAAAACATGCTTCATGTCGCATGTCTTCCGATCCTCAAGCTTGATTTATTCCTTTATTTCGGGTTTATGGGCATGTCAAGCATTGGAACATGCCTTCATCAAAACATGCTTCATGTCGCGTGTCTTCTCGATCCCCAAAGCCTGATTTATTCCTTTGTTTTGGGTTTCGGAACATCAAGCATGATACTTCATGTCACTTGCTTCCCGCAACCCAAAACCCGAATTACTCTGAAACACTTTGTGTCGGGTTTCCAGATATCCCAAGCATGCTTTGACATAGAATTAATGCAGAGTTGTCGGGTAGTTGGCACGTGTCAATCAAGTGTATTAAATGTGAAATTTCTTATAAATATTTGGATTTCCATGTCATTTTTACCAGACGTACTTTTTACCTCGTGGATTTTCATGCATGCATCTTCGACCACGAAACGAAACCCGACTCGTCTCTCTGCTTTAAATTGCATTGCTCATTTTTATCATTTCTTGTTACGGTTGAAGGTATTTTTCTTCATTATTTGTTGGTGGTTTTTGTGGAATAATTGTGTAAAGAATTCTTCCAAGTTTCTATCTTTTTCTTTTCAGGGTTGTTGGGGTTTTATCTTTTCGTTTTAGGTGTTGTTTTCTAAATCAAGTTTGCGTTTTAGGGTTCCCCCTTTGGAATGATCACTTTGTTTTATTCCCTAGAATTTCATTAAAAATATATTTGGGATATAAACAGTGAAGAAAAACTTGCATGTTTCAACCTAACAATTTCTGATTCACTCTTTTCGGGTTTCAGGGTACTTTACGGTGTTATGAAACCGCGGTGTGTCGGAATGTTTAAAGTGTCAGACATTTCCAACTCTCCAACATATCCAGTGTGTTAGGTTTTCCAAACTCCCCAACATCCTCCCAAAGTGTGTTGGGTTTTTCAAATCCCTAGCATCATCTCTAGTGTGTCGGGTTTTACGAACTCCTAGCATCATCTCCAGTGTGTCAGGTTTTCCAAAGTGTTCAACACCTTCTGATCTCCGACACTCTCCTCCTTTGAAATTCCTCATGTCGGACCCTGGTTCATCATAAGATAAGACTAAAAAATCAGGGAGGATGAAGTACAAATTTAGGAAGGTGGAGTCTCCTTCCTACATTGATTGTAACTACGACATCTAGGATACAAAGCTCAAAAACATAGATATGGAGGATTTTGGGAATAGGGTCAAGAGCTCCTCCCAGACTCCATGGATGAAATCAATAGTTGGCAGTGGTCTACCTCTTGCAGCAGGTTTCCCTATGTCCACTCAGTGCCCCAAGTTCATCTTAGCTTATGCTTCGAACTATGACTTTGCTTCTCATTCTGTGAAAAATTAGGCGGAAGAAGTTGTAATCAAGTTGGACGGAGGTTACTTCGATGACCTCCTCAAGCTACCTAATTTTGAGGAATATGGGGATGTAGATCTCAAGTCAGCCCAAAAAGCTTGGGATAATGATAAGGAGGATTGCATCAAGCACGTGAATAAGAAGTTCCTAATCAAATCCAAACCGGCTGTTTCTAAGTTCCCAAGACTTGTTCCTAGAAGTGATTTCATTCAAGAAATCAATGATATCATTACTCTGTTGATTCAGGTTTTTGGTTTGCCTGAATCAAATGTTTTCTAAGGATGGATGTACCAGTTCATGATCATTATTAAGAAGAATCAATAGGGAATTGATTGGGGTACTCTTATCGATAGTAATGAGATAGATTCTCAAATGACAACAGTCCTATCTACGGGAAGTTTTATATGTCCTCGTATGTCACCTATGTAGCGGCCGACATGAGGAAATATCCTGATTGGACACCAAGGGGAACAATGCAATGAGAGCATGTTTATCGATATTTTCCTCAGCTAACAAGAAAAGGGTCTGAAGACCAATTTAGAAGGGTAAACGATGCCTTCTTTTATGAGAACATTTGCAGGTTAAACCCTGAACTAAGGAAAATGAGAGTCTCTGATGAGGCATGGGCTGAAGTTTCAAAATGGGGTTGTGTCTTCTTGCAATTTAAGAAGTTCACATATCTTCGAGTAGTCATGTACCCAGGGGATCCTTTCCGTTTGCCTAGATATCCAGGGGACAAACTAATCTTGATGGAGTTGGTCAGGCAATTGTTGGATTTTCACAAGTTCCAACAGAGTAAACACAAGGCCGTTGTATCTTTCCCAATTTCTATTAGAAGGTATACTTGTTCAACAGTGGTGAAAGCCAAGAACGTTGTCCATGAGCTTCAAGATAAGTTGAAGAAGCACATGAAGCCCCGAGACAGGTTTGATTTTCGAGGAGTCCTTAAGGCATATGGAACTCTGCACCCGCACGTGCCAAGCATAGAAGACATCTGGATTGATTTACGTGATGAGGTTGTTGTCCGAAGAAAATATCATAGCAGGTTGACACTTGCAGAGATTCAGACACTTGAGCTCGCTGACATACCAGAAGGTACTGGCGATAATGAAAGTGTTTTGGATCCTTCCTATGATGGATTGAATGAAGATCAATATGTTTTCCCACCTATTGATTGGTCTATCGGTGAAAAATCCTCCATTACAGATAGATCGGCCCTAATTCTTGCACGCACCAAGGCATGGCTCACCTCTTGGGGAATGAGTTTCAAAGAAGATAATTTTTCAAAGTTGGTTGTTGTAGAGGCAAGGTCCTCCAAAAGGAAATGGACAAAAACTCTTCTAAGGTACCTATAAAGGTCAAGCTTGTCAAGAAGAGAAGAGAACAAGAAACCTCTTCAACTATTACTCCAGTTGAAATGGTGAATGTGCCAGAATCACCAACACCACCAGAAATAGGAGAAATTTCTTTAGAAAGAGAAGTAAGCTAGCCCTTAGATTAACCATTTGTTGACTACCCAATTGAAGTGACCTTATCTCTTGCATCCCGTGTCTTGGCCTCGGGATCTCGTGCTTCCTCCTTCACAACCACTTCTACCCCCTCTTTCCCCATCTACTTCATCAGTCATGGCCAGCATTTTCTCTGGACTCTCACCCCTCTCTGCTGGGACCAAAGTAACTACCAACATGCCCCCTCCTATGCCTCTTTTCACTGAATCTACTACCACATTGGTAATTGTCCCCACTCCACCAGTGGATCCCTCTCCCCCTAAAAGTATGATACCAACTTCTACAATAGTGGCAACTCCCTCTGACACGCCTCAATGGCTACCTGAGAAAACTCCCGGAAGATGAAGTTGGTTGTACCCATACCATCCTTTAATTTTAGTTCACTCAAGGGTTCTACTTGCTAAATCAGCTAAGAAACCCAAAATAGTTTCAAGGGTTTGGTGGAAGCTTCGGGGCATAAGTTTGAAGAAATCACCACTCTTGCCATCGAAAAACCAAAGAGGACATAACGGCCTCTTACTATCGAGATAACCGGGTGGCTCTAGGAGAAATGACAATAGAAGGAGCACAACAAGATGCACAGGATGCTATAAACGTGCTATGCTAGAAATTGAAGGAAACAAAAGGCAAAAGAGATGATCTTAAAGAAAAGGTGGAGCAATTAAATGAAGTATTACTTAAAATCTCAAAACCCTTGAATCTGTACCATCTTCCTCTATCCTCACCGTAGGTTTGATTTCTCATCGCCTATAATTGAGAAGATTAATGAAAAAGGAAGATTGGTCGATGAATGGATCCAATGGCTGCTCCAACAGGGGAAAGAAGTGATTCAAGACACCGTGGAAGTCTATCAATCTTTGGGGAGTATATAGAGTGATGGGGAAAATATGGATGATGATTTTTCTCAAGAAATCAGACACCTTGATTTGACTTTCGAAGATCTCTAGGTACTGAAGCAAATCCCATCACGCATCTTGGTGGAAGAAGGCATCATCCCACATGTGGATAAACATTTCCAGCTGACCAAAGCCATCAGGTTCAGGGTAAAAATTCTCAACGAAGCTTGCAGTAAATTGAGAGAATCAAGAGATCAATTGATTGATGGCAAGAGTGACCTAGAAGAAGAACTGCTGAAAATCTGTGTAAAAGTGTCAGGTGGAAACTCGGGCATCCTACCAGCTGATGATCTTTTCAAACAAATCCAAGAATCAATTCAGCATGAACCAGCTCATAGATTTGGCATTGAAATCATCGACAGGTTTGTGAAGGTTGAACATTCTTTGGAGGCCTTGAGAAAACTCAACAAAATATTGAGAAAGCTTCCTGGTAGTACCAGTGATACTCACGAAACATGTGAAGTATTGAGTGATCATTCCACTGCGCCTGATGAAAATGAGATGCAAGGTATAATCCGAAAGTTCCAAGAATTTCGGAACAAACAGGCTCAGTTAGAGGAAGAGAAAGATGAGGAAGAAAAAGATGATGATTTAGACTAAGTCTTGATGTAACATGTCATTTCAATCTTGAAATTGACATGTCTTTTTCATTTCTGTTTCATCACATAGGAAGCAAATTTTGACTTGATCTCCTATGTGAGAGTCAATCAAAATAGGACTCTTGCTAACTAAATGTTTTATAGGGTTTGTCCTTTTTTCTCTCAACTATTTTTATTATAAATAAGGGATGTACATACATTCCAAAGGGTTGAGATTTTTGGAATATTGAGAACTATTATGAAGAAGAAAAACTTTGTGTTTTCTTTTAATCATTTGAGGAATAGAAGTTGATACTATTTTTGCAAACTTTGTGTTGTGAGATGTGTTTTTCTTAAGATATTGTTCTTATGTTCATAATATTAATCTATTCTTTGTTTAGCATCTTGATGATCCTAATCATTTCAAACATTATATTTATGATCTAAAGCTCGTATGATTATTTCTTGCTCTGTGTTTACTCAAAATAAAATACGTTCCTCTCATTCCCTTTCCATTGTGTTTCTTCCATTGTAATAATTTCCGACCCAGTCCATTTATAAAAACAACATCTTCGCATAGTGTGGATATGGATTTCGGGATTCTATCCCAACCCCAATGGTTAGATTAGTGTGAATATTGTACACATTGTTTCTTTTGTGTTTTAGATTAGTAATAAATAGGAGCCTCACTTGTCTTTGAGGAGGGATTTAATCCATGTGTTGTGGTTGAACCTCATATTTTGACTTGACAAAATATCCAACCAACAGTTTTTGGCAACTCTGCTGGGGAATATAGATTAATAGTATAAATCTTATCCTCTTGGTGTCTGGAGACTCCGTATTTGCCTTATTTTCAACAAGATCTCTTTCCCAATTCAAGCTAGCCAGAAAGATCTTCACTCGGTCCCTCCGAGCCCGGGGTGAAATTGATCCACTCTTTGAATTGCTACAATGGCATAATTTTAGTCTTTCCCCCAATAGCATTATTTCCAACCAAACCAGAAGTTCTTCACCTATGCAGAGAAACTGGATCCCCGTAGAACAGAAGCATCTCGCAACTTGTCTTCTGCGCTATTCTTGAACCACACTCGGATCCCCATACACACTCTTGTCAGAAGGATGGTAGCACAACCTGTGCCCTGGGGCGTAGCTATTGGTCCTCTTTCTTTAACTCCACCATTACACGAGTTACCACATGGATCACGTAAAAACATTCCCAAGTTCAATGGGGATGGGAAGTAGCATCCTGATGAACACATTGCATCTTTCTTTGTAGTGTGCAGCATCCTTGGAGTAGCTCACGAAGATGTCTCTGTTCGACTCTTCGTTGAAACGTTGCACGGTGCAGCAGCCAAATGGTTTTATCACCTTCCAAATGCATGCATCACAAATTGGGCTACCATGAGGACCAGATTCGAAGCACGTTTCAAACCAGCCAAAGATTCTCATGCTTTGTTAGCACAACTTACCCATATGAAGAAGGAATCGCATGAACCCATGTGGGACTTTGTGCAAAGTTTAACAAGCTGATCCGAAAGATTCTGGAAATAGCTGTACCAACTCTGGAAAATCAGAAATGCTTCTTCATTAATGCTCAGCCTCCCGATGTGAGCTTTCTATTAAGAAGGTCGGCTATCCCAGATTTGGCTATCGCTTAGTCAACAACTATTGAAATAGAGGATGATCTCATTTTGGTCGAGAGAATCAGGAAAGATGTACCCAAACCTAAAAATCAAGGTTCTTCTCAAGGTAATACTGACCCTATGATTCAAAAAATGGCTAATGATTTGATTTCTTTAAAAAATTAAATGTCCCAAAGAAGGTAGCAATGTTTCGTATCGGGATATCCCTAGACGGAATTTCAATAACAACAATGGTGCATCTCTGCAAGAGATAGCCGCGGTTAACTCTGTTCAACCAAGATCGAATTAAGCTCCTCCCATTAACATGGCAGTAGAAATAGTTGAAGAAGAGGAGGAACCCGAAGAACAAGATTCCCCCAAAGCTTTTGAAGCTTCAGGATACGCTGATGAGTCTTATGACGATTCAGCTGGTGAATGTAGCATTAGGTACTTAGAATACGAAGAAGATGAATGTGCACCGAGATGGCCAGTCATTTGCCATCTTCACTCGATCCCAATCTCAGAATCCAAGAAAACATCTTGGAAGCCCCAAGGAGAAGAACAAGGAACCTTCCATCGCCATAGTCAAGAGAGGTGCTCCTATTTCAGCACAAACTGAAAGAGAAGTTACCAAAAAGGTAACAACTTCTCCTCATTCTCTTTCTCCTAAGGTTAGTGCCCTAGCTCAAGCTCACGTGATTAGAACTGAACCTACTATCACTCCCTCTTATACCACTTTTGACATTATCAATCATGCAAAAAGAACCAAGATCTAAATGTCAGAAGCAAAATATCTTCAGTCAAATCCTGAACAGTTCAAAAAAATCACCAAATTCATTAGAAGTAAAGCCACCATTCCCCCACCTTCAAAAGGTCTTCTTCCAAATCCTACTCAACCCCCACCTCAGAAAAATCTAACCTCTACTTCTTCTTCAGGAAAGATTGAACCATTTTATTTGTCTTTGCTAATAAATGGGTTTAAACTCAGCAATTGCATCATCGACTCAGGGGCCTCCGACAATGTTATGCCCGCAAAAGTAGCCCATGCCCTTGGGATTACTTTGACTAAGTCATATGGACGGTGTTACTCCATGGAAACCAAACAAGTTCCCTTGATTGGTCAAATCAAAGATGCACAGTTTGCATTCGTTGCCTTCCCAGAAAAGAGAGTGAAAATGACCATTCTAGTTGTTGACATTCCTGCAGCTTATGGTATCCTCTTAGGTAGAGGTTTTTGTAAAGATGTCGGAGGAGAGATTAATATGGATTGGACCAAGGCCAGGATTCCAATCAATGGGGTTTATCATGTTCTCCATCCCAAACCTTAGGCAAAGTATTTGGTAACTAAATCGAGATGACCCTAAGGCCCAAATTCTTTTCGAAGATGCTAGTTTTGGAAATTATTTCATGACATCAGAAATACCAGCTGTAGACATCAAGAAAGAAGATCCTAATGCTATTTAGACCCTTGAATTTGATGGTAGCTGCTCAACCACTAGATTGGGCACTGGTGTAGTTCTTATATCTCCTAATTTTGAGATTTTCCCCTCTTGCTTTCAAATTGCAGTTTGATAATACTAATAACATGGCTGAATATGAAGCTCTGTTACTAGGATTAGAAATGGCCAGATAGAAGGGAATTTGAAACCTCAAGGTTCAAGGGGATGCGGAGCTGATTGTCAACCAGGTCAAGGGAATCTATCAAGTGAAAAATGATCGCTTGAGACATTACAGGAATAAAGTTTGGGATAATATAGAATGCTTTGATGCATTCTCCATTAAGGCGGTTTTGAGAGATTATAATGACAAGGCTGATTCTTTGGCCGTGTCTGCATCCCTCCTTCTCCCTCATCCCCAGTTCAAACAAGATACGTACACCATTGAGATTGTGTACCATCCCAGTATCCCAGATAATGCGGCTCACTGGCAAGTGTTCAATGACGATCAACAAGGTGTTGACTTTTCTAGAAAAAGATGACAATTTCAGTGAGCTGTACTTTGAAGGTTCGGAATCAACATTCCATGAATCTATCTCAGATCCATATCAAGAGGTTGATGGTGAGTTTATTTAGCTTAAAGGCAACAAGATACCTAAAGGCCTAGTTTCACTGGAGGGTTTGTTTGACAAGCATGACCATTTTATTCAAAACAAGAGACAAGTTGAAGGAGCTTCTTCCTCGGAAGTAGATCAAGTCAATCTAGGTTCATCTGACCAACCTTGGATGGTGAATATTGGGAAATTCTATTCCCCTGAGGAGAAAGCAAAATTCACTTCACTCCTAAAGAGATACATGGATGTCTTGGCCTGGTCCTATGCAGATTTAAAATCCTTCAAGCCCAAAGACGTACAACACAGTATTCCTTTGAAGCCTGATGTAAAACCTTACAGGAAGAAGCAAAGACATTACAATCCCAAGATCTCAGGGACTATCCTTGCGGAAATTCAGAAAATGTTAGATGCCAGAATTATTTTTCCAATCCATCACTCCACCTGGATTGCTAACATCGTCCCTGTCAGGAAGAAGAATGGCGAAATCTGAATTTGTGTTGACTTTCGGAACCTGAATCAGTCTTCGTTAAAAGACAACTATCCCTTGCCTATCATGGATCAGGTGTTACAAACTATTACTAGATCAGAAATGCTATCCATGCTCGATGGATTTTTAGGATATAATCAAGTTGAGGTAACTGTGGAGGATCAACACAAGACGGCCTTCACAACCCCATGGGGTACCTTTGCTTACAAGAGGATGCCTTTCGACTTGATCAATGTTGGAGCCACCTTTCAGAGAGCTATGGACTTGGCATTTAGATACCTGATGGGAAAAGTCATAGTGGTATATTCGGATGACTTGACTGTTTCTCTAAAAATGGAGTGATCATTATGATCATTTAGAGAAAGTACTCTTGAGATGCAGGCGTCATGGGATTTCATTAAATCCCAAGAAGTCCATGTTCGGAGTGACCGAAGGAAAGTTGTTGGGTCATATCGTGACTAGAGAAGGAACCAAAATTGACCTAGAGAGGGTAAAATCCATTCAGAGCCTTACCCTACCCACAAGTAAAACTGGAGTTCATTCCTTCTTCGGAAAGGTCAATTTCCTAAGAAGGTTCGTACCTGATTTTGCTGATAAAACTAAGGATATCCTTGGGATGATGAAAGGAAAAATTCCATTTCGATGGAGTACTAAAGGGAAGCTTGCATTTGATGAAGTCAAAAGGGTAGTTGCTTGTGCTCCTATCCTAGTATGTCTAGATTTTAAAAAAGATTTCATCATGTACAGCTACGCCTCTACTCACATAGTGTCAGCCATCCTGATTAAGGAGAACAGGGAGGGCATTAAAGCTCCCATCACTTTTATGAGCTATCCATTAAAGAAGCATGAGCTAAAAATGTCAGAAATTTAAAATCATGCTTATGCAGTGGTATGAGTGGTGAAACATTTCAGGTACTATGTGCTGAACTCCCATACCCTCGTTCTCATTCCTGACACCGCCGTTAAATCCATTTTGACTCAACAAGAGATGGGGAGTCAATGAGGTACTTGGATAGCTAAAGTTCAGGAGCATGACTTGGAAATTAGACCTACCAAGTTGGTACGAGGAAGGGGCCTATGCCAATTGATCACGGAAAACCATGTTGAAACAAAATGCGAAAAGACCAAAGATACCTCTTCAAAGTTTCCCATGGTGATTTTTGTGAGTACAACTAATGAATGGTACACAGATATTGCTTTCTTTCGACTTATGGTGAATTCCCCCATATTTAAGCTAAAAGGAGAAAAGGACAGTCAAGGTAAGATCTGCGAGGTACCTCCCGTGGGATAATGAGATATATAAGAAAGGTATTGATGGTGTATTCTTACGCTTGTGTTGATAAATCACAACAGTTAAAGTTTTAGAATCCTTCCATAGCCTAGCATGCAGAGGACATTTCTCATCCTCTCAGTAATAGCTTATAAGATCCTACGGGCTAGGTACTATTGGCCTACTCTCTTTCGGGATTCAGAGAGAGTGGGTGTCCAAGTGTGAAGTTTTTCAACATTTCGTTGGTCGTCCTAAGCTAGCAGCTCTTCCCCGAAACCCGTAGTAATTGAAGAAAATTTCCACCAGGTTGGGAATTGACTTCATTGGAATGTTGAATCTTGCCTCCACCGCTCGACAAAATTACATGCTTTGATCACATGCTACGGACTACTTTACCAAGTGGGTGGAAGATGTGCCAATTAAGCAAGCAACATCAGAAGCCGTGTGTAATTTCCTTAAAGAAAATATAATTGTCAGATTCGGTGTGCCTCACAAGATTGTGGCTGAAAATGCCTCCAATTTATCATCACATGAGTTAACAGAATTTTTCTATGGATTCAGTATCACCCTGGCTCACTCATCTGATTATTATCCGCAAGGCAATGGGCAAGCTAAGTCCAGCAACAAGAACCTGGTTACCATAATTAGAAAGCTAGTAGATGAAAACTAGAGAACATGGCACAAAGCATTGTATGATGCGTTGTGGGCTGATCGGATTACCCCAAAGTGAGCTATAGGAATGTCTCCTTTCCAAGTACTGTATGGGATTGATGCTGAGATACCTATCTCAGTAGAGTTGCCAGCCTTACAGTTGGCCAAAGCAGTCGAGGATGTGACCTTTCAAAATTCTATTGAGAAAAGGGTTATGTACCTAGCTAGGCTAGAAGAGGAATGGAGCAAGGTGGTTGATCGCATTGCAGATCATCAAAGCAAAGTAAAGAATTTTTTTGACAAGAAATCAAGGCAACATCATTTCCAAATTGGAGACCTGGTGTTGCTTTGGGATAAGAGGAGGGAGCAGAAAGGAATGCATGGAAAGTTTGATTCTTTGTGGAAAGGACCTTTTAAGATCCATCAGCTGAGTGGTGAAAATAGTTTCCATCTATCATATCTTGATGGAGAGTTACTCCCTTTTCCTTTCAGCGGCCAACATCTAAAGTTATTCCATCATTAATGCAAGATGCTCTTTTGCATTGTACATACTTTACTTTCTGTCGTGTGTTTTCTTTTAGTCTTCTTTCTTTCCTTGTTTTGTTTTTTGGTTTTCTTCTTTTCTGACTCCGTATCCCAATGGATAAAGCTAGAGATTCTGAGTTCTCTTCCTTTGATACCACAAAGAAAGTCCCAACTAGAGCCAGTTGTTATCTCATTTTTGAGTTTACGCCAAAAATGAGATAACCCTAAGAAATTTTTGAGCTGGTTTTCTAAAAATTCACCTTTCGGGAGATAATCGGGTTTTCGGGTTTCACAAGAAAAACAACATGTGTTTTGGATGCTTCATGTTGTGTGTTCCCTAAAACCTAAAACCCACATCAAGTAAGGTGAGTCGGGTTTGCGGGCCTTCCAAGCATCGGAACATGCCTTTGTCAAAACATGCTTCATGTCGCGTGTCTTCCGATCCCCGAAGCCCAATTTATTCCTTTGTTTCAGGTTTCCGGGCCTATCAAGCATCGAACATGCCTTCATCAAAACATGCTTCATGTCGCGTGTATTCCGATCCTCGAAGCTGATTTATTCCTTTGTTTCAGTTTTCAAGACCATCAAGCATGATGCTTCATGTCACTTGCTTCCCGTAACCTAAAACTGAATTGCTCTGAAACCCTTTGTGTCGGGTTTCCTAATATCCCAAGCATGCTGACATGGAATTAATACCGAGTTTTCGGTAGTTGGCACGTGTCAACTAAAGTGTATTAAATGTAAATTTTATTATAAATATTAGTATTTCCATGACATTTTTACGAGACGTATTTTTTACCTCGTGGATTTTCGTGCATGCATCTTCGACCCAAAACCCCAACTCACCTCTGTGCCTAATTTCATTGCTCATTTTTGATAATTTGTTGTTCTAGTTGAAGGTATTTTTCTTCATTCTTTGTTGGTTGTTTTTGTGGAATAATTATGTACTGAAATTCTTCCAAGTTTCGTCTCTTTTTCCTTTCGGGGTTGTTGGGGTTTTATCTTTTCTGTTTTGGGTGTTGTTTTCTTAATCAGGTTTGCATTTTAGGGTTCCCCCTTTGGAATGATCACTTTGTTTTATTCCCTAGAATGTCAGTAAAAATATATTTGGGATATCAACAGTGAAGAAAAACTTGCATGTTTCAACCTAACAATTTCCCGATTCCCTCTTTTCAGGTTTTGTAGGGTGCTTTGCAGTGTTCGAACCCGCAGTGTGTCGAAAGTTTAAAGTGTTAGACATTTCCAACTCTCTGACATCTCTAGTGTGTCGGGTTTTCCGAACTCCCCAGCATCCTCCCAAGTGTGTCGGGTTTTCCGAACTCCCGGCATCATCTCCAGTGTGTTGGGTTTTCCGAAGTGTTCAACACCTTCTGATCTCCGACACTCTCCTCCTTTGAAATTCCTCATGTCGGACCCTGGTTCATCACAAGATAAGACTGAAAAATTAGGGAGGATGAAGTACAAATTTAGGAAGGTGGAGTCTCCCTCCTACATTGATTGTAATTATGACATCCGGGATACAGAGCTCGAAACATAGATATGGAGGATTTTTGGAATAGGGTCAAGAGCTCTTCCCAGACTCCATGGATGAAATCAATAGTTGGTAGTGGTCTACCTCTTGCAGTAGGTTTCCCTATGTCCACTCAGTGCCCCGAGTTCATCTTAGCTTGTGCTTCAAACTATGACTCTGCTTCTCGTTCTATGAAAAATCGGGCGGAAGAAGTTGTAATCAAGTTGGACAGAGGTTACTTCAATGACCTCCTCAAGCTACTTAATTTTGAGGAATATGGGGATGTAGATCTCAAGTCAGCCCAAAAGCTTGGGATAATTATCGGGAGGATTGCATCAAGCACGTGAATAAGAAGTTCCTAATCAAAGCCAAGCCAGCTATTTCTAGGTTTCCAAGACTTGTTCCTAGAAGTGATTTCATTCAAGAAATAAATGATATCATTACTCTGTTGATTCAGGTTTTTGGTTTCCCCGAATCAAATGTTTTCCAAGGATGGATGTACCAGTTCATGATCATTATTAAGAAGAATCAACAGGGAATTGATTGGGGTACTCTTATCAGTAACGAGATAGATTCTCAAATGACAACAGTCCTATCTACGGGGAAGTTTTATATGTCCTCGTATGTCACCTATGCAGCGGCCGGCATGAGGAACTATCCTAGATTGGACACCAAGGGGAACAAGGCAATAGAGCATGTTTATCGATATTTTCCTCAGCTAACAAGAAAAGGGTCTGAAGACCAATTCATAAGGGTAAATGATGCCTTCTTTTATGAGAACATTTGCAGGTTAAACCCCGAACTAAGGAAAACGAGAGTCTCTGATGAGGCATGGGCTGAAGTTTCAAAATGGGGTTGTGTCTTCTTACAATTTAAGAAGTTCACATATCTTTGAGTAGTCATGTACCCAGGGGATCCTTTCCATTTGCCCAGATATCTAGGGGACAAACTAATCTTGATGGAGTTGGTCAGGCAATTGTTGGATTTTCACAAGTTCCAACAGAGTAAACACAAGGCCGCTATATCTTTCCCAATTTCTATTGGAAGGTATACTTGTTCAATAGTGGTGAAAGCCAAGAATGTTGTCCATGAGCTTCAAGATAAGTTGAAGAAGCACATGAAGCCCCAAGACGGGTTTGATTTTCGAGGAGTCCTTAAGGCATATGGAACTCTGCACCCACACGTGCCAAGCATAGAAGACATCTGGATTGATTTACGTGATGAGGTTGTTGTCCGAAGAAAAGATCATAGCAGGTTGACACTTGCTGAGATTCAGACACTTGAGCTCACTGACATACCAAAAGATACTGGTGATAATGAAAGTGTTTTGGATCCTTCCTATGATGGATTGAATGAAGATCAATATGTTTTCCCACCTATTGATTGGTCTATCGGTGAAAAAGCCTCCATTACAGATAGATTGGCCCTGATTCTTGCACACACCAAGGCATGGCTCACCTCTTGGGGAATGAGTTTCAAAGAAGATAATTTTTCAAAGTTTGTTTCAGAGAGGCGGGGTCCTCCAAAAAGGAAAATGACAAAAGCTCTTCTAAGGGACCTATAAAGTTCAAGTTTTTCAATAAGAGAAGAGAACAAGAAACCTCTTCAATTGTTACTCCAGTTGAAACGGTGAAAGTGCTAGAATCACCAACACCACCAGAAATAGGAGAAATTTCTTTGGAAAGAGAAGTAAGCCAACCCTTAGTTTCACCATTTTTGACCGCCCAACCAAGTGACCTTATCTCTTGCATCCTAGGACTTGGCATCGAATATGTGCTTCCTCTTTCACAACCACTTCTACCTCCTCTTTCCCCATCTACTTCATTGGTCATGGTGAGCATTTTCTTTGGACTCTCACCCCTCTCTTCTGGTACCAAAGTAACTACCAACATGCCCCCTCCTGCGCCTCTTTTCACTGAATCTTCAGCCACATTGGTAACTGTCCCCACTCCACCAGTGGATCCCTCTCCCCTTGAAAGTATGATACCAACTTCTACAATAGTGGCAACTCCCTCTGACATGCCTCAATGGCTACTTGAGCAAACTCTGAGGAATAGGAAGGTGGTTGTACCCATACCACCCTTTGATTTTAGTTCACTCAAGGCTTCTACTGCTAAATCAGCCAAGAAACCCAAAATAGTTTCAAGGGTTTTGGTGGACGCTTCAGGGCATAAGTTTACAGAGATCGCCACTCCCGTGATTGACAAAACCAAAGAGGACATAACGGCCTCTGACTATCAGATAACCAGGGTGGCTCTAGGAGAAGTGACAACAAAAGGAGCACAACAAGATGCACGGGATGCTATAAATGTGCTATGCCAGAAATTGAAGGAAACAAAAGACAACAGAGATGAGCTTAAAGAAAAGGTGGAGCAGTTAACTGAAGTATTACTTAAACTCTCAAAACCCCTTGAATCCGTACCATCTTCCTCTATCCTCAATCCAGGTTTGATTTCTCAACAGTGCCTATAATTGAGAAGATTAATGAAAAATGAAGAGTGGTCGATGAATGGATCCAAAGGCTACTCCAATAGGGGAAAGAAGTGATTCAAGACACCGTGGAAGTCTATCAATCTTTGGGGAATATATAGAGTGATGGGGAAAATATGGATGATGATTTCTCTCAAGAAATCAGACACCTTGATTTGACTTTCGAAGCTCTCCAGGTACTAAAGCAAATCCCATCACGCATCTTGGTAGAAGAAGGCATCATCCCACATGTGGATAAACATTTCTAGCTGACCAAAGCCATCAGGTTCAGGGTAAAAATTCTCAATGAAGCTTGCTGTAAATTGAGAGAATAAAGAGATAAATTGATTGATGGCAAGAGTGACCTAGAAGAAGAAATGCTGAAAATCTATGCAAAAGTGTCAGGTGGAAACTCAGGCATCCTACTAGCTGATGATATTTTCAAACAAATCCAAGAATCAATTCAGCATGAACCAGCTCATAGATTTGGCATTGAAATCATTGACAAGTTTGTAAAGATTGAACATTCTTTGGAGGCCTTGAGAAAACTCAACAAAAGATTGAGAAAGCTTCTCGGTAGTACCAGTGATACTCATGAAACATGTGAAGTATTGATTGATCATTCCACTGCGCCTGATGAAAATGAGATGCAAGGTATAATCCAGAAGTTCCAAGAATTTTGGAACAAACAGGCTCAGTTAGAGGAAGAGAAAGATGAGGAAGAAAAAGATGATGATTCAGACTAAGTCTTGATGTAACATGTCATTTCAATCTTGAAATTGACATGTCTTTTTCATTTTTGTTTCATCACATAGGAAGCAAATTTTGACTTGGTCTCCTGTGTGAGAGTCAAGCAAAATAGGACTCTTGCTAACAAACTGTTTTATAGGGTTTGTCCTTTTTTCTCTCAACTATTTTTATTATAAATAAGGGATGTACATACATTCCAAAGGGTTGAGATTTTGGAATATTGAGAACTATTGTGAAGAAGAAAAACTTTGTGTTTTCTTTTAATCATTTGAGGAATAGAAGTTGATACTATTTTTACAAACTTTGTGTTGTGAGATGTGTTTTTCTTAAGATATTGTTCTTATGTTCGTAATCTTAAGCTATTCTTTGTTTAGCGTCTTGATGATCCTAATCATTTCAAACATTATATTTATGATCTAAAGATCGTATGATTATTTCTTGCTCTGTGTTTACTCAAAAGAAAATACGTTCCTCTCATTTCCTTTCCATTGTGTTTCTTCCATTGTAATAATTTCTGACCCAGTCCATTTATAAAAACAACATCTTCACATAGTGTGGATATGGATTTTGGGATTCTATCCCAACCCCAATGGTTAGATTAGTGTGAATATTGTACACATTATTTCTTTTGTGTTTTAGATTAGTAATAAATAGGAAGCCTCACCTATCTTTGAGGAGGGATTTAATCCCATGTACTGTGGTTGAACCTCATATTTTGACTTGACAAAATATCCAACCAACATGAATGCAAGGACATGCTTCTCAATGAAATAATACTTTACCTCATAATCCTTGAAGATATGAATGAATAAGGCTACGAGATGTTATGAACCTTCCTTGTTAGGCTAAACCAAGATGGTTGAGATTGTGTTTGACCCTCTAAAAGCATAAAGCATGAAGTCCTTTGAAAATTCTAGGTTAACAAGATTTAGGTCTTGTGATATTGCAAGTTTAACAACCTCGAACTCTCTTTTCCTTCTACTATCCATTTAAATTAAATACTCTTCTTTAACATCATTGTTGAATTCTTCAAAAGAGTGGTAAAATCAGGCACAAACCTGCAGATAAAGTCTATTATCCCTAAGATGCTTTTGAGAGACTTTTTGTGTTGTGGCAATGGAAGTGTTCGGATGGCTTCAACCCTTTCAAGATCAATTGTTAACCCTTCTCTTGAGATGATGTGGCCTAAAATCTTTCCTTCATGTTCCAATAATACACACTTCTTTGGGTTTAATGACACCCCAAACCTTCTACACCTCTGAAACACCTTCTTGAGGTGGAAGAGATGGTCTGAAAATTCTTTGAGAAGATGGTGATATCATCCAGATACAACAAACTATATTTTTATTAATAATTTGAATGCCATGTCCATAGCTCGCTAAAATGTTACTTTGGCATTCAAGAGTCCAAATGGAATCTTCTTGTAAGCATATGTACCCCATTTAGTGGTGAATGTTGTCTTGAATTGATCTTCCTCTTTCACCATTTAGCTGATTATCACCTAAGTATCCATCCGGCAATGAAAATTGCTTAGATCTAGCTACAACTGTAAGATCTATTCCATTGATGGAAGTGGACAATGATCCTTGAGTGATGCTCTATTCAAGTCACGAAGTCTCACGCATAACCTAATTTCTCTACTTCTTTTCCTCACAGGGAACCAAGTTTGTAACCCAACTTGAGTGCTTGATAGGGAAGATGATGTTGGCCTCAATTATCTTGTTCAACTCTTTTATCATGAGAGGCTCAATGTGAGGGTTTACTGGCCTTTACTTTTGTCTAAAATGCTAAGATTTTGGATCCAGATTGATAGTATGTTGTGCCAACTTTGGGTTGAAACCTCTTAAATCCTTGTAAGTCTAGGAAAAGACATCTAGGAATTCTTGACAAAGTTGAATGTACTCAAATATTTCTTATTGGGTAATTACCTTACCAATCCACAATATTTTTCCTTCATCTATGAAAATGGGCTCTGATCTTCACCCTTTACCTAACTATTTTCTTTCTCCTTCAAGAATTGATCATTTGGGTTGAAGATTGACTCCAAATTTACAAGACCCTTTGGTAGTTTGTTGGTTCTTGGCTGCACCACTTGGTCAACATATTGCTGCTCCAATCTGTCTTCATTCCTAGAGGAGAACTCATCTTCTTCTTGTATAAAGTTGATAATTTTTTTCATTCTTGAAGACTTGTCAACTTGTGTTGTTATATGGGACAACTGGTCTTGCAACCACCTTGTTATGAGGCTGAGATTTATCACTTTTGATGCTCTCTACTACATCAAATGCTACCCTAATTACTGCCAATCTATTTTTTTCTTCATTCTTCTTCCTTGGAATGGAATTGATGTCGAATTCTTCAAAATCCTCAATGAGATTGCATACCTAGTTCTTGTATTTTTGTAACAGATCATTCTTGGCAGCATTCTATCCTCAAACTTGATTTGTAACTAGCTCACTGTCACAAAATACTTGCAAGTTTTTTATCCCTCTTTTTTTCTTACCCAATGTAGTCCATGGATCAAAGCTTCATACTCTGATATGTTGTTTTAGCAAGCAAAATAAAAATGGAAGGTTGAGTAATATTTTGTACCTTGACGAAAAACAAGCATAGCTCCCCCTCTGGCTCCTTATCTACTTCTTGAGCCATCAAAGAATAATTGTCATACCTCGTTATCATCGTTATCTCCTTATATGGGTCAAAAACATGCCTCTTGTTCACCCACTCATCGAGGGTCAAGTTTGGAATACATCCAACCTTGGTATCTACCTCACAAGTGCTTGTGAGGTCCTCCTAATCAAAGGCTAAACAATTCACATTGATTGGGCTAGTTACATGAGGTTCAATATGGTAATCAACAATGGGATCAGATCTGATAGTAGCCTTAGCTCCATACTTTATTCTCAAAAGCATGTGCAACTAATCAAGAGAGAAATAGTCTCCAATTTTAGCAAAGTGAATTCCCTTGACAAACACAATGCAAAATGTGGTGGCAAGTCTATGACTGACACGTTTTGATATACAATCACATTGGAGCATGGGTGCAATGTGAGGGTCAAATCCTTGATGATTCCAACCATCATTACCATTGTCCCATATAATTACACTACGCCCTTGGAGATGACTTCATATTGAGAGACCCAATGATCACTATTTGCTTCACTTTACTTGAGCTCACCGGATCTCAAATCAATCATGCAATTATGCACTAGCTTGTCTCCAATGATCAATGAAATGTTGAATGGAAGGGGCTTCATATTTTTACCTTGTTTTCCTCCATTGTTTCCTTCGAGCTAAGCCACATTGGTAAGCACTTTCTCTTTTTGGTTAGCAGGTTGATTTGAGTTTGACCAATTGTCCATAGTAACTGCAATAGGTCTCTCTCGTCTGGGATAGCCAATGACTCCAACATTGAACTATTCACATTTGTTTTCTTTATTTGTTCAATGATGTTAAATGGGGATGAGCTATCCTTTTTCTGCCCCTTTCCTGGTACATTCTTCTCTTGCACATGGTTCATTACAACCAAAGGTGTCTAAGTGGGTCTAGAAGGTGGTTTGGGCTGACTCGGCACATTGGGATTTTTACTTTGAGTGCCAATACCTTGTGGAATAATAGAAGATTGAGGATACCTAAGTTTTATGTTTTTCCCTCTCCAAAATTCCTTTTCTTAGACCGTGTATTGACACTAGACCTTGAGAAGGTACTTGGTTAACTCCATAGAAGTCTTCCTCCTGCCAATTGACAAACATAGTCTCACTTAGAGGTGCCTCTTACTGAGCTCCTTCCTACTTATTTTCCTCTTGAATGGGCTATGAGGACACGCTAATGGTCCGTACCATCAAGGTCTAGTTCAGTGGACCATTGAAACATATTGATTGGTTATAGGACTAACTACATGGGAAACACCAATCATATTTTTGTGCCATATTGTTTTATGTTGGAACCAAGACCCTTGATGTTGAATACATGTTTGGATCATATGGTCAAAAAGGCACGACAACTTGAGGTTTTCCTTGGTTTTGTTTTTGACCAGTAGCCTAAGCTAGTTGTCTATTTTGCTGATATGGTGGCCTAGCCTAATACTGAGTTTGAGGATGATATGGCCTAGAAATCTAAGCATGTTGCCTTTTGATAGTCACTAGCTCATTCCCAAAGTTCTGCAGCTGTCACATAACCTCTTATAGCTCTTTTGAAGTGTTAGAGGATGAGTTGGAGACTTCATATAAACTTTTATTCCTTAGAGTAGGTATGGGAGCTAATGTGGGTGTTTGACTAGTGCTTGGAGATCCTAGTTTTGGATATAGAGGCATAGGTGGCCTAGGAGTAAGTTTACCATCCTAAATTAAATAATTTTAAGCTCTAATGGAAATGTTATAGGATGCAAGTAAGGTTACACCTCCCATGGATTGAATCATTAGGGAAATATCAGGATTTAAAGCTCTAAGAAAGTATAAGAAAGCACCTTCATCTATGGGCCTTAAGGCCAATGGTTTTCAAATGTTCCAACAAGGATAGATTATCTCTCTTCTCTCCAAATTGATTGTGGAGATCCCTATACAGATGGTCCCAATTCTGAATAGAGCCTATTGTTAGACTCCTAAACCATTGTGAAGCTTTACCCTTGAGTGAAGAGGCTAATAATTTGATTGCAATGTCCATCTCATTGATCTCATGAATTACGCAGACATTTACAATGTCTTGAATGTGGTCACTAGGAGAATTTTGGTTCTCTCCAATGAAATATGGGATGCTCTTTAATGCTACAACTGGGACTAGATTTTGTGCATTGAGGGTGAGTGGGATACTTGCCAGTGAAGTTGACATAGGGGTTGGGTGGTTATGCCATTATGATTAGCCTAAGAACTCTTGTTGATTGAATAAATAGCCTACCAGAAGGGGGTGTTGATGAGGTTCTATTTTGTGGAGATGGAGACCTTTGAGCTCTTCTCCCCTTCTCCATCTATCTAGGGATGAATGTAGATAGACAAATAATCCTTCTTCTCTAGTTCTTGACTTTGTTTGAATCCTTCTCATGAATCTTCTGATCCTAGGCTGCTGAAACCATTGGAATTTGATCCTTTTGGAGTCACCAGATGTGAAATTTTAAAGCTTCTTAAAATTGAAACTTACAGCAAGTGCACATCAATCTTACTATAATAAAGATGGAGACATCTTGGTCCCACTTGGCATGCCAAAACTATTAGTGCAAAATCACAACACCCCTAAGTGCCTACAACTAGATGAGTTGAGACTCTTAGTGTGATTACACAACATGGAGCATCTCTCAAAGTGTGGGAATTTGAAATTGATAGAGCTCTCCGGATGAAGGTCGATTCCTATTCCTATTTTCAGGTGCACATAAATAAATTACAAAGGATCTACTCTAGAGTCTACGTTATCTTAAAAAGGAGACATGGTTGAAAAGATGTGAGAAAATAAACCTAAGCTAATGAGGTGACACACCAAAGGAATGTTAGACACCCATTTTGTAATTTAACATAGACCATAGAAATGTAATACAACTACCTTGTACAGATAACCAAATTATAATGAGAGATCAGAAGACAACAATGAACACATGAGAGGGTTTAGAATAATTCACGACATATATTATTGCTCCAAAGTTTATACAGTACATTACAATAGCCAAGAGGAAAAACTTTATATTACAAATCGAATGGTAGGTTTGGAAAAACCACAAAAATTCACTTACAGACAAGGGAAAAAGGGAGGGTGCAAAACAAGAGTGACCAACCCTTTATAATGAGCTAAGCTCTTTCTTTTATAGATGAAGTGAAGAGAGAAGAAGAAAAGAGGTTGGAAAATTAATTTGAAGCTGAACTACTATCCATCAATGCCCCTATAAATCCACCCACAATTTGTCGAATTCACCACTTTCTCGTCTACTCGGAGTTTTGAAGAAAGAAGAACAATGAACCAAATCAAATCTGATCTGGTTGTTGGAGTAATCAGATCACATATTAATAGCATGAAGACTTTTTCCCATTTTTCACCCACCTAACCTCTCCAAAATTAAAGTTTAAGGTTTCCATGGCATAGACGAGGTTGAGAACTTTCCAACCGTGCTAAATTTGTTGAATTTTGGACATTGGGTCGAAAGATATGTCCATTTGAATGTTTGAGTCAAGTCCATACAAAAATGGTGAAAAATAGTTAGCAGAATGGGTCCACGGGCCCAAAATTCACTTTGCACCTTTTGGCACAAATATTCAAAAACGCAAAAAATGCCCCATAGCCCTGCAATTCATTTTTTGTCAAAAACTATATTCGGGCCCTCTGGCCCATTTTTTTCATTTAGGCAAAAAATAAATCCAAGGCCCGCTTGGTTCGTATGTAATTTAGGCTAGACACATGGCTCCTTGAGATTCAATAGAGGTACGACTCATTTTTATACTTTACACCTTTTGGAAACAAAGCCAAAAAGTTAAAATTGCCTCTGATGACCTACCTTTCCACCTTGACTTGAAGCTTGGTCACGTGTAGAGATGGCGCGCATTTGGGGACCACTTTTAGATTTTGCTTTTGAAGTTGCGCCAAAGAGACACGTGGCACCTTCCATGGATTTTCTCTATTCCTTTATGTTTTGGCTAAGTCCTTTTGTTTTATAGGGCCATACATCTAACACGGGCCATGTGGAGACTCGGTACTTGTCTGGGTCTTCGCTTTTACATTTACCTTTGAAAATGCATTGGGCTGACATGTGGCTCCTTTCACGAGTCTGCGATACTTAGCCAATTTAGGCCCACTTTCCATTTGACTTTTGTTGAACCCTAGCCATGTGGAGGGATTCCACTAGTTTGAGTCTTTACCTTGGGATCTCTCTTTTTTTGAATTGCACCAAGCTGACACGTGGTTCTTTCCACTTGTTTGGAATTTTTAATGGCCAGCTCTATTTCTTTTCGGGCCTAGGACATGTGGAAGCTCCAAGCTTGTTTAGGGACTACCCTTTGGATTTAACCTTTGGAGAATCACCGATGAGGCACGTGGAAGCTTCTTTTGATTCTTCCATACTTAGCCAATTTGGACTCGCTCTAAATCATTTGTAAAGCCCAAGGAATTTTAGCCTTTGGTTTATTTGACACTATTTACCTCCTTAGCTAAATGTGGGCTTGTTCAATAGAAACATCCCTTAGATTGCTTCCCGTATAAGGTCATGTTTGATCAATTTTACTGGGGAAAAATTGAGATAACAATTTGGTGACTCACAAGGATGTCTAGCTTGCTAGATGAAGAGATCAGTTTCCTTGTTGTATCCATTGGGCACAGTCATGGGTGGTGGCCTGATCGTATTGTTCTTGAAGCTTGAATATGACATCCGTAATTGGTGACTTGGAACTGTCTCGCTATTTTGATAATGGACCCTTCAAGACCCGATTTTAGTTTCTCTGTATTTGTTCTATTTTAAAATGAGCAACTGTTATGGAAACTATGGGTCTCCCTATTGCAAATGTTGAAGGGCCTAGCACATTCACCTAGAGGCACATCGAACTATATAATGATGCAAACCTCAGAAGAACAAAAAAAATTGTGCCAGAGCACTTAGGGAAATAAAACCTATGCTACAACAAGACAATGTGCATATGCACTTAGGGAAATTAAAGTCCTATGCTAATATTTATAAGGGTGGAACCTTCCTTTTCAGTAGCAATGTTTGAGATGGATACTTTTGACTGGAATCTGTAATTCTTCACCATCTAATTTAGGCAGCTAGAAGGCATTGCTACTTTTGCAATTTCTGATCATGTAGGGGCCACTCCTAATGGCATCAAACTTTGAATTATTTCTTGGCTTTTCCCGATCTGCATCCCAATTTAGAACTATGTTCCCTTCTTGAAATATCCTCATTCTTACTTTCTTATCAAAACTCTTCTTGATCAATGCTTGATCCTTCTCCATGATCTGCATTATATGCTCTCTTGCCTCTCTTACTTCCATCAACTCAGCATACCTGATTTCCATAGGTTGAAACTAGGCTAGTTCCAATTGTTTCATGGGCTCCAGAGCGGGAAACTCTAATGATATGGGAAATACTACCTCTTTTCCATATACAAGCTTGTATGGGGAGCTACCTGTAGACATTTTGGATGTGATCCTATCAGCCCATAGAGCTGATTTGAGATTTGTATGCCAAGTTCTCTAATTTTCATCAAGAGTCCTTCTGATAATCCTTTACAGCTTCTTGTTTGTGGACTCTGCTTGGTCATTGCCTTGAAGGTAATTTGCATTTCAAGTGTTGACATGTGATTTTCTTGATAAAGATGTGTTCTTTTGACTATTGAAGATCATGCTTGATATGGATAAATCATTTTTGTTCTTAAAAATCATTAGACTAAAATAGTATGGCTTTCAAGAATTCATTTTCACTTTGGAAAGGTAAGTTGAATCTAGCTTTAAGAGTTACAGAGACTTATTCCTATTTTTGACTCACTCATCCTTGGATCAATTTTAGTGATCCAAGGAATGTTTTAAATCTTCTTCATAGACTGAATGGTAAATTGACATTCAGTAGTTTGAGGGACATAGTGGACTGAACTTTGTATGTTACAAATTCTTTGGTCTTATGTGAACGTGTTTTCATTCAGTTGTATGTTTGTGCTCGGGTCTTTGGTGATTGATCTTGGCAGGACATTACGGACGTAAAAAAATTCAATTTATTTCATGATAAAGGAGGAATTCGAGTCCTAAAACCAAAGGATTATCCTAACAGTATCCTAAGCTAGGTAAGAACACCTATGTTCTAGCTACATCTACTTATTTGGATTTCATTCTAATCTAAGCCTCTTATTCTATTTTGTTGGGTTGGCATCCTAACCTAAGCTTTGTGCTAAATGAATATGGGAGAGATTACTAAAGTAATGCTAGGCTATTTTAACTAATACCTAATACTAAATGGTTATGAATTTAATCTAACCTAAGGTGGGAATTACTATTGGCAATGTTTTAAGACCTAAGGTGGTTATTGCTAGACTAACCTAAGTTTTATGGGATCCATCCTAAACTATTGAAAGGGAACCTAAGGGTCACATGTCTCTAAGGTGATGGTTCCAATGGCATTTAAGTGAGTTGATAGGGTTTAATGGATGGTGGTACTACCAGTTTTGGCAGGGGCTAGTTGACTTTAGTGGAGGCATATGTGGAAGCTCCACTAAAGATGGAATTGCATGTTTGGATGGAATTGGCATTCACCAGTTTTAGGAGGTGGTGGCAAGGAAAGATAAGTGGGAAATTTGGAATTAATGGCATTGATGGACCTCGGTTTTTGTGTGCAAACCATCTTGGAAACTTGGAAGGTGGGTTTGTGGAGGTTGTTTGGTTTTGCATGCATTGTGGATTTTTCTCTGCATGGAGCTATCTGGTTCTTCAAACCAATAGTTTGACCTTCACTTCAAAGCTATTTTTGGTTTCTATGGTCTATTTTTGATCGAAGGAAAGTATATGAGGCATAGGAAGAAAAGATGTTTGATTGTTGATCTTTCATGGAGGAGAAAAAGAGTTGGAAGCTCAGGCTGGAAGTCTCCTTCGATTTGGTAGAAGCACTATCAGGCATGATAGGCTCTACCCATTAATATTTCATGCTTTCTTCTAAATGATTCATTAGAATAACTCTACTCTTATGCTTATTAATATTTGCATGATTTTTCTGGTTGATTACTTGCATGCTTTTATGAATCTCTGTGATTTTTGGATATGAATCCATGGCTTAAATAATGTTGTTTTGGAAACTTTCTCTCTGTGCAAGTTCAATGATAGCATGCATGTGAAGCTTGTATGTGAAACTTGTTTTGTAGCTCTATTTTTTCATTCTAGAACTTGTATTTGAGGTTGTTGTGTTTTGAATAGGCCTTCATTGCAATATAGGGTTCTAAACTTTAAGGGAACCTTGAGTTCCATTTGATCTTGTATTAGGGCTTCGTGTTTTGATATAAACTTGTGTTGGAGCTTCATGTTTGTTCTAAACTGGTGTTTGGAAACTTGCAACTCTGAACTATTGCTTGAAGTTTGTATTTGGCACTGTACTCATATTTTATTACTTGTGAAGTTCTGAACTTTTGTGTGAAGCTCGTGTTCGACACTGTACTCATATTTGGTACTTGAGTGTTAAGAAATTTTAATTGAATCGATGAATTTGATTTTGTTATGGTATTTTTGTGTTGGGTTTTACTTGTATTAAAATTTTAAAGCTTATAACTCTTTTATGGAACAACTTACTCACAAGAAAACTGGGTGATAGTTTGAATGAGTTGTTTGGTAATCTCTTTGAGATCTTGAACTAGGAAACGTCTTGTTTAAATGAATGTGATATTTCTATTTTTAAGACTATATCATCTTCTCTGAGATGGTAATGGCATAAAATTTGGGGGTATTCTTTTCCCCTCTGTTTGAGGAAACCCACATTCTAGGTTGACTATTTTTTTTTGAAACTAAGTCTCCTCTGTCACAATTTTGAGGTTGTGAAAGTCTTGTTTTGGATTTCTATTTCAGTTGCATTGGAGATAAGAATGGGACATCTTTTGACTTAAACATTTTTGGGTTTCTTTCTCTCTCTTCAGATCCTTTAAAATAAGTTTTGGGTCTCATTGGAAGGTTGAGTTATTACCCTTATACACTTGAATTTATAAGGGAAGGATTACTTTCTCCATTCGGTTGTTTTGTGTATAGTTCTTTTTGAATCATGAACTACTTACTCTTCATATTAAGTTGTTGAAGCATTTAAGAGACTTTAGTCCTTGAGTTCATGGATAATTCTAAACTTGTTAGCTTACTGTTTTGGATTCTATTCTTGTTGGATACAGTGAATGAGTTCTTGGGTTTCTTTTAAAGAGAGAAAATATATATTCTCTTGGGATCAGTATGTTGTTTTTGGGACTGTAATGTGTTTTTCATTCTGAATTGAATTGAACAGGAATTCATTTGTTAAGTAATGAAATGATTAATTATATGGACCTTTCCTAATAGAGATCCCTTTTCTCTGTTGTTTGGATAAGTTCATTTATTGAACTCCTCTGCACTCGATTCTCTTATGAGATGGTGATTTCTTTATGGTTTGTTGGTCTACTTTGTTCGAATCATTTGTTGTAATGATGTAGAAAGATAGTAGCTAAGTCGGTTCTGCTGATAAGTGAATGCATACTTGTTTGATCAACTATTGTTGACTAAGCCTTGCTTTATTTGGATGGATAGGAGTAGGTTTTGTCTCTTGTACTCTATCTTTTTGGGTGAACTCGAGTAGAGATTAACTCTTGTATGGGACTACTTTGATTTGTGAACGTTGGTTTCAGATCTTTGAATGATAACTTATAACATGTAGAAGTAGAATTAGATTTGCAGTTAGACTATTTTGATTCTCTATACCTTCTTGGATTGATATGGAATTCTGTTTAGATGTATATCTTAAATGTTGAATTTATAAGATTGTTATCCTTGAAAGGAAACAATTAATTCATGTTATGAACCTGATCTATTTTTCGATGTTTTGAGTTTGGGTATGGTACGTAATGGTTCTTCTTATTCTTTGCTTAAGATTTAGATGAATCATCCTAAAATGAACCATGTTGTAAACACTTCTTTTGTCTTATAGAAAAGATAAATGTTGTATTCTATTAGGATAGAATTATGAAATAATGGGATGGTAAGATCTATTGTTTGTTTAAAGGTAATTGATAGGATCAATTAAACTTTAAGTTTTAAGATAGATGTTGTGGATTATATTCTTCTTCTCTTAAAAGTGGATCTAGATTTATTATTGTACTTCTTTTCTGGTTGGTATCACTTATGCTTATTGTATGATATATTAATTGTCTCATTAAAGAAGAGTTGTTTTAATGAAACAATTAGTGGAATGCACTTCATTTTAATGCTTAGTGCTTATCATGCTCAGTTCATTGAACTGACCCATGCTAGCAATTTTTGTAGATGGACATCGTAAGTGATAAAAGAAGGCAAAAAAACTTATATGATGCATTGGCTGATATAAGTTTGATTCTTTGTAAAGAATTCTGATTCATTCTTTAGTTGTATTGAAAAAGAAAAGTTGTATACTTTTTAGAATGAAGGTTGTTGTTATGCAGTATGCCTAAAGTGCATAGTCTTGTAAATATATAAGTTTATAATGATGAATTGTGAGTTGAGATTTACTTGCATTGGTTGTGTAAATTATCTCGTACTTTTATAAAGGAGATGGAAGTTCTATCTTGTTGATATTCTTCATATTATTTATATGTTTATCTGGTTATCCTTTGATAAGATGGATAAAGGGAATTAGTTCAATTTCCCTTATAATGATGCAGCTTGTTAAGTTTCATAAGATGATGTTTATTATCTAAACAATTTAACATAGTAATGTGATGTGTAATGAACATGCAATAAGAACTATAGAAATGTGAAGGATAAACCTTGACACTTAATCATTTAGAGGAAGACTCTTCCTCTCTTAAATGAATGTAAACCAAAAAGATTGGAGATGATTATAAATCATAGGACTTCATTTTGTATGAAGTCTACTTTAGTTGGACCTATGTGGTTGCTAAACCTCCTGAATGGTTAATTTACATTATAATGGAACTTATGATATTGTTGTCCCATTTTTGGTTAACTATTTGTTAAACTAAGTAAAACAAACATTAAAAGCAATCATGAGTTAAAGGAAGTTCTTTAATGACTTAATTGATTCAAGTATAGAATAAGAACTTAAGGAGTGTTGGATTAGGGTTTAGCAGGATTATTGTAATCGATTTATTAATCCAAATTAATAATTTATTAATAACCTCCTTGGGGTATGTACATCTCGATGAGGTAGTTTCTGTAGGATGTTGGCACATGCCAACTATAGGGTTATACCTTCGAGAAGACTAGGGTCTTCTCGAGGATACCACATTGTAGTTGACATGTGGCAACACCCTTCTACATTGATCATCTAGATCTACACACAAATAAGGACTTGAACTTAGTTTCTCTCTAGGTCTAAGTTAGTGGCATGTTTAGGATAGGTGGTAGCTTTTAATGGCTCAGGGTACCTTGGCACATCCAGGTTGACTTAGGTCAACCAAGTATGCCCATATACCCTAAGACATTGTGAGCATCTTCCTATAATAAATTATGTTTCTAACTAGAGCTAGGGTTAAACCTTGGACAAGTGGACTGACGGTAGTCAGTAAAGACCATTCTAGATAACAGAGGAGTGAGGTGAAGGACGTATTCTAAATGATGAGTATGTCATCTAGGAATAGTGACATAAATAGTATGTTGAAAATATTTGGCCAAAGTATCGCAAGTTGTTGGTTGCATTGTCCTATGTCACCTAGTTTAAAGCAACGTGATGTCAGATGAATATTGGTAACAAATATTCAGATAGGTTCTTTAAATAGATCACTCAGTACCCAGTTTAGGGTAGGAAAACCAAGTATACAAAGTATACAATAAGTATTCAATACTTAAAGTTAACATAAATAGATCGGTAGATCACCGAGTTATGAAATGAATAGATCGGTGGATCACCAAGTCATTTACAGTTACATATGGTTATCTATTATGAGATTGATTGGCATGGAATGTGTGTTCTAAATGATGTTTTATTTAGAAAAAGGAACATTATGTAAAAAAAAAAAATCCCTTGTTTCTAAAGTCTTAAAATGGGAATGTTACATCTTGGTATCAGAGCTAAGGTTGCAGCTCTTGGACCTACTTGTGTCCATAATTTGATGAAACTTAAATTTTCTTGTAACAGAAAATGGTTAGAACAAGAGGAAATGTTGTAAATAATCCTCCACCTGAGGAAGGAGCAGAAACTACCTAGAAACTCGATGAGATCCTTATTTCCTTGTTGGACACAAGAGATCATTTGGTTGTACTTGAACAACAAGTAATGGGAAATGAGGAGGAAGAAGATGCTGATAACAATAATCAGCCACCTCCTAGGGGACAACACCAATGTAGGTGTTGATAATAACAATGTGAACATACCTATTCAGCCTTGAGAACAAAAAGGCTAGGCTAGCAGTTGAACTCACTAATGATATAAAAAGGATAAGTCCACCCAAGTTTGATGGCACCACATTAGGAGATGGGGCTAGAATTGGCTCAGAAAAATGGAGAAATACTTTACAATAAGGAATTTCTCAGAAGAAACAAAGGTGATATGGGGAGCATATCAGCTTTCCCATGAGGCATCTTCATGGTGGGACAACCGATAAGGATGAGTTAAATATTGATGAAACTAATATCACATGGGATCAATTTAAAGGATACTTTAGGCAATGATGGCTGCCACAACTTTACTATGATAGAAAATGACTGAATTCCAAACTTAGCTCAAGGAAAGCTAATTATAACTGAGTATTGGGAGTGGTTTACAAAACTCCTTAAGTATGTACCTCAGTACCAAACTGATGAGAAGTTCAGGATATGAAAATTCATCATGGGATTGAATCCCATTATAGGAGGAGAGGTGGATGTTCACAACCCAACCACTATGGAAGGGGTTGTTGAAAAGGCCATAAGGCAGGAACATAAATTAAAGGCAATTTCTTCTCATAAGGAGGAAGTAAGGAAGAAAATTCCCAACTCCTCTTCATCATCTCTTACACCTAAGAAAGGACCATGGAAGAAATTTGGAATGAAAAGTAAGTTTTCATTTGATAATAAGAAAACAACAACAAATAAGTTTGCTGAAATGCATGAAACAACTTTGTCAAGAACAATAATAATGGACATAAAGTCCTATGGAGGTCAAAATGATAACTCTAAGGCTGGAAATAAACCCAAGCCTAGAAAGGGACCTATAGGAGGCTGTTATAACTATGGAAAAGATCATTATGCAAATCAATGTCCTTTGAAAAGGATGATCGATGTAATCAACAGCACAAGATACATGCTGCAGTAGCTGACAAGCAGGCTAAAAAATAGGCCACGCCCATAGAAGTTTTGGTAAGTTATTTGGTTTACCTATAACTATTATTTTTTGATACTGAGCTACTATTGAATGTTTTATTTCTAGTAAATTAGCATCAAAACTAAAAAGAAAAGCTAGAAACATGGATAAAACATGGATTGTATAGTATGGAAACAATGTTGTTCATATAGTTAGTATGTGTCTTTTTGGAGCAGTCCTTGATTTACCTAACTTTTCCACTTGAAGTTGATCTTTATGTTGCACCTTTGGGGTCTTATGATGTAATCATAGGTGTTAATTGGTTAGTAGAACATAAGGCTAAAGTGGACTATTTTGAAAAACACATTAGTTGTTTAGACGACCTATAGAAAACAACAAGATTTCAGGTGTGAAACATGAGATTTCTATTAGAAAATTGTCAGCTATGCAACTTAAAAAGGCCAAAAATAAAGGTTGTACCTTATATGTAGTGAAAATTATAGAAACAACTGAAGAAAAAAATGTGATGTCATGGAATGATATCCATTGTTACGAGACTTCAGTGATGTATTTCTAGAAGAATTATCAGGTCTTCCACCTAAAAGGGAGTTTGATTTCACAATAGAGATCAAGCCTGGAACCAACCATTTCTAAAGCACCATACCGAATGACTACTATAGAATTAGTAGAGCTTAAGGCTCAGTTGCAAGAACTTTTGTCTAAAGGTTTGATTAGACCAAGTGTTTCACCTTGGGAGCACCTATAATTTTTGTGAAAAGAAGGACGAAACACTTAGATTGTGCATTGATTACAAAATGTTAAACAAAGCAACAATCAAGAATAGATACCCACTCCCTAGGATTGATGATTTATTTGATCAGATGCATGGAGCATCGGTATATTCTAAGATAGATCTTTGATCTAGATATCATCAATTATGGATTAAGGATGAAGACATTCATAAAACAACTTTTAGAACAAGGTATGGACATTATGAGTTCACGGTTTTACCTTTTGGATTAACAAATGCACCTATAGCATTTATGAATTTAATGAATAATATCTTTCAAGAATACTTGGACAAATTTGTGCTCATATTCTTGGATGACATTCTCATATATTCTAAAAGTTTAGAGGAACACCATGAGCATTTGAAGATAGTTTTGGAAATATTAAGAAAGAGATGGTTATTTGGTAAGCTATCTAAATGTTCTTTCTATGACACAAAAGTACACTATTTGGGACATGTAATAAGTAAGAATGGAATTGTTGTAGATCCTTCAAAAATTGTAGCTATAACTGAGTGGCTTGCACCAAAGAATGTACATGAAGTTAGAAGCTTCATGGGACTTGCTGGCTACTATAGAAAATTTGTAAAAGATTTCTCTAAGGTGGTTGCACCAATAACTTCTTTACAAAAGAAGGATAAAAAGTTTGTTTGGAATGAGAAATGTGAAATTGCATTCAAAACTTTGAAGGAATAATTAACTTCAACACCTATTCTAGCAGTACCAGATCCTAATGGAGATTTTATGGTGGTAACTGATGCATCTGGTGAAGGTCTAGGAGGTATTTTGTTACAAAATGATCATGTCATAGCTTACGAAAGTAGAAAACTAAAGTTACATGAGTTGAATTATGCTCCACATGATTTAGAGCTTGTTGCCATTGTTCATGCACTGCAAGTTTGGAGGCATTACCTACTTGGTAAACCTTTTGAATTGAAAATTGATCATCTTGGACTAAAGTATATCTTCACTCAGCCAAATCTTAATGCAAGACAATGAAGGTGGTTAGAGTTTTTGTCTCAATATGATTTTGACATAAGTTATATAAAAGGTAAAGAAAATAGAGTGGTGATGCTCTAAGTCATAGGAAGCACATTTATGCTCTCTTATAACATTGAGAACTCAATTTAAGGATGAAGTAAAAAGTGTTATGGAATCTTGATTCTTACTTTTAGCAAGTAAAGACAGTGCTTGCTACAGATCCGAATGATTTGAGGTATAAAGGTTTTCACTTTGATAACAAAGGAATCTTACGATTTGAAAATAGAGTATATGTACCTTCACTAAATGATTTGAGAAAGAAATTGTTAGCGAATTTCACAATTCACCTTTTTCTGACACCTGGTATTATTACAAAGATGCTTTCTGATATAAAACAACAATATTTCTGGAAGGGAATGAAAAAGGATGTTATAGATTTTGTGACACATTGCCTTGAATGTCAACGTGTTAAAGCGGAACATATGCACCCATAACTAGGTTTATTGTATCCTCATAGTATACCGCAGTACAAATGGCAAGTGATAAGCATGGACTTTGTTCAAGGGTTGCCTATGTCAAGAAACAAACATGATGTTATTTTAGTAGTTGTGGATAAACTAACAAAGGTAGCACATTTTATCATGGGTAATCTGAAGGATGATTCTCCTGTGTTAGCTAAAATATTTGTACATGAAATTTTTCAGATTACATGGAGTACCTAAATTAATCATATCAGATAGAGATCCTAGAATGACATCAAGGTTTTGGCAAATGCTTAATGCAGCTCTAGGAACTAAGCTGAACTTCAGTTCTACGTATCATCCAGAAATGGATGGACAGACTGAAAGAGTTAATCAAGTTTTGAGGATATGTTACGAATGTATTGTATGGACCAGCAATATAAGTGGGAAGAGTACCTTCCACTAGTTGAGTTTGCATATAATAACACATATCATGCCTCTCTTAAGATGGCACCTTTCAAGCATTATATGGAAGAAAATGCAGAACCCTGGTTAGTTGGGACAACATTGAGGATAGAGAGGTAATTGGACCTAAAATTCTTACTAAAATGGAACAAGTTAAAATGATTCGTGAATGCTTGAAAGAAGCAAGAGATAGATAGGAAAAAGAGTTATGTTGATTTAAAGTGGGTAGATAGGAAATTTGAACTTGGTGAGAAGGTCTTTCTTCGGTTAAACCAAAAAGAGTTCTATAACTTTTGGCAAGGCTGCCAAGTTATCACCACATTATGTGGGACCTTTTGAGATAGTTGAAGTAATCAACCCTAGCTTATCATTTTTAGCATTACCTCCTACTTTGTCATGAATGCATGATGTTTTCCATATTTCTTTGCTTAAGAAATACATTTCAAATTTATCACATGTGTTAAATTGGAATTCCTTGTAGGTCCAAGACCCAGAATAATCATGGTTAAACCCATACGAGTGTTGGAAACTCATCAGTTGCATTTAAGAAATCATGAAATAAGTCAATGTAAGGTCCAATGGGACCAATTTAATGAAGAAAGTGCAACTTGGGAAAACCTTGAGGATATGAAAACTACTTTTCCATATCTATTTGAATAGAATTGATTCTTGTTGACTGATAAAAATTGTGATTTTATCTCTATATTACAATAAGTATGCCAGTTTTGGGTAGATATTTATTTGTTTTGAATAAACAACTATGTAATGCTGATTTCTAGAACTTTAAAATTCTTATATGTTTTTGACATATGATAAGAAAAGTGAATAAGTTGATTGTCCTAGATGTAAACTATGAAAGTGAGGTAATCATCGAGATGATGATTCTTTTTAGGAGGGAAGCATGTAACACCCTTGACAATTGTTATATTCCTCCTTTGCATTTCAAGTGTTGACATGTGATTTTCTTGATAAAGATGTGTTCTTTTGACTGTTGAAGATCATGCTTGATATGGATAAATCATTTTGTTCTTAAAAATCATTAGACTAAAATAGTATGGCTTTCAAGAATTCATTTTCACTTTGGAAAGGTAAGTTGCAATCTGGCTTTAAGAGTTGCAGACTTATTCCTATTTCTGACTCATCCTTGGATCAATTTCAGTGATCCAAGGAATGTTTTAAATCTTCTTCATAGACTGAATGGTAAATTGACATTCAGTAGTTTGAGGGACATAGTGGACTGAACTTTGTATGTTACAAATTCCTTGGTCTTATGTGAACGTGTTTTCATTCAGCTGTATGTTTGTGCTCGGGTCTTTGGTGATTGATCTTGGCAGGACATTACGACGTAAAAAAATTCAATTTATTTCATGACAGAGGAGGAATTCGAGTCCTAAAACCAAAGTATTATCCTAACAGTATCCTAAGCTAGGTAAGAACACCTATGTTCTAGCTACATCTACTTATTTGGATTTCATTCTAATCTAAGCCTCTTATTCTATTTTGTTGGGTTGGCATCCTAACCTAAGATTTGTGCTAAATGAATATGGGAGAGATTACTAAAGTAATGCTAGGCTATTTTAACTAATACCTAATACTAAATGGTTATGAATTTAATCTAACCTAAGGTGGGAATTACTATTGGCAATGTTTTAAGACCTAAGGTGGTTATTGCTAGACTAACCTAAGTTTTATGGGATCCATCCTAAACTATTGAAAGGGAACCTAAGGGTCGCATGTCTCTAAGGTGATGGTTCTAATGGCATTTAAGTGAGTTGATAGGGTTTAATGGATGGTGGTACTACCAGTTTTGGTAGGGGCTAGTTGACTTTAGTGGAGGCATACATGGAAGCTCCACTAAAGATGGAATTGTATGTTTGGATGGAATTGGCATTCACCAGTTTTAAGAGGTGGTGGAAAGGAAAGATAAGTGGAAATTTGGAATTAATGGCATTGATGGACCTCGGTTTTTGTGTGCAAACCATCTTGGAAACTTGGAAGGTGGGTTTGTGGGAGGTTGTTTGGTTTTGCATGCATTGCAGATTTTTCTCTGCATGGAGCTATCTAGTTCTTTGAACCAGCAGTTTGACCTTCACTTTAAAGCTATTTTTGGTTTCTATGGTCTATTTTTGATCGAAGGAAAGTATATGAGGCATAGGAAGAAAATATGTTTGATTTTTGATCTTTCGTGGAGGAGAAAAAGAGTTGGAAGCTCGGATGGAAGTCTCCTTTGATTTGGTAGAAGCACTATCAGGCATGATAGGCTCTACCCATTAAGATTTCATGCTTTCTTCTAAATGATTCATTAGAATAACTCTGCTCTTATGCTTATTAATATTTACATGATTTTCTGGTTGATTACTTGCATGATTTTATGAATCTCTGATTTTTGGATATGAATCCATGGCAAAAATAATGTTGTTTTGGAAACTTTCTCTCTGTGCAAGTTCAATGATAGCATGCATGTGAAGCTTGTATGTGAAACTTGTTTCTGTAGCTCTTTTTTCATTTGGAACTTGTATTCAAGGTTGTTGTGTTTTGAACAGGCCTTCGTTGCAATATAGGGTTCTAAACTTTAAGGGAATCTTGAGTTCCATTTGATCTTGTATTAGGGCTTCATGTTTTGATATAAACTTGTGTTGGAGCTTCATGTTGTTCAAAACCAGGTGTTTGGAAACTTATACAACATTGAATTATTGCTTGAAGTTCATATTTGGCACTTGTACTCATATTTTATTACTTGTGAAGTTCTGAACTTTTGTGTGAAGCTCATGTTTGACACTATACTCATATTTGGTACTTGAGTGTTAAGAAATTTTAATTGAATCGATGAATTTGATTATGTTCTAGTATTTTTGTGTTGGGTTTTACTTGTATTAAAAGTTTAAAGCTTATAACTCTTTTATGGAACAACTTACTCACAAGAAAACTAGTGATAGTTTGAATGAGTTGTTTGGTAATCCTTCGAGATTTGGAACTAGAAATGTCTTGTTTAAATGAATGTGATATTTCTTTTTTAAGACTATATCATCTTCTCTGAGATGGTAATGGTGTAAAATTTGGGGTATTCTTTTCCCCTCTGTTTGAGGAAACCCGTGTTCTAGGTTGACTATTTTGTTTGAAACTAAGTCTCCTCTATCACAATTTTGAGGTTGTGAAAGTCTTGTTTTGGATTTCTATTTTAGTTGCATTAGAGATAAGAATGGGACATCTTCTGACTTAAACATTTTTGGGTTTCTTTCTCTCTCTTTAGATCCTTTAAAATAAGTTTTGGGTCTCATTGGATGGTTGAGTTATTACCCTTATACACTGAATTTATAAGGGAAGGATTACTTTCTCCATTTAGTTGTTTTGTGTATAGTTCTTTTTGAATCATGAACTACTTACTCTTCATATTAAGTTGTTGAAGCATTTAAGAGTCTTCAGTCTTTGAGTTCATGGATAATTCTGAACTTGTTAGCTTATTGTTTTGGGATTCTATTCTTGTTGGATACAGTGAATGAGTTCTTGGGTTTCTTTTAAAGAGAGAAAAAATATATTCTCTTGGGATCAATATGTTGTTTTTGGGACTGTAATGTGTTTTTCATTCTGAATTGAATTGAAATAGGAAATTCATTTGTTAAGTTTAATGAAATGATTAATTATATGGACCTTTCCTAATAGAGATCCTTTTCTCTATCATTTGGATAAGTTCATTTATTGAACTCCTCTGCACTCGATTCTCTTATGAGATGGTGATTTCTTTATGGTTTGTTGGTCTACTTTGTTCAAATCATTTGTTGTAATGATGTAGAAAGATAGTAGCTAAGTCGGTTCTGTTGATAAGTGAATGCATACTTGTTTGATCGATTGTTGTTGACTAAGCCTTGCTTTATTTGGATGGATAGGAGTAGGTTTTGTCTCTTGTACTCTATCTTTTTGGGTGAACTCAAGTAGAGATTAACTTCTATGGGACTACTTTGATTTGTGAATGTTGGTTTCAGATCTTTGAATGATAACTTATAACATGCAGAAGTAGAATTAGATTTATAGTTAGACTGTTTTGATTCTCTATACCTTCTTGGATTGATATGGAATTATTTTTAGATGTATATCTTAAATGTTGAATTTATAAGATTGTTATCCCTGAAAGGAAACAATTAATTCATGTTATGAACCTAATCTATTTTTCGATGTTTTGAGTTTGGGTATGGTACATAATGGTTCTTCTTATTCTTTGCTTAAGATTTAGATGAATCATCCTAAAATGAACCATGTTGTAAACACTTCTTTTGTCTTATAGAAAAGATAAATGTTGTATTCTATTAGGATAGAATTATGATATAATGGGATGGTAAGATCTATTGTTTGTTTAAAGGTAATTGATAGGATCAATTAAACTTTAATTTTAAGATAGATGTTGTGGATTATATTTTGCTCTTCTCTTTAAAAGTGGATCTAGATTTATTATTGTACTTCTTTTAAGTTGGTATCACTTATGCTTATTGTATGATTTATTAATTTTCTCATTAAAGCAGAGTTTTTTTAATGAAACAATTAGTGGAATGCACTTCATTTTAATGCTTAGTGCTTATCATGCTCAGTTCATTGAATGACTCGTGCTAGCAATTTTGGCGATGGACATCGTAAGTGATAAAAGAAGGCAAAAAATTATATGATGCATTGGCTGATATAAGTCTGATTCTTTGTAAAGAATTCTGATTCATTCTTTAGTTGTATTGAAAAAGAAAAGTTGTATACTTTTTAGAATGAAGGTTGTTGTTATGCAATACGCCTAAAGTGCATAGTCTTGTAAATATATAAGTTTATAATGATGAATTGTGAGTTGAGATTTACTTGCATTGGTTGTGTAAATTATCTCATACTTTTATAAAGGAGATGGAAGTTCTATCTTGTTGATATTCTTCATATTATTTATATGTTTATCTGGTTATCCTTTGATAAGATGGATAAAGGGAATTAGTTCAATTTCCCTTATAATGATGCAGCTTGTTAAGTTGCATAAGATGATGTTTATTATCTAAACAATTTAACATAGTAATGTGATGTGTAATGAACATGCAGTAAGAACTATGGATATTGTGAATGATAAACCTAACACTTAATCATTTAGAGGAAGACTCTTCCTCTCTTAAATGAATGTAAACCAAAAAGGATTGGAGATATGATTGTAAATCATAGGACTTCATTTTGTATGAAGTCTACTTTAGTTGGACCTATGTGGTTGTTATACCTCCCTGAATGGTTAAATTACATTATATTGAAACTTATGATATTGTTGTCCTATTTTGGTTAACTGCTTGTTAAACTAAGTAAAAAACATTAAAAGCAATCATGAGTTAAAGGAAGTTCTTTAATGCTTAATTGATTCAAGTATAGAATAAGAACTTAAGGAGTGTTGGATTAGGGTTTAGCATGGATGTTGTAATCTATTTTATAATCCAAATTAATAATTTATTAATAACCTCCTTAGGGGTATGTACATCTCGATGAGGTAGTTTTTGTAGGATGTTGGCACATGCCAACTATAGGATTATACCTTCGAGAAGACAAGGGTCTTCTCGAGGATACCGCATTGTAGTTGACATGTGGCAACACCCTTCTGCATTGATCATCTAGATCTACACACAAATAAGGACTTGAACTTAGTTTCTCTCTAGGTCAAGTTAGTGGCATGTTTAGGATAGGTGGTAGCTTTCAATGGCTCAGGGTACCTTGGCACATCCAGGTTGACTTAGGTCAACCGAGTATGCCCATATACCCTAAGACATTGTGAGCATCTTCCTATAATAAATTATGTTTCTAACCAGAGCTAGGGTTAAACCTTGGACAAGTGGACTGATGGTAGTCAGTAAAGACCATTCTAGATAATAGATGAGTGAGGTGAAGGACGTATTTTAAATGATGAGTATGTCGTCTAGGAATAGTGACATAAATAGTATGTTGAAAATCTTTGGCCAAAGTATCACAAGCTGCTTGGTTGTGTTGTCTTATGTCACCTAGTTTAAAGCAATGTGATATCAGATGAATATTGGTAACAAATATTCATATATGTTCTTTAAATAGATCACTCAGTACCTGGTTTAGGGTAGGAAAAACCAAGTATATGAAGTATACGATAAGTATTCAATACTTAAAGTTAACATAAATAGATTGGTAGATCACCGAGTTATGAAATAAATAGATTAGTAGATCACCAAGTTATGAAATAAATTGATCGGTAGATCATCGAGTTATGAAATGAATACATCGGTGGATCACCGAGTTACCCAAATGAAGTCAAGTTCCCATTACATGAATGGTTGATCCACCGAGATGGGATGAATGGACATGGATGCTAACTTCCTTCCCTATGAAGAATGCACACTTCTTGCATTTCTTGATCCATGAGTAGCAATCCCTCGAACACCGTAAGCCAATAATAACCAAATTTCTATTATTGAGATCTATTACTCGAGGAGAAAAGTGGTCTCCTGCTTCTCCATCATGGACCTCATGCAACAGCTTCTCAATTTCACCTGTCCCTATGCACCTCAAAAGAACACTATTAATAACCTTCTGAAACAAGACACCACCAACAAGCACATATGGGATGGCTTATAGTATGAAGTATCTCATTTTTCTTTGTTCCATTCTCGGAGGGCATAAACCTATTTGGAGATAATGTACATTGTCTTGAGTCTAACATGGAATAGGTACATCATTAGCTAGCTATTCTTGATCATTCTATAGTAATAGGAGATCCTCTTCTTCATCCACTAACTCAGCTCCTTATTGCTTAGAAGTGAGATACTCACACGCACCCTTGCCACGAACCAATTTGGTCACTTTGATTTCAATGTCATACTCCATTACATGAGTGATCCAAATGGCTCTCTTCTCATTCAAGTCCTTATTTAGGAAAAAATCCTTGACATCAGCATGAGACACTAGCAATTGAATCTAATTGTTTGAGACTAAGTTTCTAAACTTCTACAAACTCCTAATGACTGCAAGGACGTGCTTCTCAATGAAAGAATACTTTACCTTATAATCCTCCAACCTCTCGATCAAGAAGGCTATGGGCTGTTCTAAACCTTCCTTGTTAGGCTGAACTGAGATGGTTGAGATTTTGTTTGACCCTCCAAAAGCATATAGCATGAAGTCCTTCGAAAAGTCCCGGTTAAAAAAAGTTAGGGCTTGTGATATTGCAAGCTTAATGGCCTCAAAACTCTCTTTTCCTTATGCTATCCATTGAAATGAAAGACTCTTCTTTAACATCATTGTTAAAGGCTTTGCAAGAGTGGAAAAATTAGGAAAAACATGTGAAAAAAATTTATTCTCCCTAAGAAGATTTGGAGAGACTTTTTGTGTTGTGGAAATGGAAGTGTTTGAATGGCTTCAACCCTTTTAGGATCAATTGTTAACCCTTATCTTGAGATGATGTGGCCTAAAAATTTTCCTTCATGTGCCAAGAATACACACTTCTTTAGTTTTAATGACACCCTAAACCTTCTACACTCTAAAACACCTACCCGAGGTGGAAGAGATGGTCTCATAGAGTAGTCTTTGCGAAGACAAGATATCATCTAGATACACAAGAACTATATTATATATTAAGACTATGAATTACATGTCCATAGCTCGATGAAATGTTGCTTTGGCATTTGACAAGATAAATGGCATATTCTTATAAGAATATGTACCCCATTTGGTAGTGAATGCTATCTTGAATTGATCTTCCTCTTTCACCATTATCTGATTATAGCCTGAGTATCCATCTAGCAATGAAAACCTCTTAGATCCAGCTACAACCTGTAATATCTATTCCATTGATGGAAGTGGATAATGATCCTTAAGTGATACTCTATTCAGGTCATGAAACTCTACACACAACTTGATTTCTCAACTTATTTTCCTTACGTGCACGAAGTTTGCAACCCAACTTGAGTGCTTGATAGGGAAGATGATGCTAGCATCAATTATCTTGTTCAACTCTTTTCTCATGAGAGGCTCAATGTGAGGATTTATTGGCCTTTGCTTCTATCTGAAAGGCTTTAATTTTGGATCTAGCTCAATAGTATTATGTGCCAAATTTTAGTTGAAATCTCTTAAATCCTTGTAAGTTGAGGAAAAGACATCTAGAAATTCTTGACAAAGTTAAATGTACTCAAATCTTTCTTGTTGGGTACTTACCTTACCAATTCACAATGTTTTTACTTCATCTATGGAAATGGGCTCGAATATTCACCCTTTATCCGAATATTTGTTTTCTCCTTCTAGAATTGATCATTTGGGTTGAAGATTGAATCCACGATTCAAGACCCTTTGGTAGTTTGTTGTTTCTCACCTACACCACTTGGTCACCATATTGCTACTCCAATCTCTCTTAGTTTCTGGAGGAGAACTCAACTTCTTCTTATAAAAATTTTACAATTTTTTGGTCATTCTTGAAGACTTTCCAACTTGTGTTGTTATTTGGGATAGCTGATCTTACAACAACCTTGATATGGGGCTAAGACTTATCATTTTGAATCTCTCTACTACATCAAATTTTGCCCCAATTGCTGCCAATTTTTCTGCTGCTTCATTCTTCTTCCTTGGGATGGAATTGATGCCGAATGCTTCAAAATCCTCGATGAGATCCCATACCTAGTTCTTGTAGTTTTTTAAAAAATCATTCTTGGTAGCATTCTGTGCTCAGACTTGATTTGCAACTAGCTCATTATCACCAAATACTTGAAATTTTTTATCCCTCTTTTTCTTGCCCAATGTAGTCTATGGATCAAAGCTTCATACGTTGTTGTGTTGTTTGAGCAATAAAAATGGAAATGGAAGGCTAAGTAATATTTTTTACCTTGAGGTGAAACAAGCATAGCTCCCCTTCTGGCTTCTTATCTACTTCTTTAAGCCATTAAAGAATAATTGTCATACCACATTATCATCTTTGTGGTCGGCATAATGATGCTAGGAAGAGGATGATTCTCCTCAAGGAAATAGTAGAATCCTAGCTCGATTCCTCCATCTCCTTATAGGGGTCAAAATCATGCCTCTTGTTTGCCCACTCGTTGAGGGTCAAGTCTGGAATACATCCAACCTTGGTATATACCTCATAAGTGATCTTGAGGTCCTCCTAATGAAAGGCTAAATAGTTCACATTGATTAGGATGGGTACATGAGGTTCAATATGGTAATCAATAATGGGATCAGATCTGATCATATCCTTAGCTCCATACCTTATTCGAAACGCATGTGGGACTAATCGAATACAAATAGCCTCTAATTTTAGTGGTGAATTCCCTTGACAAACATAATGCAAAATGTGACGGTAAGTCTATGATCAAACATTTTGCAATACAATCACATTGGGGCATGCGTGTAATGTGAGGGTAAAATCCTTGATGATTTCAACCATCATTACCGTTGTCCCATCTAATTGTACTACACCCGTGGAGATGACTTCATATTGAAGACCCAACTAATCAGATTTTTTCTTCAGCATGACTAAGCTATTGGCTTCAATCAATCATGCAATTATGCACTATCTTATCTCCAATGATCAATGAAATGTAGAACGAAGGGTCTTCGATTCTTAGCTTTTTCTCCTACATGGTTTCCTTCAGGTCGAGCCGCATTGGTAAGAACTTTCTCTTGTTGGTTAGGGGGCTGATTTAAGTTTGACCAATTAGCCATAACAACCTGTAATAGGTCTCTCTGTCATGGGATAGCTAATGACTCCCATATTAAAATATTAAAAAAAAAAATCATTTGTTCAATGATGTTGAATAGGGATGATCTATCCTTTTTCTACCCCTTTCCTAGTACAATCTTCTCTTGCACATGGGTAGTTACAACCAGTGTCTGAGTGGGTCTAGAAGGTGACTTGGGTTGACTCGGCACATTAGGAGTTGCACTTTGAGTGCCAATACCTTGTAGAATAATAAAAGGTTGAGGATTACCTTAGTTTTATGATTTTCCCTCTCCAATATTCCTTTTCTTGGACCGTGTATTGGCAGATACACCTTGAGAAGGTATTTGGTTAACTCCACATAAGTCCTCACCTGAAAATTGACAATCATTGTCTCTCTTGGAGGTCCCTCTTGCTGAGCTCCTTGCTATTGATTTTCCTCTTGATGGGCTCTAGGGATAGACCAATGGTCTATACCATCATGACTTGTTCAAAGGTGCACCATTGAATTACATTAATTGGTTATAGGGATGACTACATGGGAAACACCAATCATACTCTTGTGCCATGTTGTTTTGTGTTGGTACCAAGGACCTTGATGTTCAAGCTATGATTGGATCATATGGTCGGAAAGGCCTAACAACTTGAGGTTGTCCTTGGTTTTGGTTTTGACCTACAGCCTAAGTTGGTTGTCTATTTTGTTGATATGGGGCCTATCCTGATAATGATTATAAGGCTAATATGGCCTAGAACTTTGAGCTTGTTACCTTTTGATAGTCACTAGCTCATTCCCAAGGTTCTCCGCAGATGTTTCATAACCTCTTGTATATCTTTTGAAGTGTTAGAGAATAAGGTGGAGGCTTAAGCTAAACTTTGATTCCTTGGAGTAGGTATGGGAGCTAATGTGGGTGTTTGACTAGTGCTTGGAGCTCCTAGTTTTGGATATAGAGGCATATGTGGCATAGGAGAAAAATTACCAGCCTTAATTAAACAATTTTCAGCTCTAATGGAAATGTTATAGGTGAAGGTAAGGTTTCACCTCCCATGGATTGAATCATTAGCAAAATATTAGTTTTTAAATCTCTAAGAAAGTATAAGAAAGCACCTTCTTCTATGGGCCTTACGGAAAATGGAATCCTATCCCACGTCCTTTAAAATATAAGGTTGAAATATGTCAACTACTCATCAAGAGCCCTCTTGATGGTTGGTAAATGTTCCAGCAAGGATAAATTATCTCCTTTATCTTCCAATTGATTATGAAGGGCCCCGTATAGATGGTCCCACTTACGAATAGAGCCTATTGTTAGACTCCTAAACCATTGCAAAGCTTTACCCTTGAGTGAAGAGGCTAATAATTTGACTACAATGTCCATCTCAGTGATCTCATGAATTAAGAAAACATTTGCAATGTCTTGAATGTGGTCACTAGGAGAAGTCTAGTTCTCTCCAAAGTGAAATATGGGATGCTCTTTAATGCTGTAACTTGACCGTATTTTGTGCATTGAGGGTAAGTGGGATGCTTCCAAGGTGAAGTTGACATAGGGGTTGGGTGGTTATGAGATTATTATTGACCTAATAACTTTTGTTGATTAAATAAATGGCCTACCAAGGGAGGGGGTGTTGATGAGGTTATATTTGGTGGATATGGAGACCTTTGATCTCTTCTCCCCTTCTTTATCTATCTAGGGGCAAATTCGGATAGACAAACAATCCTTCTTCTCTAATTCTTGACCCTATTTAAATCCTTCTCATGAATCTGCCGAGCCAAGGCTGAAAACTAGTGGACTCGATCCTTTTGGAGTCGCTAGATGTGTAATTAAAAATCTTCTTAAAAGATGAAACTTACATCAATCTTGTTGTAATGAAGATGGAGACCTCTTGGTCCCACTGGGTGTGCCAAAACTTTTAGTACAGAATCACAACACTCCTGAGTGCCTACAACTAGATGAGTTGAGACTCTCGGTGTGATTAAACAACATGGATCATCTCTCAAAGTGTGGGACCTTGAAATCGAGAGAGCTCTCGGATGAAGGTTGGTTCCTATTCCTCTATTCAGGTGTACACAAATAAATTGTAGAGGATCTACTCTAAAATCTACTCTATCTTACCAAGGAGATAGGGTTGAGAAGATGCAAGAAAATGAACCTAAGATAATGAGGTGATGCACCACAGGAATGTTAGACACCCATTTTTAATTTAACACAGACCATATAAATGTAATACAACTACCATGTAGAGATAACCAAATTATAATGAGAGATCGGAAGAAAATAATGAACATATGAGAGGGTTGAGAATCATCCACGGACATATATATATTGCTCTAGAGTTGATACACTATGTTACAAGATTCAAGAGGAAAAACTTTGTATTACGAATTGAATGGGAGGTTTGGAAAATCTCCACAAATTCACCCTGCAGACAAGGGAAGAAGGGAGGGTACAAAATAGGACTTTCCAAACCTTTACAATGAGCTAAGCTCTTTATTTTATAGATGTAACAAAGAGAGAAGAAGAAATGAGGTGGGAAACTTGGTTTCAAGCTCACCTACTAGCCATTAATGCCCTTGCAAATCCACCCACAATCTATCGAATCCTTCGCTCTATGTTTGCTTGGTATTTTGAATAAAGAAGAACACCGAATCAAATCAAACCTGATATGGTTGTTAGAGCAATCAGATCACATATTAATTACATGAATATTTTTTTCTATTTTTCACCCACCTAGCCTTGCCAAAATAAAATTTTCAGGTTTCCATGGCATAGACGAGGTCGAGACATTTCCAATGGTGCCAAATTTGTTGAATTTTGGGCACTAGGTCGAAAGATATGTCCATTTGAATGTTTGAGTCGAGTCCATACAAAAATGGTGAAAACCAATTAGCAGAATGGGTCCATGGGCCCAAAATTCACTTTACACCTTTTGGCACAAAAATACAAAAATGTAAAAATTCCCGCAACCCTACAATTCATTTTTGTCAAAAACCATCTTCGGCCTCGCCGCTCGCATTTTTCATTTGGGCAAAAAATCACTCCAAGGCCTGCTAGTCTACATGGAATTTAGGCCTGACACGTGGATCCTTGAGCATCAAAGTGGAAGTATGGCTCATTTTTATAATTTATGTTGTTTGGAAACAAATCCAAAGAGTTTAAATTGCCTCCAATGACCTGCCTTGACTTGAAGCTTGGCCATGTGTAGAGATGATGCGCATTTGGGGACCGCTTTTGGATTTTTCTTTTGAAGTTGCACCGAAGAGACACATGGAACCTTCCATGGATTTTCTCTGTTCCTTTATGTTTTTGATAAAGTCCTTTTGTTTGGCAGGGCCATACATCTAACCTATGACACATGGAGACTTGGCACTTGTTTGGGTCTCCACTTTTAGATTTACCTTTGAAGATGCATCGGGCTGACACGTAGCTCCTTTTGCAAGTCTAAGATACTTAGCTGATTTAGGCCTACTTTCCATTTGATTGTTTTTAACCTTGGCCACATGGAGGGCTGAAGCTATTTTGACTCTCCACCTTGGGCTCTCTCTTTTTTGGAATTATGCCAAGATGACATGTGGTTCTTTCCATTTGTTTGGACTTTTCAACCGGTGACTCTATTTCTTTTCGGGCTGGGACACATGGTTAAGATCCATGCTTGTTTGGGGACTGCCCTTTGGATTTAACCTTTGGAGAATCATTGATAAGGCATGTGGAAGCTTCCACTGATTCTTCCCTCGCTTAGCCAATTTGGACTTGCTCTAAATCATTTGTAAAGCCCGAGGACTTTGAGCCTTTCTCTCCTTTGAGTCTCTAGTTTCTTTGGCATTGTTTACCTCCTTAGCTGACCCTGCTCTTCCATTTTCAAGCCAACCTACAACCTAATCATTATATTTGAAATGTGGTCCTGTTTGATAGAAATGTCCCTAAAATTTATTCCTACACAGATTGTGTTTGATCAATTTTCTCGGAAAAATTGAGATAACAATTTGGTGACTCGCAGGGATGTCTTGCCTACTAGATGAAGAGATCAGTTTCCTTGTTGTATCCATTGGGCACAAAGTCATGGGTGGTGGCCTAATCTAGTCATGTTCTTGAATTTGACATCTGCGAATTGATGACCTAGAGCCTACCACATTGTTCTGAAAATGGAGCCTTCAAAACCCGAGTTTAGTTTCTCTCGTATTTTTCGATTTTAAAATGAATAACTACTACATTAACTATGGGTCTCCTTGTTACAAATGCTTAAGGTACTTGGTGAATTCACCTAGAGGCACATCAAACTATATAATTATGTAAACCTGGAGCAACAAAAACCTAAGCCAAAGCACTTAGGGAAATAAAACCTATGCTACAACAAGACAATGTGAATACACACTTATGGAAATTAAATTCCTATGCTAATATTTACAAGAGTGGAACCTTCCTTTTCAGTATAAATGTTTGAGATGGATCCCGTTGAATGGAATTTGTAATTCTTCACCATATAATTTAGCCACTTGAAGGAATTGCTACTTTTACACTTTGTGATCATGTAGGAGCCACCCAAATGGAATCAAACTTGGAACACTTTCTTGGCTTTTCCTAATCTGCATCCCACTTCAAAACTATATCCCCTTCTTGAAAGGTCCTCATTCTTTATTTCTTATCAAATCTCTTCTTGATCAATGTTTGATCCTTCTCCATGATCTACATTGCATGCTCTCTTGCCTCTCCTACTTCCATCAAATCTACATACATGATTTCCATAGGTTCAAACTCAACTAGTTCCAACTGTTTCATGAGCTCCAGTGGGGAAACTCCAATGATCTAGGAAATCTTTGCGCTCTTTTCCATATACAAGATTATATGGGAGATTCCTATAGACCTTTTGGATGTGATCCTATCAGCCCATAGAGATGATTTGATCTTTGTATGCCAATTTCTCTGATTTTCATCAAGATTCCTTCTAATAATCCTTAATAGGTTCTTGTTTGTGGAATCTTCTTGGCCATTACCTTGAGGGTAATAGTTTGATGAAGTGTTAAGGTATACACCATTTTTACATCCCATTCAATGATCCTTGTACCAAGGAATGCCAATGCATTATCTTATATAATAGTGGCAGGGACTCCAAACCTAGTGGTTATTCCTTTATAGAAATCCAAGATGTTGGATTCATTTGTTTCCTTAAGTGACACTGTTCACTTGATCCACTTGGTGAAATAATTTGTTTTTGTAAGTATCCACTTATGGCCCTAGATTTAATTTTGGTTGATTACCCCAATGAAGTCTAGTCCCCATTACATGAATGGGTGATCAACCGAAATAGGATGAAGGGGTAGGGCTGATAACTTTTCCTTCCCTATAAAAATGCACACTTCTTGCATTTCTTGATCTGTGAGTAACAGATCCCAAACACCGTAGGCCAATAATAACCAACTTTCATAATCTTGAGAGTTGTTACTTGAGGAGAAAAGTGGCCTCTTGCTTCTCCATCATGGAACTCATGCAACACCTTCTCAATTTTTCCTATCCCAATGCACCTCAATAGAACACTATTAATATCCTTCTTAAACAAGACACCACCAACAAGCACATATGGGATGGCTTGTAGTTTGAAGTATCTCCTTTTTTCTTTGTTCCATTCTAGAGGGTACAAACCTATTTGGAGGGAAAAAAATCAATTTTGATTATACAAACAACATTGTGGAATACGAAGCACTCATATTGGGTCTCCAGGCTACATATGCCTTAGATGTTAAGACAATCAATATCTTTGGTGATTCTCAGTTGGTCATAAACCAAGTCAATGGTATATACCAAGTGTCATAATGAGATTCTTCAAAAGTATAAGCAACACGTAGACATACTTTTGACCACCTTTGACCGTTATACACTTCAAACCACCCCACGTTCTACCAATAAATTTGTGGATACCATGGCCTATTTGGCTTCTCAGATACCGCTTCGCCACCGACTCTAAAATCTTTATCACCATACAAAGGCTACAATCACCCTCTTATTTACCTTGTGAGGTCTACTCCATTGGAACCATTTCCCCTGACCCACATGACCTTTGGTATAAGCAATATGTAGACTATCTTTCCCTTTCCATTTTACCCGTTGATCTCACTCATAATGGACAACGAGCATTTCTTAAAAGTGTATCTCATTATGTCATCATGGGTGGTCTCCTTTACAAGCATGAATTTATTGGTGTTCTCTTCGATTCCTTATGATTTCTAATATTCCCTAAACCATTAAGGAAGTCCATTATGGAATTTTTGGAGGTCACTTTAGTGGTTTAGCCATCGCAAAAAACATCCTTCACCTAGGCTATTATTGGCCAAACATAAACTACAATTGTTGTGATTACGTCAAACATTGTGTTAAATGCCAACAAAATGCTAATCGCATCGTAAAAAACTAGTCATGCCTTACGGTCACACGAGACCCTTGGCCTTTCTCTCAATGGGGTTTGGATATTTTCCATGAGATCAACCCCTGGTCTTCACAACGCCACCAAAGGATCATAACCACTACTTAATATTACACTAAATGGGTAGAGGTCATTCCTCTCAATTCTACAAAAGCTAAGAAAATATGTGAATTCATCAACCACCACATCATTTTTAATTTTGGTATTCCTCACCACCTTATCATTGATAACAGAAAACAATTCAAAAACAAAACCCTATGTAAATTATGCATGAGGTTTTGGCATCCAACTCGAGTTTCTCATCACCTTATTACCAAAAATCAATGGTCAAGCTGAATCAACCAATAAAACCTTGAATGAAATTATTATGAAGGTATTCAATGATACTGGGAAATATTGGCATACACATATTCCTTTTACCTTATGGGCTTATTGTACTAGTATTTTCATTTTGACGGCTGCCACACCCTTTTTTTTCTATGGTACCGAGGATGTGTCATCTCTGGAAGTCTAGATTCCATCTCTCTGCATCTCACTACAAGACATGCTCAACGACGATGACTTTCACCAAGATCATTTGGCGCAACTTGAGTTATTGGATGAATGTTGTCTCAATGCTCTTGACCATCTCCAAATATACCAAAATGTATCAAACATGCCTATGAAAAACGTGTTCATGAACAAACCTTTCAGGTCGTCAACCTCATCTTAAAGGAAAATCAACATGTAACCAAAGAAGAGAAAAGTAAACGGGAAAATTTGCTCCTAATTGGCTTGGACCCTATATTGTTACCCATTCCTATGGATCAAGTGCTTATCGTTTGTCTTCACTTGAAGGTAAACCCGAACCTAAGCCCCTTAATTCCTTTCATTGTCGACCATTTTATTGTTGATATCAAGTCTTATATCACTTTATTTCAGTTTATTGCTCATCCCTTGAGCACTTTGTTCACCTTCCATATTACCTATTTTTGAGGATCCATGACTCAAAGAATCATGTGATTCCCATCACCTTTCAGCCCTATCTTCAATATGAGTACCACGGCTCTACTCATAGCATGATTCTCATGGATACTTTTTTCTTCTTCAAGATGGAATCCCATGGTCGTTCATCACTCGAAACCACCTCTTTCATAGTTAATATTTGTGTGTTACGGTCTTGTCTTCTAAACAAGAACCTAATCTTCCTTTATCATCTTGGTCATGAATTAAATGTCCAAAAAAAGGGATACAACTCCTTGAGTCAAACTTCCAGCAAAAGATGACTCCCTCAAATGGGACATCTCTTCACTCTAATTCCACCACTATAAATAGACTACTCCCTTGAAGGATAGCTATATAAGGTCATTACAAAAATGTAATAAATATCCAGAAGCTTCCCACATCGATCAGCTTCATGAAGACCTCAAGGAGATAATATCCTCATCCCATATAGACTTCCTGCATTGATCAGTCTATAAAAAATAAATAAATGAAGAAGAAGATGAAATGTTTTTCATGGACTTGCCTATTCTTGATCCTATTTTTCTTGTTCCAAAAGACATTCTATTGTACACTAAGTTACACTAAAACACCTATTCTCACCTCCTTGCCTTTTTAGCCTAATTCCCTCCTTACTCAAGGGACTTTCCACAAACGTGACATTTCATGATTATGCAACTTTCTTCACCTTTAGAATGATCCATTGTGCAACGCCTTTAGGGTCTTTTGTTCGTGATCCCCTCTTAGGTATGATTGACTCATTAGGGTTCTTATCAATTAAGTGGCTCTTTTACCACCTCTTACCATTTTCCTTCCTCATTACTTATTGATTATCCTATACAGGACCAGCTCATCGACACCTATATTTAACAACCAATCAATAACGCCTATGACCTACATTCACCCATGCCTAAATGCCTATCAATCCATTCCTCTACTTCATTACAATATTCCCTAGCTTATGGGAGAACAACATTGTCCTAAGGTCCCTTTTCATCGAGACTATGTAGGTAGCACTTCGAGGGCATGGGGCCCTTGGAGGTTAGCTTGGCCACTCTTTACCCTAACCAATTCCCCTTTCCCTTTCCTATTCACATTCTACCCTGGTTAGTTTCCATTTTATATCAATAGCTAGAAATTAAACCTAATAAACATCAACTCATACACATTTTATTACATCATCAAATTATCCATTTATCATTTTCACATTTCCATTATGGCACAAATTTGGAAATTAAAAACCATACCCAGTATATACATCAACATTTGTCTCTCATGTTACCAAAAACTTGGACATTAAATTGACCTAACTCAACCATGCCTAAATCAACTTGACTCAATCATGCCTAAATCAACCTAATGTGACCATGCCTAAATCAACCAAACTCAACCATGCCTACATACACCTGACTCCATCATGCCTAAACCGACTGACTCCATCATGCCTAAATAGACCTGACTCTGCCATGCCTACATGACCTTGACTCTATCAGTGCCTAATCCACTTGATTTCCACACACACACACACACACACACACACACACACACACATAGCAATGAAAATTAAAACAAGTACACCATCCATACTATAAATACCATCATCTATAAATTAGAAAGTCTGTGTAAAAATACATGTGAACATAGATACAAATAATAATCACAATCTCTCATATACAACCTCACCATATTCGGCACGAAGGCCGATATATGATCAAAAATAACAAAAAATCTCATGTACATCCTCATCATCTTCAGCACATAGGCTGATATACATATGAAAAATATGTCAAAAACACGGATACAATGATCATCAAGAATGACTAATCGTCACCTCACCTGATATCCATCCTTGTCTCATCAGTATCCTTCATCTCCCCTCTAGTGGGGTGCCCTGCCGATCTCTCTCCACCTTGCCCCGATATGTCCTTTGATGGTCCCTCACCTGGAGCTAGCCTCCATGCACTGGTAGTCTCACCCTGACCATGTCTCGAGGCTCGTCAGCCCCCTGTATTGTCTACACTATGGGTACATGACTTGGTCCTCTCACACAAGGCTTGTTGTGCTCTATACTCCCCATAGGATATAAATTCTATCCCTGTGGCCATCAAAATATCCTGATAATACATAACCTCACCGAAGGCATCCCTCAACTAGCCTATCGGTACTGTCTATGGTGGAGCCATCAGCCTCGACCCATGTGCTTGTCTCTCGTGACCCCGTCCCCACTTAGTAATATAAGAGGGACCATGTCCCTGTGTTTGTGCCTATCCTAAGGGAACATGTACATGTGCCTATATCTGGGCCTAAAGGGCCACAACCTACACTTGTGTAGTAATGAAATGGCCTTTCAAACCTATAATAGGTGCATGTAGGGCAGCCACCGTACCCCATCCCCCTCTCCACCATGTGTGGGTACCTGTCCCTATGCTACCTCGGCTTGTAGAGTAGCCACCTGTGCCTGTAAAATAGAAACCTATGCCTCTAAGCCTATCAGCTACCCTTGTACTATCCCAAACTATGTAATCAAGGTTTCCACCTACCTCTGCACTATGATGGTTGCTAAATCGCTACCTTAGCCTTGTCGATATTGCTCATAAATGTGCAGCCCACAACTACCTGTATCTCTCAGTCACCCCAACATCATCAATCCATCGATCTATCACCTAATTCTCCTACCTTTTTGGTACTATCTATCACCTAATCCTCCTACCTTTTACTCAGATCTCTCGTGCTCTCCTACACATCACCCCTTTATCCACCAGGGAAGTTGTAGCTCCTGTAGCTCCTCTGTCATCTACCCATATGATGGAAAATCCACATAGGGCCTCCAAATGATGTCCACACCAGATAACCCCTCTTGTAATCACCCGTAATAGGCTACATCATGTGTAGCTCTAGTAGCTCGGTGCTCCCCAATCGCAAGCACCCATCACCTAAAGCCACCCAAACAAAACTCAACTCGAATGCATCAACTCGGGGCATACCGACTATCCAAACACACACAAAATGTGCTCATATGCCCAATAATGAAGTATGAGGGTACAACACAGGCTAAACCTCTATAGCCGCCCATAAGCCAAAAGCCCTATGTACAATAGTACTAGGAATGCGAAACCCATGCAAAATAGATCCTATCCTCCACCACGTCATGTAGAAGCCCCATCAAGGATCATGGGAATCTCCCACCCTCTACATCTCTAGTACAAAGCAATGAAGACCACCTCCATCAGCAACATAAATAGCCTCATCTCCTCCGGATGGGCTGGTACATATCACCATAGCTCATACTAATGCTATAAAAACCTCAACTCTGTCAGCCCCTTGTCAAACATGGTAAACATCAACTCATCGGAGGTTTATGAGGAGATAGAATACACCTACATCCCCACAATTGGTAGCTGCAGGATCTTGTACACATCCTCCAGGGTGATTTTGATCTCACCCATTGACAGATGGAAGGTATTGGTGGCTGAGTCCCATCTATTGATGAGAGTGACCATCAAACTCATCTCTTGGACTATGTGCCGTATCATTTGACCCCAATCAGTCCAACCTCTTCAACATGGTGATAATCATCGGTTGTCACACTCCCTCATACCTCCACAAGCAAGGAAGGTACCCTATCTCTTATCCATAGCTGGTCTCTAGCTTGCATTCAACCAATCACACACATTATTAAAACTTGATTTTACCCAACATTAACCTTTAACCCCTCCCTTCTTCCCTTCCCCTCACCCACTATCTATTTTACCCACTTTACCTAACCTTTCCCCTTACCCTTCCTATACCTCTAGCCTTTTCACCCTAACAGAACCAGTTACTCCTAACCATCACCGGTCGATTATAACTAACATCGGTTCCCCTCATACCTAACCGATGTTAGTGTTAAATGACCAATGTCGGCCATACCTTGATCGGTGTCGATCACTATTACTGCGTCCAAACCCAAAACCCCAATTTCCTTTACCTAATTTCTTTCCCATTTTCCCTATGAACCTACCCACACCTCACCTAAGTCCCTCCCTAACCCTCTTCCCCTACCTCTGACCTTTCCCACCCCCTCTTTCATTCATTTAACCACAAATTTCAATTATTTTAACCTCCCTACCTCTACCTCTCTACATTTCCTTCTTCCTATATCAAATAATAATGAAAGGATTAGATCTTACCTCATCTCGATGTCACCTCCATGGTGGCACATTTGGCTATTATGCTAGTGGTCGACCCGAACCTTCTCCTACCTTGGCCATTTCAAAACTCTACCTCTAACCCCTCTACCAATCCCTCCCTCTACTTGCTCTTGTGGACTGTATACCTAACCCTCCTCTCCAACTAGATCTCTCCACCTCAGCTCGGTACAACCCCACATACTTTCCTCTTGACAAGGCACAAAATTCTCATGCTCTTGTCATTTTCACAAAATCCAAAACATACAAATGAATTCGTATTATATGGATTTTTCCTTTTTATATACCCACATCAACCTAACCAAAGTGTCGCTTATACCTAGACTAACATCGGTCTTGTGCCCTAGCACACCATGGTCAGTTGTACCTAAACTAACATTAGTCATGTGCCCTAGCAAACCATGGTTGGTTTACCTAGACCATCACTAGTTCAATATGACCGGCATCATTTCTCGATCATACTCCTATCAATACCATTTCCCCATTTCAGACCACAATTTACCCTTCCCGCCACCGTTTTACTCCGACCCAACTTTAGCGCAACCTACCTCCAAGCCTACATTACCTATCCCTGTCCTTAATTACATTTAGGGACTTGTTATTTTACCATGTCATCGGCCTTACCCATTCCGTGACCTAGCTACCTGGACTCGGAACAATGTTAGTGACCTGTGAACTCATGTGCTCGCTATACCTTGTTACACTATTACCCATGTTGTTTGACCTAATGCCCTTACCTTGCCTATTGTCATGATGTTTATCATGACCCAACCTTTGGTGTACCAGAACATAACTAAATGTTCCTGTGATCGGACCTACGTTGTGTGTCCACACCATATCCTATAACTTGGATACCGAAATCACTTCAACATTGTTCGGATAAACCTATCGACCTTGGATAATGTAGAGTTTGTAAGCTCTTCAACCTAGAACCATGTTACATTTTATACCATGTGCATGTGTTTGAATGTCACTACATTTTACCCTAGCCCATTTACCTATTTGCCTATTTTTGAACTCTACCCTTTCCCATATTCACCCACATCTACACTCCTTTTCACTACATCCACCTTTTATCAAACCACTCACCACTTCCGTCTTCCACCTCACTAGTTCCTGGGTTGAGGGGGATCACCTTCACCCACACATGGGGCACCCACTTCTTATTTTTGTCAGCATCACTTACCAATACAAGCTACATGACAAAAAGGGGCAATTGTAGACACCTAAATTTGGTTAGACCCCCTTAGCACTCCGATTAGTTAACTAACTTAAACATGGGAACCTAACCACAGACCCCTTTCACCCCACATTAATAATTAATTTAATTATTTTAATTAAATTAAATACCCATCCTCACAATATCCATTACTTTATTACCTTAATTGACCTAATGTTCGTTATTTTACCCATAACTTGGCCCTACCCATTCCGGGACCTAGCTTCCTGGACTTGGAAACATTGTTAGTGACCTATGAACTCATGTGCTCCCTATACCTTGTGAAACTATTACCCATGTTGTTTGACCTAATGACCTTACCTTGCCTATTTCCATGTTGTTTATCCTGACCCAACCTTTGGTGTATCGAAACATACCTAAACGTTCCTGCACCTGACCTACGTTGTGTTTCCACACCATATCCTATGCCTTGGATACTAGAATCACTTCAACCTTGTTTGGATAAACCTATTAACCTTGGACAATGTAGAGTTTGCAAGTTCTTCATCCTAGAACCGTGTCGCAGATTTATACCGTGTGCATACATTTGAATGTCACCGCCTTTGACCCTAGCCCATTTACCTGTTTGCATATATTTTACCTCTACCCTTTCCCATATTCACCCACATCTACGCTCCTTTTCACTACATCCACCTTTTATCAAACCACTCACCACTTCATTTTCCACCTCACCAATTCCTTGTTTGAGGGGGATCACCTTCACCCACACATGGGGCACCCACTTCTTATTTTTGTCATCATCTCTTACCAATACAAGCTACGTGACAAAAAGGGAAAATGTAGAAACCTAAATTTGGTTACATCCCCCTTAGCCCCTAATCAGATAACCAACATAAACATAGGCACCTAACCATGGCCCCCTTTCACCCCACATTAATAGTTAATTTAATTATTTTAATTAAATTAAATACCCATCCTCACAATATCCATTACTTTATTACCTTAGTTGACCTAATTTCCACCTCACCTAGACACCTCATCCAGCCACCTCACCCTCGACCTATTATTCGCATGTTTTCATAACTAACAATAACTAAGTCTTACTTTCCTTAATGAGCTAAGATTTGGTCTAACCCTAAAATCAATGCCTAAGATTTATCTAACCACATTCCTACTCATTATAAGGGAAGCTTCATTACGATCCATGATAACAAACCAATGGGCCCAAGAAATTAGAAAGATCTACTCATTTTAGTAAACCTAGGGAATCCTACCTTAATCGATGTCGATCAGACCTAAACCAATGTCGGTCAATACACAATTGTCATTGGTTACCATTTATTCACCTTAGCAACCTTGTTTGAGATGTTGGCACATTCTAGACTAGAGGAGAATGAGATAAGAGCTGCATGTAAGTAGAACTAGCATCCTTCTATGCATCCAGGCATCCAGAACCATCATCTAGATAGATCTAGGAGAATTACACCCATGGTAGCATTATGGGAAGCACTACCATGGCACCAAACACCATTACTATGATCAACTGTCACCTCCATCCAGCCGTCGAACCTGCATCACATTAAGTATCTTGTTAACTAGCATTCTTCAATTTTTCATTCTAGTAGGATTTGTTACTTCCATTATTAGTTTCTACTTGAACTCTCACTTCCCCACCATTTATCTCCATACGATTTTGATCATTCCTTCATCCACACCATTAAATCTCCCATACTCGACTATTAGAAATCTATGATTATTTCCAACACCTCCCAGGACTTACACCCACTCCTCACCATCCATGAGTTAGTCTCAGACAAATCTCTAAATAATGAAATATTGAGTTATTGAAAATACATAGTAACCATCTTCAGTTATTACTAAACTGTTGTCGGTCATACAAGACCGACACCGGTCTCTATGTTTTATACCTTGCCCAAAAATAGACCTAAACAACCTAGAATTAGACATTGACCAAACTGAGTACCTTGATAGTTACCTCATCCTTTAGATCCAACTATAACCTAGCCTATTGTGATTGGATTTTCTTATTGTACTTGAATGAGATACCTAAATCATATCAACTACAGTAGGACTTTATTTATTTATCACATTAATTTGTTTTAAACAGTGGATTGACAACCATCTAGGAAGTATCACACTTCCTAGAACTAGCATATGCTAGGCAGTCCATTGTCATATATCATTTAACTTCTCTTTTGTGGTCTTGTTTTCTATTACATGTAGTTCCTCCTAGCCAAAAGGAAGCTCTCACAATCAGCATTGGATCAAGAAGTCTGAATGCACATAACAACCATCAACCAACCCATTTAATAGGTATTCCTCCTAGCCCATAACCTTATCTATTTTGTCATTCAAAAACATAAAGAAAATGGTGAAACACCCCCCTCCAAAAAATTATTATATAATGGGTGGAAAATATCCAAAATTGAATTTCAAGAAAATGGCAAATATCCAAAAAAATTATTCGCGGCAAAGGCAATTTGACATACTAAAGTTTTCAGCATTTTATAAAGTGGGATGGTTGTTAGATGGCCATCTATGTAGCATCGAGATGACACAGGTTAGATGGCCATCTCGGTAGAATCGAAGGCCCGAGTTGGACGACCATATATGTAGTATATGACATGACCTAGGTTAGATGATTTTTATGTAGAATCATTTGTAGTGAGGTGTATGGCCATCCATGTAGAATCATATGGATTAGTTTTGATGGATGTCTATGTAGCATCATATGACCTGAGTTGGATGGTTTTCTATGTAGAATTAGATCTTTGGGTTGGATGGTGAAGTGTTGGATGGTCATCTTTTTATTTTTTCTCATCTCGTGTATAGATCTGTGTCTCTATGCATGGAAGTCTCTTAGTTGGTCATTTCTTTAGAAATACGCAATCATCTCCCATAGAAACAAACATATAAAATTTGGCTTTCGAGGCGCCGAACTGAACCCAAACTAGGGCACGTGGCCCCCAGAACCTGCAAGGGCGGTATCCCCCATTGCAACCCCAGGTATATGTATTATACCTTTGCTAATATGACCACAATTTTATTAGAAACATTAGTGAAAAAAATGCATGAGTTCATTTTTATGTCTAAATAGTGTTGGTTTGAAAATATGTCGGTTAGGCGGTAACGAGGAAATAGACCAACATTGTGTAGGGTATAGCCCCTCTTTGAGATAGCAAAGTGAAACCGGTTTATTGCTAATCTATCAACCAGAATCATGCAAATCTACACTATTCTAACTTCACGGGGGTTGGGATCTCATCCCGGTAGAGGTAGTTCCAACTACGAACAAAAAGATAGGAGGAAGGAATGGAGAAGAGTAGATTTGAAGGAGAAAAATAAATGAATTCCAAGAAAGAAAGGTTAGAACGCGTTTATGTTTTGGGTGGGTAGTAAATGAGAGCCAAACTTACTTGCATAAACAAATAAGGCAATACTTGATGAACAGATGACAATAGTAGGAATGAATCCAACGAGAATAAAAACATAGATCTAACTTAAGAAAGCTCGATGCAAATAACACATATATGTAACACAAAGTCTAAATACATGTATTAATATTTCTTACATTCAAGAGAGCACACAAAGTATTTCTCTCCTCACTTCTTTTTCATACAAAAATGTCCACACTTGAATACAAAAGTATTCAAGTATTTATAGAAGGAGAAGAGGAAAGAATATGAAAGCCAACCAACTACTTGCAAAATATCTTATAAGATATTTACAAAATATCTAAAAAGTCAAAAGTTGACTTTGGGCAAGTTTTCGGATGACAACATCCCATGATGCAACATGGCTGATGTCATCATAAATTCCAACAAGCCTTTTAAATATTTTACAAAATTGATCAAAGCGTACATAAGAGGAGAAAATACCTCATCATCTCTTTGCTCAAAATTGGTGTCTTGCTTCTAATCAAGAGAGGTGATGTGACACTGCACTCAATATTCCATGAACTTGCTGATCATTTCTGGAGTTGGTCATGATTTGGACCTTTGAAATGGTCTTCAATGACTTCATGAAGTTTCTTTTTTGTTCTTGAGCTTATCGGTAACCCGATGAAATCTTTTCATGCATCGATCAAGAATCCAATGAAATCGTGGTAGGCGAGAGAGGTTATTGATTGAATCTCGGTCAAAAGTGACCTCTGTGCCAAACCTTGAGTGACTATAGCCTTGAAGCACTGGAATGTATCATCTACTTCCCTCAGGTGTATGATTCACTTTGAGCATCCTGGAGACATCTTTCTAACTATTTGATCTATGTTGTATCGTGCATCCGGGCTTCATATTTGATTTTATCTATCCTCTCCAGGATATATTCCAATTGATCAACTCAATAATCTAATGCAATGAGAGCTTTATTATGTGTTTGCGGGTGATTGATGATGCCGACCTTTAATAGGTTGTCATCCGAGTAGTTATCCATTGCTTGAAATGTTTCATGTCAGCAACTTTGGCATTATCCAATTCCTCGGAGGGGAACTGCTACTACTGCTTGTAGCTCTTTATTTGCTTGATCTATATCCTGGTAGAGCACTGTGAATTTCTTAATCATTTCCAAATTATCTCTGAGGATTCACTTAATCCAAGAGGATATTGTTGCTCCTTGTTCGCCAATCTTAGCATATTCATTTATTTTATCCTGACTGAGAACTTCAGTGGGCTCGATGGAAGTCACAGGAGGAGTGTTGCCCATTCTCTGCAATGCTTGGAGGAGATGTTTGTTTTGTTCGTTGAGTATTTTTTCTCCTCTTTTTCTTCTGAAGCTTTTTATAAAGAGCATCCACTATAGATAAGGCTTCTCCTTGTAGACTTTCAGATGAGGTTCCCATTGTGACTTGAGTCACTGTGAAGTCTGTGGGAGACAAATCCTTCTTTTCTTTGGTGGGATCTGGTATGCAATCTCCATGACTCTCTCCCCCTGAAGTTTTCAGAAAAGTGAGTTATCACTTTCTGCTTCTTGGGTCCCTTCTTTGGAATGATGGAGAAGTCCATGGGTGTGATGGGAACCTTTCTCTTATGCTGACCCAGATGGTCAGAAATCTAGCTAGGACTTATGGGAGAGGGAGTAGAGGGAATAGAAGAAGAAATGGGAGTGAAAGGGGAAGCAACTATAGAGGCCTCAGGGAAGTATGTTGAAACACTTGGTGGTGGCATTGACAAGGAGTCCAATGCACTACTACTTGTGGGGCCTGGAGTTACTACAGGAGAAGAAAAGGACATGGAAATGGAAGGGATCTATAATTAGATGGAGGGAACACTAGGTGATAGATCCACGAGAGAGGAGAAGATGGAAGAGGTGGGAGATGGAAGGGAGGAAGGGAGAGAAGAAGACACATCCATAGGAATAGATGCTTGAATGATAGGAGGGGAAGGAATGGAAGAAGGGATGCTAGGTACCTCGGCGGTTGTAGTTGTAACAACATCCCGAGTGGATGTATCTCATTGAATCTTCACGTGGTTTCTCCTTCTTTACCCGGAGACACCAGTCAACCACTTGCTTCTCGAAGTAGTATGAGGGATTTCAAGAGTTTCTTCTTGTTTGATTGATTATCCCTCCTTGTCCTTTCCTTTTCCTTTCAGCACTTGGGCCGATCTTGGAGGTGCTCTACATGAAGGGGAAGTAGTGAAATCTACTCCGAGGTAGGTGAGACCATTTTGTAAGAACCAATGTTTGGTGCGTTGCAACGTGGGATTTCCTAAATGGTTTTGACACCTTGGCTTTGTTGATCTCTGTGAATGGCCAATCATCCCCATTTGTGTCGAGGTAAACCCGATCAATTTCTTGATCGGTCTCTTGAAATCCTTTTGGGATAATAGCGATGCCATAGTGGAAAATCTCCTCTAGAGCTAGCTAAGAGTGATCCTTTCACTTGATATCTATTTCATGTGTCAGGTCGATCCAAATGTCCTCAATCTCAAGAACATGGATGGGATCAATTTTTTCCCTTGGGAGGAAACTCTAGCAATCAAAGGTGGGCCTTACTGGGAAGTTGTTTTTCAAATTTAGCAATTCCAGCTCAGCATACATCTCTTGTGCTTTGGCCAATGTGGTGTAGGTGTATTGGAAAACCGTAAGGGGGAATGGAGTTCCTCCTTTCTTTCTCTTCATGTACTTTTCATGGTAAGTGATCAGTTTCCTTGACAGCTCCAAAAGGATAAACTTGGGCCCTAATTCCTTGGTAGCTTTGTTGGTTTTCCCTTGAAATTCACAGCTCTGAGGTATGTGAATGTGGGGAATTGTGTGAACAATGCTCCCCATTTCTTCATGGTAGAAATCACACTCGGGATGGTCCGGCATTTGTGTCTCATATTTGGTCTCGAGCAAGCAGATCACCTCATAGAAGAAGGCATCATTAATCTTAGATAACTAGGAGATGTTGGCCTCAAGCTTTAGCTCTGGGTAGAATTCATATATTTTGACACAGGGCCATACCAAATTTCAATCTAATCCCGTGAAATCTGTGTTGATGCATGCTGCATATCTGACAGAGGAATTCATGTAGAAATTCCCGATCATTAGAACTTGTTGAATCTGCTGAGAGATGGTGTCATTGATGATTTCACCCTAGCCAAAATGTTGATCAGGCACATTCTTGCTCATGGTCTCTAGATACCTCAGCATCCATTTGTGGAAATAATGGGCATCAAGGAGCCCAAATACTTTGTTTAGGAAGGTGATTGTATCACTCAACTCCTCATTGAAGTCACTACGGTGGATGGTCTATGGCCATCTGCTCACCAGCTTCTTGTTCTTTAGGTAAATTTCATTCATCATCTGCATGCATTTATCCTCATTGTTGTCCTAGGCCTTCTTGTAGTCTTCTAGACTTATCTCTACATATTGCCTATGGTGAGGAATGCCCAGGGTCAGTTCAAAGTGACGAGTTGTGAGGTTGATGATCATATTTTTCTCTTTGTCTTCGACACATCTAGTGTCTTTGTTATAGCAACGGCAACCAACATGATGAATTCATTATTTACATCACTTCTGGTAGCACAGATGCAAAGTGCAATCCACTGCCCACTAGTTTGTTCATCCACAGGACACTTTGCTTGCTTGGTTGGTTTTGTGCGAAACTCATCCATATCAATATGCCCTAGCTTAGAGTCTCTGATGTCGAGATCGCTCTCTACATATGAGTCAGGCATCTTGACTTTCTGATATTTGTACTTCATCTCTTGTTCCAACTACTTCGCTTTAGCTTTAGACTTTGTTGGTTTCTTGCTTGATGAAGACATGTGTGAGCTCAAGGATGGCTATTGTTAATTTGCAAGAAGGATAAAGGAGGTCCAACACAAAAGATCCATGTCAACCGTCATGTTATTCATAATGAAATCTTATAGAATGAAGAATGAGAAATTATAAGGCTTAGGGCGCAAGGCGCAGGTTCATAGCATGCTGTAGAGACTTAAAATTGTTGGGCGTACTTTTGAAGATGTCAACATGAAAGAAGGTGTGCCAGTGTTGATAGGAAAAAGTTTCACCAAGCGAGAAGGGCACAATTTTGTGGATGTTAACATGCAATTTTGGGTGCCAAAGGGTAAAGCGCATTTAGGAAGGTGTCAACATGAGGAAAATTATGCTTGGTGTTGACCTACGAAAAGTTGCACCAAGTTTAGAAAGGGCACACTTTTAATAGGTGTTGCATGATAGAATGCAACACCAAATGGTTAAGTTCGGGGTGAGGGTTTACATCATGCAACATGTCATGTCAACGTTAAGGGAAATATTCCTGTACCTTAGGGAAAAACTACTTTGACTGGGCGCTGAAGGAGTTTGTGTTGCATGGGTTTAGACTGCACCAAGGCACAACTTTGAGAGATGTTGCAAGATGGTTCAACACACCAAAGAAAAATGCGTGGCATGGATCAGCAACACATAACATGTAATGTTGTTGTTGCACAAGTGGCACCAAAGCACCTTTGGAAAAAAATGTTAAGTTCTCTTTCAAGCTGGCACGAGTTTAGATTATCTTTGCAAGAAGGTAAAGTGTGCTAGGCTTTTAATTAGTTTTAATAGCTTTGGTGAATTTTCTTTCTTTCTCTTTCTCTCTCTTTTTGATATCTCAGATGGTAAAGAGAGGGTTCGTTTTAGCAAGGTAATAGGTAGGAAAAGATGAGTTTTTAGTTTCCTCGAGGCGGGGATCTCCCAAATTTGAGATCTAGAGGGAGAGAGAAAATGGCTTCAGCTGGTTTACAGATTGCATTAGGGATGTTTCTCTTTTAAGATTTAATCTTTTTAACAACCCTAATACCTAACACCACCAAAAACAAAAACCACAACAACAAAAAGGATGGTAGAAGCCACTTAACCATATATATAAAAGATGAAGAATGACATGGGATCCACAAGCTTGAAAAATGGCACGCGAGGGAATAAGGATGGTGACGGGAGTAGAGAAAATACTTTTCCAATTTTCAAATAGTGAAAATGACAGGTGTCGGGTGCCTATTTATAGAAAAACTAGAATTTATTATTTCACCAACTTTCTTTGGCACACCTTTGGGAGTGTCGACATGACAAAAAGTGCACCTTAGCACAACCTTATGGATGTCGACACAACTCTTCCAACACCTAAGCGCATATTTCCAGGATGTTGACATGATAATTTCAGCACCAAAGAGGCACAACTTCATTGATGTCGACACAACAATGAGTGTGCCGAAGGATTTTAAGGTAGCGCAAATTTTGTTATGGCGACATAACAATTTTGCGCTTAGTTCAAGAAGGTACGTTTTTAGAGTGTTGACACACCATTTTCTGCACTAAGTTAAAGAAGTGAAAAATGGCTAAGTTCTAAAAATCTTAATTTTGGAAAGGAGCGTTTAGGCCATTTTGAACATTATCAAACTTCTCCGGGGGACCAAATGGAATTTTTGGTATGATTACCTGAAAATTACCCTTGTCAATTTCGCAGGATAACAACTGGCTCTATCTAGGGACTATTTTTGAGTGAAACTCAAGGGTAGAGAATCCCGATTTCCACGTGCCTATCCATTGGGTTACTGAGAGTCAAAAACAAGGGAAACCAAAATGGGAGGGAAATGAAAACAAAACAATGGAAAGAAAACACACAACGAAAGAGAAAAGCGTAAAGAAGAAGAAAACTCTACTTCTGAAGATCTTGGTGTTTCCCACTATAGGGAAGCGGGAGCTCGGTTCCATCCAGATATGAGAGATAGAAACTATTCTCTCCATTGAGCTGCTTGATCTTGTATGGCCCTCTCCAAAGAGAGTCAAACTTCCCGTGCATACCTTTTGGTTCTCTTCGTTTGTCCCACGGAGAACAAGATCTCCCACTTGAAATCTCTCTGCTTAGCTTTCTTATCAAACAATCTCTTAACTTGATTCTGATGTTCAGTGATCTTGTCAACCACTTTCACTCACTTTTCTTCAAGTTCTATCAAGTACATAATCCTCTTTTCAAGAGAATTCTGAAAAGTTTCATCTTCATCACTCGAGTCTAGCATAGAGCGAAGCTCTACGAGAGATAGGGATTTCAGCATCAATCCCATACAACACCTGGAAAGGTGACATGCCAAGAGACCTCTTTGGAGTGATATGATCCACCCATAAAGCATCGTATAATGATTTATACTAGGACCTCTGATTTTCATCAACTAGCTTAGCCATGTATGATAGTTACCAAGTTCTTATTCTTGGATTACTTTGACCATTTCCTTGAGGATAATAATCGAAGCATGAGCCAAGGTTATTCTATATCCATAACAAAAACCATTAACTTCTCGTGAAGAGAAGGTATAAGCCTTATCAACAATGATTTTATGTGGAATGCCAAATCTCACAATAATATTCTCTTTGATGAAGTTAAAAAAAACTTGAAGTGGCATGCTTGATAGGTATGGCCTCTACCCATTTCGTGAAGTAAGTTGTCCATTTTGTTAGGACGTAACTATGTATAACACTTGATTGAGGATTAAGTGTTCCAATGAAACCAATTCCCCATTTCTGAATGGTTCATCAATAATGACGGGCCTAATGGGAAATGCAACCAGCTTTAATTTGCCAACAAACTATTGGCAAAGTTCACATTTTTCTACCCAGGTGGTTGCATCTTGACATAGCGTTGGCTAGTAGTACCTGGCCTAGATGATTTTATGTGTTTTAACTAATGAGGAGAAGTGACCACCATAGGCTGAGTCATGAAAAGTCTCCAACAACTTTACCTAATGCGGCTTGTCAACACATCGTAGAAAAATGTCGTCAATTCCTCGTTTATATAATCTATCATCCCAAATGACATATCTTGCAGCTCTAAGCTTTCTGCTCACTTCTCCTTTATGGTTAGGTGAGTTGGGCATTCTCCATAGGTGAGAAAGAATGTGATGTAAGAATACCATTCATCATTGGTTGCGATAAACGGGACCATGGGCAAAAATCTTCTTTCTCTAGAGTTCATTTTGTTCTCCATCAACGTGATCGGCTTTCTCTTCAGGTACCTCTAAGTCTTTATTTTTAGCTATTAGGCGACACAGGCCCTTACCTCTTACCAATTTGGTTGGTCTAATGTCTAGGTCATATTCTTGGACCTTTCTAATCTAATTCCTTGTAAGCTCCCTAACTCTTGTTGAGTCATGATAGACTTAACAGCCATGTCAGGAACCAACACTACTGTATGAGAATTTAGAATGTAGTAGCGGAAATTTTTGACTACTTTTACCATGGAAAAGGCATGCTTTTCCAATTGTGATATTTTCAGTTCATGAGGCTTAAGAGGAGAGCTCATGAAAGCAATCGGGGATTCAATATCTTGAGTTCTTTTACATTAAGATAGCTAATATAGTATGCGCGAGAGCATAACTGTACATGATGAAGTCTTTGTTGAAGTCGGGGTATACGAGAATAGGGGCATGAGCAATAAAATTTTTATATCTTTGAATGATGTGTTGCCTTCCTCACTCCATCAAAATATCTGGGACCCTTTCATCATATTAGATATATGACGAGTCTTCTCAGCAAAATCAAGAACGAAGCATCTAAGAAAATTTACCTTTCCGAAGAAAGAGTGAATGCCAATCTTGCTTGTAGGCAAAGTAAGGCTCTGAATAGCCTTGACCCTTTTGACATCTATCTTAGTTCCCTCTCTGCTGATGACATGTCCTAGCAGCTTTCCTTCGGTGACCCCAAAAACTAACTTCTTGGGATTTAGTGAAATTTTGTGCTCTCGACATCTGATCAAGACTTGTTATAAATGATCGCAGTGATCACTTCATCTCTTAGAGAACATGGTCAGATCATCTAGGTAAACTATGATGACCTTTCCCATCATAACTTTGAATGCAAAGTCCATTTCTTATTAGAAGGTAGCACAGCGTTGATCAAACCAAACAACATTATGTTGTAGGTGAAGGTACCCCAAGGAGTGGTGAATGATATCTTGAACTGATCTTCAGGCATGACTTGAATTTGATTGTAACCTGAAAAACTATCAAGCATAGACATCATTTCTAAACCGGTTACTGCCTATAGTACTTGATCCATTATTGGTAGTGGAAAGTTATCTTTTAAGGATGACTGGTTCAAGTTACGAAAGTCCACACATATGCATATCTTACCATTCTTCTTCTACACAGAACAATATTTACAACCCAAGTACTGTGATGAATTGGAAAAATAATTCTTGCATCCATTATTTTCTAAATTTCAGCTTGGATGGTACTTGAGATTTTGGGGTTGTAATGCCTTTGCTTTTGATGGAAAGGCTTGACGTTGTCCTTGAGCGGGATGTCGTTTTGAATGTACTTTAGCTTGAAATACTTTAGATCAGCATAAGACCATGCTAACACATCCATGTACTTTTTCGGAAACTTGATGAACTTTTCGTTTCTTTTCGGGCATACAAAGACACTTCCCGATATTCATAGAATGAGGATGTTCCACATACCAGTTGATGGATTCGGTTTCGGAGAAGAGGTGGGATTGTTCTATCACTTTTTCTTAAAAAAATGGTCATGATTATCAAATAATCATTCTAAGGAAACCAAACCTTTAGGAATCTTATTTCCTTTGAGTTGTATCATTGTTTCTTTTTCAGATTCATGTGCTTGACCGGTGAGAGACTCACGACACGTAGAAGTTGATCTGTCAAAATGAAGTTCTTTGAAATTGTTAGCTTTCTCCAAAAAAGTGATAAGTTGGTTGTCATCATTGAACACTTGCCAATGTTGTGAATTATCTAGCACACTTGGGTGAAAAACCACCTCAATGGTATATGTATCTATTTTTAACCTTGGGTGAGGGAGCATGAGAGAGGCTGAGATGGCCAATGAATCAGCCATGTCAATTTGGGCTTGTGAAATTGCTTTGATTGAGAAAGCATAAAACTTTTTGATGTTATCCCATACGGCATTGTGGTAGTGTTTGAGTCGGTCATTCTTTACTTGATATATCCCTTTTACCTGATTGACAATTAGCTCAAGCATCACCTTGCACTTTTAGATTCTTGATTCCCTTCTCTTTTGTAGCTTGCATGCCAAGTAACAAGGACTCATACTTGGTAGTATTATTCGTATTGAAGAACTACAACTTGAAAGAAAAAGGGAAAATCTCCTTTTTAGGAGATATTAGAACAGCCCCAACACCGTATCCACTTGTTGTGCAACTTCCATCAAATTGTACTTTCCACACTTTATTGAGATCCTCTTTTTGGATGAAAACATCCATCCTATCTGAGTTGGTTGACAAGAAATAATTTCCCATCCCTGACGATTCAAAAAGAATCTGAGCCTTGGGGTCATCAGAATTGGTGACTAGATATTTCTTTTGTGATTTTGGTTCCAACGTCGGCATCACCCCTTTGACAGGGATCCTAGCTTTGGACCAGTCCATATGAATTTCCCCACCAACTTCTTTACAGAAGCTCCTCCCCACATTATCCCATATACTACTAGAATATCAGCTACGAGAATAGTCATTTTTACCTTTTTCTCGGAAATTCCATGAATGCAAACTGTGTGCATCCTTGATCGACCAATCAATGGTACCTGCTTAGTTCCGATGGAGTAGCATATGCTAAAAGGTTTAGTGAGTGTGAGGCCCAAAGTATGGGTGACCTTTGCCGGCATAACACTCGGAATCTCGGTTCCTTAGTTTATGACCATTGATCGGGAGAGATAGGTAAAAGGTTCAATTTTCCCCGACATAGAAGTCGAGGCAACATTTATGTGAGACATAGGAGGGGTGGGAAGAATTCCTTTTAGGAAAATGGGAGGAAGGATGACAACCTAGTTTTGAATATACTTAGTTAATCTTATAAGCTGCTCTGGGTTGGGCTGAAGGTACTTAACTTTAGACATCTAGATCTTGGTCTTTTAGTATGATCAATTATATTGAATGTGACCAAGGGTTACGCTAACAAAGAAATGACTTCTTCATTTCACGTTTGTGGAGGAGGATTACTAGTATTTATGGGATTATAGGAAGGCTAAATTGGAGGAGAAAAAGGAGGAAAATATTTCTTTACAAAAATTTTAACTGGAGGTTGAGTAGGAAGGGGATTACTTCTTTTAACGATCGTTGGCGATGGAGCTATCACAGCCCATTCCTTTTTTTTTCAGCAGCAACGTTTGTTTCTTTTCCTTATGAGCAAGTGAAAAATGTGTATGATTGTCCACTTGCATACCCTTGGGTACCCTCTTCTTCATTAGATTCCTCATCTTCAAATTCCATATACCCAATAGTAGAGTCACCAGTTGGTTCACCGACATCTTGATCATCTTCACCTTGTGACGAAGGTTCTTCGTAATTTGGATCATCTTCTTTGATTTCAACCAAAGCATTGACCGGAGGGGCTTCATTTCTAACCTTAGAGAAGCAACAGGTAAATGTGGCCTTTGGGGGAATTGTTGGGAGTGAAGTTCCTCCGTGGGATATCCCGATATAGAGTAGTAGACGATGTTTGAGCCAATTGCTTCTTTAATGAGAGCAAGTCATTTTCCATCTTCTAGAATGTTGGATCTGGTGAGGTAGCTTGAGAAGAAGATGAGGCTTTAGATTTTAATAGCTCTCATCTTAACTCATTGGATATAAGAAGGTTGTATTCTATCCGAATGGGCACAACTTGGGAAAGGACCAAGGTGGGTATACATTCTGTAAAAGTAAGAAACTTACCTTGAACTCATTATGTTTAAGAAGAAACACTTTTGGTTTTCTAATGTTGACATCATGGAAAGTGGCACATGGTTGATTAGTGAATTGAAATGGGTGATAAAATCACGCATGGTTTCATTAGCCTTCTTCTTCGTGGAAGTGATTTGTGACAATAACACAAATCCATCTTCCAAGGCTTGTATCTGTCTTCAAATGCAGTCCGTAATGTGGCGCAATTGGTGATGGATCCGGCTGGTAAATGCTTTGGAACCATTCTGATGCGGGACATTCTAAGGTCTCAAGAAAGAGATGTACTGATACATCTTCATGAGTCACATCTAGAATACTACATGACATAATAAACGCAGCTGTATGTGTGTCTATGCTTTGATTTCCACTCCCATCAAATTTTAGGAAATTCTTGCGATTTCCACTGGGAGGGGGTGTACTGGATGTGGCAATGCTAGAGGACCCATGGCATTTCCCCATGGTACAGTAGGTTAACTACCATTTGAAAAGTGGGAAAAATAACACAAGCGAGGACTGTGGTTCCTCTTAGCAAAAGAACATTGCAAGTTAATGTTGAGGCACCTTGTGAAATCTGATTCTTTCGTGGAGGAAAAGCACTTCTTGTTGATCAATGTGAGCTTAGTTATGTGAATCATCTTTGGAGTGATATTGAAATTGTTCCTTTGAAGTACATCAACTACTAGATCAAATTCTCCATGAGCTCTTCTGCTATGAGTAAATTATTCACTTGTCGATGTACCGTTCAGATTTGTAACAATTAAGAGTAGATTTACAACAATATTTTTGTTTATATTTGCTGATTTTCTAATTTTTTTGGAAAAATAAGCAGATTATACTTTTTTAATATTTAAATTTACCCTCTTTTAATAACAACCAATTGTAGTTTCCTGAAAAGATTAACAAGGATAAAAATTGGGTCAATCTAGAAAGCTGATTTTCGGATCTTCAACTGAATTTTGGAAGGTTTTGAAAATAACACAAAATGTCAAAATCTCAAATCTACTTGAAATATACAAGTATTTGTAAAATCTCGGTGAACTAAAAGCTCCAATCTAGTCCAGTCTATGGATTTGTATAAGGAAATTTTCCAGTTTTGATCACATCTGCAAAAATTTTGATTTTCAACAAATGGTTAAGATTTGCAAAATGGTAGTGATTTTTATAGTTTTTTAGTTATTTCCTTAGTTTGATCCCTAGTAGAGTCATCAAAAAATGTTGGTTTGAAAATCTGTCGGTTAGGCAGGTAATGGGGAAATAGACCAACATTGTGTAGGGTATAGCCCCTCTTTGAGATAGCAAAGTGAAACTGCTTTATTACTAATCTATCAACCAGGAATCTGTGCAAATCTACACTATTCTAACTTCAGGGGGGTTGGGATCTCATCCCAGTAGAGGTAGTTCCAACTACGAACAAAAAGATAGGAGGGAAGGAATGGAGAAGAGTAGCTTTGAAGGAGAAAAATAAATGAATTCCAAGAAAGAAAGGTTAGAACGTTTATGTTTTGGGCTGGTAGTAAACAGAGCCAAACTTACTTGCATAAACAAATAAGGCAATACTGATGAACAGATGACAATAGTAGGAATGAATCCAATAGAATAAAAACATAGATCTAACTTAAGAAAGATCTGATGCAAATAACACATATATGTAACACAAAGTCTAAATACATGTATTAATATTTCTTCTGTTACAAGAGAGCACAAAGTATTTCTCTCCTCACTTCTTTTTCATACAAAAATGTCCACACTTGAATACAACAAGTATTCAAGTATTTATAGAAGGAGAAGAGGAAAGAATATGAAAGCCAACCAAATACTTGCAACATATCTTATAAGATATTTACAAAATATCTAAAAAGTCAAAAGTTGACTTTGGGCAAGTTTTCGGATGACAACATCCCATGATGCAACATGGATGATGTCATCATAAATGCCAACAAGCTTTTTAAATATTTTACAAAATTGATCAAAGCATACACAAGAGGAGAAACTACTCCTCATCATCTCTTTGCTCAAACTTGGTGTCTTGCTTCTAATCAAGAGAGGTGATGTGACACTGTGCCACTCGATATTCCATGAACTTGCTGATCATTTCCTGGAGTTGGTCATGATCTAGACCTTTGAAATGGTCGTCAATGACTTCGCAAGTTTCTTTTTTGTTCTTGAGCTTGTCAGGTAACCCGGTGAACTCTTCGCATGCATCGATCAAGAATCCAATGAAATCGTGGTAGGCCAAGAGGTTATTGATTGACTCTCGGTCAAAAGTGACCTCTGGTGCCAAACCTTGAGTGACTATAGCCTTGAAGCATGGAATGTATCATCTACTTCCCTCAAGGTGTATGATTCACTGAGCATCCCTGGAGACATCTTTGTAACTATTTGCTCCATGTTGTATCATGCGTCCAGGGCTTCATCTTTGATTTTATCTATCCTCTCTAGGATATATTCCATTTGATCAACCCAGTAATCTAATGCAATGAGAGCTTTATTATGTGCTCGTGGGTGATTGATGACGCCGAACTTCAATAGGTCATCATTTGAGCAGTTAGCTATTACTTGAAATATTTCATGTTGTAACTTAGCATTATCCAATTCCTTGAAGAGGGAACTGCTACTACTTGTAGCTCCTTATTTGCTTGATCTATATCCTGGTAGAGCACTGTGAATTTCTTAATCATTTCCTCACTATCTATGAGGATTCACTCAATCTAGGAGGATACTGCTGTGCCTTGTTTTCCAATCTTAGCATATTCATTTATTTTATCTTGACTGAGAACTTTAGTGGGTTCGGTGGAAGTCACAGGAGGAGTGTTTCCCATTCTCTGCAATGCTTGGAGGAGATGTTTGTTTTGTTCCTTGAGTATTCTCTTCTCCTCTTTTGCTTCTGAAGATTTTTACAGAGAGCATCCACAACAAATAAGGCTTCTCCTTGTAGGCTTTTAGATGAGGTTCCCATTGTGACTTGAGTCACTGTGAAGTCTGTGGGAGATAGATCCTTCTTTTCTTTGGTGGGATCTGGGTATGCAATCTCCATGACTCTCTCCCCCTGAAGTGCTCTTAGAAAAGTGAGTTATCACTTTACGCTTCTTGGGTCCCTTCTTCATAATGAGAGAAAGTCCATGGGTGTGATGGGAACCTTTCTCTTATGCTAACCCGAGAGGGTCGAAATCCAGCTAGGAATTATGGGAGATGGAGTAAAGGGAATAGAAAAAGAAACAGGAGTGGAACGGGAAGCAATTGTAGAGGCATCGGAAGTATGTTGAAACACTTGGTGGTGGCATTGACAGGAGTCCAACGTGATACTACTTGTGGCACTGGAGTTACTACGGGAGAAGAAAAGGACATAGAAATAGAAGGGATCTGTTATTAGATGGAGGGAACACTGGGTGACAAATCTGTGAGAGAGGAGAAGATTGAAGAGGTGGGAGATGGAAGGGAGGAAGGGAGAGAAGAAGACACATCCATAGGAATAGATGCTTGAATGACAGGAGGAGGGGAAGGAATGGAAGAAGGGATCTTTGGGTACCTTAGCGGTTGTAGTTGTGACAACATCCTGAGTGGATGTATCCATTGAAACTTCTGTGGTTTCTCCTTCTTTACTTGGAGACACCAGGTTGACCACTTTATTCTCAGAAGTAGTAGGAGGGCTTTCAGGAGTTTCTTCTTGTTTTCTTGATTCTCCCTCCTTGTCCTTTCCTTTTCCTTTCAGCACTTGGGCCGGTCTTGGAGGTGCTCTACCTAAAGGAGAAGTAGTGAAATCTACTCTGAGGTAGGTGAGACCATTCTGTTTGCACCAATGTTTGGTGTGTTGTAACGTGGGCTTAACCCTTTCCTAAATGGTTTTTGGTGCCTTGGCTCTATCAATCTCTGTGAATGGCCAATCATCCCCATCTATGTCAAGGTAAACCTGATCAATTTCTTGATCAGTCTCTTGAAATCCCTTTGGGATAATAGCAACACCATAGTGGACGATCTCCTCCAGAGCCAGTCGGGAGTGATCCTTTTGCCTGATATCTATTTCATGTGTCAGGTCGATCCAAATGTCCTCAATCTCAGGAACATGGATGGAATAATTTTTTTCCCTTGGAAGGAAACTCCAACGATCGAAGGTGGGCCTGTTGGAAAGTTGTGCTTCAAATTTAGAAATTCCAGCTAAGCATACATCTCCCGTGTTTTGGCCAATGTGGTGTAGGTGTATCGGCCAACCGTAAGGGGGAATGGAGTTCCTCGTTTTTTTATCTTCATGCACTTTTCATGATATGTGATCAGTTGCCTTGATAATTCCAAGAGGATCAACTTGGGCCCTACATACCTTGGTAGCTATGTTGGTTCACCCTCAAAATTCACAACTTTGAGGTATGTGAATGTGGGGAATTGTATGAACAATGCTCCCCATTTCTTCGTGACAAGATAATCACACTTAGGCTGGTCTGCCATGTCTCATATTTAGCCTCCGCAAGTAAATCACCTCATAGAAGAAGGAATCATTAATCTAGGAGAACTGTGAGATGCTGGCCTCGAGCTTTAGCTCTAGGTAGAATTCATAGATTTTGACCTAGGGCCATACCCCATTTAGAGCTAATCCTGTAAAATCACATGTTGATGCAAATGCAGTATACAATGTAGGAATTCATGTAGAAATTCCCGAGTCATTAGAACTTGTTGAAGTTCTTTGAGAGATGGTGTCACCGATGATTTCACCCTAGCCAAAATGCTGATCAGGCACATTCTTGCTCATGGTCTCTAGATATCTCAGTATCCATTTATCGAAATGATGGGCATCAGGAGCCCAAATACTCTGTTCAGGAAGGTGATTGTATTGCTTAACTCCGAAGTCACTACGGTGGATTGTATGAGTCCATCTACTCACTAGCTTCTTGTTCTTTAGGTAAATTTTGTTCATCCTCTACATGCATTTATCCTCATGGTCATCCCAAACCTTCTTGCATTCTTCTAGACTTATCTCTACATATCGCTTCGGTGAGGAATGCCCAGGTCAGTTTAAAGTGACGAGCTTTGAGGTCGATGATCATATTTTTCTTTGTCTTCAACACATCTAGTGTATTTTTATAAATGCAGGAAACCGACATGATGAATTCATTATTTGTAGCACTTACTAGCGCACCAGCCTACAAAGTGTAATCCACTGCCCACTAGTTTGTTCATCCACGGGCCACTGCTTGCCTAGTTGGTCCTTGCCCAAAAGTCATCCATATCAATATGCCCTAGCTCAAAGTCTCTGATGTCGAGATCACTCTCTGCATATGAGTCAAGCATCCTGACTTTCTGATATTTTTACTTCATCTCTTGTTCCAACTGCTTCACTTTAGCTTTAGAATTTGTTGGTTTCTTGCTTGATGAAGACATGTGTGAGCTCAAGGATGGCTGTTGTTGTTCTACAAGAAGGATCAAGGAGGTCCAACACAGAAGATCCATGTCAACCATCATGTTATTCATAATGAAAGCTTGTAGAATGAAGAATGAGAAATTATAAGGCTTAGGGCACAAGGCGTAGGTTCATAGCATGCTTTGCAGAGGCTTAAAATTGCTGGGTACACTTTTGAAGATGTTGACATGAAAAAAGGTGCACCAGTGTTCATAGGAAAATGTTGCGCTAAGAAGAAAGGGCACGGTTTTGTGGATGTTAACATGCAATTTTGGGTGCCAAAGGGTAAAACGCATTTAGGGAGGTGTTAAGATGAGAAAAATTATGCTTGGTGTTTACCAGAGAAAAGCTACACCAAGTTTAGAAAGGGTGCACTTTTGAGAGGTGTTGCATGATAGAATGCAGTGCTAAAGGGTTAAGCGCGGGCGCAGTTTACATCATGCAACATGTCATGTTAACATTAAGGGAAATGTGCCTGCGCCTTAGGGAAAAATTGCTTTGACTAAGTGTCTTTGAAGGAGTTTGTGTTACATGGGTTTAGACTGTGCCAAGGTGTAACTTTGAGAGAAGTTGCAAGATGGTTCAACGTGCAAAAGAAAAATTGGTGGCGCGGATTAGAAACACACAACATGTAATGTTGTTGTTGCACAAGTGGCGTTTGCACCTTTGGAAAAAATGCTATGTGCTCTTTCAGGCTAGGCATGGGTTTAGATTATACTTTGTAAGAAAGTAAAGTGTGCTAGGATTTTAATCGGTTTTAACAACTTTGGTGAATTTTCTTTCTTTCTCTTTCTCTCTCTTTTGGATATCTCATATGGTAAAGAGAGGGTTTGTTTTGGCAAGGTAACAGGTAGGAAAAGATGAGTTTTTTTTTTCTTCGGAGGCAGGGTCTCCCAGATTTGCAGATCTGGAAGGAGAGAGAAAATGGCTTCAGCTGGTTTACAAATTATGTTAGGCATGTTTCTCTTTTTAGATTTAATCTTTTTAACAACCCTAATACCTAACACTACAAAAAAAAACCACAACAACAACAAGGATGGTAGAATCCACTTACCCGTATATAAAAGATGAAGAATGACGTGGGATCCACAAGCTCGAAAAATGGCACGCGGGGGGAACAAGGATGAATGACAGGAGTAGAGAAAATACTTTTTCAATTTTCAAATTGTGAAAATGATAGGTTTCGGTGCCTATTTATAGAAAAACTAGCATTTATTATTTCACCAAATTTCTTTGGTGCACCTTTGGGAGTGTCGACATGACAAAAAGTGTGCCTTAGTGTAACCTTATGGATGTCAACACAACTCTTCCAGTGCTTAAGTGCATATTTCCGGATGTTGACATGATAATTTTAGCGCCAAAGGGGCACAACTTCATTAATGTCGACACAACAATGAGTGCGCTGAAAGATTTTTAAGGTGGCACAAATTTTTTTATGTCAACATAACAATTTATGCGCCTAGTTCAAGAAGGCGTGTTTTTGAGAGTGTTGACACGCCATTTTCTACGCCGAGTTAAAGAAGCTTTAAAATGGCTAAGTTCTAAAAAACTTGATTTTCAAAGGGAAGGTTTAGGCCATTTTGAACGTTATCAGACTTCTCCATGGGACCAAAACAAATTTTTTTGGTATGGTTACCTAAAAATTTCCCTTGTCAATTTCACAGGATAACAAATAGTAGGCAAATTGACCCATACAAAATGACTTGTCACCAAAATTTTAGGTGAATGGTGATAGCCGATTGTTAAAAATTCACCACTAAAATTTTTCCTGTCACCCAATACAACATTTTCATATGGTTTTGTACTCATATTGAATCATTTTGGCACATATTTAGGGGTCATGATGTATTTAATTCTCTCCTTCTCCATGGTATTCGAGTTTTACTTCTAGTTTTAGACTCATTGGGGTTATAAGTATCATTTCCACATTTTGATTATAAGATGCAATCAATTCTACTTAATTATGAGGTACATGGGAAGAGTATTGGGAAACTTATTTCTATTTATTAATGTATGCCCCAATTTTAAAAATTGAGCTTATAACCATATGTAGTGGTATGGTCTGTGGGGTTATGGAAGGTATCGAAGTATATAAGTTCTTCATAGGAAAAAAACATATCCTTTTTGCACTTAAGGGTAATATATTATATTTTATGAATGAATGTGATACATAATATTATTTCTTGGTGGGGTGCTTAGGATCATATTTTGGTTCTTCTCTTTATAATTCTTGTGTTGGGTTAGTATAAAAATGCATCACCTCTCCTTGGCACAAATTGGGGATTAATAACCCTAATTATTCATCAAATTTCAAAAAATCCAGAATCTCCAAGGCATAAGAACATGAACACATTCCCTCTGTCAAAAAAATATGTGTATTCCGTCCATGTTTTATATCACTAAATTGGAAATTCTTGTTCCACATTTATTACAAAAATTTCATTACATTTGAATTAAGGTTTAATTCTGTCTGGGCATTAAATAAACTTTATGATGTTAGTTTCAATTTGGAGTGTGCTAACACCAACACAACGATTTACTACAAAAAAATTATTGCAAGTAAAGACAAAGTGTATCTAAATGCTCAGTTATATATTCCTTTTAAGCATATAATTTTCATTTCATACTTAAAGGAGTGGAAATGTAGTCACTAAAATTTTGAAATCTATACTTTGACACTTTGTTGATCTTGACATTTACACACTTCTATGAAAAAATACACTTTCCTCAATATTTTTAAACACGCCATGATAATAATCATTGAATTTTATTATCTTTGCACATCTCCCTCTCATCATTATTTGAATTTTAACTACATAAAATACACCTATTAACATCTATGCTCAAACCAATAAAGTAAAAATATGATTTTATCCCTTGAGTCCAAAAATATGGTTTTGGTTGATATTGACATATGTAAATCTTGAGCATATTTTATAGTTTTGAACTCACATTTTTGAACTAATTTTTTCAAATCCACCACATTCTTATTTATAAAGAAATCCATGTGGTTGGTATTTTATGACATAATAATCTCTGGAAGCATATATAAGAAAGTAAATCACACCTCATTTTCTAACCTAGCACTTCAATAACTCCTCATTTAAAATCTAGCACAAAAGGCACTCCAAGCTCCCTATAATGTGAAATAACTCATGCAAATCCATTAGAGAAGTACCCTTTATAAGTATGAAATCTCATTCTAGGTTTAGGATTCTCCAGTTTCATTCTATAAACAAGAAAAGTGACCCTTCCAAAATATTTTAGAAAGTGTGAAACTAAAGAAAAGCATTTTCAAAGAATGATTTACATTACGATAGATATCACATGCTAGGAAAACATTATGTAGTTTGATCCATTTTCAGAGTAGTAGCAATATGACATTGATGCTGCATAGGGTTCCTAGAACCCACATAAATTTGTTTTACATGAATTATTTCTTACATTACAAGGGTTATAAGGTTTGAGAAGAGTTTACAAATCCATTCTAAAGGTGAACATAGAATACTTGACACACAACAACACATATTTATAGGTAGGAAAAGAGCGAGGAAGTTTAGATATAGAATCCAAGTAGGTCCAAGACTATACAAAAGGGTCAAGAGTTTACAAATCATTTTTCCTAGTTGTACATTTTGAATAGGAAGAGTCTCAAGTTCCATTTTTCAAAATGAAGCATTTTTAAGTCTCAAACCAGTCTCTTCTTCTTTGTCGGATCACCTAGAATATCCGAGATACACACAAAATTAGTTAAGTACAATCTTTACCTTATGTTTTGATAGTTTCTAGGTCAATAACCACTTTTAAATCTTTAGTGTTATTTTTTCAATTAATTTTCAAAGTTAATTAAATCAAAACATCCAATTGTAACACTATTTCATCTTTTTTAATGTATATTTAATTAGAAAACACTCAAAAATCCTAAAAGGAATGAAATATTCATAATAAAAATTTAAATCTCAAACATATCTCTTATCTACAAGTTGTTAAACATCCTCTCTCCAAGTGTTTTAGCAAGATCCGAGTCAAAGTAAACATGGTTAAAGAAATTGCTAAATCTGATTTATCTATTTAGATATCATGTGCTAGGTGGAGAAAGATGTGTGGTTTCAGGCTTCTTCATAGTATTGCTAATTTTGGAAGTATAGGATGGTTCCCATAAGCCTTCTAATTTTTGTTTTGTAAGAATATTCATTCATGGATAGGGTTTGATATTATGTCTAATCTATACAAGGAATCTTATTGCATGTGCGACAACTAGGGTTTGACAAATAAAGAAAAATACAAGAATGAAAACAACCCAAAAAGTTATAAAATATTATTTAGATCAGGTCTAAGACCATATAATAGGGCCAGGACCATATGATATAATTTTGGTAGTTTGGTATAGTTCTACCTAGGTTGATTTGTAGTCACAGCTCTAGTTCTAAAGTCAATTCAGGTTTAAATCTTCCAATTTCACTATTGAACAATCTCAAATCTCTCCGTGGTTATTTGATATCATCTAAGTTCCGTTATAAATCTATTTTTATCTTTCAATATGATGTTAGTATGAATGGTGTATGTAAAGTCTTTCTATCTAATTTGAGTTAGTAGTCATATTGTAACATCTTTGTAATATCTATAATCAGCTCTAACCTATTCTAAAACCTAATTAAATCAACCTAAAATTAATTAAGGGTTAAACAATTACAATGTTATTTTGGGTCACCCTTGGATTCATTATGTGAAAGTGGTCCATATATTATTCATCAATGTTGAAGTTCATGCATTATGATTGTGAATACACCATGACTATTGATGTAGAGCCCTTAAAATATCAAAAATTTGACACCTCTTCTTCTCAATTACCAATTATCACCCCGTAGAAACCCATACTTATCAATAGATTTCCCAAACATGTTGTAGTTGAGCCTCGTCATGGATATAATAGTACTAATCATTTATAACCAATTTTTTCAATGCAATAGAGATGTAACCCTATAAGATAGTATTTATAATTGGTATCCAAAGAGAGATATTAATATTATTGACCTTATTGATGATAACTTGTGAAATATGAATTTTAATCCTATAAAAAAATATGAATATATATTTACTTATCTTTTTATGTATATTATTCATGGACATTATCACCTTGAATATACTACATAAAACACTTATATTCTTGATATATTGGCTTGTCATGACACATTGTGATATGTTATTAATATACTAGATCTTATTTGGATATTCATTCTATCACCATTCCAAAACATATTAAAACTCCAAAAGAACTACTATCTATCTTATTTTATCTTCGGTCATTTTATGTACCATCTTTGCAAAGATCGCTTGACTATAAATTTATCTAGAAACAAAGTCATCTCTTCTATGACTATCACTATAATCTATATATGAAACTAATCACTATCAATATCTCATTTCCATATTAATGGGTTAAAATTTGATTATGTTATCAATATATCTCTTGAATATTTCTTGCAATTGAAACATCATGTTCATTTGACATATTTGCTTCAAGAAAATGACCATGTCATGATGTTTCAACTAGCATGCACATAATTTTCATGGAAAATTACAAACACTTGAACCAATTCAAGTGGACACTAACATGAACATCACTACTTATAGTGGCCTCGACACCCTTAGATCTTATTCACTTTAACCCTTTCATAAATGATCACCTCAACAACCACTAGACTCTTGTGTTATCCGCTTTCATGTATATGGTTGTTTTCAAAAACTTCAAAAAATAATAAAATAATCACATAATACATTAACATATAAATATATGTACATATATAAAATTAGGACCTTATTATGGTTTGATTGGAAAACATTTTTCTTTACACATGTTATTTATCACATTGCTTTTATAGATAACATATTTACTCGTTGCACACACGCATTCACAAGGAATATTTATCTTAATATAAGACACACATAGGTTGATACATGGTGAGAGGAAAGAACTTGGTTCTTTACATTACTCTTCTAGGGAATCCCCATTATATACAAGCTATTTTGCATCATTATATTTTTATTTACAACTTCCTCATCATGTTTGTCTCTTTACATAGTTTTTATTTCTAGAGTTTGTGCTAAAAAGACTAACACACATATATTTTGAAATGATAACCTATCTTTTCATTTCTATTTTACTATTTTTTTAATATTGGTAAATAGTTTTTTGAAAGGGACTATACCCTTGTGTACAAAAAGAAGGCCTAAAATCCGGAATAAGAGAGAGCGAGAGAAGGCAGTGAAAAAGCACAAAAGTTCTGACAAAGAACAACGAAGCCCAGAACAGCTACACAAACGAGACTTAACAGCAAAACAACGGCAAAAAAACAGCAAGCCTACAGCCAAGAAGCAGTAATAAAAACAATAAGGACCAGCAAAAGTAGTCGGGACTACTTCTTGGCCGCTTGATCAATACTCATCTTTACTCTTTTCCAAGCATGATACATGCCCAACGTGGTCATATGAGCAGCATCCGTCTTATCGAGCTCCTCTCTGGTTCTTTTGCTCTCTTTCTCATTGCCCCAAAGTGTAGCCGGGACACCGCTAAGATGTGAAACACTTCTTGCATGACCTTCGATGAACTCCTCGATGGCCCTGAAGGCTGCAATATTATACTCATGCCTAGTCTTCATCTTCCCTAGGCGGGAGTCTAAGGAGGTCAGTTTTTTGTATATGTCATCAATCTGGCTATTGCCAATGCTCCCTTCCCCCTCAATGCTTTGTTTTCCTTTTTGCTTAGCAAGGTTTTTAACCTCATCCTTCAGCAATTTAAGCTCAGCCTCTAAGGCCTCCAATCTCCTAGAAGGGTTATCCATTGGTGCCGCCTCGCTGGGACCGCACTACTAATGTTCAGCAGATCACGAGCAATGTCCTCCAAAGGTTCAACCCCCTCAGCAATAGACTCAAGGTTGAGTCTCCTAGAAGCCCTGGTGACACGTTTAGAGGTAGAGACAGGGTGGGTGGCAGGGGCAGCAACAGGAGGAAAAGAAGGAGAAGCATGAGCAGCCGGCATGGGGGCAAGAAAGACCGGGCGGGGGGCAGCAGCAGGGGCAGCGGGGGAGACAGGGTGCGGCAGCAAATGGAACCCAACAAAGCCGGGCCGGGAGAGGAAGGGAGACCGGGATTATATACTTGATTCGTATATAATTTTATCACTACTTGCTTATATATATATATATATATATATATATATATATATATTACTTCCATGATTGATTATTGTGTTGTTTGACTTAATTGTTTTGTTTTATTACAATGATATGTTTATTTGTATTATATAAAATGAGTGTCTTAACTGTCTTATAGCATTTTGGGTGTCCCATGTTTATTGATTTATTCCTTTCTTGTGTGTATTCATTTGTTTATTTTATTGTGGAACATTATACCTCTTATTATGATTTTTTTTGTGACACCGTGGATGTTTTATGTTTGTGGTTCGATGCCTACATATCCATGTTCTAATATACTATTGTGTACTTGATTATACAATGGTTTATCTACTGTGGGTCTATTATAAGACTATGGAATTATTGGTTCTATTTTCTCATAAATGGAGAATGTTGAACTAATAAGGTTCTACGAAGGAGTGGTACTAGGAGTGGGAAGTGGTTCTTTAGCGGTGGAATTGATGGAACTAGAATTTGAACTAATTCCTTTGATAAATTGGAAAATTTATCAAATTTATTGGGATTAGTTATCGATACTCATAATCATAAATTGTGACCTTGGACTTCTTGACATTATCAATGATTTTAAAGTATTAAGAGATGGATATTTGGGTAACAATGACATTCTTGATAGATGTAGGAGTTGTATTATTAGAAGTAGAAGTACAAACTTATTTGACCAAGGGAGAGGAAAGAGTACCTGGAGAATGAGGTTTGGATTTTCTTGAGGTTTTCTCATGTTTATTTTTGGCCGAATTTATGGAAGTGGGTAACTTTGATCCTCTTTTTTTTTTTTTTTTGTAGATTCACCTTTTGATGATTCAAGTTATTTGTTTGGGAAGTAGAGGAAGAGACCTCTTTTTTTCTTATGAATGAGTGAATACCACTCAATAGTAGTTATTTATATGAGCCATGTAATCTTCATAATCTTCATCAGATGAGTATTTAAAATACCCAATGTTTTCATATCCAACTTGTTCTCCTCTTTAGAGTTATGATTCAGCAATTTCATCTTCTCCATTTTCTCAAGTTCCACATGATGCATTAATGGGCATAGAGTCCAAGGAAATCCTTAAGAGTGCTCCAATAATTTCATTCTAGTTTTTGTTTTGATATGGGAAATGTTGAGCCATTTAATTCTTTATTGTATTCAAATCACGACTAGCTTTTGTAGTAATAAATAAGTTTCTTCATACTGGGAATTATGGACTTTATTTTTTGTTGAATGGTTCTTGATCTTCTCTAACATGATAAAATCATATTCCACCTCAATAGAAACTTCTTCATAATTATCCAATGTAGTTAGTTGATTCATCTATAATATGAATGCTACTTTAGGTAATCGAACATTTATGAAGAACCTCTTTTGATTATCTACAGTAGGACAATCACATATAGGAATATTTGTAATTAAATTGTAAAATTTGGCCACAAATTCTCTCATGGGATCCTATAGTTCTTTATTCATTTGATGAAATTGAGAGATAAGGTCATGATCATCTTCTACTGACTTGAACCATGCTTCACACGTAAATTTCATAACTTCCCAATCAATGATTGAATAAGGTGGTAAATAGAAAAACCGTTATGTAGTAACATCTTGTAATGACTCCATGAATAGGCAAACAACATAATCTTCATGTTCTACTCCAAGAACACCACATATCATGATAAAGGATATACTATGATCATTTGGATATTTCTTTCCGTATCTCAGTAAAAATTGGGAAATCTCTTCTTTCATCCTCTGGGTAATTCATGAAGTGGAGTCAAAGTTAATGGACTAGTGTTCGACCCCAAGATAATGGATCAATCATCTTTGGAGGAAGAGTGTTCTATGGTTGTAGAGATATTTGAAGTGTAACTAAAATAGGAGGAGGAATCTCAAATGGACCTTTAGGAGTGTGTTTTAGAAGCTATAAGGGAGCAAGTACGAAATCATAATATACTTAAAATTCAAACAAAGGATTATGAAAGACTAAAATTTAACTTTCTTGGTATTCTTTAGTCAATATTATATCTCACATATTGTAAAGGATTTTTTAATGGGGTATATGAAAATTTACATCCATGAATATGAAAATACATAGTGGGATATGAAGTATTTCTTGAGAAAATAAGTAGTGGGTTTTGAAGAAATGGATTTCATTCTTTTCGAATTTTGTATGTTATGAAATTTTTATGGATTTTGGGATATTTGATTATTAGGATTTTTGGATCACTATAGGGTGAAAGACAAAAATATATTCCCCATGGTGGGCACCAAAAAATGTTGGAAAAATATTTTGTCAAGGAAAAATATGGAGTTTTCCGCCAATGATCTACTGACTAGGTCCCTCCTTTTAGGAATGGGGAGGATCCACAGTTGGCCATTGTGTATAGTTTTTGTCATCAATTTCAAAGTCCACTAATGGAAAATGGTGTCATGGTGTTAAGTGAGTCTCCATGAGGTGTTAGTCAAGGTCAAACATGAATGTTGATTGGTAGTGTGTAGTTTTGGTGAAATTACTATAGTGTCTATGGATAGTTTGAGGCATGGTGCAAGCATGGATGGTCATTGTATGAGTCCTAAAGGTTAGTTTTAGGTCTATCATGGTCATATAGATGTGATATGTTAGGAAATTAATTATTAATGTTTACATTATAAATATTAGGTTTGAAAGAATATATTGTTTCAACAATATATTATTCATAGAGTATTGTTGTACCCGTAAATCTATTAACGGGTTATTTGTTTGTATGGGTTCCTATTTTATAGGATACTGGTTTGTCTATTATATTGGCTATATATTAGCCTAGTGTATTGCACAAGATATTGGAGACAGAAAATAATATAATTATTCTGAGTGATTTACCTGTGCAAATCTGATCCAAAATCAATATTTGGTATCAGAGCGATCAGAGGTCTGAGGTTGTGTCCGAATGAGAGTCATTTCCCATTGAAAGATGCAGTCCATCAGTTGGCCACAGACCTGGTGATTGGAAACATGCATTGATTTGCATGGTTTCTGCCTGTCTTGTTTGTCGAATCCAGTGCAGTCCAATTCACACAGCGTATGCTGGAGGCCGGGACAGTGTTTTCATTTGGCATTTTAGATCTCAGGAAATTTGCTGTTCGATACCATCCATTCATACATCTTAATCTTAACATGCGTGCAATGTATGTGTTTTAAGATTTTACGCCATCCATTTATACATCGCTGGATTCAACGTGGAGATCCAAATCTTGCGGATTTGTTAAGCTTGGTGCCTGCAGACTGTAATCTCCCTATTAGATATCAGTCAATCTAAATGATGCAAAGTAGTACATGATTCTACTACCGTTGATTCTTCATTAAAATCTGTATCGACTCAGCAAAAGCGTGGAGAGGTAGTTTGGTTCTGAGTTTAGATTTGGAGATCTGATAGTCCCAACTCCGCCAGCTGCTCGCTTTTCATTTCTCATGTTCTTGGAGCCTATGTTCTGTCTGAAAGATTTGTTGTGCACAGTTTAGGAAAGATGAAGTGATGGCTTTGATAATCAAATCTGCGCTTATCTATTTCTACGTCCACTGGATTAATTCTGTTTTACTTCATTCAAAGCTTGTTGAAACCACGAAAAACTCCACATAATCTTCTGTGAGATGAGAGACTGAGTTTGCATTGAAATTCACATGGTTGGTGAATTCAGAGCTCACGCATTTGCAGTGGCAGCCGTATTTTACTAGACTATTTTTTTCTCTCACGTGATTTCTATATAAAATCGGTGCATGCATCTCCTATTCAATGATCTACATGTGTGTTTGATCAAAGAGGAGAATTCTGGTAGTTGTGCGCGCATGCCAGCCAGACCTGAGCGCATAATTCTATCCACGTCAATACATTCAATAAAATACTGGCGTACATCTCTATCCAGCTGATAATTAGCATGCAGTATTCTATTGCAGATTATGTTCATATTTATCGGGAATGCAACCACCATGCTGTCCACGTGGTTTGGTGTCCAATCCATAAGCATATCATTGAAGTCTCGTCCAAAGGAAATTATAAAAAGAGTCGTGGTAATAAGGTCAAATTTTATTATTATCCATTTGTTACATTAGAAATTTTTATTTGAGTTGTTTTTATATTATCTTGTTTATTTGTAGTCATGTCGAGTCATCTTGTCAAAGTCAAGAGTTAGAGTCATCTAATTGTAAAAGTCTGAAAATTAAAAAAAAAAATTGCCTTACGGATGCATTTTCGGTGTTACCCGACGTCCGGAAAAATAAATTGTTTTCACATTGCGGGGGAGAGAAAAAATAAAGTACAATGTGAAACTTGATGAGCTTCAAAGATATATTCCACTGAGTTAGCAGCATGCAAATGGAGGACGGAGGCACAGGAGGCTGGAGGTCAGACAGCTGACCTCTCGTCAGTCACCAACGACGGGGCCGCACAGAATGATTTGGTGGCACAGGTGTGCAGTGTGAGTTTTCTTTCATTTCTGAATTGCAGTTTGTTGTGTGCAATATGATTTCAGAGTTCCTGTTGTGTGTTGAATAAGTGAAATGTTCACATTGAGGGGGGAACATGATCGCATGATCCAATGTTCCATTTTTCAGTTTTTCAATTTTTCAGTTGAGTATGTGGCTTTTCCTATTTCCCAAATGAAAAAAACATAGTACAGAACAAATAACATAGTGAAATGCAGCATCATGAGGCTTGATGAGGTAGAACAGTCAGATGTGTTCCTGTTCATACCTAGGTTTGTGGTTAGCCTCTTGAAAACCATTGAAGGCTGTTCAGATGTGTTCCTTCTTGAGTTCCCACACTGCTAGGTCAGATGTGTTCCCTAGAGTGACTGGTTGATAAGCAGATGATTCCTGAGCGTGTTCCCATCCTCGTCGGTCAGATGTGTTCCCGACAGTGCTTGGTTGATAAGAAGTTGATGTGTTCCTTCTTCTACCTTCAGTTCGAGTGTGTGCCAAGATCATGAGCGTGCAGAGGCGGCAGGCTGCAAAGGAAGTGTGAAAGTTCTTTTGTTACCATGTAAACATTAAGGGGGGGAATGTTAGGAAATTAATTATTAATGTTTACATTATAAATATTAGGTTTGAAAGAATATATTGTTTCAACAATATATTATTCATAGAGTATTGTTGTACCGTAAATCTATTAATGGGTTATTTGTTTGTATGGGTTCCTATTTTATAGGATACTGGTTTGTCTATTATATTGGCTATATATTAGCCTAGTGTATTGCACAAGAGATATTGGAGACAGAAAATAATATAATTATTCGAGTGATTTACCCGTGCAAATCTGATCCAAAATCAATATGATAAAGGTGTCCAAGTTTATGTATGATGTCATTATGGTCATTTCATGAAGAGTCATGATGTGAAGTCATCATTCTAGGCCTATTCCTAGTCCTTGAAACATGGTGAATGAGTTGAAACTATGATTTTTAGAGTAGATAAATATTTTTAAAGAATGTTAATATCATGGTGATATTGCATATGATGTGTATATGGTGTTTTACACAATATCTCAGATGTATGATGATGTTTCATGACCTTTGGAAAGAAAGATTGTGAAGACAAGACAAGTAAGTATATGTAAGTTGTTGTGGATTGAGATTTTCGTAAGAATTTGAGAAATGAGGTGTATTTGGTCAGTTATATGATTTTTTAATTATGATTCATGAAAATTTTCATGTCAAAGTTGTGAAGGAAATTCAAGTTATGTCATTCTTGGTAAAACCGAGTTGAGAAGAAGGAAAAACAAGCTTGAATTGACAACTTGCTTTTCTCACATGTTTGTACACACTTTGCATTGGAGCCGAGAGATTTTGGGGGATGTTATTTACAATGAGCTAATAAAATTTTGCAAAAATAATCAATTTATTTTATCATCAAGTTTTTATGAACAAGCTGTTAAGAATATAAGTTGGTTTCAAACCCTAACAAAACCCTCCTTCTAGAGTGACTTGGAAGAAGTGAATTCTTTGGTTTCCAAAATGTATTGGAAAGAAAAATTGTTGCATAAAGTTTAAATATAATTCCTCTAGGATCATTTTTGTAGTGGTTTTGTGTTCCAGTTTTTTTGGAAGAGAGATAAAACCATAATGTTTTTGGAGTTTTACATTTTTAAGGTTGAGATGGAGGTTCTAGGATGAAAAACAAAATGTTCCAGAATCCTTCAGAGGTAATATAAAATATCATGAAAATATTTAGTAATGTAAAGTGTAGATAATGAAAGATACGGGTCCTCAAAGTGACCCTAGCGATTTTGGCATTAAGGGCTAAAATGCTAATATCTTGGTTTGAAGGGTGCTTTACCATTTTGCATGTTGTAGTGCATGTTTTTGGTCATGAATAGTTTTTAGGAACCTTATATGATGTGTTGAAGTGTTTTTTAAATTTAACAGTGGTTTTCATTGAATACTTATTGGCCTAGAGAGTCGTAGTTATCTTCTCAAGAAGGCTTGAAGAATCAAGTGTGATTGGTTGTTTATCTACATATGAGCTATGATTTTTAGTGTTTTCACATGTTGTTATAAGTTTCCTTGATTTTTTCTAGGTGATGGTTGAGCTTGGAAGAGTTTTTTAAGGATTTTTTTCTTTTTTATCTCAAGACTAGTTCTTGAGTCCTTGGATCCCGAATTGAGAAGTTTCAAAAATTGGCTTGGTTAGAGGCCTCCAACTATGATTTGGATGAAACAATTGTTATGGAGAGTAGATTGAGATAAATTTACAATGGTATATGGTTTATGGATTTATGATGTTATTTGATATGTGAACCATCTCTATTTTTAAGACCTAGTTTTGGGGTGTTAAAGCTAGTTTGAATCAATTGTATAGTTTGAGCTATTTGGAGGTCTTCCACTATGAGTTGAATAAAAATGTGAGTTGTTATAGAAATAGGATTTATATAAATTTCCATTGGTATATTAATTTATTCATGATAATGAGTTTATATATGTGAACCTTTTCATTTTATGGGACCGAATTATGGGCGTTTGAAGACCTAGTTGTGCATGCTAGCTTCTTGGAGAGTTTCATGTGGAAATGGATGTTTCAATTGTTCCTGAGCCTATTGGAGATTTTTTAAGGCTGTTATAATGTTTCATGATGATGATGGAGCCTTGAAATTTTGATTACAAGACCTTGGATGTGCTTGAGGATGCGATATAGATTGGAGTTCTAGTTTTGGGTCCGTTTGAGAAGCATTGTTCTTGTTTATGGTGTTTCACCCATGAAGACCTATTTTGGTCATTAGATTTTATTTATATGATTTTATTGTTATGGTTTTGAGTTGGGATGACCTACCTACTTGGTCATGGCCAACCTAGGGGTGTTATGAGCTAGTGTACTTAGTCATTTTTGACTAGTTGAGTTAAGGAGGATATAATCAACATAGATGGGATATAAGAAGAGTGTTAAGGGATCATAGAAAGATATTATAAGAGGTATGAATAACTGATACATTTTTAGGATCAGATGTGAAAGGTAAATTGACATATTTATCCCATGAAGAAGAGATATTGAGTGCGTTAGGAGAGTACTTGTTTAGATGAGGGTTTAGTGTGTTTAGATCTAAACTTAGATCACTATAGTTGTGTGAGTAGGATATCATTAGTGTTCATTAATTTCTAGGTTTTTAGTTTTTTTTTTTATCACCTTATGGGGATTTAGCCTCCTTTTTAGTTGGTTCCTCACTAAATTAGGGGTTGATGGTTGTTGTAGGGTCGGTGTTCCTTGTGAAGTTGGTGCTTCACTAAATTCCTTTATTTTGAGTAATATAAGAAAAGGTTTCAATGTTTTTTCTTCCTCTTGAGGTTTTCCCAATTATATTTTGTGTCTCATGTTCTCTCTCTTATCTTGTGAATGGTTAATGCACATCTAATAAGATCACATGTGACTATGTATGATGAATGGTTAGCTGAATGTTGAATGCTTGAAATGGAAAAAGAAGTTAAATTTTTTTATGAAAGATTCACCCCCTCATTCAATTTTTATTATAACATCCAATTCATTAAAAACTAGAAATAATATAGACTAATGATGCATTTTGGGTTGTTGATGACTAAGAATCACATATGAACACTCCACTAAACCTATGACAACAAACTTTTGAGGAAAAGAGTGTGAGGTAAGAGCAAGAGAAGGGAAATTGGGAATGGATTTTGGGTAATAAATAGAAATGTTGAGTTTATTAACCACAAAACTAGAAGTATTTCCATATTCAATGAGAAGACACAAATATACAAAGTAAGACCAAAATCACAATTAAAAATATTTTAACTACATCATATTCATCAAAATATTCTCTCTCCCTAAATGTGCAAGATTAAAAATATCTATTAGAGTGGAATTTGAGAAAGAGAGGAATACATTAAGAAATAAAATAGAGGAAATACAATGTGTTATAGGGGAGTAAAACCAATCCTTTGGAATGGAGAGATAATTATAATTTATACTTGAAACAATGGCTCTTCACATTCCCAAGTGACCTTCTAACTTAAAGGAAATATCAAAGAATAAAAAGAAAATTTAAGTGACTTAATTCAATTTTAAAAATTGGTACCTCAACAAAAATAGAATATTTATCGAGAGAGAAGAGAAGAGAGAGAAAGTGTGCTCAAATGAAGATGACCAATGACGAATTTCTACTCGTCCCCAATATAGAGATGAATTTTGTAACTGAATAGGACCTTCCTTAACTACTTCTCTAATCAGAGCATGACTTATTCGGGACTAAGAAATGATGCTCCATACCTTATCTTGAATGAGAAACTTTTTTATGTCTTAAAGGATCTTCATCTCTATGAGAAATGGTAGGATGCAAAAATTAACTCTGTTATGTTTTTGGATCCTATTTTCATGTTAGAGTATGGCACACCTTCCATGTGTTACACTTGGGTATTTTTACGGCGGTCCCTTTCGCCGGTGAGCGGGTTTGGGAATTCGGGGCGAAGCCCCAAAGCAAATTTTCATGGGTGGTTTATTAACCCATGGGTAATGGGTAACTATTATGGGCTGTTTTTGGGCCCATGGTTTTTTTCGGTCTTTTGCCCATTGTTTTGATACCCACGGTTTTGTATCAAATCAAGCATTAGCATTGTCTATTTATATGGTCTTATGTATATGATAGATATACAAGCAAATGTATTGCAGATGTGTCTTTGAATTCGGGTGTGAATTTCAGCAGAGTTTGTTGAGCATAGCTCCAAACAGATCCGGGTATTGTATTGTGAGAGTGGTGGCTTGTAATAAAATTTGAGCAAGTGATTCTTGGTGGACGTAGCCCAAATTGGGTGAACCACATTAAATACTCGTCTCTTTGTCTTTGTGTTATTTTTATTGTAATTTTATTTGAGATCTGTAATAATTTTTGCATATTAGTTTCTACTTGTTGCGATTTTGTGAGGGATTTTTCCGCATATTTTATCCCTTATTTCCTAATAATCGGTATTAGAGCCTGGTTTGGTTTGCTGAAGTGTTGAATCACAGGGAAAGTTTTTAGCTTGAGTGAGAGCTATGGCAGATGAAGGAAGATCTAGGGTTGATAAATTCAACAGGCAGAATTTCAGTCTTTAGAAGATGCAGATGGAAGATTACCTTTATCAAAAGGATCTTTATACTCCGTTGTCTGAGAAGGTGAACAAACCCTCGAGTATGACAGATGCGGAATGGGATTTGCTGGATAGGAAAGCACTTGGAACGATCCGGCTGAGTCTTGCATCTTCGGTATTATTTAATGTCTCAAAGGAAAAGACTACAAAAGATCTAATGGATGCATTAGGGAAGTTGTATGAAAAACCCTCTGCCTCTAATAAGATATTTTTAATGAAAAAGTTGTTTAATATGAAGATGTCTAAGAATAGTTCAGTAGCAGATCATTTAAATGATTTCAATACGGTTGTGAATATGCTAGCTTTGGTTACAATAGAATTTGATGAAGAAGTTAGGGCTTTATTAATTCTATGCTCTTTACCTGAGAGTTGGAATAGCCTGGTAATGGCGGTAAGTAACTCGGTTCCAGCTAACTCGAAGTTGAAGTTTGAGGATGTTGTAGGGGTGATTCTAAGCAAGGAAATGCGAAGAAAAAGCTCTGGGAATCTTCTACTTCAGGGAATGCTTTGACAGTGGAAACTAGAGGGAGACAGAAGAATAGAGGAAACTGTGGAAAATCAAAAGATCAGGCAAGGTCAAAATCTAAGAACAAGATTATATGTTGGAATTATGGAAAGCCTGGGCATGCAAAGAAGGAGTGTTGGGAGCTTCGGGATAAGAAGAAAACAAGGAGGTAAATGTGGCAACGTGTAATGTATGTCATGGATGCTTTGATTCTTTCTTTGCACAATATTACTGAATCTTGGGTTTTAGATTCAGGGGCTTCTTTCCATGCTTCTCCACATAGGCATTATTTTGTTGATTATGTTCAAGGAGATTTTGGGCATGTTTTTCTTGGTGATGATGAGCCTTGCAACATAGTTGGAAAAGGTTCTGTTCGTGTTAAGATGCAGAATGGGAATACTTGGCTATTGAAGGATGTCAGACATGTGCCTACATTAAGATGAAATTTGATATCGGCAGGGCAGTTGGGAAGTGATGGTTGTACTGTGATATTTACAACAAACTCTTGGAAGGTTACCAAGGGTGCTCTTGTGGTGGCAAGAGGTAAGAAGGTTGGAACCTTGTATTTAACCACTGATAGTACTAATGATTGTAATCTTGTGGCTTCAGATGTAGATACAACATTATGGCACTATAGGCTCGGTCATATGAGCCATAAGGGCATGAACATCATAAAGAAGAATTTTCCTGGATATATAGAAACAGGTTTGGATTTCTGTGAGAACTGCATATATGGGAAACAAAAGCGAGTAAGGTTTCTCAAGGTTGGACCTACAAAGAAAGAGAGTAAGTTAGAGCTAGTGCATTCTGATGTGTGGGGGCCAGCTCAGGTATCATCTCTTAGGGGTTCAAGTTATTATGTTACTTTTATTGATGATGCAACAAGGAAAGTTTGGGTTTATTGTATTATAAAAAAATCTGATGTATTTGACACTTTTGTTAAATGGAAAGTGTTGGTAGAGAATGAAACAGTCTTAAGTTAAAATGTCTCAGTCGATAATGGAGGGGAGTATTACAACAATGAATTTGATGATTACATGTTCTAAGAATGGAATTCGCAGTAAAAGACAGCCCAGAACTCAGTAGCGAGAATGGGGTATCGAAAAGGATGAACAGAACAATAATGGAACGTGCTAGGAGCATGCATGAGGTTACATGCAGGACTGCCTCTTTCTTTTTGGGCAGAAGTGGTGAGCACAACTATGTACTTGATAAATAGAGGACCCTCAAGTGCCTTGGATGGAGGCATACCTGAGGAGGCTTGGTCTGGTAAGAAATTTGATTATTCATTTCTTAGAGTCTTTGGATGTGAGGTGTTTGTTCATATAGACAAGGATGATAGGACCAAGCTAGAGGCTAAATCAGAAAAATGTACTTTCATTGGTTATGGTGGTGATGACTTTGGATTTAAATGTTGGAGTATTAAGGACAAGAAAATCATTCGGTCTAGGGATGTGGTCTTTAATGAGAAAGTCATGTATAAGCAACAGTTGCAGGAAAATAGGAAGAATCCAAGAAAGAATATGCAGTGGTAGAGGATCTTCCGGATGGGAAAGTGACACATGAATTAGTTCAGAACCCCTCAATAGAACCCCAAACTCCTATATTGAGGAGGTCTTCTAGGGTAAGAAGAGAACCTGAATGTTTTTCTCCTTCTCTTTATTATTTATTACTCACTAATAGTGGAGAACCAGAGAGCTTTGATGAAGCAATGTAGGTAGATGCTAGGAAGAAGTGGGAGTAAGCCATGGATGAGGAGCATCAGGCTCTCATGGAGAACCAGACATGGGATTTGGTAAAGCTACCTAAAGGAAAAAGAGCATTACAGAATAAGTGGGTGTTTAGAGTCAAAGAGGAAGAAGGAGGCAAGAAAAGATACAAGGCCCGGTTGGTGGTCAAGGGGTTTGCACAAAAAAAAGGTATAGATTTTGATGAGATTTTTTCTCCTGTAGTAAAAATGACTTCTATCAAAACTGTTCTTGGAATAGTGGCAGCAGAAGACTTGCACTTAGAACAGTTAGATGTAAAGACTGCATTTCTCCATGGTGATTTGGAGGAGGAGCTATATATGCAGCAGCCAAAAGGATATGAATTCAAAGGTAAAGAGGAGATGGTGTGCAAACTGAAGAAGAGCTTGTATGGCCTGAAACAAGCTCCACGTCAATGGTATAAGAAATTTGATAGCTTCATGATGGAGCAAGGTTATATCAGATGTCATTCTGACCATTGTGTGTATACAAAGAAATTTGAGGATGGAAGTTATATTATCCTATGTTTGTATGTTGATGACATGTCACAGTTGCAGTAAAAACATACAGAAATAAAATTACTCAAGAAGTAGCTAAGTGAATCCTTTGTTATGAAGGATTTGGGTGCAGCCAAAAAAATACTTGGTATGAGGATATCTCGGGATAGGAAGGAACGAAGCTAACTTTATCTCGGAAGAGTACATTAAGAAGGTCTTGGAGAGGTTTAATATGCAGATGCTAAACCGGTTAGGACTCCTTTGGCGAGCCATTTCAAGTTATCAAAGGAGTAATGTCCCAAGACAGAGCAGAGAGGAACCAAATGTCCAAGGTACCTTACTCATCAACGGTTGGCGCTTTGATGTATGCTATGGTGTGCACTAGGCCCGATATTGCTCATGCAAAGGGGAGTCTGTGAGTAGATTTATGAGTGATCCGTAAAGAGCATTGGCAAGCAAAGAAAGTGGATCCTTCAAGATTTGAGAGGACCATGGGGATAGTTTTGTGCTACAAGGATTAGACACCACTTTACGTGGTTATGTAGATTCGATATGGCTGGAGATGTAGATAGCAGCAGAGGAGCACGATAGGTTATATTTACACCGTAGGTGGGACAGTGAGTGAGTGGATTTCACGACTACGTGTGGTGGCTTTGTCAACCACAGAGGATGAGAATTTTATTGCCACAGAGCCAAGCAAAGAGATGATTTGGTTACAACAATTACTTGAGGAGTTGGGGCATAAGCAGGAGGAATGTAAGCTGCATAGTGATAGTCAGAGTGCTATACACCTAGCTAAGAACTCGGCTTTCCACTCTAGGACAAAGCATATACAGTTAAGGTATCATTTCATCAGGACAGCTTTGGAGGAAGAGAAGTTGAAGTTGGAGAAGATTCATACTAGTCAGAATCCTACAGACATGATGACCAAGGTGGTCACAAGGGATAAACTAAAGCTATGTTTAGCTTTGGTTGGCCTTTGCGGATGACAGTGAAGGGTTGAGAAGCTTTCTTAGTGGAAACTAGTCTCCAAGTGGGAGATTGTTATGTTTGTGGAGCCTATTTTCATGTTAGAGTATGACACACCTTCCATGTGTTACACTCGGGTATTTTTACAGCAGTCCCACTCGTCGGTGAGCGGGTCAGGGGTTCGAGGCGAAGCCCCGAAGCAAATTTTCATGGGTGGTTTATTAGCCCATGGGTAATGGGTAACCATTATGGGTTGTTTTTGGGCCCATGGTTTTTTTGTCTTTTGCCCATTGTTTTGATACCCACGGTTTTGTATCAAACTCGCTTAACCATTGTTTATTTATATGGTCTTATGCATATGATAGATATACAAGCAAATGTATTGCAGATGTGTCTTTGAATTCGGGTGTGAATTCAGAGAGTTTGTTGAGCATAGCTCCAAATGGATCTGGGTATTGTATTGAGAGAGCGGTGGCTTGTAATAAAATCGAGCAAGTGATTCTTGGTGGACGTAGCCCAAATTGCATGAACCACATTAAGTACTATCTCTTTGTGTTGTGTTATTTTTTTTTGCAATTTTATTTGAGATCTGTAATAATTTCTGCATATTAGTTTCTACTGTTGCGATTTTGTGAGGGATTATTCCGCATATTTTATCCCTTATTTCCTAACAAACTCCTTATCATGAACATGGCCTCTTATATCTTAAATAAGTGAACACTCCTCTCACAATCATAATGATGAAGGAACTCACACCATAAAATCCCTAGACTCGATAACCATGAGCTTTCTTGGATTTAACATTGTCAAAGATTCATGAGAATCCTTGAGGAAACATAGAAATACTTTGAAATTAAAACACTTCATATTTGTGAGATGACATCAAGTAACATCTCAATAAACAATGTCCTCTGAAGGGTCTGAGTATTTTCTACCATGCTTCATGAGTGGATAAAGGTGATGAGATAGAGAATACACCATAACCATGGTTCCCATCATGATATTCTTAAAGTGATTCAATTTGATGTTTCATGATCAATAATCCTCTTATGAACACCGATGCATGTTAGAAAATTAATTTTCTTTCATCCATCCTTCATTTCATATCATTGAAATCAATATGATCCATGTTAGTGTCTCTAATATCTAGGTACTCAGACACCAAAACCAAAAGGGTCCCATATCCACAGTAGTACAACTTCATTTTACAGTCTTATGGTTTCACAAGCCTTAGAATGATGCAAGGATTGAAAGGTGCAAGTGAAACAAGATTCTGTAATCATTTCAAAAAATTATAAAAAGGATTTTAGTGGTATTAGTAGTTGAATTCGTATTTTGGAAAAAAGGGAGAAAATAAAATCCAAATTAGATAAAATTGGTTCATTGGAAATATATTCCAAAAATGAGGAGATATTCTAAATTTTATGGCAATCCATCATCAAAATCAATATCAAATAAAAAAATAGTTTTGGAAGAGGGAAAGGATTGAAAAATGGCTTTAAGGGAGGACATGTGAAAAAATTAGTTATTCATTTTTGGTGCGTTACTCATCCAAATGGATTAGTTTTCAATTTTTTAGGAAGGTATTTGGAAGGATACTCAATTATCCGAATTTGGTGAATATCTCTTGTCGATCAATAAGAAAGTCCAAACATCAATGAAGTGGGTAGAATAATGAGAGATAACCAAGTCATCCATATCTCCATAAATAATCCTCCTCATCATGCAATAAATGGATTAAATTAAGTCTTATTTTATGAGGAAATTTTCCTCCGTATTTAAGACAATTTGGCTCACCGAGTCGCATAGGTAATGTACAACAATTTTTTGTTGTTATTGGGGAAAATGGAGTTCATGGATGGAAAACTATTTCCTCAATAAAACATAATATAGGTTATTAAATCCCCAAGTAATATCTCAATACAAAGGCTCTTTTGAGAGGAATATGTGGTCAAAATTTCTAGGAGTTTTGACCGCGAGAGCTTAAGATATGAGCAAAACAAGATTTTACAAATTTAGGGAGCTTAAGATATGAAGCTGGTTTTACTAGCATGGAGGTGGAAAAAACATCTTAAAAAGTAGTTTTATTTAGTCAATTTATGTATTTTTGATTCCCTTTAATTTTGAGGGAAGTGGAATTTTAAAAACCAAGTGCACTTGGTGGTGGAGAATGCACTTTACAAATGCAAAGTGTATTTTCCACCCAAAATGCAAATGACAAGAAAAAGTGTGCCTCCACCAGCACAATGCACAATTTTGGGTTGTAATTTCATATATAAATTCAACATTGGTGCAATCAACCCTTCAATATGCATCAAGGTGGAAAATTGGGGCCCACTTGCATAATCTCCTTCACTTTTTCCATATTTCTTATGTTTTTACATTGAGTTTGAATGGGCCAATCATAGGGAGGCACACTCTTGCAAGAAAAAATTCAAAGTGCAAGTGGGAATGAAAATTAAAACGTTTATGCTTCAAACCCACCTCAAAAGTCTAACACCCTTCCAAAGTGTGGTAGGAACACTTGATTACATCATCCACGTAACATAAGACCATAACACAAAGTGTCCTTTCCGCCCTGGGGTCCATACTTAACCAATTTGGTCCGTATTTTTATAATTTTTCATGTAAATGGGACAACAAAACTAATGATAACACTTAGGAAGTCTGAAAATGGTTTCTTCATAAACAATTTCTCATACCTCCATTTTACCTAAGAAGTTGTTCCAAAGTGAGTGAGTTTTCGAAGAGTTTGGAAAAAGTGTGAATCAAACCATCACTTATGTCATGAAGGGGGTTCAATAAGATTCAATTTGACCTTTTTAGGATTCCAAACCCAATCAAGGTTCCTAAAAATTTTACTACAAATTATTTTTCTATAAAGGACATCATGCTTCAAAGTGTTGAAAAGGTTTTGTCTTGTTATCCTCCCAAAACTTTATCTTACCCTTTCCACAATGTGGTATCCTCTATAATATTTATGATGACTGATATATGAGATCCTAACATAACCAAGGGTTTTTGAAACGTGTCTCGAAGTGGGATCTTCAATAATGGACATGTTGACGAGAATCCTTACAGATGAACCATCACAGTTGTAGGAAACCTTAGGTTGGTGAGATGTGTGCCCTAAGGTGACCTCCAGGTTTTAAAGAAGTTGGCTCTTCTCTAGTTTTTAGGAGTAGGTTTAGAAAAAACATGTAAATGACTTAAATAAATAGGCGATGCACCAAATTTAAAAAATAAATGATAAAATATTAGATATCTTTATCAAGAATATTTGAAGGGATAAACAACACGATCTACTACTCCAATACTGCTAAAACTTGAGGAACTAAAATTATTAATAACAAAAGAAACAAGAAAATTATAAGGGCATCAAGCATGATGAATTTCCTGACTCATTTAGAACTACCTTTCATAAAAGAAATGAAAGTTCAGAACATATAAAAATCCAATTTGCACAGAATAAGAACTCTTTATTCATATAGAGAAAGGGTACATAAGGCCCATGAAAGCAAGGATTACACTTCTCTTCTATGAAAGAGGCTTGTTAAGGCAAGATAAAGTATACATAACTCTTTTCTTTTCTCTCTCTTTTCTTTGTCTCAAAATTCCCTCCTCTATATTTTCTTCTTATATCTCATCTCCTTTTATAGGAAAAAAATTGTTCTCTGTCACTTTCAGCTACCACCCTTTTCCTTCAATTCTAATAGGGCCTTACACTTATCCTTATGTCTCCTGCCCCTAGTATTTTAAATGCAATGTCGACACTGTCTTCCCTATTACTATGGATATTTGACCTTCATGGTTTTGGAATAAATATTTTGTCCCATTATAGAAATCTGCATCTACTCCCTTCTTGGTATTGTCACTGAGTCCCTATCTGATTAGACTCCTCATTTGGGCCATGTGGAGGACTTGCACTTACTTAGGGCCCTCCTTCCTTTTAGGCTATATAAAACATGTGCCAGATAGACATGTGGAGTGTCTGTGTGAGTTTGAGAACCTGCTTGAATGCTTGAAGTTGGGGATGCACCTATGAGACACGTGGAGACCTCTCGCGAGCATTTCATACTTAGTTGTTACTAGATTTTGATCAACCAAGGGCATCTAGAGTCTGGAAAAAATACTTAACAAAAGAGTCATAACAAAATAATATAATTAGTTTGGTGACTCACCAAGGGACTCTATGCCTACCATGGAAGAATCTGATATCTCATGCCTTCCCAAAATTTCAAAAATTGTGGCTAACCGTAGGTCATTTAGAGCATTCGCAAAGAATCCTGATATCTGAGCCATTCTTCTTCCATCGGGTAGGTTCTTCACTGCAAGGCTTGAAAAGCTTGGTCCAACTCAATTATCTCCTGTGGGAGAAACCTTGAAGGCTCTACATGACCACATGCAAGTGGAACTCTAGTTGTATGATAGGATTAATGATGGCCTCAACCTCAACGAACACTAGAGTCTTCCTTCAAAGACTAGAAAATCATCTTGTCTTGGTGCTTAGCGATCAAAAGCTGTTGAATTTGGTCTTTGGATAAGACTGTAGACTCATCTAGGAAGGGAGAGGGGAAACCAAGTTGTACTAATTCATTGATATTCTATTTTATTTCCCTCATACCCTAGTGAAGTTATGCCAAGAGATTCTGACATTTGACAGAATCTTTGTTGCAATGTAGAATCTCATTGATCTTTGCCACCGTCAACCACCTGTCGGTGATTCCTACATTTTGAAGAGTGAGATATGAGGCATTGTAGAGTTTCTAAATTAGGATTTTTGACTCCTGGACCTTGGCGGATAAGGCGTTGTTGATGGTAGAGACTACACTTTCTACCCTAGAGCACAATTCATGTGCATTAGATATAAATCGAGCATCGGGGCTAGATTTTTGGTAGTGGTGGTGATCCTGTCACAACAAGAGGCATATAGACCTTGTACTAATGATATAATTCTAGCTTTTTGAGATTCTTGACTCAATTGGTTAGTCAAGTCCTTGACTGTTTTATCAGAATATTTTAACCTAGCCTAAAGGCCATCCTTTTCCTGTGAAAGCAAATTAATTAAGGCCTCAAAGAAGGTGGTGAGCTTAGTTGTTAAAGATTTTTACTCTATTTGAAAAGCCATGGGTTCTTTCTTGGTTGATGTTTCCCTTAACTCCCTCTTGACATTATCTACCTCTCTTTCATTGGCCTTAAGCTCATCCATGCGCCCACTGTTGTAGCTTCTACCTTTTGGAGGTTGGCCTGTATCTTTTTCAACTAATTGTTGAGCTTTAAATAGTCGGTAGTGACTACCGCCACCATTTCATTCATCAACTCAACTTTTCCCGATGCTGGAATTCAAGGGTCTATTGTGATAGCGTTAATGGAATAGTCATCATGGCACATTTATTCCATGGGATTAGATACCTGAGGGACAAGGTGAGTGATGGTTAAGGATCCCTGTTGATGATCATACAAGGATTAAACCTACTTAGTTGATAGAGCCACCATCTCCTTCTTTCTCTACTTTGATCTCCTTTGATCTCAAGCCACCTTGGTAGCCTCTACTTGGCTCCAAAACTCAGAAGGAGAAGAGACCATCCCTCCCACAAATGGGAAACTAGGTGGCAGGCCATATGGAATAGTCACTGGTGATTGAGATACTACAGATACTAGGGCTGAAGAAGGGGGTGTGATAATGCAAGGTGAGAAGCTCGGGATGGTAGTAGGGTATTGTGGAAGTAGAGGAGTGCCAGGTAGAGGAAGAGGTGGGATGTAGTGACAGACTAAAATATTCCTTCTAAATTGGAAGGTGGAGGTGGAAGTATTACAGAGAGTGGAGCCTCAAGTGGTGGGATTCTAGGAATCGCGACTAATTTTAGCTTCTTATAAGCCATGCTAGGAGGGACTCTCCTCCACCGCAACTTCCGAGAGCTCGGTGGATGGAGAAATTTGAGGGGGATTTTGAAGAGGGGGTCCGATGAAGGTACCTCAGGTATCCGTTGTTGTAGCTCGGAGGATCCCACGGTTGACCTGAGAGGTTTCTCAGAAGTGAGGACAAGTATATCCTCACTATCTACATCGAGTCATGCTCCGCATCCCACTTATCCTCCCAGAGATTTTCAGTGAGAACTTCCTTGAAGTTCTGTGTGGTTTGGCTGATTTCTTTCCTGTATTTCCAAAAGCCCTTGATCTTCTTGGAATTCTAGTCCTTTCTTCTTAAGGCTACTTTCAGCCCTTTCCCAATCGTTAGAGTAGGGTCAAATGCATTTTTCACTGGATGAAATGACTCCTAGTCTAGAGTGGGGATATCCTAGAGTTCGATGAAGATCTTAGGTGCTTCAGCCTTAGGGATTCATCATGAATCAAAAAAGGTCTCGATTCATGTTTGCAGGGGACTTTGATTTTATTTGTAGATAGGGTTTCAGCTATTTTCCCATCTAGATCATACCTCCATGAGTCTTGGATCAAGGCAAAGCCATAGGAGGCCAAATTCCAAAACAAACAATGGTCCGCCTACCTCTTGATTACAGTAATCCCTCCCCTACTAAAAGGGAGGTCATAGATTGCTTTCTTCTTTCTGGTTGAGCTAACCTCCAGGTCTAGCATGACGAGCTACCAGTGACTTTGAGACCTACTATCCAAGGTGTGAGGATCCTCGGGAGCATGAAGGATTTACCTCTAAATCCATGGACTCAAATCATAGAATGACCTCTGGAAAATAATTAGTTGATGGGGTGCAATGGGTCTAAGAAGATAGATCATGCAAATTCATTCATTCTGTTATCAATCCCTTTAGGATCGAGCTCTAGCAAAAGAGGCTCCATAAAAGCATTGAAAAACTTGTAGACGTCTAAAGAATGAGATAATATATGGGTCCACACAGATGCCAAGATAATATTTTTGGAATTCACCTCCATATCCCACAGGGTCAGGGTCATGAATTGACTGAAATACTAAGCATTTTGGTACAGAATGAGGTGAAAAAGGAAAGACGAATACCTGAAGGTGGACATCATTGAGAAATGCTTGAGCTATTCACAAATTGACCCTACTATGACTTCCGTGAAGTCAAATTTATATCTTTTCATTTGTGTTGATGGTCCTCATTTGGAATATAGCTGTCATCTGCCAGTCCTCAACGTCTTTGTTAGAGTCCTACCCGAAAATAAAAGCCAACATAGAGTAGACATCCTGAGCGTCAGGCTTGAGGGACTTTAAGGGGATGGGGAAACCGGGACCCCTGATGCATTGGAGTCTAACTATCTCAGTTCCTTGGTAAGGGTCACAACCTTTGTTTGACACTAGACCCATATGTTCCAGAGCTTGGCTATATCATAGAAACTAGTCGACTGATCATAGTTTAGGGATAACATGTCCCTGATGGCCTATGGTGTGATTATAACAACTAAATTCCAGCCCTTGATGGTATAATTTTTTGAGTTGAAACTTTTTGCACACATTTGTATGAGCTCTGGGCATGGGTGTGTGAGAGGAACCATATATTGGGAAAGAGTAGTGCTCTAGGTCCTAGCACCGAATGACTCTGAGTCTCCCAGAAGGTTAAACCTGGTGCATGCCACTTCTCTCAAAGCTTTAGGCCTTTTGTTGAGACTAGGCTCAAATATATCATTAGTGGGGTCGATGACCAATGAAGGGTCATTATACCGAGATAATGGGTTTACTTATATTAACTTTGGATGTTGTTGTTAGAGAGGAATGGGATTTCTTACATATGACTTTGTTACCTGAGTAGAGCTAGAGGTGGTGTCGGCCATGGTGATCTAAATTTCTTCGAATGACTCGGAGCTTTTGGAAACTTTGATATTTGCTGATAAAAATCTAAATGCTTCAGAATGATCCTACCAAACAAATCTCGAGAGGCCTTTAATAGTCGTTGCTACCCTAGGAGTAAAAAATCATACGTTCTCGGAGTTACTTCTCATGATGCTTCCTTTAAGTGAGAGACCCGAGGTGCCAAGCTGTGCCTTTGATAGATCTTGCATTGATTGTGGATCTCTTATTGAGGAAAGATACCCTTACCTATGATAAATACTTTAATCTGAGAAGACGGCATGGGCATTTTCTTTGATATATCAAAAGTGACATGGATAGGGGTGGTGGAGCACATGGCAAAAACATCCAATGAAAGCAGAGGCTCAAGAAAAACTAAAACTAATAAGGCAATAATATATACATATGATACAATTTCAGAAGATACCTAAATGTAGGGCTTCAGATGAATCCCATTTACTGGAATCACCAAAGGATCTCCTACCATGGTTTTAAGCTTGAATGAGTTATGTTGCTTACATGCACTGATTATGAATGGTCCAGTCCATAAGGGGTCAAACTTTCCATGGTTCCCAGGTTTAGCTGCTCTAGCATCCCACTTTAAAATGACGGTTCCGATTTGGAAGTTCAGCTCCAATGTCTTTTGATCAAACCATGTCTTAACTATTTGTTGGCAATTAATCATGGCCTCATGGGTGAGTTCACGCTTTTCTTGAGTTCTACCAACTCGGCGAGCCTTACTGACATTGCTCCATTTTTCTCTATCTCAAATCCTTTCAGTAGTTGTAATGCAGGAATCTCCAAAGAAATTGGCATCACAACACTTTTCCATAGACCATTTCATATGGCGAAGATTTTAGGATCTTCTTTGAGTGATCCGATCAGCCCATAAGGCTATTTTAATATGCTCATGCCACAACCTTTTATGCTCATGTCCCATCCTTTTAATGAGTCTTATCAAATTCTTATTTGTAGACTCTACTAGGTCATTCCCTTGTGGGTAATAGTTAGAGGATGTCTTTAAATATATCCTATGTTTGACCACAAAATTAGACACCTTAGCTCCCAGGAAAGCTTTAGCATTGTTGGATATAATGGTGCTAGGGAACCAAAATGAGTGGTGATATCCTACAAGAGTCCTAGGATCACATCTTCAGTAGACTCCTTAAGTGGACTACCTCCATCCATCAGGTGAAATAATTATTTCTGTGAGAATCCACCGGTGTCCGGCACTTGAAGTTGGATTAACCATTCGATGAAATCAAGACCCCATTGTGTGAAAGGTTCCTCAATTAGAATGGGGTTGAGGGGAAATGCTGCATTTCTTTGGAAACCTACGTAAACTTGACAAACCTTACATTTGTTTGTTTCCACCTGACTATTGATGAACAAGCTAGGCTAGAAGTTTCCAGCCATAAAATATTTATAGCAGTGGTTTTTGGGCCAAAAAGTGACCGCCCGAGTCTCGTGATGTAATTCTCTTAAGACTCTCTTGGCCTCTTCATCTTCAAGGCATCTCAACATCAACCCATTAAAATTCCTCTTAAAAAGGAAGCCATTAATTATAGTGAAATGAGTCCCTTGTTTCCTGTAATACCTCCTCTTTTTCAAGGGGAGATGGCTAGGGTACTCTCTAGTTTGAATAAAATGAATTCTGTCAGAGACCCACCCTCGGGCCTATCCTCTTGTAGGTACATTATCTTTTCCGACTCGTCAATTATTTCAGGGACTGGTTCTTGTGTCAAATATTGACATAGTCCCTTGCCTCTTACAAGCTTCATGGGCTTTATCTCTATGTCGTATTCTAGAATTTTGGTTATCCAATTTTCCCTTTTTCAGTTATCTCACCCTCCATTATATACTCTTTGACATTGGGGTGAGCCACCATGACCAAAATTTTGTTGTGTGTGACCAAGTGTCTGAATTTCTTCAAACCTTTGACTATGGCATAGGCCTTCCTTTCCACAAAATTATACCTTGTTTCATAGTCGTGAAGCGTTTTTGAAAAGAAAGCAATGGGGTGTTCCTCCCCCTGTCACTCTCCCTTTTGAGTTAACACAAATGCTATGTTATTTTTCCCCATATACATACATGATGAAATATTTTGAGAATTTGGGGTTGTGGAGTATGGGGGCTGATGCAATAGCCTCTTTGATCAATTCAAAATACTACCAACCTTCCTCAGTCCATTTGAAAACTATATCTTTCTTTAGCATGAGAGTAATGGGGCAGACGGTCCCCACAAAATCTGATATAAACCTACTAACGAAGTTGATCTTTCCTAAGAAGGATTGAACAACCTTCTTGTTGACCGGAAGGGGCAGCTCCAAGATGGCCTTGACTCTCTCAAGATCAATGGAAACTCCTTCCTTTGACACCACATGCCCCAGGAGTTTTCCTTGGGAATGCTAAAATTCATTTCTTGGGATTCAAAGAGATCCCAAATTCTTGACATTTTTAAACACGACTTCTAAAGCATCAAAATTATCCTCTGCCATTCTGGTAAACACAGTAAGATCATCAAGGTATATGAGGATTACCTTGTTTATCAACGCCCCAAATGCGGTGTCCATGGCTCTTTAAAAATTAGCCCCTGCGTTTGTGAGCCCAAAAGGCATCTTTGCATAGGTGAAAGTTCCCCATTTAGTCGTGAAAGTATTTTTATGTTGATCCCTTCTACGAGCCATATTTGGTTATAACCCAATAAGTTGTCCAATAAGGAAAACATCTCAGATCCAACAACCTTCCGTAAAATTTGTTCCATAAAGGGAAGGGGATAATGGTCTTTTAAAGAGGCTCTATTCAGATCCCTAAAATCTACACAGCATATTTCACCATTTTTCTTTCTTACTGAAACTAGGTTAGAGACCCACATCATGTTCTTGATTGGAATAATGATGTGAGCTTCCAAAAAAATTTCTCAACTCTTCACCATGAGATTCTCCGCTTTAAGATTCATAGGTCTCTGTTTCTATCACACATGCTTAACTCCTTACTCCGCATCAATAGTCTACTTGGATGATATCCTTATCATAGCCATGAAGATCGTTGTATGTCCAGCCATCACCTTGTCATACTTGTGACACAAAGCCATGAGTCAGTCTCTATCCTTTTGGTTTACTGACTTTCCGACTTTTAGTCATTTGTCCCTGGCTATTTCTAGCTCTACATAATCCTCTTTTACTGCTTCAAACCTCCTTCGATCTGAGCTAGCATCATCTGAGTTGAAAAGGTTTTCAAGCGTAATTAGTCCTCTTGGGAGCTTGTTCATTTTTAACTGTATTACTTGGTCTCCATATGCTTCTTCAACCTTGGACTAGAGTTAATTCACAAACCGATCGACCGTGGGAGGAAATGTATGACTTGGCCATTATCAAACACCTACCAATGATGGAGGTTTTCAAGGATTGAGGGTGAATGATTAATTTTATCGAGTATTTTTTTCTAGAAGGTCTTGGGACTGGGTCAAACTGAGACCCAATGGTATCCATTTTGTCTACCTCTACATTCTGCTCACGAGGAACTACCTTAATGTTGAAAGCTTCAAAATCCTCTATTAGATCCTAGACCCAGTGCCGATAGGATCTCATCCTAGGGTTCTTGGTGGCAGAGGTATTCCTCACTTGTGTGACCACTAATTTTGAAACACCGAACACCGTCAAATTTGTAGGAGACCTTAGGTTGGTGAGACGTACACCCTAAGGTTACCTCCATGTTTTAAAGAAGCTAGCTCTTCTCTTGTTTTTAGGAGTAGGTTTAGAAAAAATATGTAAATGACTGAAATAAATAGGTGACGTGCCAAAAATAAAAAATAAATGACAGAATATCTGAGATCTTTATCAAGAATAGTTGAAGGGATAAACAACATGATCTACTACTCTGATAACACAAAAATCGAAAGCAACTGAAACTATTGATAATAAATGAAACAAGGAAATTCTAAGGGTGTCAAGCACGATGAATTTCTTGACTCATTTAGAACTACCTTTCATAAAAGAAATGAAAGTTCAGAACATATGAAAATCCAATTTGCACAAAATAAGAACTCTTTATTCATATAGAGAAAGGGTACATAAGGCCCATGAAAGCACAAATTACACTTCTCTTCTATGACAGAGGCTTGTTAAGGCTAGATAAAACATACATAAATCTCTTATTTTCTCTCTCTTTTCTTTGGCTCATAATTCCCTCCTCTATCTTTTCTTCTTGTATCTCATATCCTTTTATAGGAATTATTTTTCCTCTGTCACTTTCAGCTACCACCCTTTGCCTTCAATTCTGATAAGGCCTTGCACTTATCCTTCTGGCTCCTACCCCTAGTATTTTAAATGCAATTCGCCATTATCTTCCCTATTAATTTGGATATTTGACCTTCATGGTTTTGGAATAAATATTTTGTCCCTTTATAGAAATCCATGCATCTACTCCCTTCTTGGTATTTCCACTGAGTCCCTGTCTGATTAGACTCCTCATTTGGGCCACGTGGAGGACTCGCGCTTGCTTAGGGTCCTCCTTCCTTTTGGGCTATATCAAACATGTGTCGGATAGACACGTGGAGTGTCTACGTGATTTTGAGAACCCACTTGAATGCTCGAAGTTGGGGATGTGCCTATGAGACACGTGGAGACCGCTATGTGAGCATTTCATACTTAGTCGTTACTAGCTTTTGATCAACCGAGGGCATCTAGAGTCTGGGGACAAAATACTTAACAAAAGAGTCATAACAAAATAATATAATCAGGACACACACTCCTTTTCTCCTAAAACACTCGAGGCTCTCAGAACCTTTCCCAAAATTTAAACTTTGAAAAGGGGAATTTTTTGCAATTATAACAATTTTGACCAGTTTGAACAAAAAGGGGAATTTTTTTTGATGTGGTTTACAAGTAAAATTTAATGAATTTATACATGCCATTAGATACATATCCATGATAACCAATTTAATCCATTTATTATGGTTTTCTATTGGGTCTCCTCCCATGCATTGGATAAGAGGTTTCAAAACATACAAAGTTCAAATCCTCTCATAAGTACCTCAAATATATTTTTATACCCACTCATATTGGGTTTGATTACAAAAAGTTAGGGATCATGAATCATGATCCTTTAGGACACCTTTCTTCACATCTTCAAATTTTGTAATATCAAAATAAGGTTTTTACTAAATATCTTAGTTCAAAATGTGTATAATGATATTAAAACAATAGATATAGTAATCACATTTTTTCTTATAGAATATTATTTTACCTCTACTACTATGACCTAAAATAGTACTACAACATATCTTGCACTTGTGTCTCTAGAACTAGGATATGTTCTTGAAATTTCACAATTGCACTTATATACCTAAAAATGTATTTCACTTGTCTTTAAACCCTATCTCTACTCTTATGACCTAAAATTGGTTATTCGATACTTTAATTGAGCTATGTCAAGACACGACATGCATACCACTACATAACACTACTCCAAAGAGACCTCATACCCATGTATATATCCTTAATTAGAAATCCTTAATAAGGCCTTCAACACTTGGAAATGAACTTTAGATAATTCTCAATTATATTGTGGCATCACCTTAATAAGAGATTCATTTTCATTGTATTTAGAGACATTTGGATATAATTTAATTAATAGAGTCTAAAGTAATAAAATATAAGTGGGGAAGAAAATAGAGCATAATCACTCAATGAATCCTCTCTAGAACATAATATAAGTAATCATTAAAAAATAGTCATTCCATAACAAACCCTTCTTATTGTGATTTTTAAACTTGAATATAAGTAATAGCACTCTATAGTATTATAAACATATTTTCATGAATAATGTGTACATATTTCCTCACTCAATGCATTCTATAATTTTGGTTTTGATATTAGAGAGGATACAACCTATTCAGAAAGACATTTGATGCCTTCACCTGTGGTAGCTCTAGAGATTGGGGTCTGGAAAAATATGACATGGATGAGGATTTAGATGAAACCCATGTGCCACCTCAACATTGATCAACCTTTATGGAACAAACATAGATGTATACATTTATAGTATATTTTATTTTTAATAATATTCTTACATGTTTGTTTTTTATATTCAAGGAAAGTAAGTATTTTAATAAATTTTATTTAAGATATAATAATTTGACTTATTTCAATTTATCATTGTATTGGTTTAAGTAATTTTTCAATTTATTTTATATTTCATTTTTAGTGATTTCAATTTTTGTGGTTGCAGGTATTTTAAAAAAGAATAGTTGACCAAACATGAAAATTGATTCATTCATATTGTCATCTAGAATTGATAAGAATCCCAATTGAGAGATAAAGAAGGATTATCAATGTAACTTTCACTAAGTTTGGGAGGACCCACTACGACCCAAATCTAATTGGAAAAAAGATAAATTTGAGGTAATTATGTTGCATAAATACTATTTGTAATAAACGAGTATATAGTTTTAAAATAATTATTATATTTAAAATTTATAATTTTGTTAATAAGGATACATAGATGACCAGAGGAGACATATTTAACAACCCAAAGTTGAATATATGCTCAATTCAATTTGTCCTCGACAAGTGGCTAGTAGAGGACACTAATATGGCTACAAATTAGTTAACAAAATTAATGATATATGTTGACAATTTTACTTTGAAGAGGAAAATTTAGAGATTTGCATTGGGGTTGATAAATACCTTTTCTTTACTTTTATATTTGATGTTCTCTATTTACCATTCATGTCTTATAAAAGAAAAATATGGTCTATGATCATAATGCAATGGTAATTATATAACATGGTGATTGATTACAAAATTAATACATATTTTGATGCATGTATCATAATTAATGTGCTAAACAGTATGAAGCAAAAGTTTGAATATGATTATTGATGAATCCTTTTTGGGTTGAAAAAATGTAGAAGATGCTACTAATAAAATTTTAAGTTCTATATAAACTATTTATAGACTTGTTCTATTATGTTTTAATATATTTTATATAAAAATATTACTATATCTAATTTTTCACATGAAGAGTGCAATAAGATGTGTGCAAAAATAAAGTGTGTGTGGAACTAAATACATATTATGGAACAAAAATCCTTTAATCAATGCACCAAATATAATTATTTTGTATTGTCAAGACATGTATAGTCTAATTTGTTGTACATGTAAACTATATATTAAAACAAAACACTTTTAACATTTAATCATTAAATTTTACCAAGGTAAAAAAATGATGGATCATGATGATATTGAGAAGGAAGAAGATGATGAGGATGATAAGATTCATGATGAAGAGGATAATGAGGAAGATGAGGATGATCGATTTTAGGAAGACAAGGAATATTGTGAGCATCGGGGGAGAAAGAAACTGATACCTAGGATGTTTAGGATGCGCTTTACATTTATATGTTTTATATCTCATAAGGTGCCCCTTATAACTCCCTCAAAATTATATTTTATATATAATTATAAATCACTCTTTAATTGAAACATTTTCTTTTTTATTATTAGTAATAATACTTGTATACTTTACAAATTATTAGTGTACAATTTCTAAGTGACAATACAATGTGAATAATATTTCAGTATATAATGTTTAATATCTATAAATAAGAAAAAAATGTAAGTAAGACACACACACACATAACACAACACAAAGATAATTTATCCAATGATTTTTTATGCCACATTTGTGCTGTGCCTCAAAGCTAATGTTGTAGGTTTTACGTAGTTTGATATGACACAAATTAGACGTATTTTCGATGTAAAACTGAAATTGAAGTGGCACAAAACTAATATGAATTTGAGGAAGTAAAATTGTCTAGTCGAATCAATTTTACACCACTTTTGTGTTAAAAAAATTAATTTTGTTTCATGTAAGAAACACATCAAAAATGCCCAAAAGGTTGATTTATGACCAAAAAAAAAAATCAGCCAAAATATGGCACTATTTTCACACTTTGTAGTTGTGATCATCCATAATCCTATGACGTATCTATAAAAATTATTATCTTGAAGACACATAAATAACAAAAAAACTCTCCAAAAATGAATAAGCATATTCCTATGTTTTGCATCTCTTTACTAACTTTTCTAGAAAGTTTAAAAAGTAACAATCATTACCAATATTTTGAAATGAAATTTTATTTTCTATCATAGACATTAAGTACACTATGTGTTTCAAGTTTTAACATGGAGTATGCAACCACTAACACACCAAATAACCGCTATTAAGAAAAGACAAGGTGTGTGTGCACACCCATCTATGTTTTTCCTTTAAGTAGGTAATTTTTAATTACACATGTAAAGAATGGGATATATAGATACTAAAATCTTATAAATTTTCCTTGTACAATGCCAAGTTTAATCATGTTCCCTTACTAATACATGCTTATATTTAGAATCTAGTCATTTCATCTCTCTATCTCTCAATGGACTTTATTATGATTACACTCTAATATGTTGTTAATTCTTGGAATAATTTTTTATAACAATAGTAGACAATCTCATTGGTTCATGTCCAAACTTATTTTTTTACATTTCTTCTTATCTTACCAAAACCATAAAACTAGGTTATATTACAAGGTCTGGTCTTTTCCAAATTGTACGATCTCAATTCCTCAAGTTCACCGACTCTATTTTCAATTTAAATATATTATTTGGGTCATTTTATCTTCCTAGGGTCAACCTTATTATAATATTTCACCTATGGAAGGTTATATAAGAAATTCAATGTCATTTTATAACTCACCTAACCTACTTAAAATCTTATATTACAAATATCACTCCAAAATCACTCAAATGGTTCCTAAATATTTATAAATTAGTTGCATATCAATTAAATAAGTTCACATTATTGGTATGAAATACTCAACCAGGTAAAATAATTTATCTTCTTCCATTTATAAACATGCAAAGGTCATAGAACCATGTCTTAGCAAGAACAAAGTCACTCCAAACATTGTTCAAGGGTTTCAAGGAATAAATGGTTTATTACATAGATAAGGCACACCACATTAAGATACTACCATGATGACTACATTGTTCAAAATATAATTAGCCCAAGGTTTTGGTGTTAAAATACATGAGGGAGCCTCTAATGGCTAGCTACTTGCTCACACTTGCATTATCACCTACAAGAACTACATGAGGATTTTTTTCACAATGAGGGCATGTATTGCAGACTTCGATTGGTTCAAGAATCGGAATTATAACCATCAAGGTTATATAAACCTCGACTACACACATGTTTTTTCTCTTTTTGAATGTTTAATTCTCCGATTAATGCTTATGTAGGTTTTTACAATTTCCTCTTTATTTTAGGTGATTACATGTCATCTCGAGGTTATGCAAACAAGAGTGAACACAATAATGGCCATTTCTAAATAATTGAAGCACATAGTAAGTTTTATATCCAAACTATCAAAGGGTAGAAAATTGTATAAATATAGGGCAATATTGTAAAAATTATGTCTAAACTGTATGGTAGTTGTACAAATCATGCCCCTATTTAGTTTTTAGTTCCAAAACTTACACTAAATAATTTCAATTTTTTTGATCCTCCTATTCTCTCATCCCCCACATTCAATTTCTCCCTATTTTTCATTCTATAACAAGGTTTCTACCATCTTATTTATTTGAGCAATTATTTATCATTTGTCAATCATTACATGTATTCAAATGCATTATTCAAATTTTGAATCATTATTATTTGAAGTTAATTGACCATAATAGTCTACCTATTGCAAACCCTTTACAATAAAAATTATATCATTATGTAATTATATTTAGAAACATTCATATCCATATCAATATCTATGTACAAATAAGATCACATTATTTACAATACATGACATAAGCAAAAATTAGGATTATAATGGATCATTTTAACAAAAACCATAGAAAGAAACATGAAAAAAAAAAGTTCTAAACAAATTAAACATGTATAGATGAGGGTAAGTGGATGGAAATGGGGGCCAAAAAGGGTCTTTAGTGCACACTTTTTTTTTCGAAAAACAAGAAACTTCAAGTTATACGAGTTATTTGAGATAGTTACCCAAAATTTGAAGATGTTATAAGAACATGAATTGTAGCATTTCAAGTTTATTTTCTAAACCACTATTGTTTTTAAATGGTTAAGTGTAAGTCAATTAAAGAGTTAAAACGTCAATAGGTGATCTCATTTTTGTAAAATAAACTTAGTAAATAGTCGGTTGTCACCCCCTCTCATTTTTGAGCACTATTTTGTATTTTGAAAACCATTTGGTAGAAAGATATATAAGAACATATAGTTTGGGATCAATTTTTAAAATATTTTTAGTGGATACTTATTTTTGTATGATTTTCCAAGTATAAATATTTTTAAAATTGAAAAATAATGGATAGCTGACCGTGACCCCTAACTACCTAAAAAATATCAAAAAATAGATTTTTGTTGAATATGTATAGAATTAGTCCTAGTGTGGGACTGTATAATTTTTATTCAATTTGGAGAAGTGAAACAAAAGATACATGACAAAAGATAGGCATTTACAATCACTCAAAATAAAGGTATAAAATATATAGTTTGAAACAAATATAAAAAGAAACCTTACCATAGTAAAAATGAAAAATTATATATTTATAAAAAAGGATAGTTTTCTTTATGTTGTAGGAAATGTTTTAAAAAATATTGGAATCATTTTTGTTGGATTAATCATGGTGAAAGAAGAGTTTATGCATTTTTAGTCAAAAACACGTAGTTTGTTGTGTTGCAATAGGTGCAGGGGCTTAACTTAGAGAAACCAAAGCACTTCCAAGCCTAGAAGAGCTTGGTTTGTGTGTATAATTCACGGAATGTGTATGCATTATAACACGTACATGTTATAGTTTGTATGTGTTTCTTAGTCTAGGTGTAATATATGTGTTTGTGGGAGCTTTATATTTACAAAAATAAATGTTTAAACTTATAATTTTATTTTATTTGAGTAAAAATAAGAAATTAGGGTCACTCTACACCTTATGGAACTAGTTGCACAACTCCATGAGTCACGGTTTAGGAGATAGTTTTCCATAATCTAATATGGTCAGAAATAGGTAATTTTCGGATTTCAACATTTAGACTAAATATTTCAGGGTTTAAATTCTACAATTGATGTCTACTTTGAGAAATAATACAGTCATTTTTTAGGTTTTAGGACCTTTTAGATTGTTTATCGACATTGGTAGAAGTGTTAGATGTGTCAAAATTATATGTAACAAACCTCACAAATCTTAAAGATAAGAATGATTTCCCAAACATATGGACCTATAAATTCCTTATAATACATGAAAAATCAAAACACATGTACATTTTTTATTAATTTAAAAATCCTTGATGACATCTACAAATTCTACTCCTACTATTGGGATTGTTTAAAAAATATAAAAATATATTAAAGCTATTACAATGACCTATTTCTTTATGAACCTTAAAAAGGTTCACTTGTTCAATGTGACTCACTCATCTCTCTACTCCTTGTCACAAGATAGCCCCTCAAATGGTAGACTTGACTCACTTTGTGCAAACATTTTTCTCTTTCAACTGTGTAATCAATGTGCATTATACAATTCATATGTTGCAGAAAGTATTCGTGAAACCCCTACGTAATCATCACCATCACCCAAATTTTGTGCTGCACTCTCAATTATCCTTCTCACCATCTTTGTGTGTGCCCATACTTAAATAATATTGTAAAACTTATGTAAGAAATTCAATTCCCCATGATACTCCTACATCACAAATTGCATCTTCAATTTCAATTGAATTGACTGATTGATTCATGCCTAGAGTTTTAATTAGTTATATATGAAGTAAAAATAAAATCATATAGTTCCAATAAGTTTCACATGGTTCAATTTAATCAATATTTATTCTCTTATTGAACCAATCAACTAACTATGTAATACATGATATAATTAGGGGGCCAATTGAGTCCAAATTCACATCACATAGTAACAACTATGATTAGGGTCTCAAATTTGCCTAAATTGTCTCTTTAGTTGAACAAATTGACTAATGATGACATGAAAGGTGGTGACCACTTGAAAAATTTTATAGAGTTAACAAAATGAAATGAAAATCATGTTTATTCTCATTCACTCAATGGCCTTGTTGCCATATTAAATGTCTAACATGTGAAATTTGAAACCCACACTTGAAATTACCTTTCCCGGTTAGTGTAAACCTCTCCTCCGATCAGTATTGCAACTGATTCACCCTCATTCTATTTGAGAGGAACGTTACAACATGATTTTAAAGTGGGTTTAATGTGCAAGGATTTTGTATAGATGATTCATTAAGTTATGAATATCAAAAGAAAGAACAATTTCCTAGAGGATTCAAGAGGGATATTTCTAGGCTTTTTTCACTAGTGAACAACCTCTAGAATATTATCAGAAAACTTAAATACTTTGGGATTTATATGGGAGAAAAATGAAGTTGTTTGAGGTAGTTTAGGAAGTTTTGACTAAATTTTCTCTTTCATGTTCAAATTAGTGGACTAGATACTATATAAAATTAAACTCCAAAATGCAAGGGTTTAAAGTACCTTGATGTCTATGGGTGCAAATAGACGGGTGCAAATTAGATGACCTCATTGCACACTTGATGTACCTACATAATGAATATGAAAAACAAGAAAATGAATTAGATGGTAGATGAAGGGGTTTCTGAAAACTCTGGTTTCAAGAAGCATTAACTTCTTTATGTGGATGTCAACCCCCATGTTTGATAAAAGAGGGTAAAATCACCAAAAGCACTTAATAACATGCAAAATATGAAGCTAAAAAAATCTAGAAATTACAAAAATGGATTAAAAATGAAAATATGATTTAAATCAACACAAAGTAAAAATACCTAATCTGCGTCGATGGTGACCCATACTTTAGATGGTAGGTTGATGACAACTGAGTAGGTGGATCCGACAACAAGCTGAAAATAAAGATCTGAAATGATCCATGTGTAAATCATATGATTACAGAGGTCCGAGAACATTGATAGGAACATACGAGAGGAATGTGTGAGACAAGGAAATAAAAATGATGTAATAAAATAGAGATTTAGATGGAAATATGGCTCGGTTTGATGATGACTAGGCTAGGTTGGTAGTGACTAGAGATGGGAAGAAAAAAATTGGATTGACAAAGAAGTAGAATGAGAGATTTGAGAACTAGAAACGGTAACATAACGGAGAAACACATTGATGAAGGCCTAGATGGCTGAAAAGGTGACTCGAACATGGTTGGGTTGACACCGACATGGGTGGATCGATGCTAACACGGGCAATCCTTAAAAAGGTTGAATATGGATGAGTTGGACGAACAACATACAAATAAGATGACTGAAAAAGAGGTTGAAAATGATGCTTGAATGGAAATTGAACCCATGCAAAATGTTATTTTCTAAAAGATAATAGCAATGATAAGCAATGATAGCATAAACAAATAAAAAGTAAGGTAAACTTCCCAAAGTCTCCACAAGTGATGTAAAACAAGCTCAAAGGGACTCCAAGAATACTAACAGAGTGGAAAATAAGCTCAAGCTCAAAAATAAGTTTTCACAATGCAAGAAAAATCTGATTATGCCTCCCTATATGAGGTAAATGTGGCCTTATAGGGTTGATGGAGACCTGGGCTGGTCACCGTCAACTATGGGGAACCATCCATTTGGGCAGTGGAAGGGTGATTTATTCAAGAGATGGGGATTTTATGGATTAGGATAAGTGCTTTAAAGTATATAGGTGGGTTAGGGTTTCTTAGGGAAATTTCATGGGTACGCTGGAGGTGAAATAGATTAAATAAAATCTAGGGATAGCCTAGGGATAAGAAACTACGTGTTAGAGATAATAAAAACCTATAGAATAGAAAGTAGGAATAATTAAATAAGACAAGGATTAGAGGATGATCAATGATGATTAATTAATAATTAAATTTGATATGCTAATAGATAAGAAAGATGTGAAAAGATATGAATTAGAATAAATGGATTTTAGATAGGACCATGGCGAAAGAAGTGGATGTGAGCGATACGGGTAGCCGTAGAGAGAAAATTTTGGTGTCTATATTTGCCCCTTTTGTTGATTCATTTGCATAAGCAAGACATGAGATAAAAATGATGAGAGATAAAGGGTAGGATGAAGGATGACGAAGGGTTGATGATGAGATCCCCCTCAAATAAGGTAAGATGCCCCAAGCCAGTAGGATTTGAATAAATAAATTAAAAATATGGTGGTGATTTTAGGAGTCACATTAGAAGGAAACAAAGGTCACGGTCTTCAGGGAGATGATGAAAATGTCCTAGAGGCCTCGTGATTTATCAAAAATCATAATGAAAAGGAAGGAATCCAATAGTAAACGACTCAAATGGATACATGTCATGAGGACCAATGGGTCATAGGCATACATCAAATTCATGCTCAACCAAATGTGAAAATAATGTGAAATCCTTCATACTTTTCCTTAATACATGATGGAAAAGTATGTGTCTACAAAGGATGACGATGGAAGTAATGGTGCCCTAATAAAGGGCACAAATATGGCCAAAAGGAAAAATATAAAAAAGTGATGAGATGAAATTCCCTAAGGGGGAATAAATATGGTGACAAATGTGGACTTTAAGAGTAGACATGGATAAATAAATGGTTCTCTAGCAAAGGACATGACAATGGAGATAGGAGAGTCAAAACGAGAGCTACCAAAGAGAGCTAACGACACCTAAGTTTGATCGATGGTGACTCAAAGGGTCGACGACAACTTGGCTCGTGGTTATATAAGCCTAAAATTCAACCAACTATGTTTATTTTGACACTTGCAAATTAAAATTTGAGAGGTGAAAGCTATAAAAGGAGATTTAGAGATGGAGGCTAGAGGAGCAACTAGGAAATGCTAGAGGGTATGTAATATGGTGAGTATATAAAACCCACACTTATTTTTAATTGATTTTATGTTTTATTTTTATTTTTTTACATTTATTTAGAAATTTGGATAACGTCACGGGAAGTCGGCAGCGGCCGGATGGGTCACTATTGACTTATCCTTAAAAGTCATCAATTGGCCCATAAACACATTGATCTAACTTGGGTCGATGTCGACTAGGCATGGTGGGATAAATGGATGAGTAATTTTTATTTTATATGATGTTTAATGATGAAATGAGTGACAAAAGGATCTAAGGTTTGATTAGTTTATTAGTGATTGTAGGCCCGAGATACCATGTACCTAGGAGATCGAGTCCCAACATTGTATGGCTAGATTACAAGGGATGTGGCCAACATTGAGTGGTATCACCTAGCGGCTATGGGGTTAGGAGGATTCCAACATTATCATAGGATCCCATGAGATGTGGGGTTGATGATCGCAATGGTTGAGATGTGGGATATGCATACATGCACCTTATGGTTTAGGATGGGTGAGATGACGATCACCCTGGAGGATGTATACTACATCCTGAGATTACCTATACAGGGGGAGTAGATAGTCCCCGTCACAAGTGATAGTAGAGTGGTAGTATTGAAAAAGCTATTTGGAGCCGATATGCCCCATATGAGATTCTCTTCAAGGATTTTTCATATGATTTGAGGTACGAGTGTGGGGTACCATGGATCCGGTTGATTTTTCTGATCGTGATGGTGATTTATTATTATGCATTACCCAATCAGGGAAGATAAATTCCATGGACATTAGCAGTGTCTTATAAGACATAGCTGATCATCGACAATGATTTCATTTGGTATTGGTTTTCTACCATAGATTTATCATGAGTTATCAATGTATAAAGATGGGAGGAGGACATGGCTAGATGCAGGATTCCTCCTACACTACTGGGCCTATGAGCACACTATAGTCATCGAGCCACAAGGGCTACCATGGGTCACAAGAGGCCCTATAGAGCTTGTAATGGGAATTTTGAGATGAAGAGCGACCAGATTAGAATGATAGAGATAGGGATGTAGAGTAGTACAATGATAGGTTTACGAGAGTTTGAAGGAGATCATATTAAATGGTGGCCATATAGGTACTTCCTTCATGGCTTGGAGTAGATGTGGAGTTGATTAGTATGAGGAGGATGAGGTGGGTGCAGGGCCATAGGCCAGAGATGATTGAGGCCATTTAGTTTGATAGGGTTCGATGATAGTTTGGGTTCCTTTATACAAGTACCCAGAGATCCCATCTCATATAAGTGTGAGGAGATAGATAGGAGCTTCCTATCCCTAACATGGAAGACTTAATAGAGGAGGCACCAATGTCATGGGATGAGGATGATGATGTAGGGTTTGGGGCAGGGTTTTCTGAGTGGATGACCACTACTTGGGTGGTCGGGGTAGCTAGAGATAGATGGGATGAGGAGGAAGAAGAGGAGATGAAGATTTAAGTAGAGATTGTTCCTAGAGGTAGAGATGGAGATGGAGATCTAGGAGAGAGTGCATAGATGACATAGCTATCACGGAGTTATCTCGAGTGAGAAACGATAGGGATGTCACTCATTGAAAGTGGGATACTACATGAAAAAAGTCCCATACCCTTTAACAAGAGAGGAACTGATTCATTCAGGGAGAGATATTGATATAGGAGGAAAAGGGAGGCCTATAGATCCCAATTTGGAAATATTTATATGATTATATCTACGAGAGTCTATGAGTGGTGCACTAGTAGGATGAAAGGGAGGAGGAAAGATCTCACCTCCTAGCCTGTTATCTATGGATCGATACTGATCCTTATATACAGAGGCTAAGTATTATGAGGTGATTGCAATCAAGAAGTTATCATGGACTTTGAGGTATTGGGAGTACATGTAGTGGTGATTAGCGGCTGGAGAAATACCATCTAGGATCACAACAAGTGTGGCTCAAGAAAAATGAGGAGAGGAGTAGAGGCAGGGCGAGTGACGAGGCCGAGAGAAAGATAGAGGGACTTACCTTAGAGGGGAAAGGTTTTAGGATTTATGATGTTAACTATATCAGTTTCGATAACATCTCTACTTTGAGAGAGGGCCCTTAGAGGTTGATGATATACTAATACACTTTATTTTGATTATATATATGATATATGATTTTTTTCTTTTTAGCATATGTCTATTGTATGAAGTGATGATTTTATTTATGATGATGTGATGTGGATATGTGATGATGATGCTGATTATATAATTTTACTTTATATTTGATGATGATGGTGAATTTATATGCAATGGTTGGATGTTTTAATATATAATATGTGATGTTTAGTTAAAAATAGATGTGATAGATGATAAAAATAGATGATGATAAATGATAAACATGGATGATGATAGATATAAACATGTAAATTGGATGTGTGATTATTGATGGATAGTACACAAATGATTCAAATAGAGTAGATGTTTTTGTAAAGGAATAAAGGATAGATGTGGAAAACTTAAAATAGAATGCAACTTGATGATTGACAACCTATGGGTACAAACGATGCTACATCATATCAAGGATTGCGCGAGGAAATAATTCCCGATCGCATTGGAGGTAAACGAGAAGGGGATCCAAGTAATGTAAGGCACATGCGACCAAAACACATGTTAACATATAACCAATGATAGTTAGTTATATCAAAATACCATGAGGGAAATATGGATGAAAGAAGCTCATAAACCTAATGTTGACACAAAAAAGGGGTCTAGGATGCAACTTGTATGTGGGAAGAGGGTTTTCCAAAAGTGGATTTCCCTAAGTCTATGCCCTAGCTCTGGGTAGGGGAAAGAGAGAAAATTGATCAATGTGGGAAGTTTGCTAGGAGAAAGATGATCAATGCGGGAGGCTTTCTTAGGATTATAATAATATAAAAGGTTGATCAATGTGAGAAGCCTTCGATGCCATGATAAGAGAGAGTATACATCCTTTGATGGTATGGTTTACTTTATATTTTTATGATATAGATAAAAAGACTGATATAGATGATAGCCGTCCTTCGAGGGATCGGTTGATTTATTTGATTATTATTTTTACATGAACAACTTTCCTTTGAGGGAGCAATTTGCTTTTTATTTTTTATAGGAGCATCCATGAATTTTAATTTTTATATGGGGAAAAGCTTGGAATAGCTAGGTATACCACTTAGAAGGGAGGATGAGTGTAAAAAGACACCCATGGACCCTTAACGTGGTTCCAATAGGTAAATAAGAGGGTGATGGATGTAATTATCACAGAGTTCTCACCAAGAAGGAGAACTTATCCATAAGGAAAATGCTATGGGCAGAGTTGTGGTGCCCATATTTAAGGTCATGCCTAGGAAAGTGATGGTAGACCACATAATTCCAAATCATTACAATGATATATGGAAGAGGTTATAATGGAGGAATGATCTAAGGATATGACTAAGTGCTCATTGGTAGATATGCTAACAATAGAATGGTCATAAGTGTAATGTGTTAAGTGGTTCTACTTCTGATTTACCATCAAGGGAGTTCAAACGATAGGCTCCTGACCCATACTTATGTGTGATAATTTATGGTCTAATCCAATTAGGGGAAAACTTTCCACATCGGCTCCAAACTAGAGTACTAACATTTTGATGTTGTTTTAAATATGAGGTCAGCAATATTAAATTCATGATAGAATAGAATTAAAAATTGCAACATATGGGATATGATGAAATAGATGATCTAGGATGAAATATATGCACTACCCTTGAGGAAGTGAAGAAAATATGTGCCCCTAACGATATAAATATATTGCCACAAAATTGGGATTAGGATAAAAATATGGTGGCCCGAGAAAGGCTCAAACATGGCCATAAAGGTGGAATTTGGAATTGAAAAAATGGTCCCCTAAAGGAAGCAAGAATGTGGCCAAAAATATGGACTTTGGATGAGGGGATAAATAAGAATATTTAGACAAGATAGATTAAATAAGATTGGATGAGATGGATATGATAAACTATAGGAAACACCTCGAGAATTAGGAAGCAAGAGATATGTGTATTATGATATGAGAAAATGGTCACAAGAGTGGGCTTAAGATGAAAATATGATGCCCCCAAGAGGGGCATAAATATGGCCACAAAGGTGGAATTAGGATGAGAATATGGTGCCCCTAAGAGGGGCACAAATATGGCCATAAAGATGGACTTAGGATGAGATGAGATGAGATGATAGATATATTGGTTGGCTAGGATGAAACAATAAACTAGATAGTATGGGTTTGATAATATTGGTTGAGGTAAATAAGACAATTTCAAGAATTAAGAGGAATTAACTTGATCGTACATTGATCCTAAAGTGAATTCCCCAAACAACAAGGGAGTTATTTAGATGGATAGGGGATGAATTGATGTGGATTATATGTGTGGAAAAAAATATGTGAGAGGATCAATAAAGTGAGGAAGATGCTCCCCCAGTGAAAGAGATTATATTACATTAGGTAACTTAGATGTAGATGAGCTAATGGATGTCGAAGGATATTAGATGGGATCGTTAGAAGGAATGTTGATGATAACTTTGGATTTGGATTGGATAGATGGTTGGGGATCATAGGGGTGATTGGAAAGACAAATAATATCGATGAACAAGGAGGACCCTCTTTAGGAGGAATGATATGTGGAGGAGAGATGATAAGGGATGATGTGGATGAAGGAGGAGACTTATAAAATATTATGGTTGAGGATGCGAGAAATAGGAATTGGATTGGTTGTGGTGGATGGAGAAGGAAGATCCCCTTGGATGAGAGATTCATTATCCTCAATAAGATCATAGATGATGGTTTGGAGGGCCTTATAATGCTTAGTGTCATGACCCAAGGTACGATGATAGGTGCAAATGAGATTGGGATCAAACCATGATGGTTTCTTACTATGAGGATCAAAATATTTAATAGGAGGAAGTGTGATGGCAGATATTCGAATTAAATGTCAAAGGGTATCTACATAGGATCTAATTGAAGTGTTGGGAGGAAGATAGCTCTTGTGGGTTTTGATAGGATATTTTGACTTGGATTTAGGGAAGGAGTGGATGTAGATTGGATGGGTAAATTATATGTCTTAGAATATGAATCAAATTTGGGAGGAGGATTAGATTGTTTGGATTTGGATTGATCATTGGGAGATGTCTTAGATGAAGGACCTGACCCTAAAATAGATGGGGGTGTTCCTAGGATGGATTTTGTGATGTTGGATTATTGAGGAGAGGTAAGATCTAACTTCTTACAAGGATGCATAAGATACCTTTGGGGATTCTTACCAAGAGTCTTAGGTTTTGATCGAGAAGGTTTACCCTTGGCAAGGATGATAATAATCTCAACTGGAGGATCTAAAGATTGTGGTGTAGGGGTGGATATTGATGGAGAAAGAGGTGTTTATATGATATGATTATTGAGATCTATGTGAGATGTGGATTGTATAGTGTTTGGATTGGTTAATGTGGAAACATTTGTTTTTTTAGAGGAGGCACGAATACCCTTTGTGTTTGTCTTATGTGGGGTTATTTGTTTCATAAATATTTTAAGGGGTATCATTGATTGTTTGTAAATCGAGATGTGATTGGATTAGTAGAGGATATATATTTGGAAATGGTAGGTGTTGAAGGATTAATTGTAGAAGATTGGGATAAAATAGGTGATGTGGCCATAGGAAAAGATGTAGGTATATGTGATGAAGATGTCAAGGTAGACATAAGTGAATTTGTTGATATGGTAGATATAGAGGTAGTTGGGATAGATATGTCTGGTGGGTATAATTAGGACATTTATGGATGTAAGTGATGTAGTGATAGGTGTTTTTAATGTAGATGTGGATAAGGGGTTTGATATGATAGGTTGGGGCATGATAGATGTGGATGAAGTGGTAGGTATATTCAAATTTGATGTGGATGTGGTAAAGGTAGGAATAGATGTAGATGTAGAACAAGTGGTATAAGTTAATGTGATAGGTGTGGTAGTCATGGATATGATTGATGTATATGTGGGGGTAGATATTGAATAATTCATAGGCACAATGTCTAAGGTAGGGGTAATTGATGAGGTAGATTATATAGGTAAGGATGGAGGTGTTTTATGTATAGTATTGATTGCATAAGGGTTAAATTTGTAAGATATGGAAGGTGAAAATTGATTTGTAGATGGTGGATTAGGAAAAGGGTGTTTGAATATGTCAAGGGGTTGGCTAAGATATGAGACAAAATTCTCTATTTGGAGATCCCCCTGATTTATAAGTTGTTGAACGCAATCTTTAAAAGAGTGACACTTTTTGATGTTGTGACCCATGACTCAATGATATTTAAAATAGTGAACCTCATGATACCAAACAAGTTTGGGGTGTGAGTCATCAATAGGTTGGATGGGAGGAAGTGTGATAAGGTGAAGTGCCATTAACAAATCAAATATTGAACTGTAATATTTTCCTAATGGGGTATAATTAGAATATGGTCTAAAAGTTTGGTGTGAAGAAACCATGTAAGAGGTAGATGGTTGTGGTTATACGACATGATAAGTGGATGGATAAGGGTGTAAAGAAGCTTGGGGCTATGTTAAAGTTTAAGGGAATGTTTGATAAGAGGGGATATAATTAAGGGGTGGAGATCAAGTTTTTGGGGAAGGTGTGATGTTAGAAAGTAGGAATGTGATAGACAAATTGGGATTGCATAAAACTATTTAATTGTTGAGGCACATAAGAAGTAGGAATGTTATAAGATTGGGATGGTTGGATATGCATTCTAATGATAATATCGAATGAAGTAGGGATATTTTTCATATGAGGTGATGGGGTAGAATAGGATCCACCAATTGAGTGGATTGATATGATTGAGAGATCATGGGAGATATATGAAATAGGAAGTCATAAATGGGGCTAGAAGAAGTCCCAAAAGTTTCAAAAAGAGTAGGAGATGGTGGTATGACCAGTCAAGAAGAAATAAAATGATGAGAGATAGGAGAATTCATTGAGAAATGGGAATCGATTTAGATACCATGGTCTTCACAAGGGTTGAGAGGTCCTAGAAACACAAGGTTGGGAGACCCAAGGTGAGGTTTCAAGTTATTTTCAGAGGAAGTAATATTTTTGGATATATTATACTATTGCATTTTATCCTCTTGAGAAGGGGTATTAATAGGCATGAAATGGGAAATGACCTGTTTATTAAATTTCTTAACAAATAAATCAAGCAACAAAGTTTTTATTAACATGATTAATTAGGAAATGTGAGAAAAATAAAAGGTGGATAACGAGGGTACCTTAGAGATAGCCCTCTAAGGATGGTTTCAGTAGTTATGGTTATGGATTCCTCCATATACCTGAAGGTATGTGAGACCCAAGTCTATAAAGGATTTATAATGTGGCCGAAAATCATGGCAGCTTTCCCGTTGGGTGATCAAATTCTAATTAGGTCCACCTAGTATGGGATTGTTTTGATGTGTAAATTTGATGAATGTGTTTAGATTTCTGTGAAGAAATGTGAAAGGTAACCAATTAAACCCATAATTACACTATATTTGAAAGAAATAATGCAAGAGGTTTGTTTTAAGCCAAAACCAAATGTGGAGGTTCGATGAGAACAAACACACAATAAAGGGAAAATAAAATGTAAGAAGGAGAAACTAAGAAAAATAGAGGAATACCTGGATTTTTCTTTTCATTTTTATCTGATATTCAAGATGAAGCAAATAAAAAGAAAAATCCAAGAAATCCAAAATCCAACACGAACAAGCAAAATAAAATCCTCTACCTGCAATGTTAGTGGAAAATAGAAGAAATATGGAAAATGAAATGAAAAAAATGCAAGAGACTCACCTATAAGGTTCAAGTCCCACCAAGTGTGCCATAACATTGACCAAATTTTCACTTTCCTGTTGAGATTAGTGGACTAGATACTAAAGAAAATTAAACAACTCCAAAATGCAAGGATTTAAAGTACCTTGATATATGATGGATGAAAATGGACACACGAAATGTAGATAACCTCGCTACACACTTGATGAACCTAAACAACAAAGATGCCAAACAAAAAAGGATTATATGGTAGATGAGGGGTTTTCGATGAAATTGGTTTCAAGAAGCGATAATTTCCTTATGCGGATGTCAACCCCCATGTTTGATAAAAGAGGATAAAAAGCTAAACAAAATATGGAAATTACATAAATGGATGAAAAGTGCAAATCTAATATAAATCAACACAAGGTAAATTGTAGACTGATCGGGTCGATGGCGACCCAAGAAAAAAAATGAAGGTCGATGTCAACCTCGGAAGGTGGATCTGGACAAAGTGAGCTGAAAATTTAGATCTGGAGGGATGCATGTGTAGATCAATTGATTAAAGAGGTCTCGAGAACACTAACAAGAACTTGTAAAGGAATATATGAGATAAGGAAACAAATAGGATGTAAGAAAATAGATAATTGGATGGATTGGATAGAAACAGGGCTTGGGTTGATGATGACCGAGTTGGGTTAGCAGGTGACCGAAGACATGCATCACAAATTTGGACTTACAAAGAAGCAAAATGACATATCCGAGAACCGGAAATATTAACGGAATGGAGAAACACAATGATGAAGGCTTGGAGGGAATAATAGGTGACAGTAATGGGCTGGGTCGATGATGACTGTGGTAGAGTGATGAAAACCTAGGTAGTTCTCGAATAAGGCCGAAGGTGGATGAGTTGGATGAACACCCTAAGAAAAGATGACTAAAATAAGAGGTTGAAAATGAATCTTTGATGGCAGCGAACTTGAAAAACGTTAGTTTCTAAAATATAATAGCAAAGATAACATAAATCAACATAAATTTATGGTAAACTTCCTAAGTCTCCACATGTCATGAAAAACAAGCTCAAATGGACTCTAATAAGACCGACACAACTGCAAAGAAGCTCAAGCTCAAGATAAGTTTGCACAAAGTGCAAGAAAACTCTTATTATGCCTCCCTTTGGGAGGAGAGGTAAATGTGGCCTTATAGGGTCGATTTACGACATGGGATGGTCACCGCTAATCGTGGGGAACCATTCATTTGGGCGTGAAATGGTGATTTATTCGAGATATGGGGATTTTATGGATTAGGATAAGTGTTTTAAAGCATATAGGTGGGTTAGGGTTTCCTAGGGAAGTGTCATGGGTAGGTGGGAGGTGAAATAGATTAAATAAAAGCTAGGGATAGCCTAGGGATAAGAAACTAGGTAGTTAGAGATAATAAACAACCTAGAGAAGGGAAACTAGGAATAATTAAATGAGATGAGGATTAGAGGATAATCAATGAGGATTAATTAATGATGCAACCTATAATTTACAAGATAACACCCTAGTCACATTGCCACATCACTCAACCTAGATTGAGCTCTCACCTGAAGCACGCAAAGGTACCAAGTCCCCTTTATGGTTGCCGTAATAGGATGTTAACATGATGAAGGAAGAAAATATAGATTCATAACTAATCCATCACTCTATAATGCATGCTCCACTCGTATCTATGAAAGAACAAGCTTAAACAATAATCATGATTAAATTAATAACATGTACTATTCAACTACACACAGAATGACACTTAGATTCAGCTAATATCTTCCATCTATTAGTAAATACATAATCTCCTTATAGTATTGTTAAGTTATACCAATGCACGTATGGAATTGATACGGTGACTCATTCATATGTGTATACTCTCTTTACACATACATCTTTTTCCATATATATGCCATAAATCCCGCTTCTCTACTATGTACCTAACATCGTATATATATAGGGTGGGGACTTTCCCTTCACCACTTATCTATTCTAGAAATAGGTTTCATGTTATTGATAGCCACGCGCCATTTACAAGCATAGCCACACATGTAAGTGCGCTATCTATAGTCCTCTTGTAGTTAACTAAAGTGTCAATTATATTCTCAGCTTATCTCCATGCATAAATGCTTCAAACCACTTCTCCAAATATAGACAATGCATGGCACGCATGTCTTTGCCTCGTTGATGTGTTCTCGCATGCCATCTTCTAAAAATAGGTCTTCATGCTCAAAATTGGCTAAGTCCTAAAATTTGAACTTTCCTTTTGCACACGGGTCCTTCTTGTCCTTCCATGCCCTTGGTTCTGGGCATTCTATCCCGCATGGACTCCTTGTGTGATCTTTGACAAGTATTCTTTGATCAACATTACCCCACACTAATCTCATTGTCATCCCGACAATGGGTATCTCCAAAAATTGAAGGAAAGAATAGAAGAATGGAAATAATAAGAATGAAAGAATGTAGATAAATAAATAATTTCTATGAGTTTATTAGGTAACCTCCTATGTATCGAGCTTTACGTATCAATGCTAGATACTCCTCCTTTATTACGACCTCTAATACCTACCAAATGGTGAGTACGTGCTCTACTTTTCTCGGGATGTCCACAACAATGGATTCCAACTCATCACTCGAAATCTCTCCTTTCTCATTTTGTAAAACTAACACAAAATAGAAATTGATGCCATTCTACCTTCTAAAATGTCTATCTTATGTGCAATTATCTTTCCAATCTCTTCCAGCCAAGTCTTGTGCGGCTCTTGTGCTACTTCTAAGGCCTTGCACTTTTTTCGACCATTGATAACCTTTCTGCCCGACCCGATGTCTCATCTTTCATCACTTTCTGGACCTCATTGTTCTATTCGAGGGTCTTGATGTTGATAAGTGCCTTTGGAGTTGTGCATACATTTAAATCCCGGTCCGCTTTCTTTAGTACTTCCCGTAATGCTCCTCTCTCGTATAAGCGCGTCTGGTAGGATTCACATACTTCTTGCTCAATGTATGGAAATCACATTCTACCTTATCTCGCATTGAAGACCAGTCAAGATGTATCCAGAAATATATGAATAGATGCTTGGAAATACCTTGCAGTGAATGTGTAAGGAAACTTGCACCAAAGGTTCTAGACTCCATATTTCATTGGGAAGCACGTGATGCAAAAATGCTGATATACAAAAAACTAAACTTGTTTCCCTACCACTACTAGTAGGTCCTTTGGGATGTGTCACTCTTCCCCAAATGTCGTGCGGAGCCTATCATACCACTTCTCTACCCTTTGTTTTACATCATCTTTCATGGCCCCCTTATATAGGTACTTGCTAAATCTTTCAACTGGGGACTTTTTCTCCATGGGGTATTCCCATACTTTCTCCTTCAGTCCATCTGGTACTCCAATCTCCATAAATATCAGTGATAGTAGAATAGCCCCAAAGCTGATCTTCCCTCCTGTGTGCACTTCTTCAACTATTTGCTCTGTAATATAGCTTATAATGTTGTATATTGTCCCTTTTGACATCTTTTGTGCCACATGTAACCATATAGTACTTACTCGAGACCACTTTGCTCATAATCATTCACTTGGTAACAAGGTGTGTTATAACTTGTACAACCGGACAGTTCTTCGGTTTGTCTACGTCCATTCTCAAGGGGCCCTTCAAGTATCCCAACTCCTGTCTGGTCTTCGAAATCGTGGTTTTATCTACAAGATCACCTTTTATATCTTCTCTTGTGGCCTTCAGACCTATAATTGATGAGACAAGTGTATTATATTCTAACTCTACATCCTGCAAAGTAGAATAAGTCTTCATGCACCCTGCTCATGAGCCACTGATACAAGGGCTCATACTTCCCAAAATATGGAAGCTCATACAACTGGTAGACCCCAATTCTCTTCAAAATCTTCTCACCTACATCGTCATATACTAGCATGTCCTCCACCATGCACTTATTTGTTCTAGCAGTGAGAAAGGAATTGAGATCCTTCTTATTCTCCGAAGTCCTATGATTGTATTCACTCACTTTTCTCTTTCTGATGGGTGAATCCCATTCTTGGTTGACAATGACTCCTTCTAGATATTGCATCTCTAAAAATGGCTTTTGGGTGCCATCTCTTCCTCCTCGATGACCACCTTCTTCTTTCCTTTTACTGCTATTGCAGATGCCTTCTTTGGTGTCATTTTTACCTTACAAATGTCTCCTCTTCAACTTTACAACTCGTGAATCAAACCCTAGCTCAATTTAATTATGCCCTAGGTGGAAAATTCATAACCTAACTCTTTTTGTCTCCCTACTTCACTCAAACCCTTCACCACGGGGCACAAGCTTCTTGTCACACAAATCTAGTTGTCACACTTGGTTTCACACCCTTCACACCTTAACTCGATCACTTGGCTCTTTGCACTTGACTCTTGCTTCAAATACTCTTACTTGCAATGGTAAAAATGAATCCGCATCCCATCCTTGCATAATTTTTTTCAAATTTTGATGCATTTATTTCTTCACCTATCAAATATCCCCTCATTCATTGCCTAAATGCATTCATTTCATGCGATACATCTTCACGCCCCAGATTATAACCTTCTAGCGTGCCTTCCTACCCTCTAGTCATAGACTTCTCTTCAGCGCGTACTCTTGTGCCCAAGTACCTCATCACTGTACCTTCTCCTGGTAGCTATCATGGCCTCTGCTTACCTCGCGTTATATTGTTCTTTCATTCATCTCCATCCTTGGTCACTTTTGAGAAGCAATCTTCTTTTGACTTAAAGCACACCCATAGCAGCTTATTCCTTTCACCTTTCAATTCCCACAGTCTTTTTCTTGGATAACTACAACCACCCCACACTAAATTATGTGTAGTCCTCTATGCATAAACATTATTCATACAATGTAATTAGCTTCAGGCGTGCAAGCACACTTATTACACAAAAACAACAACTAAATTGACAAACTATATTGACAATGAAGGAACTACATTAAGGAAATAAAAAATTGAAAACCTAAACTAAATGGAAATACCGCTTATTACAAACATCAAGAAGACTTATTTATAGTAGGGCTTCAGTTACTCCCATTAAAGTAACCGGTATTTGTGTTTCATCAAGTGCTTCTAACCGACAAGCACCTGATTCAAGTATAGAAGTGATAACATACGGCCCCAACCAATGTACTTTGAGCTTTCCTAGATGGCATGATAACTTTGAGTCATAAATAAGTACCATTTGTTTAATCTCAAACTTCTTATCCCTTATGTTTTTGTCATGCCATGCCTTCTACCTGGGTTTTTCCTGCTTCTAACTCCATCGCGCTATGGCTTGGAACTCATCTAGTTGAATCATCTTTTCTATACGCTCTTCTAAAGACTGTTCATCGATAGACCTCTATCATGTGCAATGCATAGAGAAGGTAACATAAATTCTATAGGGATAACAAATTCCGTACAAACACCAACTCGAAATGGTGTGGCTTTGTTCAATCTCTTGTAAGTTATTCTAAATGCCTAAAGCATAGCCGATACTTTTTCATCCCAAACCTTTCTTTCAACATCACAATTTTTTTCAAAGTCTTGCCTCAAAATCTTGTTGAAGGCCTTAGTAGTTCTATTTTCCTAAGGATGATAAGGTGTAGTTTTATGGTGTGCAACCATAAACTCGTCTAATAGGATCCTAATTGTCTCATTCAAAAGTGTGTACCTCTATCACTTTTCAAGCTTAAAGGACATCCATATCTTGTAAGAACATTATCCCACATAAACCTAGCTATTGTAGCTTCCGTACATTCCTTAATAGGTGCTACTTCTTCCCACCGTGTGAGATAATTTGTGCAAGTAATGATATAGCACGATCCAGTCCTACGTGTAGCTAGAAAAATAGGTCCTACAAAATTAATGCCCCATTTCTCAAACTGTTCGGCACTAGTAATCAGGCTCCCAAAGGCATCTCATCTCTTTTCCCTAGTTTTCCTAGGCACTGACAATGATCACATGCCATACAATATTATTTACACCCTTATACAAAGTGTCTCCCACCATAGTCCAGCCAGTAGGATCTTTCAGCAGTCACATTACCTACATAATGGCCTCCTGCAATACCACCATGAGCTTCTTCCATAATATCCTTACGCTCATGCCCTAATACACAATGACGTAATACTTCATATTTTCCTAGCTTGTAGAGGTCACCACTGATTAACATAAACGGTATCGCGCGTATAGCAAGCTAATTATTTTCTAATGCTTTCATTTCTTCTAGTGTCATCCCTATTTGTAGAAAGAAAACAATGTCTTATAATTCCATGGGTGCACATTGTAACCTATATAACTATGCATCCGGCATTGTTTATTCAATTGTATGTGCATCCTCTCCTGAATTGATTCTAGATAAATGGTCTAGTCCAGAATTAATTTTCCTTGGCTTCACCACAACTGTGAAGTCAAACTCTTGAAATAGGAGCACCCATCTACATATGTGCCCCGTAAGATGGGATTTTTTACCAAGTACTTCAATGCCATGTGATCTGTATAAAATACAAATGGTGTTGCTAACAAGTACTATCAAAACTTGTATAATGCATAGATCATTGACAAAGCTTCGTGCTCTATAGTTGTATAATTTCGTTCAACAAGAGTTAGCTTCCTACTAGCAAAACAAATTGGATGATCTATAATACCTTCACTAGGTTGAGCTAACACAATGCCAATGGCCATGCCAGAAGCATCCACATGCACATGAAATGGTTTATCCCATGAGGGAAAGCACAAAATGGGCGCGGTAGTAAGTTTCTCTTTTAATATCTCAAATGCACACTGCTGCGTTCTCCCCAATAAAATGTACCTTTCCCCTTTAGCAATTCTTCCAAGGGTGCAGCAATTTTGGCATACCCTTTTATGAATTTTCTATAATATCCTGTATGACCTAAAAATCCGCACCTCACTTTGACTGGTAGGCACTTCCAGGCCTAAAATGACTACAACCTTGGCTGGATCAACTAGCAAACCTTCCTTGCAAATTATATGTCCTAGCAAAGTATCCCAAATGGCATAGCAAATATGCACTTCTTGATGTTCAAAGAGATACTCAATTATTTGCATCATTCAAACATTAAGCACAGATTTTCACAATGATCTTTCACAAGCCCATATATTGTCCAATCATCTAGGTATACCTATAAGAAGTTGTGAATAAAATCTTTAAATTCCTGAACAACTATGCATGAGAATACAACAGCACATTTTTCTTTTCAAAGGAATCATAGTATAGGTAAAACTACCCGATTCAAGAGTAAATTTTTTTTTCTTGATCCTCCTAAGCAATCCTAACCTGATGATACCCGAAAATCCATCTGTGAAAGAATATATTTCGTGCCTACAACTCCTAGTATTTCCTCAGTGAATGGCGTAGGGAATGGATCTATGACACATGTAGAATTCAGCTCCCTGTAGTCCACACATATCCTAATCCATCCATCCTTCTTGATACTGATCACCATTGGGCTAACCCATTCTGACTCATCAAGGGGCTTGATAATTCTAGATTTCAACATTTTATCAATTTCTTCTTTTACCTTTTCGTAAATCGTGATTCATTCTACAAGGTCTCTTTCTAACTGGTCGTGCACCATCCTTAAGCTTGATGTTCACTTCCTAAGTGATTCATGCACACCTTTAAGTTCATGATATCCTTGAGGGAATAAGTCCTAATAATCCCTGAGTAACTCAATGATTTTTGCTACCTCTCGAATCTTACCAAGAATCTCCAATTATGGCCTCCTTAGGCTCACCTTTGACCCTATATTCAAATTCTTTGTCTTCATGGGTTCATGGTAGGTGCATGTATCCTTTTCGCACTATCCAAGACCTCACACACCCCATGTGAATGTTCAATATCCAGCTTTCTCAACTTCCTCATCATCCACGACATAAACTATTTTTCCTTTCTATTTCTCAAGGCAAGCACATTTAAGTAGTAAGGAGTCCATTTCTTCTTCCTTTTCAAAACATGCTCCAAACTCTACCTCACCAAATAATTCCTAAATATTCTCTTCTGATTTTACACTATCTCCCATAGTTAAGCACTTGACAAATTTTAATGCCTCTACTATAGGAGGTTTAGTTGAGAAGTAGTCAAAATTCTGGATCATACCTGTAGTCAAATCTTGCCAGTTTCTAGTTTCTCGATGTAGTTCTACATATACATACCAAGCACATGTGCATCCTTGTAGTGTAGAATACAATCTATGCACCCAAAGTGAAGGTGGTAATGCTTCATGTCCTGCTATCCAGAGTCTCTCACATTGTTGAATGTGATGCTGAATAGGTTGATCACCATGATAAGTGTAGATTTGTGTAGGTACATTGTTTCTTATAAACGTAGTAGACAAAGCTATTCCAATCTCTTCCTATTTTATAAGATTATCTCTGTGGACTACCCACCAGTGCGTTGTTGTCCCGCGCACTGTATATACTAACATATCTCTCCTTGTAATTTGATCTATCCACTGTGTTTCCATGGCCTTCAAAAATCTAGGAAGATCTTTTGTCCCTATATACCAAGGTACTATGCTACCTATCCATCGAATTGAAAAATTCCATTCTTGCACGCAACCACACTTTTCACCTCATGCCCTACTAATTCATATGTACCATGGGCCCAATTATCACAAGCAATACTCATAGTATCACTAATAGAATGAGAATCCTCCCACTATAGGATGCCTTCTTTTGATGGCTCATTGACCTCTGGGTCCTGAATAGCGTGTACATAGACTCTATTTAAATCCTCCTCACTTAGAGGTTCAACATATGGTGTAGACTTCCCATCTTTCAAAGGTATCACAACCCTTTCCTCCTTTTTTCAAGCTGATATACCCCTTATTGAATCTCAAGTCAACATTATTCGCATAACACCAAGGGCACCCAAGTAGGGCTAGAAAATTGTCTTCTTATGCAAGTGCTAGTACCTCAAAATCCCTAGTGAACTTGACCCCTTGTATAGTTATAGATGCATCCTTCAAAACTCTTATGGGAGTGGCCTTAGTCTAGTTTACCATAAACAACACATTAGATGATGGTTGCAATGGAGGCCTCCCCATTTGTACCCATGCATCTAATGTCAGTGCATTTACTTCCACACATGTATCAATCAATATGTTTCTCGACAACCACTCATCCATAACAACATTCAAAGTAATTTCTTTGTCATAGTCAATGTTATAAGGGGGAATATTTGCATGTAGAATCTGTCATCCGATCTCAAGACTTGTGCATGGAGTGTTCCCTTTTAACAAACTTCCTAATAGTGGAATAATGTTCTCCTGGTGCAACATCTTATACACCTCTCACAGATCATCGATATTAGTTTGGACTATCTCTGATGCTTTATTTTTCTCCTTTAGGTATTGTATCTCACCCTGAAGATTCCTTAGCACTTCCATGGTATCCTAGTAAACTTCCTTCTGATGAGAAGGATTTAGGTACCTTACATGAAAAACCTCCTCCTTAGTGATCATAGGCTTCTTGTGTAATACCTCTCTCACGCGTGTTGCTTCAGTGCTTGTAGTAGTAATCTTCACTATCAATGCCTCAGGTCCTTATGCTATCTTAGACATCCACTGATCTTCTACCATACACTGGATTCTAACCATCCCAAAGACCTTTATTTTCCTTCTTATGTTGCTTACTCAGATGCTCATATAAGTCTGGAGAACTCTTCATAGCTATGGTTCTTTCCACAAAAATAACATGTAATATTCTGAGGAAATTCACGCCTATAGTGGTTAAGAGATCCGCACGTATAACATGTTCCATGAGGGAACTCACCTCTTCCTCCACCATGGCCTTGTCCTCCATATCCACCATGATATCCATGTCCTCTTCCATGAATTCCTTCAAAATGCCCCTCATTCCTATTATAGCATGTTTGATTATGATCCCAATCCTGGTGCTCATTCTTACCCTTAGAACTATATGTTATACTTGTCTGTCGTACCCCAAGGTTTATAGCATATTGGATCCGACCAATCCACCAACAATCCTCGCATATCATGGGTCATGCAACTACAAATTTTATAAAAGCAAGATACATTCTTCCTTATCATGCGTTGTAACAAAGGACAGTGACTAGCATCATGATTCAAATGAAAAATCTCACAATCCAATAGTAATGAGCATATAGATCTGCGAGGGAAACTATCCTTGGTGTGACCTTCCACTTCACAATTTGTACACCAAATTCTTGAGCATGTTTCATCACCGAATTCGCCGATAACTTCTCTAACTACTTTTCCATAGCTGCAATTTGTGCCTCTAGAAATAGACTAATGCCAGTGTCAATGCTTCTAACTACCTTAGCATGTAAAGTTACTTCTAGTGCTTCACGTGGATCATTGTATGTCTTATGTTACATTGCTCTTCTAAAAGGTGTAATCAATCCCCCAACGAACCACCGTGCATTCTCTGATAACATGAATATCATAAGATATCTTAGATAGAAGTGTCTTAAACCAAGCATCATACTCACGTACACTCTCATTAGTGTCTTGCTTGATATCCTTGAGTGTAATTATACTCTTCTGCTCAAACTCAGGGATATGGAACTCTTTCAAGAAATCATCTCTCAATGCTACATAATGCACGTAAGTTTGATCAAGGTCAAACTTCCTATACCAGCTACGTGTACGCCCCTGTAATGTAGTGGCAAATTGACTTGCATTTCACTCAGTAGTTGTGATCCCTTTAGCGCACCACAAAATTTCACACACATGCACATGTTCGGCAGCATCCTCTATACCTTTATACTCCGGGAGACAAAGAGACATCTCCATATAGATATTTTATGGTTGCTACAGACCTTGACCACCTAATCTGAACCTCTTGTGTTCCCTCTACCTCCAGAACCACCAGATCCACTAGAACTAGAACCACCTATACCTCTTGATCCACCACTTGTAGTTAGAATAGGGCCTGTAGATGTACTCCCCTATGCTCCGACAGTAGTACTATACTATACCCCTACAATCTGTGAGGTAGTTCCACTTCCAGAGGTGAATCCAACATTCTATGCACTCACATTCTGTGTGGATGATGTGCCTAAGAATGCTCCTCCAAATGACATTGAATCCATATATCCTGCCATTGATGTTCTTGATCCCTAACTTACTCCTGCTCTCCTACTTCCCAAGTTAGTTTGTTGGTTATTTGTCATACTAGATACTGAAAAACAAAGCGCAAGGGCTAGGTCACTAGGTGGATTAAGATGTGCACCCATGGTCCAGGTAATCTCTACTAGCGTACTTTTGTGTGAAGCTGAGGGGAGATCTCTATCATGGTTTCCAAGATGGGGGAGTTCCTGATGCTCTGGCTCCATGTCTTCTACGTGATCTATAAATACTTCACAATCCATCTCTCTCCTACATGCCTTACTCTCTGCAATGGAACGCTACTTCTCTATCTCCCTCTCGCGTGCCTCATTATACTTAAGTCACCTTTCCTCTCTCTATCTCTCTTTCGCTAGGTCTGCCATCTTAAACCAAACCTATTCCTGCCCTCATGTGTGGAGAATTTTAGTTAGCCATCGGTTTACTCTCCAAGGTCAAAGTTACCATTAAGATCTTGATCGCCAATGGAATACCTTGTAAATATGTTCCTCTTGGATACCACAAAAACTGGAATTCAACTACCTCGGGAAAGAGTACATCGAAATTGAATATTCCATAATATAACTATTTAGAACACCACAAAACCATGTATCCACCACGTGAGTCCAAATCAGATCAACATCATAGAGGGCCTAAAATTCTTCCTGTGTCTAGACAAGTGCACGATACCTCCAATTCAGTTGAGATTCATAAGAAGTAAGCCACTCATATAGTTCTATTAGAAAGATAGCGAAACATCTCTCATATAAGTTGTCATTAAGGTTCTGTTCTACCCAAGTGTGTGTCTTAAACTTAGGTCCACTGTTGAACCGCCACACATATTCCTCCTCTAAATCATGTATCCATTCCTCAATACTTGCTAGAATTAACTAGTATGTCTTCATCATGAACCATCCTGAAAACAATTCAAAAAGAGGTCCTGGCAACGAAAACAATGATGCAACCTAGAATTTACTAGATAACACACTAGTTGCACTGGCACAACACTCAGCCTAGACCGAGCACTCACCCAAAGTGCACAAAGGTACCAGTGTCCCCATTTAGGGTTCTTTGTGTAGGATGTTAACATGATGAAGGAAGAAACATATAGATTCATAACTAATCCATCATTCTACAATGCATGCTCCACTCAAATCTATGAAAGAACAAGCTTAAACAGTAATCATGATTGAATTAATAACATGTACTATTCAACTACACATAGAATGAAACTTAGATTCAGCCAATATCTTCCATCTATTAGTAAATACAGAAGCTCCTTATAGTATTGTCAAGTTATACCAATGCACGTATGGAACTAATACAGTGATTCATTCATATGTGTATATTCTCTGTTACACATACATACATCTTTTTCCACATATATGCCATACATCCCACTCTCTACTATGTACCTAACATCATATATATAGGGTGGGGACTTGCCCTTCACCACTTATCTATTCCAGAAATAAGTTGCATGCTATTGATAGCCACACACTTTTACAAGGATAGCCATACATGCAAGTGCGCTATCTATAGTCTTCTTACAGTTAACTGAAGTGTCAATTCTATTCTCAGCTTGTCTCCATTCATAAACACTTCAAACCACTTCTCTAAAGATAGATAATGCATGGCGCACATTTCTCTACCACGTTGATGTGTTTTGCACACCATCTTCTAAGAATAAGTCTTCATGCTCAAAATTGGCTAAGTCCTAAAATTTGAACTTACCTTCCATGTGCAGGTGCTTCCTGTCCTTCTACACCCTTGGTTACGGGCCTTATATCCCATGTGGAATCCTTGTGTGATCTTTTACAAGTATTCTTTGATCAAAAATTAAGAATTCAAGTTGATAGGATAATAGATAGGAAAGACGGGAAAATATTTGAAATAAAATAAAAGGGGTCTAGATAGGACCATGGTAAAAGAAGTAGATGGGGACGAAAAGGGTATTAATACAAAATTTTGGTGTGTACAGGGAATATTTTTGGAGATAATTGAGGTCGGAGAAAGTGATAATACTAAGTCTTTCTGTGCAACGCACTAGATAATGCATGTTTCAAATGAGCTATTCACCTTGTTTAAATGGTTTCAAGAGCCTCTTCAAGTGTCAGTGCAGCTCATATCCTAGGAATTTGAAATATGACAGGTGTACTTTATGGTGAAATAATCAAGGAATAATTATGGGAGTATAAAATGTATAAAACTATCTACCAATCTAGCATAAGGGTATTTTTGCAAGGTGAAACTTGCTCAAAGATTTTTAGAAACATTAGGAATATTTAGGAGCCTATCAAAAGTTCAAATTGGAGTACATTGGACCCTCCTCATGGTACATGTGTTATATTGGTTCATACTCATTTTGGACTTTGGTGGTAACTCAACTTATCGGTGCGTGTGCAAGAGGATATAGTGTAAAATGGGCTGAAAAGAAAATTACAATTTCATTCAAGTATTGTAAATGGTGGGAATGGATTCAGTGGATCCTTTGAATTCAAAATCATATAAGTTTGGCCCTTCAAACTCCATTTCTTGCGCTTAGGCCTAATAATTCACTCCTTAGTCTATTTTCATGTTGAGAATGATGACATCAACATTCCAAGAAGCTTAGGTAGGGTTTTGGTGGGTTGATGTCCCTTTGTCCCCTAGGACACCAAATTTCTCTCCTTTATGGAGGAGTTGTTTTATTCACTTAATTCATCACTCAAGGTGTTAGAAACATGATTTCAACTCATGGTAACTTGTTTTGACCACTTTTTCATGATGAATGTTCCCATGGCAATATTTTTGAGGTTTAATTTCCCCTTTTCCCTTTATACCAATAGAAAGGGGATATGGGGGACACAAAAATGTTCTCCCCAACCGAAGAGAAATTTCATTACTCAAAAACGCAACATAGGGTGTTAGGAATGTGTTTTCCACTAAAGAAATTTGGCCCCATCCTCATGAGATCCTCACCCCTGGTAAAAAAGTCTATTTATGACAATCCCCATTCTAAGAGGTACTTATCAACATTTTCAAATATCCATCTTTCACTACGTGGTGACCATATCTATAGAGCTTGCCTCATAGGAATGGTAAGGAAAAATTCATGATTATGGAGGATTGACAGTTGAATTGTGACTCGGAAGAAGGGAAGCCCTCTTAGTTCCCAATTTTTGGTCTCAAAGTTCATTTTTGTCTCAATTTTTTTCTCATCTCATTAGATGGGTTGATCAAAATACAAAATAATTCTTCATTCAATATCCTACCTTCACCAATCTTAGGAGCAGAAGGTTTTCAGTCTCAAATTTAATTAGTCACTATGTTTCCCATGTGGAAGGATCATCATGGTTGCATTGTGTGGGAAATTGTTTCAAGTTCTCATCAAGTGTAAGAGGGTTAGAAAGGCATGGTGGTGTTTCATGGATTCTAAGGACTGCTTTAAGTGAAAGAGAGAATTCTTCATTGATCTCAGTGCTCCATTCATCAAGTACTTATCACTTATTATATCTATGTACCTTACAGGGCTATAAAATTCCATCATTTTAGGAGACTTCTCACAGTGTAGAAGAGGTCAAGGATCGTGGATTTAATCAACTGCATTGGAGAATTTCACCGGTTCATCACAAGAGTGGATAATCTTCAGGATTGGAGCTTCTCCATCCTTCTTCATTCGAGCTTGGAGCTTCTCTTCTCTCTCTCTCTCTCTCTCTCTCTCTCTCTCTCTCTCTCTCTCTCTCTCTCTCTCTCTCTCTCTCTCTCTCTCTCTCTCTCTCTCTTATTTTCTCTCTTACTTTCTAATTTCTCCATTATGAATGTACATTGTTTCTATATATTCTTATTCCCTAAAGTTACTATGTAATATTTGCATTGTAAAATTTTCCTTTCCATTAATAAGAAAGGGGCTTATTTTTCACTCCTAGTGGAATGTGAATAGTCACAAGTGATAGGACTTTTGAAAGGTCATGTGGGGGTAGATGAAGAGTCTCATTGTGAGATCTATAAATTGGAATGGATTCTCCATTCCAAAGGGTTATATTTTTTGGTTTATATCTCCCATTTTCTTATGACAAGCAAGAAACTACAATGTTTCTATCTCCTTGTCTTATGTTTTCCTCTCCATCTCAACTTTACTCCATGAGCATGGTTACTTATGCAATATTATACAAATGAAATTTTATTTACTTCAGATAATGATGTAGTTAGGGTCCATAAAACACAAAAAAACATCATACGGTGATTTTTATTTATTTTGCATGATGTTATTAAGATCAAATAATATCTAAATCTCAGCACATCATCATAATTAAGTTCATATGACACAAATAGGGTAAACTACCTCTCTCCTTGAGTCAATGTGTGGATGTTTTTCTTTGAAGGTTTGAAGCATGTATACATTTATTTAGAATACTCCAAGATTGTAATTTTTAATATAACCTTGTTATAAATCTCTTTTCTACCATACGACTTAGTCCTAGAAATGTATTGTGAGAATTTTTTATGTTCCCCTCTAGAAAGGGATTTTTATGACGATAATGGTTTTTAAACTTTTAGTAGAGAGGAACAAAGACACTAAATTTTTTATATGTGTGTAAAAATATCCTTATAGGATATCTCTCGACATCCTCGTGCGTCAAATAAGTGCAAGACTCTATTTAGCTTGAATTGAGTGAATTAATTATTAGTTAAAAGTATACAAGTATAGCATCATAAATATTATTACATTAGTGTGTAATCAATAGATTGATTGAAATCACTATTAGTGTGGGAGTATTCATGATCATAGGTCTAATATCATATTTTTCTATTCATAACTGAGTATTTCTTATTTTCTTCTAAAGGAAAAGTTCCCATGAGGCTTGGATTTTACTCTTCTTGAAACTGATGATGATAATTTTATAGTACACTCTCATTTACTATCTCCCTCTTACCACTTTCACCAAATTCCATTTTTGCAATGCACAAAATTATTTCAATGGTGTCTTGGCCATATATGAATTTATTTCAATGGTTTCTTGGCAACAACACAAAAGGATATTTGAAAATAATTTCTCTTAATGTTGATGTAGATTTTATTGTTTATGAAGTATGTGGCACTTAAATCAATCTTTATACTCATATACTAAGGTGAGAATGCAACTAATTTTCTTAGCATAAATATTGATGAAATTCTGAGTTTATTTCTCCATGGAAAGTAAATGAATGTGTGGAAGATTTTGCACATTTTCACCTACTCCTACCCTAAATTTTTTTAGTGTTATAAATATATTTAGATGATGCACTCTTTTATCTTCCAACTCTTCAAGTTACCTCTTATTCTTCTATTGAACAAATGAAGATAGTATAGGGTCCTTAGATAGATAATCTTATCTCCCAAACCTTACCATTGTTAATCTATATTATAAGGCTCAAAGGATTATATACATGTCAACATGGGAACCATGGTCACTCCTTGCATTTTTATTATGAGGATCACTTTATTGGTCCTCTTAAAGATGAATGGCATAAGCTTGTAAAGTAGGTACTCATTCATAATATGATTCTACAATATTATAAGATGAAATTAGGGATCAAATCCATGCTCATGGAAAATTCATGATTCCATATATTCGATCAGATTTCGCTACCTTTGGGAGTTGTGAGGTTTGTAAATTCTAAATTTGACACATATAACACTCCTACAAATGTCATAAACAATCCAAAAGGACCCAAAACCTAAACAATGACTACATCATCTCCCAAAATAGACATTGACTATAGAATTCAAACCCTAAAAGATTTAGGTTGAATGTTGATATATTGAAAAATGCATATGTATTAACCAAATTAGATTATAAAAACTATCACCTAAACATGCGACTCATGGAGTTGTGAGACTAGTTCCATAAAGAGAAAAGTGACCCTAATTTATTATATTTACTAAAATAAATTTAAAGTATTAGAAATTATACTTAAAAATTTATTTTTGTACTTTCAAAGCTCCCACAAACACATATATTACACCTTTAAAATAAGAAACATATACGCATTATAGCGTGTATGTACTTTTCTTTCATCAATTATCGAACCTATTTTTCTAAAGCGCAAAAATGATTGTATAAACTGCGTACATGTTTTTCTTATAATCACATTTTGTTCACCATTTGGCCTCCCAATTCTGTGCACTTTCCCATTAACCCTAGGATGATAAATCTTTGTAGTATCATAAGAAAATAATTGTTTATACAAAGAGAAAACCCTTCTTTGAGTATTGATTACATATAGTTTATCAAAATAGTAACCCTAGGTTAAGTATTCAATATGTATGAGTTCATTAGAATGTAGAAGAAGAATTTGGTTTTATATTAACAACTTCATTAAACTAACCCAATCACATTACAATTAGGTCTAATTTAGATTCAATTAATAAATATAGATCCATTACATAAAAAGACATCTAGATCATATAAAAGGAATAGATGTCTTATGAGAATTAAGGTTGGTAGGATAATAGTTGATATCATGTGATATTTTAAGTGATCGTTAATGTAAGTTTTGGGGCAAAAATTCCAAAAGAAAAGATAATAATTTCCCATAAAAATTAGACCTTAAAACCATACTGATAATTTTCATGGAGATTGCACCATTTTTAGTGAAATGCAAAAGTGATAGGGATACAAAGAAATGTTTTATATAAGTTAAACTCAATCCAACTTGGAAAACTTGTTCTGTCTTTGAAAGCTTGTATGAGGTTTTCTAGATCTACCTTGAATCACCATGAACTCAACACACTTCTCCAAAAAAATATTCTCTCTTTACGTCTATAGAATGCATAAAATGTTTTAAACAATGTGTTTTAGGGAATTTGTTAAACCAAATAAATATTTAGATCTCTTAATATTTATCATTCATATTGTTAGAGAATAGTGTGTAAAACATAAAAAAATATAATGCATTCAACAAGTAACCGTGTATAGTGTAATTAGTCCAATGCTTATCATTTCAATGCATGCAACAATTAGGAGTTTATTATGCATTCTTATTATATATGCTTGAAATTAGCCTTTAGGTATAGTGATGATTTATAAATTCCAAGTTATTTACTTACAACTTTAATACATATGTACTCTCATGTAACTTGTCACTTTAATGTCCCTAGATGCATTAGTTCACATTTTTATTGATAGATTGTTTGAATTCAAAATTAGGAGCTTATTGATGTGTAAGACAACACAACAAGTAAAAAGCTAATAAAAATTCCAAAAGCAATGACTAATTAAAATTTGGGTACAAGGGACTCATAAAATAAAAATGACCATATAGAGATCTTAGCATTTTCTTAGAGTATGAAAATGGTTATACCCTAAAAAATGCCTAAAGATAAGAAAAAGGCCAAATCGAAGGGAAGATAAAAAATTTCAAAATAGATGGAGGAAACGTGAGAAAATGTAGGAAATACGGGGAAAAAAGGCTTGTACAAAGAATAAAGAGGATCCGACTAGAGAAAATGAGATCAAGGGTGCTAGTAACAAGAAGAACAAGTCAATATTCAACAAACACAAGGCAAACATAACTATTAACAATACAAATATAACTTGAATCAATGATCTATGTGAACATAGATACTCATACCACATCAATTAAATAGGACTGTGTATCAAAATTAGGTGTCAACAATTATTAAGGTAAGGAAGGGGGATAATACAATTTCTCATGCAAAATCAAATATAAAATGTATCTAATAATGATAACATAGCAATTTATAATATAAATTTGAATTAGACGAAATGCATAAATAAAAGATATGAATATGGATGACCAAATATTTACACCTTAGGTGTTCTACAATGGCAAAGAAAGGGTGGGATGTGATGGTGTGACTGTGTAAGATTTTAATTTCTATATTTGATTTAATAGCCATTTAACCATCACAAGGTATTTTTGACAATACAGGTTTATGTTTACTTGATCATGTCACATAATTTTTTTTTTATAATTTTAAAAATCAATCAAAGAAAACTAATATGTTGGTTAAGCCCTTTTTCCTTACTAAATTTCCCACCATTTTATGAGAAATATGAACATAATATATGGAATTATTAATCAATGTTATATATGTAAAATCTAAAATAAAAATCTTAAAATTGATATCCACCAAACATTTTTCAAATAAATATATTTAATATGTTTGTACTAATAAGTAGAGAGAAAGAAGAACCATGTAAAAAAAAAGGAGATTTCTTCTATTAATTGTGGAATTTCTTTAATTCCACAATTAACAACAAATAACACAACAAAATAAATAATGAATGTCAAATAAATGACCATCTAATAATGTTGCAATGAGTGCAATATAATGGCAACTTTCTAGATTCAAGCTCATAATTGATAATATAAAGTGATGAAGTTAGAAAATAATTTTGCTCTTATAGAACTCTAACTAGAAATGTTGATTGAAAATGATGCATATTTGCAAAAATTATTGACGTAAAGTTCTTGCAACTTAAACTATACTCTTACACGGTCAAGCTAGGATGGATCACATGGGGTACAGCATTATTGATAATTTTGGAGTTAACTTGGCCATGAAAAGGGGAAAACCCTAATAAAGATTCCGTGCCAGGGTTTTGCTTCATTGATCTCGCAATGTTGTTTGTCTTGGCTTATTATGTAATTCAGAAGCATCCAAATATAGCATTAAAAATATATGCGATTATTGGGGGATAAGCCAGGCGGAATATACTAGATTATTCTTGGTTGCGTGCGTCCTTTGACTATGCCATGCCTGCAACTTGCAGGTCTTCCACAAACAATAAAACATTATTTTGTAGTGATTAATTAGCATTTGGGTTGAAAATGTGGACTGGTGGATTAGGGATGCCTATTTCAGATGAATAATTTCATGGTTACCAGCTATAATAACATAGTTATATGCTTGAATATCATACAAATTTAGTCGTATGCTTATATATTTTTAGAGATGCCAAAGGCGTCCTCCTTTATGCCATTCAATTTTAGTTATGGTTGAGGTGCTTCATTGGAAAACCTCCTTTCAAGTATGTTAAAGGTGTCCTTCTTTGAGAGGCACCTTATCGGAAAATGTCTATATTTCTAATGAATACTTTTCCTTTGGGTGTTTTCAGCTTCAGAAAATAATAGCTTAGCTTTTTTAACAAGTGATTATCCTACACAAAAACATTACCGTTGTTTCACCAACTACAAGCAAAGGTGTCTATGTGATCAATTTTGGGCATGGCATGGAGAAGGTCTGAGACCGTTTGGGCATCCTCACGAAGCCTTGATACTATTTTTCTGAAGGCAATCAACAAGTGTCTAACTTAAACAGTTCATCTTTACTAGCATACTCCATGCTTATGCTCAAATAAGAGGTTTGAAATGGGGAATTCAACATCCACCAATGCATAATAGAAAAGGGACTTTTGTCATATGATGTAGTTATAAGTTATAACTGTCCTAGGAGATATGTATGTAAAATGTGGAGGCATATACAAGACATGTGAATTGTTCTACAAAAATTATTGAAAAAAATGCAGTCTCATGGATTGCAATGATCGAGGGATATGCACAAAATTGGTTTGTTGAAAATGCCATGGAAGTTTTCCATAATCCTTCTAGCTTGCACCATCATAGTGGGAGCTTTAGAGCAGCGCATGAACATTCATCATAGCGTAATGGGAGGCTGATTTTTGTTTGTAGTAGTTGCAGGTGCCCTTGTACAAATGTATGCAAAATGTTGAATCATATAGAAAGAACATATAAGTTGTCATGCCTCGAATAATTTTTTGTTGTCATGAAATGCATGGTATGCACAAACCGAGACTGTTTACAATTCCTTCCAAACATTCGAGAAAATGCATTTTGGGAGATGTTGAAACAAACTTCACCACCTTTGTCAAGATACTCTCACTCATGCCAACATGGGAGCTTTAGAACAAGCTATGCCCTAGTAGACATATATTCAAAATGTGGAGGCATATAAAGGGGTATGAATTGTATGATGAATTAATGACTCCAAGAGATGTGGCCTTCGAATGTTGTGGTATGCCAAAAATAAATTTTGTAAAGATGATCTCTAACTCTTTCATGTATGAAGTGCTCTAAAACATATGCTAACCAAGTAAGCTTCATTTATATTTCTTTAGCATGGAATCATGCAGTTTTAGTGGCTGAGGATTGTAAATACTTGAATGATATTAAAATATTATTCACATAATTGACCATTAGTTTGTATGGTTGACATTCTAAGTTGGGTTGGCTATCTCGAAAAAACTAGAAACTAAGATCAAAATGCAAATTAAACTTGTGATGGTTGTGTGGATATGCTTGCTTGGTGCTAGAGAAAAGGGCTTGAAATAAATTCAGTCCTTGGAGATGATGGAGACATGTTATAAGGTCCGTCATTTGAGATTGACTTACACATATAGGATTGTGCACGAAAATCTATATAAACTCGTAGTGTTTTATCTCATTTTTTTCTTCTCGTAGATCTAATATGTTAATATAGTAAGTCTTTCTCAATCGAATTTGACTTCAACACTTCACATTCACCGCGTCCTTAAGAGTATGATTGTTGATAGACTTATATATCTCATTTATGTTAGGTCTCACATTTGGGATTGAATTATACGTACAAGATTATGCATGAAAAGATATATATACTTGTGCAATGCTTTATCTCATTTATTTTTCCGAGAGAGTTAATATGTTATTGTAACAAGTCTTTCTTTCAATCGAATTTCAGATCAACACTTCACATTCACCCCATCATTAAAAATATGATTGTTGGCGGACTTGCATATCTCATTTATATTTGTATTTGACTATTACACATCCAACTTTTATTAAATATTAGTTCCCATGTACAAGTTCACAACTTACATGTAAGTGCTACTGTTTATTATATTGGTATGGTTAAATACCATTCAATAGAATTAAGTTTAATTAATTTGCATATATATATATATATATATATATATATATATATATATATATATATATTTTGATTGAATTATCAATATAAAAAAATTGAACCACGAGACGACCGTACGTAACTAAATTTTTGATTTGTTTATTCAGATTCTACAATTATTTTGACGAGCTTAAGACTGAGCCTGGTCGAGTCCAAAAGATATAATTATGCAATTTCATATTATTTATTATAGTTATATATAAAATGAGTTGTTACCTGTTGGTCCGAGGGCTGCCAGGCTGGAAAAGCATATGCTAAAAACCAGTTGAAGCAGCTGCTTTAAACTTCACAGTTAATTCTTCTATCATTTCAGTATTCTCTTCGAGCGCCATGCGCCTGTTTAGTGCTTGTGTTTCGTGGCGAAATATGCAAAATATGGCTAATTTCAAAGTAGGTCGGGTCCTGCTTCTAATTTCCTATGCTGTGAGCTTTGCCTGCATAAGCTTCATTAATCCCATTGCTGAACTACGACGTAAGTTAAATTGCTGCAGATTTTTAGATTTTCATTAGTTTCTTGGTTGCTCATGAATCCAAAAATGGCTGTTTCGTGTTTCAGATGAGAGAGAGGAGAAAACATTGTATATGGATACGATCCTTCAAACTCGTAATATTCTTGAGAATCGTCTTTTACAGAAATTAAAGTCTGTGTCTGATTCAGACGGGCAACCTCACACAGTTCTTAATTGTTCCTCTCTCATCAACGGTAAATACGACACCCTTCAATTGTTCTTTTTCCAAACAAGTTTTAAAAATTGGGTATCGAATTAATTTGGAGTGGTGTTATTTGGTGACAGACGTTGGAAGAAATAACAAAATATCCGAAGGAGATGGCGAAGGAATTCTGTGCTGTGACCGTTCTCATTATCGGACTGACGTTTGTTATTTGAGAGGCGACGTGAGAACCCGTTCTCAAAATGCCTCCATATCTCTTCATAAAACAGGCATCGTGCCTACTCAGGAAAAAATCCGGCCATATACACGGAAATGGGAGGAGAGCGTGATAAACACCATTGATGAAATCACCCTCAAAACAGAGGATGTCACCCACCTTAATTCCTCATGCCAAGTCCATCATGCAGTGCCTGCCATAGTTTTTTCAACCGGAGGATACACAGGCAACGTTTACCACGAATTCAACGACGGTTTGCTGCCGCTATACATAACTTCGCAGCATCTCCGTGGAGAAGTAGTGTTTGTGATTCTTGAATTCCATGATTGGTGGATGAAAAAGTACGAAGAGATTGTGAAGCAGCTCACCAATTATCCAGTGATCGATTTCAGCAAAGACAAGCGAGTCTACTGTTTTCGAGAGATGATAGTGGGCCTCAACATACACGACGAATTGAGCATAAATCCTCGACGTATGAAAGATGAGAGGAGCATTGCAGACTTCGGAGCTCTCCTAGCCAAGGGGTATGCCCCTAAATTAAGGGCCATGATTCAAGAAATACCTTCTGGTTCAAAATCAAAACCCAAATTGGTAATAATATCTCGGCAGAAATCGAGGGCTATGATGAATGAGAAAAGGATTGTCAGATTGGCCCAGATAATAGGGTTCCACGTAGAAATACTGAATCCCAAAACAAGCACAGAGATGGTGGAGATGTTCAGAGCCATAAATTCGTGCGATGTAATGGTGGGAGTTCATGGTGCTGCCATGACTCACTTGTTGTTCATGAGGCCTGGTGCGGTATTCATACAGATAGTGCCTTTGGGTGCAGACTGGGCAGCTGCTACTTATTATGGGGAGCCTGCCGCCAAGTTAGGATTGAAATATGTCGAGTACAAAATTCTTCCAGAAGAGAGCTCTCTGTATGCAGAGTATGAGAAAAATGATCCTGTTCTTAGAGATCCGGGTTCCATTAACAGAAAGGGATGGGGGGAAACAAAAAGAGTCTATCTAGATGGGCAGAACGTCAAACCTTCATTGAAACGGTTTAAAAAAACCTTGCTTGCTGCCTATGCCAACGCACCCATTGGCTTCACGTAGTATATCCTTATTTATATGTGTATGATAGGGGAATTATTATGTGCACAAGCATATGTCCAATATTTATTTATTTAAATTGATTAACTAGCAATCACATGTGTTTCATGTGATGTGAACGCTGAATGGTATATGTTATTTGTTTTAGAGGTATAATTATTACTTTTATAGTTGATGTTGATAAAGGGGTGTGATTGATTTTGTAAGTGTAGAAATATAGATGGGCCACTTAATTTGAAGGTTGTTTCTACATTTCAAACTTGTTAAAAATTTGTACATGAATACATTTGATATCGTTTTCGATAGTTAATTTATGTTATAGTTGATGTTGTACGGAATACCCTTCAAAGGAAATTGTTTTAATTCCAGGGTAATTTTCCAAACAGATTGAACAAGTTTGGATGTTCAAACAAATCTATTCTATTTTGAAACCAACGTTGGGATTCTAAGTTAGTGACAAGGGTGGGAATATAGGAAATCTATGTGTATTGGAAGGGGTGGGGTGTTGTTTCAATCATTTGTGGATTGCAAGGTTGAAAGAAGTTTGAAGGAGAGGAGAAACTAGTTGTATATGTGCGATGAATTGAAGAAAGGTCATTACTTGAGACAGTTTCATGTGGCATCCCAGGACATTTAGGGAAAGTGGCATTGTTGTTAGCGAAGATGGGTTCGTACGGAAGGAATTGGTATGCTCGTGAAAGTTTGTTTCCATGGAAGTTACATGTGGAATGTTTGTTGGAAATTCTTCGGGAGTAGTATTTGATGGCAAGATTCGAATGTCGGGAATCAGTAGGTTGTTGTTCGGTGTAAGTTGAAAGATATTCGAGATTTTCATTGTTTCTATCACTACTAGAACTAGTATAAATTATCTACATTGTTATCCACAAAAATCATTTTGTAGAAAATTTGTGAATTATTAACATTAAATAGATAGCTTCTATAAATAAAAAGTAGATTTTCCACAATTTCATAAAAACTAATTTTAATTTGTTAGAAATCAAAATTCTTGAAATTTCATTGTGGGAAAATCACATTTATCATATTTTGAAAAACATTTCCACTACTTCATAAAATTCAAAATGGAAATTGTGAAATATCCACATCCTTGAATTTTTATTTTGAGTAGATCACTATTTCTTCTTGTGTTTTGATAAAAATAAATCTTTGAAAATAAAATTATAGTTATTGTGTACCACAACATAAATATAGAGTCTTCTCATCTAACTTTTCACAAAATTTGGAAGGTTTAAATAAAATACATATATAAAATAAAAAATTTACAAATAAAAATTATTAAAATTGAAAACACATAAATTATATTTACTATGTTTTACAAAATGTAAAATATATATTTAATAATAATAATAAAATAAACTAAATTCTTGTTGTAGATATCATACACACATAATTTAATATGAATAATAAACATTACTCAAAGTAAGTTTATTTATCCATAATGTTATTCATTAAAAAATTGTTGTTGAAATAATGTGAATTATCAATAACAAATAGATAAATTTTATAAATATGATATAGATATTCCACAATTTCGTAATAGTAAACTTCAATTTGTGCATTGTCCATATTCTATTCTTTATTGTGGATAATTCACATTTTGGAACTGTGGTTTGGAAAAAAAAAAAAGACTTTTAAACCTAGCTTTATCAATTGTTTAAACAACACAAAATAACTTTGCACAAGTAATACAAAAAAATTAGAAAAAATTCTACACCACTAATACTCTATTTTGTATTATCCACAAATGTAATGGATAATTTTAAGTTCCAACAAAATTTATGAAAATTCTACACTCCTAAAAATTTAATAATAAATTATCTGAAAAATATAAAATAATATATAATATGAGAAATATAGTACAACACCTAACTAGAAAATTTGATATTATAGACTAATAAAATATATTATAAATTTTAATTGTGAGTAATCTACACTATATTTGTGAATAATTTACTAAAGACTTAAAAATATAAGTTTTTTATATCTTAGGACACAAAACCTTTCAAATTAGAGAAAACTCACATTAATGTTAATTTTAAATATTATAGGAAGCTTCACTTTTTAACAACACTATTTTAAAATGGTAAAGATAATTAATATTTTATATTTTAAAATTAGATTATAAACTCAGCCCAATATCAAAATATTTTAAAATATTTTGTAATATCCATGATATTATTTCATCTTTATTAAAGAAGACATGATTTTTCTATCGAGTAGGATAATCTAAATAATACCTTTTACATTATTTTAAATGTTGCAAATTTACAATATATCTCACTTTCTCTATAACTCTAACATTATTTTTAATGTTGCAAATCAACAATCTATCTCACTTTTATATAATGGATCTAAAACTATTTTATGGATAATTAATGATAGAACAGAGTTGTGATTACTTTATATACTGACACCGTTTTTCATAGTTTAAGGGAACCGAATATACAATTTTCATTTATCCACACAACATGCACTTATGTGGGAGATAAAAATAAATAAAATTTTATGCAAGTTCAAAAAATTATTCTATAAAATCCTAATAATAAAGCCGAGGAACTTGTAATAATATTATTAAATTAGATCTCATTTATTTTATTACAAATTATTGTATCAAATTTTATTTTAAAATTTGTATAAAGCTAATAATTTAATTAATCACTATAATGGATTAAAAATCCAAAATAATATTCCTCGCAATTTTAAAAATAAAAATATGTAAGATTTTTTTTGAATATAGGACATTAAATTATTAATAATATTGAATTAAATTGCTGCATTTATTTGATTTAATTTAACTTTTCAATGTCACGGATAACACTTTCATGCTAATTTTTTTCATGCATATAATTTCTACTGAATTAAACTTATTATATATTATTTTACTATGAAAGCCACTATTTTAATTTTATAATGATAGCTATCATTAAACATTTATAACAAAAATAATATCATTAACAAAATCACATTACATATGCACCGTTGATAAGAAATAATCTGACCGCTGAGATTTTGATTTGTGAATGATCCGTGCCAATAAAAATTGAAAAAACTAAATTTCCACAATTTGAGGCATTGATCCATGGGGAAGTAATTAAAACCTAAAATTTCTAGACCTAATATTAAGGAGGAGACATGTACTGCGAAAATTGGAGTGGAAAAAAGTAGCGGCGGATGAACTAGCAGGTATTTTGAGTTTCTCACTTCAATCGGCCTTAGCCACCATTCAATCAAACTTTCAAATCTTTGTGGCTAAACAAACTGTTTGAAAATCTTGTCATTTTTGTATCTACATATCTTTTGCAGATTTGAGAAGTTCTCTCTTGAGATCTATAGATCTAATCTTGACAGGTTTTTAATAAATAGATATAAGAGAAGATATATATTTTTTTAAATTCTATACAATGTTTCCTTTGCATAAAGGGTTATTCTAAAATATGTGTTCTTTGTATTTTGCAGTTGCTCGTACCTGGTCAAATTTGGATATTGGAAAGCGATAATGATTACATTTGCAAAAAAATATTTTATTAAGTTTTATGCTGAGTAATATCGATTTCATCCCAAGTGCCTGAAATCATGAGCATTTGATATGTTAACTTTGATATTTTAATATTGTATTGCTGTAAATTCTGAACTCCCCAACATGCAATTATTTTTAACATTGTATTCCATAATGAGAAAATATTCAATACCCATTTAGGTTTTTTACAATATTTTAGTCATTTTTTATAAGTGGTTTTTTATGACGAAGATTGGGTTAGTTTCTACAAACTTGATGATAAAATAAAAGTGAATATTTTTTTTATCATTCCCGAGTATAACATATTATGCAAGATTTTTTTTTACAATTAAAATTTAAATATAAATATTTATTGACAAATTTTGAGATTACATGGATAATATAATATTTGTTTTTATTATAAATGATCTAATATTCTAAAGTATTTTTTATTTATGAAGGAAGAAATTCAAGGAGAGGGAGGGGTATTTTTATTTATGAAGGAAGAAATTCAAAGAGAGGGAGGGATATGATAGAGTAATTGAAGGATAGAGATAAAGGAGAATAATATTTATAAAAATACAATGTTCCAGCTAGATCAATTACCCAATTTACATAAAAGAAAACACTAGAATAAATAACTTTACAATTACATAATATAATCATAATTTCAGCAATTTGAAATGATTATGTATTTTTGAAAAATAACAAAATTTTATAAATATTCTTGAAACTATCTATGTGCATGTACTCTTCTAAAATATATATTTCAGAAATTAATGTATACAATGTATTTAAAAATATATTTTTATAAACTATTTATTTTATATTATTATTTTATTGTGTTTTTTTAATATTTATACTTAAGTAATTGTGTGTTAGAATATTTTTAATATAAATAAATTCTTTAATTTTAGAGTTTTTTTAATATAATAAAAAAATTAAATTTCTTACTTTTAATTAAAGATAGTATTTTCTTGTCTTTATTATTTTAAAATTAGATTAAAAATTAAAATAATTGTGTAAAAAAGTTATATTAAAAATTAAAACTTGTTTAATAGTCATAATTTTAAATTTTTGAATAACTCTTTTATTATTGGGGTACATGTCACAATTTTAAAATTGTGGGTTCACCACAGTTTTTAAAATTGTGAAATTCTCACAATTTTTTCAATTGTAGACATGTAACAATATTAAAATTGTGACAAATGTCACAATTAACAATTTGTGATTTTTTCACATTATTTCAATTGTGGATTTTATCACAATTTTTGTCACAATTAATATTTTCACAAAAAAATTGTGGGTGGAGTCCACAAATTTGGATTCACAATTTTGAATAAGATATCCACAAATAAATTGTGAAAAATTGTGGATGAATATTCAACCCATTTTCTTGTGGTGTATAATCTAATTTAAGACGTTGTTGCTTAGCAGATATGTGTACTTTATTTTTTGCATAGTTCTCTCTTCATTGGGCTCGTTTTGCAGGATTCGACATGATTGAGAAGTCATAGGCTTATGGAGAGCCACCTATTGGATAAAGATCATGCGGGTAAGAAAGGAACCATACATTGTTTGATGACATACAAATGCATAAATAAGTCAAAATATAAAATTAAATACAATCGTAATGCATGTGGAGTTCCAATGGGAAATACGCGTAAGAGGTAATAGTTCAAAGTATAGAATGGGATGGGTGAGGGTGTAGTGTTTGAAGGGATTGGTGGGTTGGAAATCCTCAAGCGTAAAGGTTACAGAGGAGTTGCATTGTTTTACACTTTCTTTGAACTAAGGATGACACATTTCAATCTATTGTTTCCGCAATATGTCTCTTTTTTCAGTGAAAGTGTGAAGTAGTATTTGTTGCCAATGACATTACTTATAATTTCACTAGTCGCATCGTCGCCTATAGACAACATATGCAGGTCACTAGTTGCAACATCCATGATTAACTTAGTTGTCTCATCAAAAGCGGTAACTGATTGAAGTTTTCATGTTAGGTCCTTTAGATCGATCCTCAATACATATCTATAATCATAGTTTTCAACTTGTCTTGCAGCGAACATAACCATGAACCATTATCATTCTCTCTCACCTTTTTCTCGCATTGTTTGTCACCTTTTTGAAGAGGAAATGCCTTGTAAAAAAGTTGTCCATGTTGATATTTATGATTTCGCATTCATTTCTCTCTCTCGTGTTCCCGTATTTAGTACCTATGAAATAATTATTAAAGAGGTCAAGATTTTTGGAGGGCCCATAAATTGGCTTGTGATAGAGGGTACCAGAGGGGAGTAGTCATCAGAATCAACACTGCCATGAAGTGTATTTGTTTATGAAATTAGAGGATTGACGTAATGTTTGGTTCTTGAAACAGTGTCCACTAATCTTCCATTGAAACTGGAGACGCGGCAGCTTTCAAGGAAAGGACTAGAAGAGGTGGTATAGAAAGTATGTCTTTAAGTTCGTTGCTTATCTCATCTAAGTGTTGTCCCCACAATGTGACACTTACACTGAATCTTGACATGTCCTTTAATTGTAGTGTTCTTCTCTTTGTTTCAGACTTGTCATGCCGACAAATTGTTGAGCATGGTGACATCGTAAGAACAATGCCAATCAAATCAACTGTAGAACCTTTAATGCTTGTAGGTATGTCCTTGATTTTGGTGAAGTGAAAGTGATGGGAAGGTTTTGTAAGGTCAACACGATGTTGGGTTGTCATGTTGAGAATGGACCTTAGGGAGGACAAGTGCAAGATATGAAATGTGGGGTCAAAAATGGAACCGCCTCAATCAATTGAAAATTCCTTCATGTGTTAAATTTATTTCCATGACAACTCAAAGATGCTTGAGATAGTGGGATTTCTACAAATATATGGCGGAAAATGTAAACTTGTAGAGGCAACAAATCATGAAATGAAGTATGTGTTCAGGAAAGCATGTATTTGTAAAGAATGATAACCTTTAAAGTTGGCTTATTTATTATTTTATATTTTCTAAAAAGTGCAAACATGAAGTCTAATCCCTTAACAATTCAATATGCAAAAAACTAATATAACGCACAAAGCTTTGGTTGAAAAGAACTAAAATTTGCATGGTTGTTTCTTGACATTTTAAAACTATATGTATTTGTGTGTAAATATTATGAAGAACACATTCAAAATGTGTTGTTGGTTTACATAAAGAAGCAAGCAATTCTATAAATTAATAATTGAACGCGTATGTTGAAAAGTAAGATTTTGTGATCCATATGTTCCACCACAATATATGCATGCATTTATTTGAAACGAATTACAGATTATTATGTTAAACAAATAGAATGGAAGACAATAACAACAATATGTACACTTGAAGTAAGAAAACTATAGGTATTTATATGGAGATACAATGATAAAGAAATTTGAAATCCATAGTTGTTGGATTACAAAAACTGAACATGTGTTTAAAAAGTTTGATTCTATGTCCGATATATATTGCCATAATGCATACATGGAATTATTTGGTATAAGTTACAGTTTGTTTCAAAAACACTTATAAACAAACACTTATAAACTAACCACTACAAGCTATTTCTTTAAATCAAATTTCTTGCTTTTTGCTTGTGCAATTTTCTTATCATGTTTCTTGTATTTTTTCCATTTACGATACCTCGATTTCTATTTCCATTCTCCTCAATTTGTGGGGTGGTTCATATGTTAGTGCATCTTCGTTAGAATCATAAATCAAACAGAATCTTCATGAATGATCTCCAATTATTCGTATTTTGGAGATTAAAATTGGGGATGTTGGCATCGAGTGGAGGTGATCTATGATCATTTCGGCTATCATTTTTTTAGGTTGTTTTAGTTTCTGCAATGTACAACATTAAAAAAACATTAAATACACTTAAAATCTTCCTCCCTCTACAAGAAAGGCATAGTTAATGTCTATCCCATTGGGGGAGGGGAATTGTGCTTCTTAGGTATGATGTGTTTTATGCGATGTGAACTCAAAATGGTATATGTTATTTGTTTTAGAGGTATAATTATTACTTTTGTAGTTGGTGTTGATTAGGGGTGTGATTTATTTTGTAAGTGTAGAAATATATATGGTCCACTTAATTTGAAGTTTGTTTATACATTTCAAACTTGTTAACAATTCGTACATGAATACATTTGATACCATTTTTGATAGTTAATTTATCTTATAGTTGATGTTGTATGTATTTAATTTGGGTTTATTGGGTTAGTTGTGCATCGGTTGTTCGGTTGGTATTTTGTTGGAAAACATTTATCGTATGATTGATAATGTGTGTGATTGATAGTTGTAGTGTAGGAATTTAGTTGAAACATTGCATAAAAATGTTGTATGTGTACATTTAATTCTGTTACAGATTTGTACATTTAAAGTTGCTATATCATATTTCAAAACATCAAATAAATGTAGATTTATGTGCGCATAATGAGATATGTATAAATTTAAAGTATTTATATCATGAATGGTAGCCTTTAGTGGGAAATTTTAGTTTCAATAAACATGATTACATTTGATACCCCTTGAATAAGCAGTGCCGCTTTGGATAGAATATGTGTTGAGTATAGTAGTAGTGGAGGTGCTATCAAAGCATAGGGTAGTATTTACGATGGGTTGAGTGATAGTAGTCTTGCTTCCTCCTTTATTATTGCTCCAAGTGTTGGTACATGCGCCATATTTGAGTATCTCTCAAATGAAAAAGTAGGTGAAATGTGCATATTTGCAAGTGAGGGAACTCTGGAGAAAGTCAGAATTTCAGACCACCCTTTCAAAGTGGTTCCAATGTCGAATGTTGCTTTGTGCAAAGTAAATCCTCGCGAATTGTGGATAGTTAATCCCAGTGTCATTTTTATTAGAAATTGTCTTCAATTCCTCTTAAAATAGGGGTATGGGAATATGTAATGGGTTAGAGGGATCCCAACATGGGTCAGTATCTATCAAATTTGACAACAAAAAAAAGGTAATGATGGTGGTTGTATTGATGCGTCGTAGACAATGTCGTTGATCATTCCTATGGTACCATTCACGAGGCCTTTGTCAACCCATAGATTTGCAATAAGCATGATTTTTTGTTGTTTTCACACCAAAAATTTGTGTTCCAACTGATCATCATTAGTATTTCCTGGTCCATTCCATCTGCATTACTTTGTAATGGATTAAGCGATCGAAACGGTCAATGCCTTCAACATCTGTAGGTTTTGGGAGTCCAGATGATAATTTTTCACAAACAAATGTGGTGTGTCCTTAGAAATGTTGAGTTCTTGCTGAGTTAGGTGTGTGTCTGTCCGAGACATTAAGATTTCCCAATCCTCAATTAGAGGGGTTGAATCTCGCATGTGGAGCAGTAAATTTTGGAATGAAACTTGTGTATTGGTTGTTCCTTATTGCCAAAATATTGTTTACAATGAAATAGAAGTATGAAATCCTTTCCAAAGGGTTTCTCCATAGAATTACTTGCATAAAGAGGACTGTCCAAAACCGGTGGTAATTGGCCGAGGTCGCCGAGGAGAATGATTGATCTGTTCCCAAAATCAGATGTTCTTGAGTGTGGGAAAGATTTGTGGAGCCTACAATCAATTTTTCTTAGTAACTTTGGGCTGATGAAACTCATTTCATCAATAAGAACATATTCTATATGTTTCAGCTGACTCTTGAAAAGATGATAATGCACTACCTTCAAGGGGTTTGAGTTCTTTGATTGGAATACACATGGCTGCATGGATTGTGGATGTGGAGATGTTGAATGTTGAAACATCGGTAGGGGTGAGCACAAGTAGAGGTGAGGGATATGTGGTTGGTGATGTGAATGAATTGCAGATTTTATTTATCAAAAATGATTTTCTTGTGCCAGTCATTCCTTGAATTATCAATCTTAGTGGAGGTAGAAGGGTTTTGTTTGCTGAATGGTGTAGTATGGTATCAAGAGCTATTTGTTGTTCTAGAGACAAAGGAAATGTGGAAGATGGTGGTGTGGCTTGCATGTTGTTTTTAAATGTGTCTTCCTTCTCTCTCTCGATGAATGCCGAACCAGCTTATCTATAAATCATGTGGAATGTTATGTATGTTCCAATTATTGTGTATGTCGAAATCTCATTTCCCCAACATGTCAAGACTATCTAGACCCGTGTTGTTTCCTGGGTGAAGCTGTGTGAAGACTTTCTATTCTTATAAGGGTTAGTGTTGAATAATGAATTTGGGCTAAGAGTTAGAACTAACATCCGTAACAGCTCATGTGTACTATGGTAGTGTGTAAAACATGTCATGGTCTATAGTTGTGCTTGGACATGTCCCAAGTGTCGTTGATGTCATGTCTGGTTGAGCCAAATTCAGACACAATCTTTTTGAAAGTCTTGTATAAAAGGGGTTATGACAAAAAAAAAAGGTCATATGACATTGAATTTTGAGCTTGGACATCCACAAATCTCGGGTGGACCCCAACAATTACTTTTGTTGGTCACTTTTTCCATTTATCACCTTTATAGTTCTTGTTCTAGCTCCAATCTTGAGCAACTTGAATAAGTGGAAGGTGTTCTATGGTTGTTGGACAAACTTTATATGCATCCAATAAAGTGGTTGTTTGTTGTGCATCGACGTCACTTTCAACGACACGTCTCATAAATTGTTTTCCAACATTTAATTATACAAATGAATGGCTACACATCACAAGTGGCAATTTTTGCAGCATGTGGAATGTTTGTTGTGCGCTTATGTCATGTTCAAAATGCTTTTTGTGATAATTTTATGGATCACAATATGTGCAAGAGAATATGCTTCTACGTCTCTTGAAAATTTGGATAGCATTTGGTGATATGTTTCTAAACGTTGCTCGATTTTGAAGCATATTTTGCAATATACTTAAGAACAGCATGGAGGGAAAGTAGTATAGGTTGAAATTGACATTTACTCTCCAAATGTATATCATAGTTTGATTGTGGATGTTTAATATATCATCGTTTCGGAAGGGAGGTACTTAATTTTCCCATCACTTTCAATGTTCAAGGAAGAAGTAGATTGCGTGGGCCCAAGTGGCGTTGTACCCGCACTACGTATGTGATTTCTTTCTATGCATGCATGGCTTCTCCGAAAATTTAGTATGGCACTTAAATAAATTAAGTAGTTCTTAAAGGTCTCGTGTGGGGAGGAGGATAGAATTTATGTTGTATCTAGGAAGCAAGGGTTGTCTACGAGTGACTGCGAACAAAATCCAAGCGGTTGGAAGTTAGGTAGGGGTTCCAGAAAACACGAACTTATCAAAGTATTAATTTTTGGCCTCAATAACTATTGTATCCTAGGTGAGTGCACCAAGTTGGGGGCCAAAAAGTGGACAAGAATCCGAAAAAGCAAAATGTGCTCGCATTTTAATTTGTTTGGCTCGGGAATCACCAAAGCATAACGCGTACGTGTTACATAATGCGTACATGGTACATAACATGTACGCATTATGCTTATTATAAATTTAAAAAATAGGCCCGAGCCTCTATCATTTTGCCTCCCTCAAACGTGAGTTTCAGAGCTTAACCGTGCCCTCGCATTTTTTCATTCAACTGGATCTCAAGCTCAAAGGATCATTTATAGATCGCCAGGAAGATCTGAATCGACAATGGTGCCACGGAGAATAGGTAAGCACAATTATTTTCTCAAAATTGCATTGAAATATGATAATTATAGATTAAAATTTGAAGTGAATACAAATTTTTGATTGTTACAGTTAGAGGTCGAGGGAATCAACCACAACCAAACCTTGATATTCCTGTCATCCCCGCCGACACTCCCACAATTGTTCAACATCCCTCGTAGTCAAGAAGATTTAGCAGAGCCCAAATAGTTGAAAACAAAATTAAAATTAAGGATTTAATCAAAACATTGATGGATGCATAATCTATAAACCCCCACCGCTCCTCTCTTGCAAACACATTAGAGGCATTACTTGTTCAAATTGATGCGAAACAAGGGAAATTGATTGTTGGACAACTTATAGAGAGGGTTGTAGGGTTTATTATTCCAAAAATTGTCATATGTGGATGTAAAGGAAAATAAATTTCAAAAGAAATCATATGCTCCTTAGTCACGGACCCCCACACTAATTTTCCTGCTCCGCTTGACATGTAAATGATTTCCCATCCATTGGTGCAATAATAATTTGATTAAAAATAATTTTTAGGACCGATGGTGGATGGTTTTTGATTTTCCACCTTGTAATAACAACGAGGTGCCACTATACTTTCTAAGGAAACTCTATTGCAAGTTTATCCTCAATAAGATCCCAAATTATTTTGATTTCGATATTTCCGTGGGCCGACGAAAAGGATCTCGCACAAGATCGACCAGTGCACAATGTGCACCTAGTCAGTAGGGTAGATTCCCCACACAGAAGCCCCCTCACCCTAAGATTGTCCCTCAATTAGTGAAGGAGACAGTAGATATTGATACACTCCACGTGCTTCAGGGGCTATCTACAACCCTTGTTCGAAATAGGAGGGATATTTCTGAGTGAGATGCTCACGGAGGTACATAGAGTATTCCCTTAGGGAGTACTTGCACAAGGCCACATCTTTACTTGTCATGTAGTAGCATATGTTTGGGGCCCGAGGAGGATGATACTTTCATGTGTACTTATTTTGGTGCACCTGGTGCTAGGGGCGAACACGATAATGTCACTATGTCATATGTCCTTTTGAGTGAGACAATTGGATTACATTCATCGGCATCACCTTCGCAGGTAAATTTGTTATGTTTTGTTATGTGTGTTACAAAAAGTTTGGAGTACCTGATTTACTTATATATGTTAAATTTTTGAAATAATTGTATTTGTACATGTACATGCATTGATATTACAACGCACGGGAGGCGCATCTTCATCCCGACCACAGGCGGCGAGGACCATGCACACACATACATTCACAGAGGTAATTTAGAATGTTAATTATGTAAAATTTTCACATACATGTGTATATATATATATATATATATATATTTTTTCTAAGTCAAATATATGTATGTTCTTGTATGTCCATCTAACTCACGCGATATACATGTTTGATAAAGATGCCGACTTCACTAGACACCCCACCATCTCTATGATAAGTAGATAAAGGTGTTGCCGCTGCGATTTCATCTCAGGAACTCACCGATGTATTCAAACAACACGTAAATTTTGTTAAATTTCTCGTGTAATTCATATTATGTTAAATTACATGTTAGTAATGTCTTTCATTGTAGAATTATTAAATTATGTTAATAATGTCCTTCATTGTGTATATGCAGGAGTTACTTGTGATAGGTAGCAGCCTTGTTCATTTGATTCATAGGCGTGGCGGGGTAAAAACAATAGTTCTATATTGATAAAATTAGTTAAAATATTGTCATTCTATACATACATGTACTTAGCTCTATTTTCACTAATTCTGATGTTAGATTTTCTGATCTTATGTGTATGTAGGGAACTTCAACCCCCTCCATTTTGACTTTGAGGGCACGAAATCCTCCATCTCATCATCTTCATAACCCCATCCGTATCACAGAGCTCTTGATGACTCATCCGAGCGTGAGATGTAAATTCGATGTGATCAACAACTTGCGGTAAGTTTGTGTATTTATGGTAATATTTTCATTCTAGCATGGTCTTTCATACATGTTGAAAACATATATAAATTAGGTTTTGACAAAAACATTGTTTGCATTTACAGTGCTCATCTACGAGAGAGTATTCAACAAAAGAGAACTCAAAGCATGGGCTCGAGACAATCCAAAGTCATCTCATGGATCTCCATCTTCATCTAAGGGAGGGCATTCTTCGAGCAAGGCCAAGAGAGGGATAGATTTTGGTGAGTAGGAAATATATATGTCTTACACATGACATTGTTTTTGTATGCCTATGTGCATGGCATTGTATGTACATGTATATGGCATTTGAATTTGATGGTATATGACCTATTTGGGCATTTTTGTATTTATTATGCACATTAAAATAATATTTTGAACTTGATAATCTTGTACGAGACCTTATGTTTCGAGATTATTTTCACATGAATCTAATATAATGTGCACTTGACAATTTTTAAGACATTATGGATTATTTGTTCATTTGTTGGTGATGTACATGTACTAGCATTTTCAATGTATAATATGCATCAAACTTTGGAAATCAATATTTATATAATGTATGTATATAAAGAGTTACCTAATCTGAGTAATTATTCATTCAATTTATCAATGTGTATATGTGTATTTACCTTACTTGTGCTTCTTCTTACTCATGGTCTCTTTGTACTAGTTCCTATCTTATCATGCACTTACTACATTATTCTATGCTTCATAGTCTTCTCCCCTGTTAAAACACCCGACAATCATCACAATTTGATGCCTTTCATCTGTTGATTTTTTGAGAATGTCTCTCCATATACATTACTCCAATGCTTGAGAATGTCTCCAGATGCAATGACATTCTGATTCAGACACTCAATGATTCTTGATTGTCTAATCCTATCCAATTCATGTTATTACCTTTAAATCTATAGGCATTTCAAGTTATTTGGAAATCACATCACACCCTTCACTAGGCTTGATGACTACCCCTATCCTTTTTAAGGTGCTTTTGAAAGCATCCATGGGTTTATCATAACATAAATTATCAATGAATGGAAGCTCACTAAGTTGTATGCCAGCTGAATCCCATCCAGAAATAAACAAGAAAGATTTACTAGGTAATTTATAACTCCCGTGTGTTCTTAGACATACCCCTATCAAATTCATTCTTAAGCCAATCTAGTCATTCAGGGCTCTTAAGCGACTACGCCTGGTCGGGGTAGCTTGAAAGCATGGGGAGAATAAGGAACCAAAACAAATGCTCCACTAGCATTCACTAGGCCACCCCGACATGTTGGCATAGTTGGTTCAATCCCATGAGATTTAGTTTGTAAACTACAGCCTCCTCAAGCAGCCCTACATTGACTCAGATGACTATTTCTCACATTTCCAAACAATAGCACAATGAGAAAACCAAATGGAGACACAAAAACCATGATTGGATTTTGAATATGTCCCCACCATGGAGTTTTTTAGATCTGACGAGACATCTTTAGGTGCCATGGAGTCTGAGAAATCACCTGTCAAAGATATGGCATAATTGGGCCTAAGGGCTCTTAAGGGACTATGCCTTGATGGGGTAGCCTGAAATCATGGGGAGCATAGGGAACCAAAAAAATCCTCCACTAGTGTTCACCAAGCCACCCCGACGTGTTGGCGTAGTTGGTTTGGTCCCACGAGCTTCCATTTGCAAACTACAACATTTGGCATCCCTCCACTGACTCAGACTACACTATTTCTCGCGTTTGCAAATAATAGCACAATGAGAGAACCGGATGGAGAAGGAGAAATACATGAGAGGGTTTTGTAGAGGGCCCCAACATGGAGTTGTTAGATTTGATGAGACATCTCTAGGTGCCACATAGTCCGACAAATCACCCGTCAAGATATGGAATGTTTGGGCCTCGTGGCTCTTAAGGGACTACGCCTATACGAAGTATCCTAAAAGCACAGGGAGCATAGGGAACCAAAATGAATTCTCCACTAGTGTTCACCAGGCCACCCCGACGTGTTGGCGTAGTTGGTTCAGTGCCATGAGCTTTCGTTTGCAAACTACACCTCTCCTGCAGCCCTACACTTACTCGTGATCCGCACTATTTCTTGCATTTGCGAACAATAGCACAACGAGAGAACCAAATGGTGATGGAGAAAACTATGAGAGAATTTTGAAGAGGTCCCCACTTTGGAGCTTTCAGATCTGAATATATTTCTCTAAGTGCCACGGAGTCTGAGAAATCACTCATCGAAGATATGGTGTGATTGGGCTTCAGGCCCTTAAGGGACTATGCCCAGACGGGGTATCCCAAAAGCACAGGAGCATAGGGAACCAAAATAAGCCTCCAATAGTGTTCATCAAGCCATTTGGATGTGTTGGCGTAGTTGGTTTGGTCCCACAAGCTTCCGTTTGCAAGCTACGATGTCTAGTAGCCTACACTGACTCAGACCGCACTATTTCTCACGTTTGCAAACAATAGGACATCGAGAGAACTGGATGAAGACAGAGAAATCCATGAGAGGGTTTCATAGAGGGCCCTGACATGGAGATTTTAAATCGATGAGATATCTCTAGGTTCCATGGAGTCCGATAAATCACCCGTTGAAGATATGGTTTGTTTGGGCCTCGGGGCTCTTAAGGGACTACACCTGACACGGGGTAGCCCGAAAGCACGAGGAGCATAGGGAACCAAAACCACTACTCCACTAGTGTTCACCAGCCACCTAGACATGTTGGTGTAGTTGGTTCGGTCCCATGAGATTCTCGTTTGCAAACTACATGACCTCTTGCAGCCCTCTACACCGACTTAGACTACACTATTAACCACGTTTGCAAACAATAGACAACAAGAGAACAAAATAGAGATAGAGAAAATCACGAGAGGAATTTGAAGAGGTCCCCACCATGGATTTTTATATCCGACGAGACGTATCTAGGTGCCATGGAGTTGGTGAAATCACCCGTTGAAGATATGGCATGATTGGGCCTTAGGGCGCTTAAGGGACTACACCCAGATTTGGGGTAGCCCAAAAGCATAGGGAGTGTAGGGAACAAAAAAAAACCTCCAATATAATTCACCAGGCCACCCCGATGTGTTGGCAAATTTGGTTCAGTCCCACGAGCTTTCATTTGCAAACTACAAATTCGTCGATAGCCCTACACTAACTTAGACTGCACTATTTCTTGCGTTTACAAAAAATAGCACAATGAGAGAACCAGATAGAGAAAGAGAAATCCACGAGAGGGTTTTGTAGAGGGCTTTGACATGGAGTTGTAGGATCTGATGAGACATCTATAGGTACCACAGAGTCTGAGAAATCACCCGTCAAAGATATGGTATGTTTGGGCCTCGAGGCTTTTAAGGGACTATGCTCAGACAAGGTAGCTCAAAGCACGAGGAGCATAGGGAACCAAAATGAATTCTCCACTAGTGTTCACCAAGCCATTTAGATGTGTTGGATCAGATGGTTTGGTCCCACATGCTACCGTTTGTAAAATACAACATCTAGTAAACTTACACTCGACTCAAATTACACTATTTCACGCATTTACAAACAATAGGACAAACAGAGAAACAAATGGAGATGGAAAAAAGCTGTGAGGTGCTTTCATAGTGGGTCTCGACATGGAGCTTTTGATCCGACAAGACATCTCTAGGTGCCACGGAGTTTGATAAATCACTCATCGAAGATATGGTGCGTTTTGGTCTCAGGGTTCTTAAGAGACTACGCTCGAATGAGGTAGCCCGAAAGCACGGGGAGCGTAGGGGACAAAAAAAAAGCCTCCAAAGAGCATTAAATAGGTGATTTGGATGTGTTGGCCCAGACGATTTGGTCCCACACGCTACCGTTTTCAAACTACACCCTCCGGAAGCCCTACACCGACTCAAACTACACTAATTCATGCATTTGCAAACAATACGACAACGAAAGAACCAGATAGAGACAGAGAAAACCATGAGATAATTTTGTAGTGGGCCTTGACATGGAGCTATTGAATTTGATGAGACATCTCTAGGTGCCACGTAGTCCGAGAAATCACTCGTCGAAGATATGGCATGTTTGGTCCTCAAGACTCTTAAGTGACTACACCTGGATGGGGTAGCCTGAAAGCACGGGGAGCATAGGGAACCAAAATGAAGCCTCCACTAGCATTCACCTGGCCACTCTGATGTGTTAACATAGATGGTTTTGTTCCATGAGCTTCCATTTGCAAACTACACCCTCTAACAACCCTACACTGACTCAAACTGCACTATTTTGTGCATTTGCAAACAATAGGACAATGAGAGAAATAGATGGAGATTGAAAAAACCATGAGAGAATTTTTTAGTGGGCCCCAACATGGAGCTTTCGGATCTAACAAGACGTCTCTAGGTGCCACGGAGTCCGAGAAATCACCCATCGAAGATATGACGTCTTTTGGTCTTAGGGATCTTAAGAGACTATGCCCGAACGAGGTATCCCGAAAGCATGGGGAGCATAGGAAGCTCCACATCAAGCCCTCTATGAAAGTCTCTCACGGTTTTCTCCATCTCCATCCAGTTCTCTCGTTGTGTTATTGTTTGCAAACGCGCGAAATAGTGCGGTCTTAAGTCAATGTCACGACGGTCGCTAGAGGTCAGTAGTTTGCAAATGGAAGTTCATGGGACCGAACCAACTACGCCAACACATCGGGGTGGCTTGGTGAATGCTAGTGGAGCATTTGTTTTGGCTCCCTACGCTCCCCATGCTTTTGGCTACCTCATTCGAGCATAGTCGCTTAAGAGCCCTGAGGCCCAATCACGCCATATCTTCGATGGGTGATTTCTCAGACTCCATGGCACCTAGAGATGTCTCATCAGATCCAACAACTCCATGGTTGGTAACTCTTCGAAAGCCTCTCATGGTTTTCTCCATATCCATTCGATTCTCTTGTTGTGTTATTGTTTGCAAACGCGTGAAATAGTGTAATCTGAGTCAATGTAGGGCTGCTAGAGGCTATAGTTTGCAAACGGAAGTTTTGGGATTGAACTAACGCACCAACACGTCGGGTGGCACGGTAAATGCTCATGGAGCATTCATTTTGGCTCCCTACGCTCCCCGTGCTTTTAGGCTACCTCATACAGTGTGTAGTCACTTAAGAGTCCCGAGGCCCAATCACATCATATCTTTGATGGGTGATTTCTCAAACTTCGTGACACCTAAAGACATCTCGTCGGTTCAACACTCCATGGTGGGGACCTCTTTGAAATCCTCTCACAGTTTTCTCCATCTCCATCCGGTTATCTCGTTGTGCTATTGTTTGCAAACATGTGAAATAATGCAATCTGAAAGTTAGTGTAGGGTCACAGAGGCTCGTAGTTTGAAAATGGAAGCTCGTGGGACCGTACTAACTATGCCAACACATCGTGGTGGCCTAGTGAATGCTAGTGGAGCATTTGTGTTTTCTCCCTACACTCCTCATGCTTTCGGGCTACCTCGTTTGGGCATAGTCACTTAAGAGCCCTAAGGCCCTATCACACCATATCTTCGATGGGTAATTTATTAGAATCCATGGCACCTAGATACGTCTCGTCACAAATCGAGAGCTCCATGTCGAGCCCTCTACAAAATCCTCTTGTGGTTTTCTCCATCTCTATCTCGGTTCTCTCATTGTCTTTGTTGTTTACAAACACGCGAAATAGTGTAGTCTCGAGTTAGTTTAGGGCTGCTTTAGAGGTTGTAGTTTACAAACGAAAGCTCGTGGGACCGAACCAAATACACCAACACATCGGGCTGTCTTGGTAATGTTATCCAAAATGTGCCCCCTACTCATTTTGTGGCTAACTCCTCCCATTCTTCCCTCTCTTGTGCTTTAGTCACAAAATTTTGCTTTTCGGGCACTCAAAACCTTCTGGAAATGGCACCATTGGATAGAGCTCTTTCTCAAACTTTCCAGACAAGTAAATTTTTCCTCCTAACTCCATGCATTTTTAAGTTATGACTCGGCGGAGTTTTTGGGAAAAGTTTCCTGAAAGGCCCATGGCCAATGAGATGTTTGCCACATGGCACCTAGAGTGGTGGAGCGCGGGAAATTTTGGAAAATTTTCCAAATGACCAAAAAGGTGTAAAAATTCAAATTTTTCTCACCAACCCGATTTGGCCCTATTTTTCCCCTAATACTTCAAGTCGCCATATCTTTCGATCCAGAGCTCGGTTTTTTGCGTTCTTTATATCAATGAAAAGTTGGTAAAATTATCCACAAGATTCCGGGGTCATTTTTGCATTTTGGTGGAGTTTGGAGAGAGAAAATCAAGAAACGCCTCTAGCACGTGGTCATGGACATAAATGACGTTTCAACCACCGTTTTTAATGAAGAATGGCTCACATTCTCTCCCAACGATGGTTAAAAATGTCGGGAATGGGTCTCAATCAGGGCGCCCATGCTATTTTGATGGAATTTTGGTTAATGGTTGAACCCCTTACACATTTTCCCGTGTTTCTCTCTCCTGGGGTCGTGGTTTGCACTGTAAAATCTAGGATGAGTTCATTTTGCAAAGGAGAGACTTTTTCAGCTCTGAAACTTCCTTTTTCTTCCTCCTTGGTAGAATTTGTGAAGAAATTTTACCTTTCCATGTAATGCAGCACTTTTTCTTGCCTCTGGATCACTGTAATGTACTATATTGGATCTGAGATGTTGATATATGTTCTGTGATTAAAATCCTTCAATCCTTTCATATATCTATCATTGCTTTCTTGATATTTCATTACATTTTGAGCATTTGTGCATGTTTTGTGTTGTGTTTCCTTGTGGATTGTGTATTTCATGCAGCATCAGGTGTCTACAACTCCTTTGGTGCATCACCTATTAGCATTAGCATTAGTTCTTTCTTTTTTGCATTCTCTATCTCTGTCTCCTTAGAATTTAGAGTAGATTTAGGAGTTTAAACCTCTACAATTGTGCAAGCAAATAGCTGATCAGAGGAGTTGAGGAACCAGCCTCTAATCTGAGATTCCTCTTCCATTTTTGCAAGTCCCACACTTGGGAAGAGGATTCAATGTTGTGCAATCACACTGGATGCTAGTATGATCAAACTAGAAATCTGATCAACATCCAGGGGGTGCTGCTGATTTGCAACAACAGTTTTGGCACGCCCGGTGGGACCTTAGAGGTCTTCCACTTTATCTTTGACAGGTTGGTGTGTTCCTGTTAAAGATTCAGCCTTTTGGAGGCACTTTCAAAAGCACATCTGGCGACTCCATCTGGTAAACAACTCATTCTCTAAGTTTCAGACTTGTTTTCCATTCATTTCCATCCATTCTTCTTTCCATCATTTTCATTATTTTCCATTCCATGAAGTTGTGCAATCATGACTTCATTTCCATCATGGAATTCACATTTACAATAGTAGTATATCACACCTCCAACATGTTTTACAAATCCTCCAAATCAGCATTTTGATCAAATTCAAAATCAGCATGTCTACCCATATGAGCAGCAGTGCCAAAGTCAGTTTGGATATGAAGCATGTCAAGCACAAGGGTATGCTGGTTGTGAGGGTAGTCAAGAAGAAAATATAGATCTGCTGGAACAAATCCAAAAGATGGAGGTAAACATGGTGCAATCCAGGGCTCAAGCACAAATGAAAGCATTTAGAATCGGTTGTAGAGCACCTTGTCCATGGGTGGGACCTTTTCCAAGGCATTACAGCCCTCAAGAGAAGCTAGACTTCATGATTACAACACTACCATTGCTTGCAAAGTGGACTGAAGGAATAAAGGTGTATGAGAGGAGTATTCAACAACCTTGTCAATAGGTAAGCACACCATCTCATGCCTTTTCTTTCCTCTTTCCCAATCTGTTTTATCTCAGCAGTGTCAAGTTTTAAACTCTCCATCTGTTGTCCTAAGTGTTGAATCCATTTCTCCATTCCCTAGTCTTCCACCCCATCTCAATTATTCTATCCTTTTCCCTTCCAAACAGCCATTCCCTCCAAAGAAACAAGAGTTCCTACCTCCTCCACCACCACAAAAAATTACAAAATCAATTGAGTTACAATCCACTTCTCCTCTTGCATTCCCAAATCCATGTTGGGAGGATAAAAATCAGAATGCCAATCAAGGAAAACAATAGCAGAAAGAAGAGCCAAACAAGGATGAAGAAATTCAAAGTCTGAAGAGTTGGGCTCTTAAATTCGGGATTACAAAAATCCCCTTGATGGTGAAACCAATAGAGGATGTTGAAGTTGGAGAACAAGTGGAAAACAAGGCTGATTTTATAACAGCAGTGAAGCGAGAAAAACAGCAGTTTGTTGGTGATGAGTTGGGTGTCCATGTTGGCACTTTGCCCAAAGAAAATGCTGATCCAGTTTACACTGCAAAATCAGCCATCGAGAAGGAAGGAAAACCATCTCAAAACCCCATCTTTGAGGAGCAAATGGATGAGGTCAAGTCAGTTTTTACAATAGTAGAAGAAGGAAGCATTATTGATACATTTTTGATTTCATTTGAAGGGGCTGATTTGATTGATGAAGCCATTATGGAGGCGAACAAAATAGGTCCAAATTGTGAGCAAAAGGCACAAGAAATTTCATGTTTCTCTCCCACTTCATCTCTCCAACAATATGTTTTTTGGGATGAGTTTGGATTGACAAGTTTCATGTTTGAAAATGAAGTTATACAGGGTGAAGAAAATACAGATTTGGAGGCCACCATACAAGAGGGAGAGACTTTGTTGCAGCAAGACATTCAAGAGTTTGATTTTCCATCAAACTTAGAAGAATGTTTAGATGAAGAGCTAGCTGAAATTACCATGTTTCCTTCTTCACCATTCGTTCTCCAACAACAAGAACTTGCTGCCATGGACAAAGGAGTTCAAGGACAACAGCCTACAGTTTACAACATGCCTCTTGAATCAAAGCTGGAAGAATTTGATCTTCCAAAAGCTACAATGGAGGAGCCAAAGCCAACAATGTATTGCAGCAGGTAACAACAATGCAAAAGCAACTTCATTAGATGTTGCAATCAATAACGAGGAGTTGCACACTATAGAAGAGTTCCATGTTGCCATGAAGGAAGAGAAAGGGCAGAAAAGTCCTACCATTGCTTCCACATCACCCACCCAAGAAGGTCTACAAGAAGACTCCATTTTTGGAGTTGAAAATCAGAGCTATGGGCATATCAAATGGATCATACCTTGCCCAATAAGGTATTTGACTTCATTGGAGTCAAAGGAGAAGTCACAACCAGTCATGCTTGCTTCTAAGCATGAGGGTGAGCTACAAAGTACCAAGGATCAGCTGTCATACCTCTTCAATCCAAATGTAGAGCAACTAAAAGAGGTATTGGATTTGTTTTCAGTTGACACCTTGATGATTTGGGTAGAAGACCAACTTCTTGTTGATTTTCCACTCATCCAATCAGCCATGTTCAGTGCCAAATCAGTTGCATGGTTGCAACTTTTGAGAAAGGGAAGCTATTTCTCCCAACCAGTTACAGGGTTTGTTTAGCCCACTTTTTCTTCCAGTTAGAGTAGGATAGGTAGTTTTGCTTTCAGTAAAAGAAGTGCTTGTGCACACTCTGCATGTTCCATTTTGGAGCATGTATGACCTTTAGTTTTGTACATAGTTTTTGTGGTGCTGGTTTTGCTCTTGCGCAGTCCATTTCAGTGGGTTTCCAAGTGGCTCAGAGAGGAGGTTTTCAAATTTCAGATCAGTTTGTAGGCTACAACTCATGACTCCATGCCCAATGGATGCTTCAGGCAACTGGTAACTTCATCCAGCAGGTAGATGACCCCTCTGAGTCGCCAAAATTGTTATCCAAAATGTGCCCCCTGCTCATTTTGTGGCTAACTCCTCCCATTCTTCCCTCTCTTGTGCTTTAGTCACAAAATTTTCTTTTTCAGCACTCAAAACCTTCTGGAAATGGAACCATTGGATAGAGCTCTTTCTCAGCTTTCCAGAAAGGTAAATTTTTCCTCCTAACTCCATGTATTTTTGAAGTTATGGCTCGGCGGAGTTTTTGGGAAAATTTTCCCCTGAAAGGCCCACGGCCAATGAGATGCTGCCACGTGGCACCTAGAGTGGCGGAGCACGGGGAAATTTTGGAAAATTTTCCAAATGACCAAAAAGGTGCAAAAATTCAAATTTTTTCCCGCCGACCCGATTTGGCCCTGTTTTGCCCTAAAACTTCAAATCACCATATCTTTCGATCCAGAGCTCGGTTTTTTGCGTTCTTTATATCAATGGAAAGCTGGTAAAATTATCTACAAGATTACAGGTCATTTTTGCATTTTGGTGGATTTTGGAGAGATAAAATCAAGAAACACCTCTGGCACGTGGTCATGGACAAAAATGACATTTCAACCACCGTTTTTAATGAAGAATGGCTTGCATTCTCTCCCAGCATGGTTAAAAATGTCAGGGAATGGGTCTGTCAGGCGCCCATGCTGTTTTGATGGAATTTTGGTCAATGGTTGAACCCCTTACATGTTTTCCCATGTTTCTCTCTCCTGGGGTCGTGGTTTGCACTGTAAAAGCCAGGATGAGTTCATTTTGCAAAGGAGAGACACTTTTTTAGCTCTGCAACTTCCTTTTTCTTCCTCCTTGGTAGAATTTGTGAAAATTTTTACCTTTCCATGTAATGCAGTACCTTTTCTTGCCTCTCGATCACCGTGTAATGTACTGTATTGGATCTGAGATGTTGATATATGTTCTATGATTAAAATCCTTCAATCCTTTCATATATCTATCATTGTTTTCTTAATTTTCATTACATTTTGAGAATTTGTGCATGTTTTGTGTTGTGTTTCCTTGTGGATTGTGTATTTCATGCAGCATCGTTTTCTACAACTCCTTTGGTGCATCACCTATTATTAGCATTAGCATTAGTTTTTTCTTTTTACATTCTCTATCTCTGTCTCCTTGGAATTTAGAGTAGATTTAGGAGTTTAAACCTTTGCAATTGTGCAAGCAAATGGCTGATCAAAGGAGTTGAGGAACCAACCTCTAATCTGGAGATTCCTCTTCCATTTTTGCAAGTCCCACACTTCGGAAGAGGATTCAATGTTGTGCAATCACATTGGATGCTAGTATGATCAAACTTGAAATTTGATCAACATCCGTGTTGTGCCGCTGATTTGCAACAACAAGGTAAATGCTAGTGGAGAATTATTTTGGCTCCCTATGCTTCTCGTGCTTTCGGGCTACCTCATTAGGGCATAGTCACTTAAGATCCCTAAGGCCCAATCACATCATATCTTTGACAGGTGATTTATTGGACTCCGTGGCACCTAGAGATGGCTTGTTTGATTCGAGAGATCCATGTTGGGGACCACTACGAAATTATATCTCGGTTTTTTCCGTATCCATCCGGTTCTCTCGCTATTCTATTGTTTGCAAACGCGTAAAATAGTTGAGTTTGAGTCAGTATAGGGCTGCCAGAGGGTGTAGTTTGCAAACGGAAGCTCGTGGGACCGAACCAACTACGCCAACATGTCGGGGTGGCTAGGTGAATGCTATTGGAGGCTTCATTTTAGTTCCCTACTCTCCCCATGCTTTTGGGATGCCCCATCCAGGTGTAGTCGCTTAAGAGCCCGAGTCCCAAACACGACATATCTTTGACGGTGATTTCTAAGACTTCGTAGAACCTAGAGACATCGTGTCAGATCTTAAAGCTCCATGTTGGGGACCTCTACAAAAATATCTTGTGGTTTTTTCTATCTCCATCCAGTTCTCTCACTATGCTATTGTTTGCAAACGTAAGAAATAGTGTAGTCTAAGTCAGTGTAAGGCAGCTAGATGATGTAGTTTGCAAACGGTAGTGTGTGGGACCAAACCGTTTGGGCCAACACATCTAAATGGCACAGTGAACATTACTCGAGGATTTTTTGGTTCCTTATGCTCCCCATCCTTATGGTCTACCTCGTTTAGGCATAATCTCTTAAGATTCCCGAGACCAAAACACCTTATATCTTTAACAGTGATTTCTGACTCAGTGGCACCTAGTGATGTCTCATCGGATCCGAGAGCCGTATGCGTGGGCCTACTACGAAATTATCTCATAGTGTTTTCCATCTCCATTTATTTCTCTCACTTTGTCATATTGTTTGTAAACTTGAGAAATAATGCGCACTGAGTCAAGTCATATGGTCATCGAGACATTGTAGTTTTCAAACAAAATCTCCTGAGACCAAACCAACTACGCAAACATGTTGGGATGGCCTGGTGAGTTCTAGTGGAGCATTTGTTTTGGTTCCCTACACTCCCCATGCTTTTAGGCTACCCCGTTCGGGTGTAGTCACTTAAGAGCCTTGAGGCCCAATCACTCCATATCTTCGACAAGTGATGTCTCGGACTCTGTGGCACCTAGAGATGTCGCATTAGATCTGATAGCTCCATGTTAGGGCCCAATACGAAATCCTCTCATGTTTTTCTCTGTCTCTATTCAAAATGAGTCAGTGTAAGGTTATCCATTGCCAATCACCTGAATAATATAGGTGGTGAAATGAGAATTTTAATAAGATATTTTTACAATATAGGTGGTGAAATGAGAATTTATGTTTGTTGTTCCTTTCTAATATTTAATTTTTCTTAGCTTCACTTGGCTTCGAGAATAATAAATTCTCTCGACAATGCAAACCACATGAAGGTGGTATCTTTTTTATCACCACTAACCTACATAAACATGTTAGTAAGAAATTAAATAGAATTTTAAATCATACAAAATTTAAACAAAATCATTTAAGTAAATATTCAAATTAAATTCATAAAGAACATACCTTTGTAAATTCAATCCAATGAACCGCAAGGATCAACTCTATTCTTGACAGTAGCAAGAATTGCTTCATGATCTGATTCACGAACCTTCCATAGATTTTTGTTTGATGGCTGACCTCGATATTTGATCAATTTAATATTTATTGCAAGGAACAAATGTGAATAGTGAAGTATCTTTTGATGTAATTCATAGTCTTAAAACAACCAAATGTTTTATTTTATGATAGGATATCGTCAAAGCAAGGTTCCAGTGACTACCACGATCCAAAGGGGGATACTAAAGGTCTTCACCATCAATGACCTGAAAGTCAATTTTTTCCCCTCTACACAACGAGATAAGAAGTATTATGTTCCCTCTTCGTTAAATTTCGTCGCAATAACTACAAAAATGTTCCTATGTATCAAAAAGTAAAATTGTTCAGTCAATTTATAAATACATTAAGAGTTGACCATTTAATAATTTATAAATCTAAAACATGGCATGTACATATATGTATGTACCTTGTTGCACTAAATCAAAGACTTGGTCAAAGTCAGGTGATGTTGTCATTTGATCTGAAGACCCTGCAAGTTGTAATGCTCGTGGAACTTGATGTGTGTCAAGTGGAATTAGAGGTCTACAAGTCCATTCATCCACCCACTGTTGTGACTCACATTCATTCCACACAAAATCAATACATGATATACAAAAACATGTCATGCACCTAGTATAAAAAGTCCAAGCATTTACATCCGAACTACGGAATGATTGCTTATCACTTGATCCCGCAAATCTTTGTCATACAATCTTCAAAGTTTGTTAGATGTTTCTCTATCAACCAAAAATATCTATGAATCGTTGATCTCTCTTGAGATTCATGGCCCATATTCTTGACACACCAATCAAAAATACTTTTTACATCTGTAAATTTAGCACCATCCTTGAACTTTAACTCTTTTCTTGCAAGTGCTCTTTTCACACATGCTCCTGCACCATCATGCTCTCCTTTTCCATGCCCTGCCTTAATAAAAATCCAGATATGTTGTACATTTGTTTCTTTTTGCATCCTTCTTAGCCAATAAAACATCCGTGTATTCTTGAATTGTGATGTGCAATTATCCGACCAAATGTAATGTTGATCGAAACTAATGTTCCTCTCATTCAAGTTCGCATAAAACACCTGAAACACCCTTGTAAATATTCTGTAGAATGTGTCTGATCATCATTGATGTAGAAATGATACTCTCTTAATATTTTTGATCTTGCTCAATGCTTTCAAGAGAGTGCATGAATGTTATATGCACAAAAATAGAAACTTGCAATGAGTTATAATATTGAGATTGAACCTCCATTTGTGGCTGCAATGTGTAATTCTCTACGAAGTCAACTACTAAAACAATAGTACCAAGTGGGAATGTGTCCTTACTTAACTTGAATTGTTCATCCAACCATCGAGCTCTATGTGTGTGCCTTGCATACTCATAAAAAATTCCTCTTTGAATTTGACCATATATTCTAATACAAGTAATTGTTTTGTAACAAGCTCACACCTCTTAGATTCTTTTCCATCTTTTAATTGATATGCCATTGATTTATATTTGCTGAAACTAATCAATTATTTTCCTATTGAATATGTACTCTCCCCATGGATACAACTTTTTAGATTTGGCAAGCCACCTCATACATTGCACGCTTCCATCTAAACATGCTTTGTTATAAAAAAATTGTCTTGTTGATTTTTCACAAAATATTGTCGAATAAATTCCCTTGAAGATTTTTGTGGGACATTTATTCCACACTCCCGCAACATGATGTCGATGTAAAACATGACGTATTTGACAAAAACATCATAATGCATTGAAAATTTAACATGATGCCCGCAATAACAAGTGGTACGTGAGTGATTGATTTTCACATAAAAGGGTTTGCTCATTTCAAAGAATATTTGGCTAATGTTAATTTGTGGATTTTCATTTTTAAACTTAGAGAACAATTCTGTTTGAGTTATATCCAAGAATTTTTTTGCACACAATTCACGATTACGAGAACCTATTCTTCTTTTTATCTTGTATCTCTTATATTCGGTGACACCCTTGTGTTATCATTCCAAAATTTTACAATTAATTATTTTAGAATATCAAATGTATTCTTGTCTTTTCATGGAAGTCTACTAGAGGAAGCCCAATATTCAGTGTTATTGACTAACTCAAGACATTTACGTCTCTCTATTGCTTCATTAGTTTTTTTGTTTAGCTTTAAAGCACTTTGTTTTTCTAATCAAGAATTTATTAACTGTTTTATAACTTACTATACAATTAGTTAGTGCACGCGTGTAGCATTACTATCTTTGGTGCATCTTTTGCCACCTACGGTTGGTATGCTTTATGTATGTTTTCAACAATTGACGATTTTGATCAACAAAATTAGATGTTCTTAACCCCGGGTCTTCATTATAGGTCCCATCTTAATTAATTTCATCAATGAAATAAATAATTGACATCTTTGTGTGTCATTTAAATTCTCAAAGTAATTATCCCAAATTCCACTAGCTTTTATTCTTGAATTTATTTTAGAGATTTTGTTAGGCATTGGTTTACAATGTTTTCATCAATTTCAATTAAGTGAATTGGTTTTCTTCGTGAAATGGAAGGAGGTGTTCTTAGAGATGAAGATTTGTTTATAAGGTTACTTTTTTCATTCAGTGTTTTCATACAAATTTCAAGGTTAACATTTGGATTCTCAAGTAAGGGTTCAACAATTGGATTCATATCAATTTCTTCATCCATACCAACATTATCATTCAATTCAATATCATTATTCATTGCAAAATCATTATTCTCTACATTTTCATTATGTATTTCATCCCAATTTTCTAATACATTAGCTATATTTGATATAGCGGATGTACCTTATCTTGCTCAAAGTTTTTACATTCTTTTCAATTTCTTTATTCTCTTCTCTTCCAATTGCTCCAGTGTTTTATTCTTGAGTTTCATCTTGTCCTTAGCTCGATGTTTATCGCCCATGATTAGAAAAAATCAACTAGTGAGGTAGGGGACAAAATGAAATATTAAAAAATTGTGCAAGAATGTAGAGAATATTACAGACAAAACAAAATGTTTGCAAAATTCCTGTGAAAGAGCTGAAAGGGATGTTGGGGGGCCACAATATATAAAATAAACAAAAACACGTACGTGTTATGTAACATGTACGCATTATGTAACACGTATGCGTTACATAACACATACGTGTTTTGTGTTTTCTCTTTTCCCAAGCCATTCCTCAAGGCTTGGGATCCGGTTTGAATCCCCAAGCCTGAGGCATGGACCTACACAAACACAACAAATAGTGAGCTTTTACAATAAAAGTAAAAATGATGCTTCCTCTATGATAAATCAAAATAAAAAAATCAATCCATTTTAAAAAAATTATACCATGACGTAGAGTAGAGTCTCTTCTTTCTAAAAATATAATTTTCCAAATTTTCTGACTAATATAAGGTTTCCATATTATTTATGTTCTAACTATGCTTTTTATAGCTATTTTTTGAAGTGTAAATATGTCTATCTTTCATGGTGTATCTTTTTTTTGGGTGATTGAGATTAAAAATAAATTATACTAGCCCAAACTAGGCATAATTCTATAAATATTCAAAAACAAAATCTAGTTTTTGATTTTTTTTTGAGGTAGTTGGGGGGCATGGTCGAGCTCCATTGTTTTTCAAAACATAAAATTTTTATACTAGAAAAATCATAAATAAAAAAACATTTGCTAAAAAAATCTTTTAAAAATGGAGCCCAAACTAGATGCTCCTATATATCTTTCTACCAAAGGGTTTTCAAAAATAATAAATGGTGCTCAAAATGGTGGGGGACACAAAAGTCACTCTATTAAGTTTTTTAACAAAAACAAGAGCATCTGTTGGTATTTTAGTTGTTTTACCCACTTAAACTTATCCATTTTCAATAAAATTTAGTAGCTTAGAAACTAGACTCAAAATGCTACGATTCATATTTCTACATCTTCCAATTTCGAGTGTAACTATTTCAAAAAACTTGTACAAGTTGAATTTTATTTTTTCAGAAAAATGCGTCCACTTAAGACCCCTTTTTGGCCCCCCAACTTGGTGCACTCACCCTCCTCCCACCCATTACTTCAAATTTAGGTGCATTCTCGAGCCATAATAAACTATGGAAATGTGTGAAGCCTCTATGTTGTCATTCATAACTACGAGACAAGGGAACATAAATATTATCTAAGTAGTTTGGAAAAAACTTTGAAATAAGTAGATTTGATTACTTATACCCAAAGTCTACTACTCCAAGTTCCTTCATCAATAATTCTTTGTGAAATATTGTGAATTTGTGATGCGGTATGCTTGATACTCAACGAGGTTAGAGACAATGTTAAGTGTTCTCCAACATTGTATAGATTGAGGATCACCGATCATTCACCCAACATAATATTGTGGAGATCTAGCCATTTAGTGTCTACAACACTTAGAGTGAAGAATAAGGTTGGTGTCCCCAATTGTTCCACCATATTTGAAAGTTCACTTCTACTTTTTCCCCGAATGAATGTGTCCCTCGAAGGCTTGATCCAAAGCACATTAAGTTATCTGGGAGGTTTTCTTTGGGGAATTCTAGTAGTTGTCTTCACAAATATATAATTATCGAGAGGGATTCTAGATTCGATGTTCTATTTCATAAAAACGTTGTTGTGGACTGGCCCTTCGTGTCGCATTATGAGGTTTAGAAATAAGTAATGAAATATTGGGTGGGAATCAAAGTGACCATCATGGTAATGCATCAAATGAAGTGCATATTCATGCATTGGAACTTATTTTATGTGGGGTTGTTGCCACATTACTTTTCCTGTTGGAAATAAAGTTAGGAAATCCATTGAGAACAGGCCCTCCGTATTGTATTCATTTATTGGTGAGATCCCAAGCTCTGGCCATTGCATGGTAAATGGAGTGTTAACATTGTTGTTGAGTAGGAAATGTTTGATTTCCTCTTCTTTGTTCCTATATTGTGAGGTGTTGACTAAAATACGACAAGTGTTCATACATTTCATCAAAGTGAGTGGGAACATCAATACCATGAGCTGTAGAGGCACTTTTCATTTGGGGAAGTTCCATTTTGGTTGTGTTAAGAGAGGAAAGGGTGTCATTTTCGATTAATACATCTTTGTAATAAGGATCGTGTTAGATTTTATATTGCAAGGCTGCACAAACACGAGATCTACTTACGTAGAAATCATGATTTTTTAAATTAGATCCTTCCCTTTGTATGAGAACTATGTCCAAATCTCCAAGGCGGTGGGGTAGGGTCTTTTCTATTGAATTAATGTTTTGTGGGAAACTTATGGTGTGCCCTGAGTATTTGTATTACCCGCCATGTACTTGGGTGACTTGCAGGAATGGATTAACTCGTGTGATAAGCATATCCTTGATTTAGGTTAAAGACGCAAGAATGGTAGGCTGCTTTTCAGGTCCATGTTGTTCATGAAGAGAAGCGGTGGCCTTGTTATTCAATTTTGCATATGTTAGAGGAGGGAAAACCTTTAAAGGAAATTGTTTTAATTCCAGGGTAATTTTTGAAATAGATTGAGCAAGTTTGGATGTTTGCCAAAAAATCTATTCTTTTGTGAAACTGGCATTGGGCTTCAAAATTTAGCGACGAGGGTGGGAATATGGGAAATATCTATGTATTGGAAGGGGTGGAATGTTATGTTTCAGTCGTTTGTGGATTGCAAGGTTGAAAACAATCTGAAGGAGAGGAGAAAGTGGTTGTATATATGTGATGAACTGAAGAAAGGTTAGTACTTGAGATAGTTTCATGTGGCATCCTAGACATTTGGGGTAAAGTGGTAGTTGTTAGTGAATATGGGTTCATATGTAAGGAATTGGTATGCTCATGAAAGTTTGTTTCTATAGAAGTTACATGCGAGAATCTTGGTTGGCAATTCTTTAGTAGTTGTATTTGATGGCAAGATTGTAATGTTAGGTAATTTTAGGTTGTTGGTCGACATAAGTTGAAAGATAGTAGAGATTGTTTTTTTCTATGCTCTAATTTACGATGTCACTTCTTAGCGAGCTAAGTGTACCTTTTTCTACGTAGTTCTCTCTTCATTGGGCTCATTTTATAGGATTCGACATGATTGTGAAGTCACAGGATTATGGAGTACCACCTATTGGATAAAGATCATGCGGGTTAGCAAGGAACGATACATTGTTTGATGACATACAAATGTAGAAATAATTCAAAATATATAACTAAATACAATTGTAATGCATGTGGAGTTCCAATGGGAAATACGCGTAAGAGGTAACAATTTGAGTATTGAAAAACTACATTTTTTCTTAAGGAAAAGAGTATTAGATATATAGAAACATACAATGCGTTCACATAGTACATAAGGATGCAAATACTTACCTAACAAAAGTGCATGTATTTTTTATTTATTTTCTTAAAATTACTAACAATCCACATAGTAGTAGGAGACAATAGTATGTCAGTGTATAAGGGAATACAACTATTTTATTTTGAAGTAAGAAAAAAGTGAAACACGAGATATGAAATAAGAAACATAGCGGTGATAGTTCAAGGTATAGAATGGGATGGGTGAGGGTGTAATGTTTGAAGGAAGGAGTGGGTTAGAAATACTTGTGTAAAGGTTATGGTGGAGTTACACTTTGTTTTCTGTTTCTTTGAATCCGAGGATGACACATTTCAATATGTTGTTTCCACAATATGTATCTTTTTAAGTGAAAGTGTGAAGCAATATTCGTTGTTGATGAAATTACTTATAATTTCACTAGTCACATATTTGTTTATAGAAAAATATGGAGGTCGCTAGCTACAACACCCATGATTAACTCAATTGTCTCATCAAAAGTGGTAATTTACAATGCATATCTATAATCATAGTTTTGAACTTTTCACATTAAACTCGAACATAACCATGAACCATTACCATTCTCTCTCACATTTTTCTTACATTTTTTTCACCTTTTTGAAGAGGACATGCCTTTAAAAAAACTTTTTATCCCGATATTTATGATTTTTGCAAGAACCATGGCCCATTCATTTCTCTTAGTGTTCCCCATATTTAGTACCTCCGAAATCATTATTCTGAGAGGTCAATATTTTTATAGGACCCATAAATTGGCTTGTGATAGAAGGCACCAAAAGGGAGTAGTCATCGAAGCAACCCAACCATGAAGTGTATTTGTTTCTAAAATTAGAGGATTGATGTAACATTTGGTTCTTGAAACAATGTCCACTTTGAGCTTCCATTGAAACTGGAGATGTAGGAAGCTTTCAAGGAAAGGACCAAAAGAGGTGGTATAGAAAGTATGTCTTAAAGTTTTTTTCTTATCTCATCTAAGTCTTTTCCCCTTGCAATGTGACACTTATATTTAGTCCCAACATGCCCTTTAATTATATTGTTTTCCCCATAATGTGACACTTACATTGAACCCCAACATGTCCTTTAATTGTAGTGTTCTACTCTTTGTTTCAAAATTGTCATGCCGATGAATTGTTGAGCATAGTGACATCGTAAGAACAATGCCAATCAAATCAAGCATAGAACCTTCAATGCTTGCGGTATGTCCTTGATTTTCATGAATAAATTGATGGCAAGGTATTGTATCCTCACTTGCTATGAGTGGAGATATTGTTGAGCAAGGTTACGAAAATCTCCAAATCATTATTCAAATGGTTGTAACATATCTCTCCATCGAAATCCTCGCAATCATCCCATTAGAAATTTTATATAGCTTCCCATTTTCAATCTTCTCATAGAATTATTCCATGACCTCATTGAAACAAGTGATGTGGATTTTCCTTCTTCCGATCCATAAAATGAAACCCAAACACAGAACCATATTCACTTGTATTGTGATATTCTTTAAGGGTTGGTTTTTCTAGGGCATGGCCCTCTATGGACCACATGCACATAGATATATTCAAAGCACTTATTTTCATTGGTGTTCTCACAAAATATTTGTCAACCCGGTTTGCACTTACATCTACTCATGACAACTGACTGTGTTTGAGAGAATTTTTTGGTAGTTAGATTGGAGCACCAATTAACAAATGCGTTTCGACAATAACATCCATTTCAACGATAAGAACAGTCCTCCGATGGATAAGGAAATTGGGATAGAATAAGAACTGAGCAACGAGATCGAAAAAACAAATAGAAAGAAATTATAATTAATATAGGGAGTTTATGTACATTGGTAATTGAGTAGGAGATGAAGCTTACAGTTCATTTTTTATCATTTTAATGAGGGATTTTTGTAAGAACACAATGGATCCTTCTTGTATTGATTTGTCGGTTATACGAATTGCAAATTTGGAGGGTATAAGTGATGTGTAAAAATGTATCCCATTTGAAAGGTCAACATGATGTTGGGCACCAGCTGAGAATGGACCTTAGGGACGAAAAGTGCAAGATATCGAAATGTGGGGTCAACATTAGAACCACCCTTAATAAATTGAGAAATGCCTTTGTGTGTCAAATTTATTTCCATGGAAACTAAAAGATGCTCGAGACAATGGGAATTCTGCAAATATATGGTGGACAATGTAAACTTGTAGAGGCATCAATCATGAAATGAAGGATATGTGAATAGGAAAGCATGCATTTGTAAATAATGAGAACCTTTAAAGTTGGATTCCTTATTATTTTATATTTTCTAAAAAGTGCAAACATGAAGTATAATCCTTTAACAATTCAATATGCAAAAAAGTGATATAACACACAAAGCTTTGGGGAGATTTGTGTAACCACACAATGGAGCCTTCTTGGATTGATTTTTCATTTACATGACTTACAAATTTGGAGGGTAGAAGTGTTGTCTAAAAATGTATCCCATCTGAAAGGTCAACATGATGTTGGGAACCAGTGTTGAGAATGGACCTTAAGCGATGTCTGAAATGTGGGGTCAACATTGGAACCACCCTCAATCAATTGAGGAATGAATTCGTGTGTCAAATTTATTTCCATGGCAACTAAAAGATGCTTGAGATAGTGGGAATTCTGTAAATATATGGTGGATAATGTAAACTTGTAGGGAATTCAATCATGAAATGAAGGATGTGTTCAAGAAAGCATGTATTTATAAAGAATGAGAACCTTTAAAGTTGGATTCCTTATTATTTTATATTAGCTAAAAAGTGCAAACATGAAGTCTAACCCTTTAACAATTCAATATGTAAAAATTTATATAACACACAAAGCTTTGGTTGAAAAGAACTAAAATTTGCATGGTTTTTTCTTGACATTTTAAAACTATATGTATTTGTGTGCAAATATTATGAAGAACACATTAAAAATGTGTTGTTTCTTTACATAGAGAAGCGAGCAATTGTATAAAGGAATAATTGAACATGTATGTTGAAAAGTTAGATTTTGTGATCCATATGTTCCACCACAATATATACATGCATTTATTTGAAATGAATTATAGATTATTATGTTAAGCAAATAGAATGGAAGACAATAACAACAATATGTACACTTGAAGTAAGAAAACTATAGGTATTTATATGGAGATACAATGATAAAGAAATTCAAAATCCATAGTTGTTGGATTACAAAAAGTTTAAAATTTTGATTCTATATCCGATATATATTGCCACAATGCATACATGGAATTATTTGGTACGAGTTACAGTTTGTTTCAAAAACACTTATAAACTAACCACTACAAGCTATTTCTTTAAATCAAATTTCTTGCTTTTTTCTTGTGCAATTTTCTTAGCACGTTTCTTGTATTTTTTCCATTCACTAGATGCCTCGATTGGTATTCCCATTCTCCTTAATTTTTGTAGTGGTTCATATTTCAACACATCTTCGTTAGAATAATAAATCAAATAGAAGCCTCGTGAATGATCTTCAATTGTTTGGGTTTTAGAGAGAAAAATTAGGGATGTTGACATCAGGTGGAGGCAATCTCCAATAATTTTGGCTATCATTGTTTTAGGTTGTTTCAGATTGCCTACAATGCAAAAAACATTAACACATTGCATACACTTAAAATATTCCTCCCTCTGCAAGCAAGGCATATTTAATTTCAATCCCATTGTGGGGAGGGAAATTATGTTTCTAGTTTGCATCATATTATACTTGGAGAGGGAAAATAAGTATGTTATTCCACAAAGATGTTCTTAGGTATGACAGGCATCTTTAATGACCTTTTCGTTGATCATTCTAATGTACAACTTAAGACGTTTCAAAATGGCCTCATTGGGTAACACGCCCCTTAGTACATAATGAATCATGTCATTGACAAAGGCATGTATCCCCACATGTAATTTCATAAAAAGATTAGAGCCAACTACAAATATAAATGGAACAATCCAAACCAAATAACATGAAAACTCTCTATAATAATTTTTTAGTCCATAACATGCAATAAACCAGTGGATAATTTTAGTGGTGAATATTCGTAATATGGTGAATATTCCATTTTTGAAAAATTTGAAAAGGCAAATTTTCTGGCGTTGGTCAGTGACCTATTTGCTTAAAAATTACAATTTAATTTTTTAGGGGTCAGCTTCGCCTACCCTTGAAACTATCCCCTATATAATCCTAGATTATTCACCAGGTAGAACACTACTAGATCACTCATACCACCTAGGGGAATATGTATTATCAAGTATAATAAACGCGTGAGAGGTGGGCGGAGGCTACAGACACGCGACAGGAGGGTGAAGGCTACAGAAGTGTGATAGAGAGTTTGTTGATGCACGACATAAAGATTTTGTTATCGTGTGACCAGAGGGCAGAGGATGCATATGCATGACAAGATATTTGTTGTCACGCAACAACAAATCTCCTGTCGCGTGTCAACAAGGTTTGCTGTCACATGACAACAAACCTCCTGTCGTATGTCAACAAGGTTGTTGACATGCGACAACAAAATTACATGTCGCATGACAACAACCTTATTGACACGCAACAACAAATATCTTGTCACACATCTCAGTAACCTTCTATCATAAAGCACCTAAAAATTAGGCAAAAATTTACATACAACCCCAAAAATTTCCTTCCCTTGGCGAAACCGGTTCCGAGGATATTCACCAGGTATTTTCCACCTCCGATTTCCAAGATGTCTCTTAAAATGAACCTTAATAAATAAAACAACTCAATAAATACTTCAATCAGTATTTAAACCCACCCGAAGTTTGTCTAGAGATAACACTCTTTTCTTTACCGCTAAAGAAGGAGAATCACATATATATCTTGCAAAAATTGAAATAGGAAGTTGATAAAACTAAATGTATCTACGAATTCAATTTCAATTTAATTCCATTAAGAATAATCTATATTTTCAATTTCATTCTCAGTTATAATACAAAAAAACCAAAAATATTATAAAGAGTTATTAAAAATTGTATATTAGTAGAGGCCATACATAAGAAGATAGTAAACTGTATTTTTTTATTATGGTTTAGAAGAAATTGCACAAATGTTTCTCTACAAAAATAATATTTCCCCATTTAGTTTTTGATATTTTTACTTGTAAAATAATTACACCTAAGCATACAAGATATAATAATGGTAGAAACACAAAAATAAAACTTCACAACCATTACACATCAATATAAACAATTGAACTGAACCTAGGTGCTCTTACAAGTTACAACGATATAAAACCACATAATTTCTAAAAATAAATAAGTATATCCTAGAAATTATTGTACAAAAGATATTAAACTTTTAAAAATTGTCTCATATTATTGTATAAGACTGAATGTCTGGCTAAGTTCATTGAAACCCCTTCTCTATATGTAATGTACCATCCATGAGGAAGGTGGATATGGTTAGCAGTAATAAGAAGAGTGTAGACCTTCTTATCTAACACAAGGCATATATTCTATCTATAATCAAACTTAATATGAATAGTATGTTTGAAAAAATTATTAAAAATAGTAGAGAAAAGCTAAAATAGGGAGGAAAACATAACCTTCTACCACGATGACATGATAATTGAAAAAAATTATGGGAAAATCTTAGAGCAATGTGGAAATACATAATCAAGAATTGGAAATTACCTGGCACTTCTAATCCTGACCTGCTCTGTGCTACTGTAAATTGAATTGATGGCTCGCAGTTTGAGTATTTAAAGGCAATTGAATGCACTATTAAAAATAGCCCCCAATATCAACTATCAAAAATATCCCGCGCATACAACATGCACTATTAAAAATATCCCCACAAAAGTAACTATCGAAATAACCCGCACTTTCAACTTACAAAAGCTAAAATTGTTGTTAATTAAAAACAAAAGCTAAAATTGTTAATTATTAGAAACAAAATTATTAAAAATTAAAGAATAAAATTGAACAAAATTATTAAAAATAGTAGAGAAAATCTAAAATAGGGAGGAAAAACACAAACGTTAAGACAATTGTCAAACCGTCAAATTTAACACAGTCGTAGAAATGTCCATAGGGGACTTTCCCATAGGGGAACACCTTTGGTGTAATTATAATTATATATTTTTGTTTTTTTGGGTCATCAATCATGTGATCAATTTAATTTTTTTGTAAATATATATATTTTTTAAAATTTCAAATACCCATTTAGCTTGAATGTAATTGGTGGAAATATTTTCTTTTTAGTTTTCTACATAATTTATTATTCTCTACAATTGGTGATTTGGTCCATTTTGTGGCTTCTCCATGCTATTCTAATGCGCCAATACAATTTTATGGTTGAATCTTTGAATGTAGTATATTTGTTTTGTTTCTCATTTTCATATGGATGATGTTTTATAGTCTCATTTATCTCTGGTTTTTACTATAGTTATGATAAGGGATTTTGACATATTTTGACATTATGTTATTTGATCTTCATGGCCTAATTGATATATATGGATACTAACATATATGTTTAGTCACACACTTGATGATATAGATTATTCAATTATTGATGAGAACACATGATAACATGGATATATGTCATTTATATGTATTGCAATGGCTAACACATGGTGAATTTGTGTGAAATTGTGCATGTTTCTCATTTACGATTCCATGTTGATGTTGTGATATCATAGATTTCATGTTTAGACTTGATCGTTTATTAAGTAGTTGATTTACACTTGTATTGGGAGATGTGTTTAATGTGTGCATTGAGTGTGCAGGTTACAGGGCATAAGAGAACGTGGGTTTCATGGTGGCTACACAAATTATGCACAAGCAGCCCACGAGGCTAAGTCCTAACCATGTTAGTGTATGAGGCCTTATTTTTGCTTTTATTTTTGGGCACCATGAGTGACCCTTATTTGTAATGTTGTATTTCATGTAAAATTAATTGTGTTTAGGTTGTTTATTTTTGTTAAGTAAACTAGTTTGGGGACTTAATGGTCCCCACTTGCATTAAGTATGTATTTGTGTAAGTGTGTGTTAATTAGGAGGATTGGGGTCACATAAGCACCCTTGAGTGGGCCCCACATCCTCTACATATGTGCCCAAATGTGCCAAACCCGAAATTGGGCTATTTTTGGCATTTTAAGTGACCCCTTTTAGTTTTGGGAGTTCACTTAGCATGAAAATAAGCCCTTGACCCTACCTATTAGGTAGGGGGATTAATTCCAAGGCATGGAGGGAGTTTCCCTCCCATTTAGCCTCTCTTTTGTCACCATCCATGTAAGATGGGTTGGAATATGTGTGTTGTGAAAAGTTTCATAAGCTTGTCTCATTTTATTTTTGGGTAATTTGGGAGAGGGTGTTTAAATGTGAGTTTATCTTTTCTTTATTTTATTTTGGGAATCTTGACTTGGAGGGAAGAGAGGGTGACACATGTCACCCCTCATTTGTGAGGAAATTTATTTGTTTTTATTCAAATACTCCCTCATGGGAAGAAAGAGATTTTTTTTTGGCTTTTTGCTTTGTGCTTGGAGGCTTTTGGAGTTGGAGTTTTGTTTGGACAAGGAATTGGGAAAATCTTAGAGATTTTGGAGAGCTTGTGGAGGTAGGCTCTTTGATCTTATTTTATGTTATTTGGCATGTTAGATTTAGATTTTCTTATGGTTGAAATTTTGTCTTGTTGCATGTGTTGTATGGTTACTTGTTTGTGTTATTTTTTATTTTCTCCATCCATCATATGGCTTGATGGATTTGGGAGTTTTATTGGGGAAGAGGGAGGGATTTTCCCTCTTAAACCTCATGGCTTGATGGGCAAGCCATGTTGGTTCTTTTTATCCCCTCATATGGTTTGAGGTGGGGAAGGTGGTTCATATGGTTTGAACCCCTTCCCCATCCTTGGAGAGGAAACCCAATGGGTTTGAAAATCCTCCCAAGGAGGATTTTAGGAAAATGGGAGGAGTAATAAGGAGGGATGATTATTTTGGAGGGATAAGGAGGTTTTTGAAGAATTTGTAAGTGTGCATCCTATGGTTGACCACACTCTTTGAAATTTTGATGTCTCATCTACTCTTCCCCATTTGTTGAGGATGAATATGGTTTTCTCCTCTTTTATTTTGGTTGGAAAATGTTGTGTTTCTTTAGTGTATGAGTTAGTCTTGTATGTGATATGTTTGTGTTTATTTCTCCCTTATTCTTGTGCACATTTTTGGAAGATAGCTCTCTCATGGGCTTTAGGGGAGGCTAACATGTCTTCCAACCTTTGGAAAGGCATGTAATGATGCATATAGGTTGGGTGGTAAAACAATCCTTTCTCTATGTGTTGGATTTTTGAAGAGCACAAAAAGTTGGAGCTCAAGTTTGGAAGATGGTTGGAGTTTTCCTTGATATATTGGCATCTTGTTTTTCCAAAATTTTTGGGAAAAGTTTTACTTATTGTAATCATATGGATATGGCTATGTTGGAAGTTCTATGTCCTTGTAAGGTTCCCATTTTGTGATTGGGATTGCTTTGTAAACTAGTGTTTCATTAGTATGTGTAATCTCCCTTCAATCTTGGAATGAAGCCTCATAATGTTTTTTTCTTTGTGTCTTAAGTATCTTGGAAATATGTTGTATTTGTGAGCTTAAGATTCATGGGAATGTAAACTATTCTTGTATGATAAATGTTGTAAGAATCTTAAACTTTGTAAGGCAATACAAGAAATTGGTTAAGAGTTATTCCTTGTTAAGATCTTGTTTTAAGGTTGAAGTTTTTTCCTTGCAAATAAAAGTTGATTGCTATTAGATGTTGTTGTTAAAAAAGAATAATGTTACTCTTGTATTTCTTGGTATTATGTCAAAATGACTAAGAGGAAAATGATTAAATACAAGCTTGATTCAAGTTATTTCTTTACACTTTAGAAATTTGGTTATTGTTTTAAAAAGAAAAAAATTATTTTGAGTTGGAATACTAAAACAAGGCTTTAAAGAAAATTTTTTATATTTTTTTATGAACACATTTATAAATCATGTCATGATATACCATTACTTGTTTAATTCAATTTTTCTCCTTTTATATAATATATTTAAATTTATATTAGTACACATTCATATATAAATTGCATATATACTATAGATAACACAAATGTGGAAGTTGCTATTTTTTACAAAAAAAAGGTCCCTATGAAAAATTTATATAGATTATATAATACAATAAATTAAAAAAGCATAATAATAATAATATATATTCTATATATTAAATATAATAATATATATATATATATATATATATAATATATTATAATTAAGAAAGATATATATATATATATATATAAATAAGTTTAAATATATATATATATAACTAAATATATAATAATAATTATATAAAATTTTGTTGGATTTAAAACAAAAAAATTAAAAAAGTGGGGAGGGCCGAGCCCCCCCAAACCTACGTTTAAACTTATGGTGGTGTGGTGTCCATATGCAACACACCACCACCCTCCCAAATTAAAATCCCCTCACCCCTCGCCCCCCCAAAACCCCCATCCCACATACCCTACAACCCCAAACCCCCTCCATTTACCACCCCCCCCACTCTAAACTAGATACCCTTCCACGTAGACCACTACCAATGTTACTTTAAAACCCCTATGGATTTTTGATTCTAGTTCTTTTAATATTACATTTATTTTATTTTATTTATTTCTCTACACACACACACACACACATATATATATATCGATATTTTCCTTCATTAAAAAAAAAAGAAAATGGGTATAATATATACCCAACAAGAGAATATATTCTGGTAAAGGAAATATAAAAAATAATAATAAATATTATCTTATGCAACCCATGAATCCAAATCTCCATGGCTCCTCCTCAACCTGCACAAAGAAGAAACAAAATGAAACAAATGGAAGAAAAAGAAAGGAAAAGAAAACATAAGGATGGATTAGGGAAACTCTAGGGAAACTTTTAAATCAAGGCCAAGATTAGTTTGATCCTAGGGTTCACATTAAATCCTACACAACTTTTAAGTCATGGGATTTTGTGGGATTAGGAAATAAAATAAAAGAAGGGTGTGTGGGGGTTAATTAAATTAAAAGGGGTGTGTAGAATTTCTAATGTGACCCTAGCAAATGTTTAGTAGAGTAACCATGATGAAAAAAATAAATAATTAAAGTTGGAATTGGACAAGTAGTTAATTAATTGGGTAAATCAAATTGGTATAAAATAATTAATAATAGGAATCGATAAGTATAGTATTTGTTTATTTACTTTAAAAAAAAAAATTACCCAAATTTTTAACTACCACTAGGTGTGGTTTTCTATGTCCCGAGGTGGGGCATTACATTTGGTATCAGAGTGATGGTTCACACACGTGGCGATGCTCTGGGTAAAATATTTAATTAGTTATTAATGTTTTAATAACATTAAATAAAAAATAATTAAAACATTTCCACAACCTTTACAACTTAATAATCCATTTTCTTACTTCGTACATAGGATGGCACCCACGAGACATCGATCCATTAGGGACTTGGGACGTAGATCACCTATGCCCAAGCCATGCAGCACCCGAGTTTAGACCTCATATTTTAGAGGCTCTTCAAGCAATTGATAGGTGTTGTGTAGCAGTGCCTTCCACCACCATAGGAGATGAGAGAGGAGGATGTCCAGTCAGGAGATGAGGAGCTGATAGGTGAGGATGCACACTCGAAGCCACCGAAGCATGATACCCTTGAGGTGGGAGAGGTCACGTAGCCCTTCCATTCACCACGAGAGGGTGGCCTCATGCCATCATAGCCATTCACACAACTTTGAGGGACCATTTGGGGATAGATGACCACATTCACCTGTTGGACCACAACACCAGGATCGTGATACAGGAAAATGATTAGAGACCTTTTCACTTGCTGAGCCACCTATGTACACTATGCACTACGGATGGCTTTGGGGCCGAAGTCATGGCTCCTCATCCTTGATAGTTGCTTTGGCTTGCACTCTTACGAGAGAAATGTCAAAGCCAAGTTCACCATACACCTCCTCCGAGATGTAACAAGCATTTGGTGGAGGAATGAGGAGTGGAAGCTCCATTTGACTCGGGATACAATGACTGGGAGTTGTTCAAGGAGCATTTTAGGGCTCGTTATATGTCAGATCATTTTTATGAGAAGAGGATTGATGAGTTTCATGACTTACGATAGGGCTCTAACATAGTGGCACAATATGAGAGAAGGTTCTTGGATCTTTTTATTATGTGGACTACCTACAAGATGAAAAAATTATAGGTTAACATGTTTATTCGGGGCCTAATGTAGACATAGCAGGAGAAGTTAGGATGTTATCTCCTCCCATGCTTGAGAAGGCATTGAGAAGGCCTACTTAGCTGAGGAGAATAGGACTAGGGCACAGAACACCGAGATAGGAACAAGAGAAAAATTTAAGAGAAGATGCAGGCCTTTCAGAGCCAGAGGTCATGGGGCACAACACCACCCCCTAGAGGAGGATTTTGACCTCTCCAAAGTAGTATCGAGGGCTCCACAACATCCATAACAGTAGACAAAACATCAGGGCCACCAACAACAGAGGGCTAGAAAAACTCAGAGCTTACAGAGAGGTGGATCTAGAGGAGGTTTTGGTGAGCTAGGGATAAGAGACAGGTTACTCAAGCAGTACAACCAACTCACACACAAATGTATCTTAGGGTTGGGATTACAGGATCAGTTCACTAGAGTATAGAGGGACCCCATCTCATAGGGGTACAAGAGGATGTTTTATTTTTGGGTCCCCTGATCACTATGTGTGTATGTGTCCACACAAACCCGCTACCCTTGATATGCAGAGAGCCCCTAGATCCGAGAAGATAATGGGTGATGTAGGACATGCCCATCGTGTATATGTAGTGGTTGATAACCATTAGGCTGAGCATCAGCCACAATTATTGAGATGACAGGTACTATCAGGGGTATTTCTGTCTCAGTACTCTTTGATTCAGGTGCTTCATATTATTTTATATCTCCTTTTGTAGTGGACCAATGTGGGCTAGTGGTGGCTAGGAAGCCAGATAGTTGGTAGGTTGAGTTGGCCTCTTGGGGCCAAACTCATCATGGACTCATATGTGGAGAGTTGTGTACTTGATTTGGGAGTCTTCTCCACTACACTTGACCTCCGAGTTATACCTCTAGGATCCTATCAGGTTTTTTTGGGTATGGATTGGCTCGAGGCTCATCGGGCCAAGGTAGATTGCATAGGAATAAGGTCATTGAGTGTCAGGATGATCTTGGGAGTGTAGTTGTGATTTCAGGATGCAGAGGCCTATCTCTTTGCACATGATCTCGGCTAAGAAACTCAAGTGGAGCATGCATAAAGGTTGTCAGTTATTTTTATCACCATCAGTGATCGATCAGAGGGCACTCCAGAGCATTCACCCTTAGATGATCATGCAGTTTTGAGGGAGTATGCATATGTGTTTCCAGAGCTTCTAGGGTTACCACCCCATAGAGAGGTGGATTTCACCATTGATTTAGTGTCAGGATCAGCACCAGTTTCTAGGGCACCCTATCGGATGATGACTCCAAAGCTTCATGAGCTCAAGATACAGTTAGAGGAGTTTTTGGAGAAGGGTCTCATTTGCCCTAGTGTATCTCCTTGGGGAGTGCCAGTCATATTTGTGAAGAAGAAGGATGGTTCTCTCAAGATTTGTGTAGACTTCAGAAAACTCAACAAAGTCACAATAAAGAACCGTTATCCACTCCCTAGGATTGATGACTTGTTTGATCAGATGTGGGGAGTGAGGGTGTTCTCCAAAATCAATCTCAAGTCAAGTTATCATCAGTTATGCATATCAGATGTAGACATTCATAAGACAAATTTTACACACATTATGGGCATTATGAGTTCATGTTTGTCCTTTTGGTTTGACCAATGCCCCAGCTATCTTCATGAGCCTCATGAATGGAGTATTCAAGACCTTTCTAGACCACTTTGTCTTAGTGTTCCTAGATGATATATTGATTTATTCTCATTCCGAGGAGGAACATGAGGAGCATTTGAGATAGGTACTACAGGTTTTGAGAGAGAGCAAAGTTGTTTGGGAATTTGGAAAATACATCTTCTTCCAAAAAAAGATTCAAGTACTTGGGACACATCATATCAGGTGAGGGTATCTCAGTAGATCCCTCTAAGATACATGTGATTATTGATTGGCCAACACCCACATCAGTTACTAAGGTGAGGAGTTTCATGGGGTTAGCAGGTTATTACCGCAGAGTTTGTACAGGACTTTCTAGGATTTCTCACCCTATTACTTCCCTTCAGAAAAAGGGAAGAAGTTTGATTGGTAAGAAAGTGTGAGCAGGCCTTCCAGTTGCTTAAGGAAAGGTTAACCATGGCACCTATCTTAGCAGTTCTAGACCCAACAGAGGATTTTTTTTTGTACTTGATGCATCACTAGAGGGTCTGGGAGCAGTTCTTATGTAGGAGCATCGGTTATTTCCTTTGAGTCATGTAAGCTCAAAGATTATGAGCTTAACTATCCTACTCATGACTTAGATCTTGTAGTAGTTGTTCATGCTCTTGTGCGTTGGCATCATTTTATTTTGGGTAGGCCTTCATTTTGAGGACATATCACCATAGCTTATAACATATCTTCTCACAAATATCAACCTCAATGCTCACCAATGACATTGGATGGAGTTCCTATGTGAGTATGACATGGAGGTGTAATATATCAAAAGAAAGGAAAACCCATTGCAGATGCACTTAGTAGATGATGACATGTGCTTACATCCTTGACACTGGCAGTCAGACTTGAGAGGCAGATTCTTCACACCTTCTAGAGGACATGTTTTATGAGGGTGTTAGAAAATGTTAGAGTCACAGGGTTCATTAGAGGGTACATTTTAGAGGAATATTTTTAATTCGGTTCATAGGCATCTTTAGAGGAATATGGTTTACTTCGGTTCCATAGGCACATCTATGTGCCTAAGTCAAGTGATCTGCATAGCTTCATCCTTACAGAGGCTCATCAAGCCCCATATGCAACACATCCAAGAGTGAAGAAAATGCACACCGATATGAGGGAGTTATATTATTGGCCTGGTCTTCGATGGGACATAGTATATTTTGTAGCATGTTTCCTTGAGTGCCAGAGGGTCAAGGTAGAGCATTCTCATCCCGTGGGACTCTTACATCCTCATGATATTCCCTAAGTGGAAATGGGATGTGATCTCTATGGATTTCATAGTAGGACTCCCTATGTCTTCTTATCATCATGATGCCATTATGGTCACTGTGGATAAGTTGACCAAGGTTGCACATTTCTCACCAACCAAGGTCACCTATAATGCACAGGCCATCGCCAAAGTATTTATGGAGGACATTGTTAGATTACATGGATTTCAAGACCATCATCAATGATAGGGATACCATTTACACATCAGTTTTCTGGACTTCCTTTCAGACTGCTTTGGGTACACAAATTAATTTCAGCTCAACATATCATCCAGAGACATGGGACAGACAAAGAGGTTAATCAGGTACTAGAGGACATGTTGAGGATGTATGTGATGGACCAACAAAAGAAGTGGGAAGATTACCTACATTTAGTTGAGTTTGCATACAACAACTATCACAATTCCATTGGTATGGCTCCCTACCAGGATTTATATGGTCAACCTTGCAGGACACCTCTGAGTTGGGATAGGCTAGATGACAGATTATTCTAGGACCAACTTACCTACAGACTTAGAGCAATATGTTTTCTAATTAGGTAACGTCTTGAGTAGGCCAAAGCACGTTAGAAGGCATATGTAGACACCAAGAGGACTGATCATCACTTCGTAGTGGGTGACAAAGTCTTCTTGAGAGTTTTGTCCACATAAGAGCCCAATCCACTATGGAAAGGGTTCTAAGCTATCACCTCATTTTGTGGGGCCATTTGATATTTTGAGGTCATCGGTCCAGTTTCCTATCACCTAGATTTTCCACCATGCCTTGCATGGGCCCATGATGTATTTCATGTTTCTGTACTACATAGATATGTACCTGATATCTCTCATGTTTTGGATTGGTCGACCTTACAGGTAGAGGATGAAGGAGATAGTGGAGGATGGAGCCCGTATGTATACTTTGGAGCACCAGAGGTTGGCCCTTTGGGGTCGAGACTTGGACCAGTTAGGGTGTAGTGGGACATATATGATGAGACAACAACTACCTTGAGGATGCTACACCATTGAGGGCTAGATATCCCTATCTCTTTTAGTGACTTCCAGGAGGAAGTCTAATTTTAGGAGAGGGGGATGTAGTGCCCACATTTTATAGCCTCAATTATCTGTTGACTTCTTTACTCATAGTTATGATTTGACAGGGATTTTGACATATTTTGGACATTATGTTATGTTATTTGATCTTCATGGACATGTATGGTGATTTGGGTGCGTAGCACCAATTTATCTTTGATTAGTATGTTGGCACATTTTAATAGATGTTGTGGATACTAACATATTGCTATGTTATTTGGGCCTAATTGATATATGATGGATACATAGTTTAGTCACACATCTTGATGATATAGATTATTCGATTATTGATGAGAACACATGATAACATGGATATATGTCATTTATATGTATTGCAATGGCTAACACATGGTGAATTTGTGTGAAATTGTGCATGTTTCTCATTTATGATTCCATGTTGATGTTGTGATATCATAGATTTCATGTTTAGACTTGATCATTTATGAGTAGTTGATTTACACTTGTATTGGGAAGATGTGTTTAATGTGTGCATTGAGTGTGTAGGTTACATGGCACAGAGAGAACATGGGTTTTAGGGGCTACACAAATTGTGCACAAGCGGCCCATGGGGCTAAGTCCTAACCATGTTAGTTGTATGAGGCCTTATTGTTTGATTGTATTGTTTGGGCACCATGAGTGACCCTTATTTGTAATGTTGTATTTCATGTAAAATTAATTGTGTTTAGGTTGTTTATTTTGTTAAGTAAACTAGGTTGGGGACTTAATGGTCCCCACTTGCATTAAGTATGTATTTGTGTAAGTGTGTGTTAATTAAAGGATTGGGGTCACATGAGAACCCTTGAGTGGGCCCCACATCCTCTACATATGTGTCCCAAATGTGCCAAACCCGAAATTGGGCTATTTTTGGCATTTTAAGTGACCCTTTTAGTTTTGGAGTTCACTTAGCATGAAAATAAGCCCTTGGACCCTACCTATTAGGTAGGGGGGCTTAATTCCAAGGCATGGAGGAGTTTCCTCCCATTTAGCCTCTCTTTTTTCACCATCCATGTAAGATGGGTTGAATGTGTGTTGTGAAAAGTTACATAAGCTTGTCTCATTTTCTTTTTGGGTAATTTGGGAGAGAGGGTGTTTAAATGTGAGTTTATCTTTTCTTTATTTTATTTTGGGAATCTTGACTTGAGGGAAGAGAGGGGTGACACATGTCACCCCCTCATTTGTGAGGAAATTTATTTGTTTTTCTTCAAATACTCCCTCATGGGGAGAAAGAGAAATTTTTCTTAGATTTTTCTTTGTGCTTGGAGGCTTTTGAGTTGGAGTTTTGTTTGGACAAGGAATTGGGAAAATCTTAGAGATTTGGAGAGCTTGTGGAGGTAGGCTCTTTGATCTTATTTTATGTTATTTGGCATGTTAGATTTAGATTTTCTTATGGTTGAAATTTTGTCTTGTTGCATGTGTTGTATGATTACTTGGGTATGTTATTTGTTATTTTCTCCATCCATCATATGGCTTGATGGATTTGGGAGTTTTATTAGGGAAGAGGGAGGGATTTTCCCTCTTAAACCTCATGGCTTGATGGGAAAGCCATGTTGGTTCTCTTTATCCCCTCATATGGTTTGAGGTGGGGAAAGTGGTTCATATGGTTTGAACCCCCTTCCCCATCCTTGGAGAGGAAACCCAATGGGTTTGAAAATCCTCCCAAGGAGGATTTTAGGTGAATGGGAGGAGAAATAAGGAGGGATGATTGTTTTAGAGGGATAAGGAGGTTTTTCTGAAGAATCTTGTAAGTGTGCATCCTATGGTTGGACCACACTCTTTGGCATTTTGGATGTCTCATCTACTCTTCCCCTTTGTTGAGGATGAATATGGTTTTCTCCTCTTTTATTTTGGTTAGTAAATGTTGTGTTCTTTAGTGTATGAGTTAGTCTTGTATGTGATATGTTTTTGTGTATTTCTCCCTTTATTCTTGTGCACATTTGTGGAAGATAGCTCTCTCCCCATGGGCTTGGGGGAGGCTAGCATGTCTTCCAACCTTTGGAAAGACATGTAATGATTCATATAGGTTGGGTGGTAAAACAAGTCCTTTCTCTATGTGTTGGATTTTATGAAGAGCACAAAAGTTGGAGTTCAAGTTTGGAAGATGGTTGGAGTATTTCCTTGATATCTTGGCATCTTATTGTTCCCAATTTTTGGGAAAGATTCACTTATTGTAATCATATGGATATGACTATGTTGGAAGTTCTAGATTTTTGTAATGTCCCCATTTTGTGATTTGGGATTGCTTTGTAAACTAACATTTCATTAGTATGTGTAATCTCCCTTCAATCTTGGAATGAATCCTCATAATTTTTTTCTTTGTGTATCTTAAGTATCTTTAAAATATGATGTATTCATGAGCTTAAGCTTCATGGGAATGTAAACTATTCTTGTATGATAAATGTTGTAAGAGTCTTAAAATTTGTAAGGCTATACAAGAAATTGGTTAAGAGTTATTCCTTGTTAAGATCTTGTTTTAAGGATGAAGTTTTTACTTTGCAAATAAAAATTGATTGCTTATTAGAAGTTAAAAATAATAATGTTACTCTTGCAGTTTTAATAGTATGGAAAATGACTAAGAGGAAAATGACTTAATACAAGCTTGATTCAAGTTATTTCTTTATACTTTATAAATCTCATTATTGTTTTAAAGAAAAAGTTCTTTTGAGTTGGAATAGACAAGTACACAAGGCTTTATTTATTTTATATTTTTGAATGAACAAATTTGTAAATCATGTGATGATATACCATTACTTTTTTAATTCAAGTTTTCTCCTTTTACCTACAAAACATTTGCAATTTATATTAGTACACTCACATATAAATTTTATACATAGTAGAGATAACACAAAATGTGGAAGTTGCATATGTTTACAAAAAAATAAAAATAATAAGAATAATTTGGGACTGTGGAAATTTTGTTGGATTTATAATAAACAAAAAATAAAGTGGGGAGGGGTTGAGCCTTCCCCAAAACTTGCACTAAACTTATGGTTGTGTGGTCATAGGCCACACCACCACACCCTCCCTAAATTCCAATACCCTCATCCATTGCACTCCCCACAACTCCAACCCCACACCCCTGTAAAACCCCAAACCCCCTCCATTTTCACCACCCACCACTCTAAACCATGTGGCCCTTCCAAACAAACCGCTGCTAATGTTACGTAAAATCCCTATGGATTTCTCATTATGAGTTCTTTTAATATGAATTACATTTTATTTATTACTTTGTGTGTGTGTGTGTATATTCATATATATATATATATATATTATTCATATGTATGAAAATGCACACACACACACACACACACACACACACGAAGATTTTCCTTTATTAAACAAAAAAATAAAATGGGTAAAATATATACCTAACCAGAGAAGATCTTTGGTAAAGGAAATATACAAAAGAGAATATTAATGGCATTATCTTATGCAACCCCATGAATCCATATCTTCCATAGCTCCTCCTCAACTCGGCACAAAGAAGAAACAAAATGAAAAACATGGAAGAGAAAAGAAAGGGAAAGAAAAGATAAGGATGGATTAGGGTAACTCTAGGGTAACTTTTAAATCAAAGGCCAAGATTAATATTATCCTAGGTTTCAAATTAAATCCTACACAAATTTTATGTCATGGGAATTTATGGGATTAAGAAATAAAATAAAAGAAGGGTGTGTGGGGGTTAATTAAATTAAAAGGGGTGTGTAGACTTTCTAATGTGACCCTAACAAATGTTTAGCAGAGTAACCATGAAGAGAAATAAATTATTAAAGTTGGAATTCGATAAGTAGTTAATTAATTAGTTAAATAAAATTGGTATAACATAAGTAATAATGGGAATCAAATAAGTATAGTATTTAATTACTTTTACTTTTTTTTTTAAAAACTACTACGAAATTTTTAACTAAGCACTAGGTGTAGTTTTCTATGTCCCGAGGTGGGGCATTATAATGGCTCAAGACCAATGTCTTGTTATTTTCCTTTTTTTAGTGTCTCTGAAGGAAGCATTTCCTATTTTTAGTTGTGTGTTCTTTCTTTAGGAAACGTGCGATAATAAGAGTGTTGATTATAAATGTTCATTTTTAACCTCGAGTTCTCTTAGTTCTATGTACTTAAAAACTCTAAATTTTTGTATCTTTTGTTTTTGGTATTCTCTCTTCAAAAAAATGCATGTATGTAATGATTATATATGTTTTACACACTATAATATTTTGAGGTTCTAGTTTCTTTGTCAAGGATTTTTTAGTTTAGAATTTATTGAATCCAGATGCGGGAATTTCAAAGTGATACTAATTTACATCAAAATCTTGTCATTTAATGAAACGTTTTAGATTTTTATGCTTTTATGTCGTGTGTTAGCGGTAGTTATTAGTGGAGATGTAGAAGATGTTTTAGTGACATTATTTGTGTCAAGAAACTCAACATCTAGAAAACTAGCATATGTGAATTCAATTTTAATTTTTGCAAAGTATTTTTAAAATTGTGATGCAAGAGGATCTGAGTTCACATGTGATGCTTGATCAAGCAAAACAAACCTAAATAATGAAGAGTTATTTTATGTTGCATAATTGTGTTAAAGGAAAAATTCACATATTTCTACTGCATTTTTTTGTACTTCATGTTGTTGTCGGGCCATGGAGTTTTGGTGAAGCCGAAAAGTTATAGGAGTTTGTTTCAAAGTTGTGGATTTCTAAGAATCTATTTTCGAAGATGCAGAACACTAAGAGTCTAGTCTAAAGTTGTGGAACTCTACGAGTCTTTTTGGAAACCTTGAAGTACTAAAGCATTTTATTTGAATATGTGAATAACCATGGAGTTGAGCCACTACCATGAGGATCATGGGAAGCCAATTAGTTATGCTTCGAGTTATGTGATGGGTACTTTGGGCCTTATCTTCTTATTAGCTAGTAATTTTAGGAGTCTAATTGGGTGAATTATATGCCTATATAAAAATACCAATTACCATAGGGATAAAGTTGAATTTTTAGCAAAGTTTGGAGAACTCAATTTTAGAATGTGGATGCAAGCTTAAGGTTCAAAGAAAAGAATGATTGTAATGATCTCGAGTTGACATGAAAAAATAATGATTAAATGAATCTATATTTGTGATCAATTTATATGTGTTGTTCATCTAAATATCTCAATAAATATTGTTGATGTGTTTTCTATTGTTAAATTCAAATATATGTTATTTCATGTATCTTTGTATGTTTCCCACACTAGATTCTAAGTGTTGCATGGTCTAACATGACTCCTCATTAGTAACTATTGTTGCAAATCAGCAAAGACACCCCACGGATGCAAATCGGGTTTCTCGCTTGATATTTCGGCATCCAAAGGTGTGATTGCATAACATTGAAACCTCTCTCCAAGTGTGGGACTTGTAAAATGAGAGAGGAATATCCAGATTAGAGGCTGGTTCCTCAAACTCCTTTGATTAGATCTATTATTTTCACAACTGCAAAGGTTCAGATCCTAATTTTATCCTAGATTGTAAGGAGACAGGGATAAGAAATGCAAAAATTGAAACTAAACTAATGATGGTGATGCACCAAAGGAGTGGTGAACATTTTTGCTCATGCAAATAGACACAAATCAAAAATTTCAGCATAAAACATCATGCATAGGTTGATAAGCTATAATCAAAGGTTTGAAATGAAACAAACAACACATGCAAAGGACTGAAAGCATTCACAGAGCCTGCATTGTGATTTTCAACATCAAAATCCTTGCATTCCAACACCAAAGAGGAAAAAAAGGCTCATATACAATCCCTGGAAGGTCTGATACTTCTAAAATCACTTGCTGAAGATGAAAACAGAAGCTTGCTGTGCAAAAAAGTGTTCAACCCTCAAAAAATGAGCCAAATTTGGCTTTTACAGTGCATGGGTCGAGCCCAGGAGAGAGAAAACGTGAAAAAATGTGGGAGCTATTCCTCATTAACCAAAACACATTAAAAACATCATGGAGGTCCTTACAAACCCATGCCCTGACATTTTTGACCATCTTGAGAAGAATGCGACCCATTTTGCATTAAAATTGGTTATTGAAACGTCGATTCTGTCCCATGGGGCGCATACCGTGCGTTTTTGATTTTATCCCTCAAAACTAAACCAAAATTCAAAATTTACCATGGAATCATGTAGATAATTTTACTAGCTTTCCATTTATATAAAGAACGTGAAAATACGAGCTCTGGATCGAAAGTTATGGCCGTTTGAAGATTTAGGGCAAAAACAGGCCCAAAATGGATCGGCGGGAAAAAAATTTGAATTTTACCTCTTTTTGCATTTGGAAATTTTTTTCAAAAAATCCCCACGCTCCGCCTTCTAGATGACACATGTCAAGCTCTGATTGGCTCGGGCCTGGCCCTCCAAAAATTCCCGCGGCCTTTTCCCCTTGAAAATTTGACATTTTTACTTTTGGGAAAAAATTCATTTTCCCCCCGCGCTCCGCCTTCCGGGACACGTGTCGGTGTCTGATTAGCTGACAGGGGCCACGGGCTTCCTTTTCCTTTTGAATTTTTTGGTGGAACTTAGTCAAAATTTTAAAAAAAACTCTCCGAGCCTGAACTCCCCGGGGACCATAGGACACGTGTCCTATTTTCATTGGGCACGGGCCCTCTGCCCCAAACTTTCCCTTTGAATTTTTACAAAACACTTAGCCAATTTTTTCCCTTTGCCTCCGATGGGTCTTCTACTTGTGACACGTGGCAACCTGCTATTGGACACGGGAAATGTGGGGAAAATTTTCCATTTGAGATTTTTGGCAAAACTTAACCCAAAAACCTAACTTCACCCCCGACACCCGCCATCCCTCTTCGACACGTGGCAGCACGCCATTGGCTCGGGCCAAATTTCAAAAATTTTCCTGCGCCAAACACTTAGTCAATTTTTTCACTCTGCCTCCCCCTTCTGACACGTGTCACGCCCTGATTGGCCCGGCGGGCCCGCGGGCAAAAATTTTCCTTTTGCAAATTTGACCAAAACTTGAAAAAATTTCTAAGTTTTCTCTCCTCTCCGCCACCTCCTGGGACACGTGGTAGCTTCCTATTGGCCGTGGGCTTCCAAGGGAAAATTTCCCACAAAAACTCCGCCGAGCCATAACTTGAAAAATATGAGGAGTTAGGAGGAAAACTTTACCTTTCTAGAAAGCTGAGAGAGATATCTATCCAATGGTGCCACTTCCAGAAAGATTTGAGTGCCTGAAAATCAAAAAATGGAGACTGAGGCACAAGAGAGGCAAGAACACAAGGAGTTAGCCACAAAAATGAGCAGGGGCACATTTTGGATAACAATTTTGGCGACTCAGAGGGGTCATCTGCCTACTAGATGAAAATACCAGTTACCTGAAGCACCCATTGGGCATGGAGTCATCAAATTTTCTGTTTGGAACCCCAACTGACTTAGAATGTTGCAAGGAGGAAGATGGAATATCACCTGATGGAAGTAAGGACTACAAAACATCTCTAGGGATAGCAAGCTATGCCAAAGCACTTAGGGAAAGCAAAACTAACCTACAACAAAACAATGTGCACAAGCACTTGAAGGAATGGAAACCTAAGCTAATATTTACAAGGTGGAGAATTTCCCTTTAGAAGCAATGCTTTAGATAGATTCCATTGACTGGAATCTGCAGTTCTTCACCATCCAATGAAGCCAATTGGAAGGCATTGTTGTTCTTGCACTTTGTGACCATGTATGGGCCACTCCAAATGGCATCAAATTTTGAATGCCTTCCCGGTTTTGCTCTATTTGCATCCCATTTTAACACTAGATCTCCAACCTGAAAGATCTACTCTTGGCCTTCCTGTCAAAGGTCTTCTTGATCAAAGCTTGATCCTTCTCCATTGCTTGGGATGCCTGATCTTTGATCTCTTGAAGCTCCATCAACTCTACATATCTCACCTCCATGGGCTCAAACTCCAACAGCTCCAACTGTTTCATGAGTTCCAATGTTGGCAACTCAAGAGACATGGGCAAAATTGCCTCTCTTCCATAAATAAGCCTGAATGGAGAGTTACCCGTGGATCTCTTGGGAGTTATCCTATCAGCCCATAAGGCTGATTTCAGTTTGGTATGCCAAGACCTCTGATTCTCATCAAGAGTTCTCCTAATGATCCTCAACAAGTTCTTGTTTGTAGACTCAGCCTGGCCATTACCTTGAGGGTAATAGTTTGATGAAGTACTTAGGTAGATCTCGTTCTTGACAGCCCACTCAGTCACCTTGAATCCAATGAATGCCAATGCATTATCTAAGATTATTGTAGCAGGTATGCCAAATCTGGTTACCATGCCTTCATAGAAGTTTAAGATGCTAGAACTCATTTTCCTCTTTGAGCGCTACTACTTCACCACTTGGTGAAGTAGTCTCAGGCTATTAAAATCCATTTGTGCCCTTGGCTTGAATTGGGATTAATGAATCCAATGAAGTCCAAACCCCATTGCATGAATGGTTGGTCAAATGAGATTGGATGTAATGGAAGGGCAGCAAGTCTCTCTTTCTGTGAAGAATGCACAATTCTTACACCTCTTGATCCTCGCAAAGCAATCACTTTGAAAATATTGGGCCAATAATAACCAGCCTTCATAATTTTTAGAGCTTTCACTCTCGGTGCAAAATGACCACCAGCTGGTCCACCATGGAACTCTTCCAACACCCTATGAATCTGATTTGTGCTAATGCATCTCAGCAGCACTCCATTCACATATTTCTTGAACAAAACACCGTCTACTATGGCATATGGGACAGCCTGCAATCAAGTGTCTTCTTTGGGTTTTTTTCATCTTCGGAGGGCATAGGCCTGTGCTTAGGAAGTGTATTATACCTTGGGTCCAACAAGGAGTGGGGACATTATTATTTTCTTCTTGAGTGCCACTTGGCTCATGGCTGTCTTGGACTGTCAAAACAGCCTCTTCTTCATTGCATACTTCTTTTTGCTTCCCCAAAATCAGCTACTCACACAATCCTTTTCCTCTTACCAGCTTGGTGACCTTGATCTCAATGTCATACTCCATGACACGAGTGATCCAACCTGCCCTTTTCTCATTCAAATCCTTGTTGAGGAGGAAGTCTTTAACCCCAAAGATGAGAGACCAATAACTAGACTTTTTGTTTGAGACTAAATGCTTGAATTTCTTCAAGTTTTTGATTACTCGCAAGAACATGTTTCTCAATAAAAGAATACCTCACCTCATAGTCATCTAGGCTTTGGTTGAAGAAAGTAATTGGCTCAAGTTCATCATTGTCCTTGTTCTGCTGTACCAAAATGGCGAGAAATAGTATCATTACCTCCAAATGCATAGAGGATGAAATCCTTGGAGAAGTCCGCGTTGATGAGTGTTGGTGCTTGAGAGATGGCTTCTTTGATTGCTTCAAAAATCTCCTTGCCCTCATTGTCCACTTGAAAGCCATGCTTTTCTTTAACATTTTGGTGATAGGTTTGACAAGGGCTGCAAAATCTGGGACAAACCTCCGAACAAAGTTTATCCTCCCCAAGAAACTCTAAAGGGCTTTCTTGTGGATTGGCAACAGTAGTGCTCTTATTTGAATATGTGAATAACCATGGAGTTGAGTGAGCTCTAAAGTTGTGGAACTCTACAAGTCTTTTTGGAAACCTTGAAGTACTAAAGCATTTTATTTGAATATGTGAATAACCATGGAGTTGAGCCACTACCATGAGGATCATGGGAAGCCAATTAGTTATGCTTTGAGTTATGTGATGGGTACTTTGGGCCTTATCTTCTTATTAGCTAGTAATTTTAGGAGTCTAATTCGGTGAATTATATGCCTATATAAAAATACCAATTATCATAGGGATGAAGTTGAATTTTTAGTGAAGTTTGGAGAACTCAATTTTAGAATGTGGATGCAAGCTTAAGGTTCAAAGAAAAGAATGATTGTAATGATCTGAGTTGACATGAAAAAATAATGATTAAATGAATCTATATTTGTGATCAATTTATATGTGTTGTTCATCTAAATATCTCAATAAATATTGTTGATGTGTTTTCTATTGTTGAATTCAAATATATGTTATTTCATGTATCTTTGTATGTTTCCCACACTAGATTCTAAGCATTGCATGGTCTAACAAGACTCCTCATTAAGTAATCGTTGTTGTTGAAATCAGCAAGACACCCCGGATGCAAATCAGGTTTCTATGTTGATATTTCGGGCATCCAAGTGATTGCATAACATTGAAACCTCTCTCCAAGTGTGGGACTTGTAAAATGAGAGAGGAATCTCCAGATTAGAGGCTGGTTCCTCAAACTCCTTTGATTAGATCTATTATTTTCACAACCGCAAAGGTTCGATCCTAATTTTATCCTAGATCAGTAAGGAGACAGGGGGATAAGAAATGCAAAAATTGAAACTAAACTAATGATGGTGATGCACCAAAGGAGTGGTGAACATTTTTGCTCATGCAAATAGACACAAATCAGAAATTGCAGCATAAAACATCATGTGCAAAGTTGATAAGCTATAATCAAAGGTTTGAAATGAAACAAACAACACATGCAAAGGACCGAAAGCATTCTCGAGCCTGCGCATTGTGATTTTCAACATCAAAATCCTTGCATTCCAACACCAAAGAGAAAAAAAAGGCTCATTACAATCCCTAGAAGGTCCGATACTTCTAAAATCACTTCTTGAAGATGAAAACAGAAGCTTCATTGTGAAAAAAGTGTTCAACCCTCAAAAAAGTGTAAATTTGGAAGAAAAGGATGTTCAATTTGATGGACTAAAGGACATGCTTTTACACATAATTGGTATGATGAGGAGTAATTCTAGATTGGATACCCTAATTTATTCCGTGAAAATTTTAAGTAACCCATGAAAAAGCTTATAAAAATGGTGGAAAATATTGTTGAAGCAAGATTCAATAGATGGAAAATCTTACAAAAATGGCTACCGTGACTATAACAAAAATGAAAAAATACAAAATAAAGTTACAAATGTATAGTAAAATATTACCTAATTTTTTATAATTAAAAAAATATTTTGGCGAACTTTAATTTTCCTCTTTAGGTTAAATTTTATTTGTATAATATATTGATGTTATGAAGTGCATTTTATGAATTCCTTACTTAACTAAAAAAACTATTGAATTATGAAATTTAGACCCATTTCCCCTATCCTTCCTAGGATTAAACCTTGATCATTGATATGTTGGCCACATGTCATCATTTCATGTAATTTTGGGAAAACCCATGATCTCTCAAGCCTTCCTTACAAATCCTACTAGAATTATATCACATCCATTGATCTCTTGTAATGTATCAAGAACCAATGAAATTTTGGCTCGGAGTCTCCTAACTTATTCTTTCTTTGCTTTGAAACTTTTGAACACTTTTCCAAAAGGACTTTATAAAACCTTCCTCCAATATATGAAGAGATATTTTTTTGTATATATACACATATTATTTTCACTCCTTGGGAAATGTGGGATAGTTCCCAAAGGAATAATATTGTAGTACCCACTCCTCTTCAACACTATTTTATTATGATGATATTACTATTAGATTGATACTTAGACATTTTGATTAGTATATCTTGATTAGTAGATGATAGAGTCTCAGTAGATATTTGGAATATTGACATGTTGTGATTTACATTTTGATTATGATGCACTAGGTGATGATGATGAACATATATATATGTTGATTTTCAGTATCCTAATTTTATACTAACATGTCATATTGTGGATGCATATCCTATGTTGGATATTTAAATTAGAATTATGATTTTACGAATGTTAAAATCAAATTAAATTGTATCTTTGATAGATCAATAGAATTACTAATTAGGTAAGTGCATGAAGTTGGGGGGCCAAGAAGTGGAAAAAAACCTGAAAACAGATGAAATGCATACGTGTTTTGCTAAAATACGCTTGCATTTTAATTTATTTGCTCATTAATCACAAGACCTATAACTCGTATGTGTTATAATGCGTATGTGTTTCAAAGAAGCTAAAACGCATATGTGTTATAAGATTTATTTTATTATTTCTTATACTTTAAATTTATTTTAGTAAATATAAGAAATTAGGTAACTTTCATGCACCTTATGGAAGTGGTCTCATAGCTCCAAAAATTATAATCTAGAAGATAGTTTTTCAAAATCTAATCTGTCAGTAGTTACTCATTTTCGTGGATTTCAAAAAACGACCTAAAACTTTCTGGGCATATATATTGTAGTCCTGTCTTTGTTTTGGGAAATCATATAGTCATTTTAAAGGTTTTTGACCTTCTAAAATGGATTTTGGCCCTACCACTACTTGAATTGGTACTTATTTTTAAATTTGGACCATAATTGACTTTAGTGAAAATGAATTAACTCTATGATGTTTGTCTACTTCTTACTAAAAAGATATCCTCACTTTGTAGATATAGGATTGTTCCCTGAATGGGATTCCTTTCCTATGGCCAAAATGAGGTGATTGTAATGTGCCTTCTCCTTAAGGTGTGATAACACTACTAGGTGTTGAATGAGTTGCTATGAATAGTACCAAGTGAATTGCATCAAGTGAACTCGAGATGATTGCTCATTCATAGAAACATGGTGCTCCATATAAAGATCATCCCCTCACATTTCCTAGTTCTAAAATAATACTTTCATGGAATCAAATTCATGATTCTCAAACATGATTTTTATCATGTCTCTTATGGAGACAAATGATGCCTTAATACTTCACAAATAATGGTCCTTAATAACTCAAAGACATGACTAGCTCATTTTAGCTTATTCTCAAGGGTGTTTAATTAACTACAAAATGGCCAAAATACCTTTTAGGCCTTCAAAGGAAGTAGTCTCTCATAAAAACTAAATGATTCGATCAATCACCTTAAACACTACTCCCTACACAATGAAACATGTTGAATGATCTTTTTAGGAATTTCCTTGGGGTGAGGTTTTATGATTTAGGGTTTAGAGTTTAGGGCTCAGGGTTTAGGGTTTAGGGCTACGGGTTTAGGAATCAAGGTTTAGAGTTTAGGGTTTAAGGTTTAGTGTTTAAAGCTCATATTTTAGATTTTAGGGTTTATGGTTTAGGGCTTAGGGCTTAGGGTTCATGGTTTATGGTTTATGGTTTAAGGTTTAGAGTTTAGGGTTTATGGTTCAGGGTTAAGGGTTGAGGGTTTAGGGTTTAGGGCTCAAGGTTCAAGGTTTAGGGTTTAGGGGTCAAGGTTAAGGGTTTAGGGTTTATGGCTCAAGGTTCAAGGTTTAGGGTTTAGGGATCAGGGTTGAGGGTTTAGGGTTGAGATTTTAGGGTTGAGGGTTTAGGGTTCAAGGTTTAGTTTTTAGGGTTTATGGTTGAGGGTTTAATTATTTGGGTTTAGGGTTGAGGGCTTATGTTTGAGGGTTCAAGTTTTAGGGTTTTAGATTATGGCTTATGGGTTAGGGCATAAGGTTTAGGGATTAGGGTTTAGGGTTTAGGGCTTAAGGTTTACGGTTTAGGGGTCGAGTTTAAGGGTTAGTGTTTAGGTTTTAGGGTTTAGGGTTTAGGATTTAGGGCTTAGGGTTTATGGTTTAGGGTTTAGAGTTTAGGGCTCAGGGTTTAAGGTTTAGGGTTCACAATTTAGGATTTAGGGTTTAAGGTTTAGGGTTAAGGATTTAGGGTTTATGGTTCAGGGTTTAGGAGTTAGGGTTTAAGGTTTAAAGGTCAGGGTTCAAGGTTTAGGGAAAAGGGTTTAGGGTTTAGGGTTTAGGGATTAGGGTTAAGGGTTTAGGGTCGAGTGGTTAGGGTTCGGGGTTTAGGGCTCATGGTTTAAGGTTTAGGGTTGAATATTTAGGGTTTACGGTTTAGGGTTTAGGAGTTAGGGTTTAAGGTTTAAAGCTCAGGGTTAAGGGTTTAGGGAAAAGGGTTCATGGTTTAGGGTTTAAGGCTTGAGGTTTAGGGTTTAGGTTTTAGGGTTAAGGGTTTAGGTCGCAGAGTTCAGGGTTTAGGGTTTAGTGTTTAGGGCTTAGGGTTTAGGGTTTAGGGCTTAGGGCTTAGGGTTTAGGGTTTAGAGTTTAGTTCTTGAGTCTTAGATTTTAGGGTTTATGGGTTAGGGTTTATGATTTAGATTTTAGGGTTTAGGGACCTTTAGGATTTAACATTTAGGCCTTAAGGTTTAGGGTTTATGATTTAGGGCTCAGGGCTCGTGGTTTAGGGTTTAGGGGTTAGGGTGCATGGTTTAAGGTTTATGACTCGGGGTTCGGGTTTAAAGTTATAGGTTTAAGGTTTAAGGTTTAAGTACGTGTTTAAGGTTTAGGGATTAGAGATCGTGGCTCTAGATTTAGGGTTTAGGGCTCATAGTTTAGGGTTCAAGGATTAGGGTGTAGGGTTCAAGGCTTAAGGTTTAGGGTTCATGTTTCATGGTTTTTTTTTCTTCTTAAGGTTTGGGGTTCAAAGTTATTGGTTTAAGGTTTGGGGTTAGAGCTTGGGGCTCTGTATTTAGCATTTATTTAGGGTTTAGGGCTTAGGGCTCGTGGGTTTAGGGTCTTAGGGCTTAGGGTTTAGGGTTATGGGTTTAGGGTTTAGGTTTTAGGGTTTAGTATTTAGTGTTTAGGGTTTATGATTTATTATTTTGGTTTTGGGGTTTAGGGTTTATAGTTTATGATTTTGGTCACGAGTTCATGGCTCGTCAAATTTGTAGGTAGAACATTCAAAGAGAGTCATCAAAATTTGTTGTTTTTCATCTATCTATATTTTGAAGGAGGGAAATGTCATATTCCTAACTGTCCAATCCTTCCAAAGACCCTACTAGTCCTCGTACTTACATGTATAGGGAGACACTTTATTATTTGCCTTCCATTTATAATGATAGAGATATTTGTAAATTTGTGTTATGACCTCTAAATCTATATGAATTTCAAGTTTCTTTAAAATCACATCACACCCTTCACTAGGATTGATGACTACCCCTATGTTTTTGTTTAGGGATTTTGAAAACATCCACAGGTTTATCATATAAGGAATTATTAATTAATGGAAGGTCACTAAGTTGTAGGCCAATTAACTCCCATTTAGAACTAAAAAAGAAAGATTTTCTAGGAAATTGATAACCCCTTAGTCTTCTTATCCATTCTCATGTTTCTATGCTTATTTTGAACACTTTAGGAAGTTCTATAAAATTTACTATCCATTCCAGTAGAACACTTGAACTTTATCTTTCTCTAGAGGAGAGGATACTACAGGAAATTCAATTATGATCCTACACTTTGCATTGATATATTCTCTATGTTTATTTTGTTTCCTTTAAGATTAATTTTTTTGTTGTGATGGTTATTTTTTCCAGCTTCCAATGGGTCATCCTGGCTTGCATAATACCATACATGGAAATATGAGAAATGTGAAATTTTTTTCAGAGTGTGAATAAATTTACATTCAATAGCACAAGTATATGTGGGGAGAAACAAGTTTGGAAGAGATGTGTAATATATGCATTACAAGACATAAGGTATCCATTTAGTTACTTGTCCCACCTCTCATAAACAAGGTAGTTCTATAAGAAAACTCAATGATGGTTCTAGGCATGAGACTAGGAAATATTGATGAAATATGGTTTGGGGTTTAGGGTTTAGGGTTTAGGGATCATGGTTCAGGGTTTAAGGTTTAGGGTTTAGGGTTCAGGGTTCAAGGTTTAGGGTTATGGTTTAGGATTTCAGTTTTACGTTTAGATTTTAGGGTTTAGTGTTTATGGTTAGAGTTTATAGATCGATGTTAAGGATTTAGTGTTTAAGGTTTAGTGTTTAGGGTTTCAGGTTAAGGGTTTTGTTTTTAGGGATAAGGGTTTATGGTTTACGGTTTAAGTTTTAGGGTTTAGGGTTTAGGGTTCGAGTTTAGGGATTAGGATTTAATGTTTAGGGATTAAGGTTTAGGGCTCAGGGTTTAGGGTTTATGGTTTAGGGTTTAGGGATTAGGGTATATGGTCTAGAGTTTAGGGTTTAGATTTTAGGACTTAGGGATAAGGGCGTAGGGTTCAAGGATTAGGGTTTAAGGTTTAGGATTCAGGTGTTTAAGGTTTAGGGTTTAGCGGTTAGGGTTTAGGGTTTAGTATTTAGTTTTTACATTTAAGGGTTTAGGGTTTAGCATTTAGGGCTCATGGTTCATGGTTTAGGGTTTAGGGCTTATGGCTTAGGGTTTAGGGCTTAAGGCTCATGGTTTAGGGCTCATGGGTAAGGGTTGAATGTTTAAGGTTTAGGGTTTAGGGTTTAGGTTTTAGGGTTTAGGGCTCAAGGTTTACACTTAGTGTTTAGGTTTATGGCCTATGGTTTAGGGTTTCGATTGTAGAAGTTAAATGCTAAAATATTTAGGCTGAATGTTGAAATCCTAAAAATTACCTATGTACTGACCAGATTATACTTTAAAAAACTATCTCCTAAACCATGACTCATGGAGCAATAAGAATAATTCCATAAGGTGTAGAGTGACCCTAATTTATTATATTTACAATAATAATAAATAAATAACTTATACTTAAACATTTATTTATGTAAATAGAAGCATGTCAAAAGCATACATAATGTTTATACTATACAGAAAGTGTATGCGTTATATTTATACTACATAAAACACGTACGCATTATAACGTGTACGTGTTTTACATTTTCTTTTTTTCCAATCCATGCCTCAAGGCTTGGGATCTAGTTTGATCCCCAATCCTAAGGCATGGACCTACACAAACATAGTAAACAATGTGTTTTTACAAGAAAATGTAAAAGTGCCACTTCCTCTATGATAAATAAAAATAAAAAAATCAATCCATTTTAAAAATATATACCACAACGTAGAGCAGAGTATCTTCTTTCTAAAAATATAATTTTTCAAATTTTCTAACTAATATAAGGTTTCCATATTATTTATTTTCTAACTATGCCTTTTTATAGCTATTTTTTGAAGTGTAAATATGTCTATCTTTCATGGTGTATGTTTTTTTACGTGATCAAAATTTTTAAAAAATTATACTAGCCCAAACTAGGCATAATTATATACATATTCAAAAAATCTAATTTTTGATATTGTTTGAGGTATTTAGGGGAGCACGGTCGAGTCTGCGTTGTTTTTCAAAACATAAAATTTTTGTACTAGGAAAATCATAAATAAAAAAATATTCACTAAAAAGTCTTTAAAAATGGAGCCCAAACTAGATGCTCCTAGCTATCTTTCTACCAAAGGGTTTTCAAAAATACTAAATAGTGCTCAAAAATGGTGGGGGGCACGAAAATCACTCTATTATGTTTTTTATCAAAAACAGAGCATCATTGGTATTTTAGTTGTTTGACCCACTTAAACTTATCCATTTTCAATAAAATTTAGTAGCTTAGAAACTAGACTCAAAATGATACAATTCATATTTCTACAACATCTTCCAATTTTGAGTGTAACTATTTCAAAAAAATCGTACAAGTTGAAGTTTTTTTTTCAAAAATGCATCCACTTAAGACCCTCTTTTGGCCCCCCAACTGGTGCACTTACCTAATTTTGGATGATGATTATTGATTTATAAATTTATATTATTCTCATTGTTGTTGATACGGAAACAATTCCAAAGAGGTATTATGTTTGTGTGTAGGGACATTTTATCACATACATCGAAAAGGATAGGGACGAACCACTTAAAGATGTCGGGTGTTGTCAGGCAACATGTCCAAAATTTGACAAGTTGTGTATAATGTTATGTTGTGTTGTTACATGCTTTGTTAGGAGGTCCCCATAGGGGGTAACGTGATTTATGTGGCCATGGGTGTAATTTGTTTCCTTTGTTGTAATTTTTAATTGTTTGAATTTTTGTGAATGTGTTTAATTATTGGGGAAACATTGTTACTTTTCTAGCACTTGCTAATGTGTCGTAATTAACTAGTTTAGCTTAAATTTGAATTAAAAGGGAAGATTTTACATGTGGGCAATAAATTGGGTAGATAGTCCTTGTTTATTACATGATATGAATTGAATTAAATGCATTTTGGTGGTGTGTACTCCACCATCCTTCCCAAATTAGAATTTGGCCTTGTTGGCCACTTTTAGAGACTTAAGGGACAAGTTAACTTTGTCCCTCACATCTCAAACTCTCCTACAAACCCTACTTATGAAGTATGATACATATTCTGACCATTTTAATGATTTTTAGTGTAAAAAGGGTAAACTATTGCACTTTGTTACTTACCACATTTAAGTTTGTCCTTGATAAGCATGGTGTGTAAGTTGGAGTGTCATGTGGGCATGTCATAAGTCTTACATGTGCATTTAATTGATTTGGGCTTGTGTTTGACTTGTGTGTTGGAATGGAGGGATGATGAAGTGGCATCCTACATGGAGCCACCTCATCATCCTCACATCCATTTTCTATTTATTGGATGATTTTGATGGATTTTGGGTTACTTGCCTTATTGCTTCTCTTGCACTTTTGAAATTGGTCTTATTTTTCATACTTGGAGTTTTATTTTGAGTTGTATCTTGATTGAGCTTGGTGTGAAGGATTATAAATCTTATTGAGAAAGGAATTAGAAGCTTGATGGAGAGGTAGGCTCTCCTCCTTTTGCATTTTTGTATTAATGTATTTTGATGTAGAAATTGTGTTTGTTTGTATATTGTATGAGTGTTGTGGTTATGTTTGATTGTGAATGGGTAGTTTGCCTTAAGTTGTGTGTGGGAGATGGATTTATGGGACCATTAGGGAGGGAAAAGGGATATGAGTCATGAATTTTGAGGGATTGTGAGTTTGAGTTCCACCTATGGGGAGTGAAAAGGATAACATGGATATATTTTGTATTTTGTAAGTGTAGAAATAAGGATTTGATTATGTTTTGAGTTGTGCACATGGAGGCTTTTAGGTGGAACTCCTACATCACTTGGGAGACAAAAGGAGGTGGTGCCCATATTATATTGCTCCTTGTTGGCTTGTTGTAGTCAAGCCTTTGTGCTTGTTGGGAAGTTGTTATTTATTTGAATGGATTGTTTGAATGTGTTATTGATTTTGTTATTTTGTGGAATGCTTGTTGTGGAAGCCTCTTGTAAAAGTTTTCAAATGTTTCATAATACCCCATATTGTTCTTTGGTTAGGGATCGGAGGAAAATAAGGGGATGAATTCTCCTCTTATTGGATTATAGGTTGGGCAGAGAGCATTGCCTATACCCCTTTATTTGTATGGTGATTCAAGTTTTGAAGAGTTGAAGGATGCAAGTTGAAAGCTATGAAGTTGGGAGATGACTTGGAAAGAAGACTTGTGTTTTGACCTTGTTGGAAGAATTCTCCATGTTGTAAAATTTATTATTGTTCCCACTTAGAGTGGAAGATTGTAACTTTTGTATGTTTGAAATAAAGTCTTGTATATTTCATTTATTCCAAGTTGTAGTGATTTAGTTGAATGTAGAAAGAACTTTTGTTTGTATACCTTGTTGGAAAGGACTAATTTTATTGTAAGAAAAGGGATTTGAAATTTTGTATTACAAAATAATGTTATTGCAACTTGTAATTATCATATTTGTATTGTATGGTTGGAAAGAGAAATTCCAAAGTATGTTTAATAAAAAAAAGACTTACATTTCATATTGTTGAAGGTTGTATGTTTGAATGGAAAAGCTATGCATTTGGTAATTTTAAGTTATGAAATGAAGATATGATATCAATCTATCAACTAATGAATTGTAGACACCTTAATTAAAGTTAATATTGCCTTAAAAACCAACCTAAGTAGAAAACAATTTGAAAAATTCTTTAATTTAAGGTTCTATTTTTGGGAAATAGAATCGTTGTCCCGTGTAGAGGGGTAGTTTCTAACCGTCACAGAGCATAGAGCGGTGGTGGTCGATGAACCACCCAACAAGAAGGGGGTGGTCATAGGAGCACTAGTCCACTTAGGGTGGCAGTTTCATCACTTTTAATAGAAAAATAAAACCGAACAAATGGAAAAAATATTGATTGAATTTAAATTTAATTTAATGTTTAAATCTTCAAAATGAAATTACTAGCAACTAGTAAATGATCAAACTCAATTTTTTAAACATATAAATCCTCTTATGGGCATCCAAATGTGTAAAATTTCATAGATCTAATTAAATTTTGTTTTCCCCAATTGTTGAACTCAAATAATGTTTATATTAAATAGAAAAATCAAATCCACGATGGAATCTCTACAATAAGCAAATGAGGAATCTTACAATAGAAAACCCTTGAATAAACTAATCTATGAAGAGAAGAATGGAGGAATATTTCTCCATTTGCAACTAGAACCAAGGAAATTTCTCCATGGTTTCACTTCTTTCTTTCATGGCTTCTCCTCTTTCTCCTCTTCCAAACCTACAAAACAAGAATGAACAAATGAGGATGAAATTTGGGAAAATAGAAATAAAAATAAACCTATAAGGATATTTAGGGAAACCCAAAATCCAATGGCTAGGATAGATTTAATCTAATGGCTCAAATTAAACCCTACATCACTTAAGTGGGAGGTATTTTTGTGGGAATGAAATTTAATTAAAAAGTGCATGGGTAATGGGGTGAATGGGGCCACTTAGTGGCTAGACAAAATAATTAAACTTTTGTTATAGGAAATAAAGTAAACTTGGTGCATGGTAATTAAGTAAACTAATGGAACTTGGTAAATGTTTTAAACCATAAATATTCTTAGGAAGTAAATTAATAATATTTAATTATTAATTTAATTCCAACTTCCGCAAGGTCGTGTGGAAACCTTAATCGGAAAATTTATTAATTGTGGATAATGTCTAATCTTGCAAACACTTTTAGGAAAAAAATAACTGTAATTTTGACTATTAAATTATTAGTTTCTATTTTTATTTAAGAGTAGAATTTTGTGGGTGTTACACTTGGTATAAGATTTATGGGTTCAATGCTTGGACCCCGAGAACACTTGGAAACACAAACACAACAAGTAAACCTAGCGCAACTCTAAACCTAGAACACACAACATTGCATGATATTTTAAAACGAAAACTAGAAAACTGAAACAAAGCCTAGATGATGATAAAATAACTCTCGTCTTGGTCTGTAGTAGTAGGAGGCACGGACTAGATGAGGGGTTATTACATGTGAACATATATCTACCACCCCGAGATCAGTAGTAATAGTTATATTTCCTCATATAGTTAGACACTATAGATGTTATTGGCACTTTACGCGAAGGATCTTTAGGAGGGAAACCTAACAATGAGATAGACAAAGAGCCATTATTGGAGGCTCATGTACATTTAAATCACAAAGTTGAGGATAGGGAAAATAACTCCCACGCATGCGGAGTCGCTTAGACACGATTCACCACCTAGAGAGCATAGAGATATAACTACGAGACATTAAGACATATATAAGAGCCCTCAGGTGAGGGATGATCATGTAGAGATACCTAGGGTTGATAAATGACAAGGGAGATCACATCGAGAGATATCGAAGTTACACCCACTCATTTTTCTAGAGACACGAGAGGATTTCAAGCCAGGCATGGTTGGTTAGCTTGTGTGGATGCTTCAAGCTATGTCCTTATACTAGCAATAAGAAATATCGTGTTTTATCCACCTTCTAAGAGATGGAGCTAGAGTTTGATGGAGGACTAAGGAGCAGAAGCTCCATGTAGATTTTGAGATAGTTACTTGGGAGCTCTTTGAGGAGCGTTTCAGGAGTAGATACATATCTAGGAGATTCATCCAACAATAGATCGATGAGTTCTATGATCTGCGAAAAGCATCCATGATGGTAGCAGAGTATAGGGTCATTTTTTTTATATTCTTCAGTATATAGACTACATGTAGGATGAGTAGATAATGGTTCATAGGTTCATGAGGGGTTTGAACTTAGACTTGGGTGGGGAAGTTCACATTCATTATCCATAGACACTATCAAAGGTCATGGAGAAGGCCTAAATTGCAAATGAAATAAGTGGGGAGACTCAACAAGGTTCGAGAAAAGTGAGGAGCCAAATACAACAGATGTAGGATAGTAAGTCAAGGGGATCAACTCCTCCTCATGGCGAACACACTTTAACACAAGATTGTCCTTCAAGCCTCCTCCTCCTCAATAGCAACAACAACCGAGACTGACCAACCTTTCAACCTCCATAATGCCATGATACTCAGAGAGGGAAGAGTATAGGACCTCCAGGTGGGGGCCAATATGACACATGATCCACCTTAAGCATGGTCAAGAGAGTGCATACACTGCAACACCCACATAGATCTATGAATATATCATCGTTCTATAACATGGAAACTACTAGGACACTAAGAGGAGTATCTCGCTCAGTGGAGAGGACCAAGTAGTTTTTATGGGTATAGTGTACATGGTCATCATTAAAGAGAGTGCCCTCAAAACCTGTTAATCAGGGTAAGGCACCTATTTATGAGCCTAGGTTTGGTGACATGGAAGAGAGCCACAGATTTATGATGTGGTTGAGAACCCTAGGAAGAGCACTAGGGCATGGTGATTGAGACCATAGGTAGCATTGGTGGTATTTCTACCCCTATCTTATTTGATTCAGATCTTTAGATTCTTTCATTTCTCCATCTTTAGTAGAGTGATGCGAAAGCTAGTGGCATTAGGGTAAGGCCTTAGTTAGGATGTTGAGATGGCTTCCGATCAAAAATCTTAGTAGAATCCTTCATTAAGGAGTGTGTAGTGGACCTAGGACCCTTCACCAAGACTTTGGATCTTTCTACCCTTCCCTTGGGTTTATATGGAGTTATCTTGGACATGGATTGGTTGTCTACACACAGAGATAGAGTTAATTGTTACAACAAGGTTATATCTTGTGTAAAATATTTGGGAGTGGATTCAGTGATATTTGGAGTTAGGAGACCCATCTCTATTCACACCATATCTACTATGCAGCTGAAGCGGTGTACATGATGGGGTTGTCAATTATATTCCATCATTGTTAGTGACCGATCAAAGGATGAGACTCATGGACTGTCACTTGATGACCACCCCATTTTGCATGAGTTTTTAGATGTTTTTCCTAGTGAGTTTCCAGGGTTACCTCCCCCACATGTGAGATAGACTTTCATATTGATTTGGTTCCTAGAGCGGAGCCTATCTCACACGCACCATATAGGATGACCACACCTGAGCTATGTGAAATCAAGTTACTGAGTTTGAGGCCTTCTTAAGAAAGGCTTAATTTTTCCTAGTATATCTCCTTAGGGTGCACCAATGATCTTTGTGAAGAATAAGGACAGATATTTATGTTTGTGTGTGGACTACAGATAACCGAATAAAGTAACAATAAAGAATCATTACCCCTTCCTTACATTGATGATTTATTTAATAAGATCAAGGGGGCCACCACATTTTCTAGATAGATCTTAAGTTAGGCTACCATTAGCTAAGGATTGCAGAGGCAGATATCAACAAGACAACTTTTTGCATGAGATATGGCCACTATGATTTCACAGTGGTACCCTTTGGTCTGACGAATGCCCTTGTAGTATTCATGAGTTTGATGAATGGGGTGTTCATATTTTTTTATAGCTTCGTGTTAATTTTTTTGGATGAAATTTTTATTAACTCACGCATGCATGAGGAACACGAGGAGAAACTTAGTCAGTTTCTATAGTGTATTCGAGAGAAGCAACTATATGGGAACCTAGAAAAGTATGCCTTTTTCTAGTCAGTAGTTTAATACTTTAGTCACATTATTTTTGGGGAAGGTATCACAGTTGATCCTTCCAAGATTAGAACTATTATAGATTGGCCAGTGCCAACCAATGTGACAAAGGTGTACAATTTAGTGGGTTTGGAAGATTACTACATGAGATTTGTTTAGTACTTCTCTCGAATTGTGTATCCCATCACTTACCTTTAATGGAAAGGGAATAAGTTCATTTGGTTAGATAGATGTGAGCAGGCATTCAATAAGCTTAAGGAATGCTTTACGACACCACCGATTCTTATAGTGTCAGATCCTCAGAGGTATTTATTTGTGTGTATAGATGCTTCTTTGGCAGGATTGGGAGTTGTTTTGATGCAGGATGGTCATGTAGTATCCTTTGAGTCTCGCAAACTCAAGGATTAAGCTCAATTATCCGAATATGAGCCCAATTATCTAACTCATGACCTTGAGCTTTTCCTTTTTGGCAGTGGTTTCTTGGGATAGACCACGAGCTTACTCACCTCTTGGCATTGGATGGATTTACTATGTGATTTTCTATGATAAGAAGATAGAGCATGTGAAGGAGAAGGAGAATGTGGTTGCAGACACTTTGACTCAATGGATACATTTGATTATGGCTACTTTAGTGGGTACATACTTATGGAGCAGATATTTTGTGATAACTTCCACATGAAAGCTTTTACCTTGTAGCTAGAGTAGAGATTGAGTCTCAGAGACCCCTTAAGGGTAAGTTTGATGGATTTGTATTTGAGTTAGATGGCCTTATCAGGCACAAATGTTGGATCTATGTACCTAGTGATGGAGGTTTGAGACATGATATTTTGGCAAAGGCTCATCATGCACCTTATTCATCCCATCCAAGGGTGAAAAGATGTACACCACTTTGAGATAGTTGTACCATTGGAGAGGACTACAAAGATATGTAGCTCTTTTTGTGTCTTGTTTTTTAGAGTGTTAGAGGGTGAAGGTTGAGCATCGCATCTAGTGGCCTTCTACTACCCGAATGTTATACCAAAGTGGAAATAGGACACCATTTCCATGGATTTCATAGTAGGGCTACTGACGTTGAGATACCACCATGATGCCATCATGGTCATGGTGGATAGATTGATTAAAGTGGGTCATTTTTCTCTAGTAAAGACCACCTATACAACTAGTGTAGTGGCATGAGTGTACTTAGATGATATTATCAGACTGCACAAGATTCTATGGAAGATTATTTATGACCGTGATCCCTTATACACCTCTCATTTTTGACTACCATGTAGCATGCCCTTGGGACGAGTATCAACTTCAGTACAACATATCATCCAGAGATAGATGGATAGATGGAGCGGGTGAATAAAATTTTAGAGGACATGCTTCGGATGTACATCATGGACCATCAGTTGAGGTGGGAGGAGTATTTGTACTTGTGGATTTTTCTTATAATAACATATTTCAGAGTTCTATTGGTATGGCTCCATTTCAGAACTTTATGGAAAGGAGTACAGGACACCACTAAGTTGGGACAGATTGGAGGACATAGTATCTCTTGGGCCATCTTTGTTACAGGACATGGAGCAACATGTTGTTTTGATCGAAAAAGACTACATGAGGCACATGATAGATAGAAGAAATATGTAGATAAGAGAGAGTTGACCACAGCTATGAGGTGGGCACGAAGGTGTTTCTTCATGTCAGACCTCATAAGATCCCTATCCGTTATGGAAAAGGCTCTAAGATAGCTCCTAGATTCATGGGTCTATTCAAGATCTTGGAGTGGATTAGTCCCTTAGCTTATCATCTAGCCTTACCACCCAGCTTGTCTCATGTCCACAATGTATTTCATGTTTCTATTCTTAGGAGATACATTCTATATCCCTCTCATGTATTGGATTGGACCACATTGTAGGTGAAAGAGTAGGGGCAGGTGAGTATGGAGCCCATGTGCATTATAGAGCATAGGACCCTAGGCCTTTGATGCCATGATATTGACCAGTGAGAGTCTAGTGTGATAGGTATGATGAGATTGAAGTGATAGACGAGGATGCTAATTTTTATGGGACCAATTTCCACACCTATTTCGTGACTTCCAGAGAAATTTAAGTCTAAGGGGAGGGGAGGTAGTGCCCACTCCTCTTCGACATTATTTCATTATGATGATATTTCTTTTGGATTGATACTTTCATATTTTGATTATTATATCTTGATCAATAGATGATAGACTATGTAGATATTTAGACTATTGACATGTTGTGATTTTTTGATTTTGATTATGATGCACTAGATGATGATATGGATATATATATATATATTATTTGATTTGCAGTATCCTAATTTTATACTAACATGTCATATTTTGGATGCATAGCCTATGTTGGATATTTTGAGTAGAATTATGATTTTATGGATGTTAAAATTGAATTAAATTGTATGATGATAGATGATAGAATTGCTAATTTTAGATGACGATTATTGATTTCTATATGTATATTATTCTTGATGTTGATATGGCCACAAGGCCAAAGAGGTATTTTATTTATGTGTAGGTACATTTTATCACATACATCAAAAAGGATAGGGACCAACCACGGAAGGATGTCGGGTGTTGTGCAACATGGCCAAAATTTGACAACTTGTGTATAATGTTATGTTGTGTTATTGCATGCTTTGTTAGGAGGTTCCCATAGGGGGTAACCTCATTTATGTGGCCATGGGTGTAATGTGTTTCCTTTATTTTAATTTTTTAATTGTTTGAATTTGTTGTGCATGTGTTTAATTATTGGGGAAATATTGTTACTTTATTAACACTTGCTAATGTGTCTTAATTAACTAGTTTAGCTTAAATTTGAATTAAAAGGGAAGATATGACATGTGGGCAATAAATTGGGTAGATATTCCTTGTTTTTGCATGATGTGAATTGAATTAAATGCATTTTGGTGGTGTGTACTCCACCATCCTTCCCAAATTCGAATTTGGCCTTGTTGGCCACTTTTAGAGACTTAAGGGACAAGTTAACCTTGTCCCTCACATCTCAAACTCTCCTACAAACCCTATTTATGATTTATGGAACATATTTTGACCATTTTAATGCATTTTTAGTGTAAAAAGATTAAAATTACCACATTTAAGTTTTTCCTTGATAAGCATGGTGTGCAAGTTGGAGTGTCATGTGGGCATGTCATAAATCTTAAATGTCCATGTAATGTATTTTGGCTTAGTGTTTGACTTGTGTTGGAATGGAGGTATAATGAAGTGGAATCCTATATGGAGCCACCTTATCATCCTCACATCCATTTTCTATTTATTGGATGATTTTGATGGATTTTGGGATACGTGTCTTATTTTCTTCTCTTGCACTTTTGAAAATTGGTCTTGTTTTTCATACTTGGAGTTTTCTCTTCGAGTTGCATCTTGGATTGAGCTTGGTGTGACAGATTCTAAAGCTTGTTGAGAAAAGGAATTGGAAGCTTGGTCGATATGTAGGCTCTCCTCCTTTTGCATTTTTTTATTAATGTATTTGTAATGCCCCGCCTCGGGACACCGAAAAATACACCAAAAGTCACTAAAAATTTGGGTAATATTTTTTTGAAATTAAATGCTAATAATACAAAACTGATTCCCGTTAATTTTTATTTTAAACTAAATTTATTTACCCAATTACTTAATAGCTAGCCCTAGACAATATTTTTTTGTTTAATTTCTATTCCATTTCTAGGGACACCTTAGAAGAGCCTACCCCCTTTTGGTATTAGTTGAAAACCCCTTTTATTTATTAACTTGCTCACACACCCTTCTTTATTTTAATTCTCATTCCATTGAAATAGTCAAAACTTAAAGAGTGTAGGGTTTATTATGAGCCCTAGGATAGATCTAATCCTAACCCTAGATCTCATCTTTCCCTAAGTTTTCCCTAGTACAAATTTATCTTTTCTTTTCTTTTCATTTGATTTTCATTTTTGTTTTCTTTTACGAGTTAGGGTAGAGAAGCCATGGAGGCTTGATTCATGGATCTACACCAGTTAGATTATTTAGTTACCTCCTTTTTTATTACTTTACTTACCAGGTATAACCACTGGTTTAGGTGTATGTAATGTATATTTTTTTTGTGAAGAATCTACATGTAAATATATACATAAACGAACCAGAGAAAAATTACAAATAAATGGAGGGATTCGGAAATAGATTCGCAGGGATTGGTAATGGAGGGGTGGTGGACAACGATTCCAACAAGGTGAGGAGTGGAGGGTGGTGCTAGGGAGTGGTGATAGGGTCCATGTGGAAAGGGAAGGGTTTCATGGGAAATGGAGGGAAAGGGTCGTAGGGTTAAAGCGATGTAGTGGGGAGAGATAACGTGGGCGGTGGAGTGTGGTCATGTCCGGGGTAGGTGCGCGGGTCTTAGGGAGTGTGGTAGCATGGACGTGGGCTGGTGTGGGAGTGGTTACTTTGCGTGAAAGGTGGTGGAGGGGATGGTTTGATGCAAATGTGGGGAGGGGTTCGGCCCTCCCCAAATCTCTTTTTTTTATTTCATTTATTTATTTGGGTTTAGAACCAAATTAATTTTCACCAAACGTTTCCAAGTAAATTATTTTTTTGTTAAGATTTTCATTTAATAATAAATATTAAAAGATTACTATTACATAATAAATATATATATATATATATATATATATATATATATATATATATATATATATATATACAAATTGATATATAGACAATAAAAGTTCTTTTGTATGAATTAAATATAGATATGTAATATAACTATAGTAAATCTATTATTATTATTATTATTTATTCTTGAGGAGTAAGAACACTTAAGGTGTTGTGATGCATCTTCATAGAAATGATATAGATATATATTCTATTTATGTGATAAGAAGAAGAATGAAACTAAATCTTTCAACTAAAGACAAGCTTGAACCATTTCAAAAATCAGCAATATGTACTACATATTCAAAAAGAATTATTATTTTTTTCTAGTTTAATTCACTAGTGCTCTAACTAAATAAACATTCCAAAATTACAAATGAAGGAGATTCAACAAGGAAGAAATCACACTTTATTTTAGTACCAAAACACATCACAATATGTTTTTGTTTTTTTGTAAAAAAATATATCTATACAATGAACCAACTTTCATTTCAACATGAGATTTCAGAAAATTTAAATTAAAGGAAACATTAATTTCCAAACCTTTCTTTTCCAATGAACTTAAGCTCCCAATATCATTTTTCTTACATACCTAAAATATTTTAGAAAACACATTATAAAGATTCAATACAAGCTTGAAGTAGATTAATCAATAAAAAATATGAATCAAATTTATAAGTAATACCAAATACCAAAAATAGAGATTTTACAAGACAATGAAAGCTTCCACAAAGCCATATTCTTAAAGATACAATAAGAAAGATGTCCACAACAAGATGAAGAAGGAAATGAGAAGCCAAGATGACAAGAATCTCCAACTATCTTCCACATTGAGCTCCAACTTTGAATGCTTTCAAGGAACCAACACAAGGAGAAAAGGCTTGTTTAACCACCCAACCTTTAGGCATCATTACATGCCTTTCCAAGGTTGGAAGACATGCTAGCCTCCCCCAAGCCCATGGGAGAGAGGAATAGCTTCCACAAACTTTTCACAAGATTAAGGGAGACAATCCAACATTACTTTCACATATGGGACAAAAAAAATACTAAGAACCCACCAAATTTTGCAAAGAAGGAAAGGAGGAGAAACCATATTCTACCTCCAAAATGGGGAAGATAAGGAAGAGATCTCCAAGTAAAAAAAAAGTATCCAACATTGGATACACATAAACAATAGCCTCCAAAACCTCTTTATTCCTCCAAAGTCATCAAACCCTCCTTATTTCTCCACCCATTCACCAAAATTCTTCTTGGGAGGATTTTCAAACCCATTGGGTTTCCTCTCAATAATGGGGAAGGGGGTTCAAACCATATGAACCACCTTCCCCACCTCAAACCATTTGAGGGGAGTAACAAGAATCCTACATGGCTTGCCCATCAAGCCATGAGGTTTGAGAGGGAAAATCCCTCTCTCTTCCCCCATAAACTCCAAAATCCATCATGCCATATGATGGATGGAGAAAAAATAAAACAACAAGCATACTCAACAAATAACAACACACAAGAAGAAACACACATTTTAAACAAAAAAAAGACTAAGATCTAACATAATATAAAACATAAAATGAGCTCAAGGAGCCTACCTCCAAAAGATCTCCAACACTCTAACTTTTCCACTTCTTTATCCAAGCAAGCTCTAGCTCCCAAAATCCACAAGCCTCCAAGAAAAAGCTCCCAAAAAAACTTCTCTTCTTGCCCCATGAGGGAGAATTTGAAGAGAAGCCAACAAAACATCCTCACAAATGAGGGGGTGACATGTGTCACCCTCTCTTCCTCTCAGGTTAAATATTTTAAAAATAAAATAGAAACAATAAAATATCTTTTACTTTGTTATCCAAAATTCACCCCAGGAAAATTTTGATAACATACAATAGAATACTCAAGTCCCGTGAAAATAGATTGATCCAAGGCAAAAATCATGTTTCTAGGGTCCCCTCAGATTTTTTCTAACTCCCCTGTCCAAGAAGAAAAGAGAAAGTTCTGAAAAGGGTGAAAAAGTTGCAAAAAAAAGCTTGAGCCAGAAAAAATGATGAAAAATGGCTAAGTCCTAGTCCAGGTGGCCCTTGGGATAGTTGGGACGTCGGGCGCGAATCGGCCGAAAGGGCGCCAGGCGGTCCACAGAGCAAAGGGACATCCGGGCCGTGAGGACACGCGTACGCAGAAAGGTGAACCACCAAAGGTAAGAGAAAATTAACTAACTACGCAAAGATCTTTGAACAAGAGGGACATCTGGGCCGAAAAGACGTGAAGGACGCGAAAAGGTGAAGCGGCCACAAAGACAGACAAGACAGCCCATTTCAGGCGGTTCGAAGAATTTTTCCCAGACAGTCCGGGACAATCGGGCCAGAAGTATGCGGCGGACGCGGGAGCCAAAAGAGCCGAGAGCCAATCAAATCACGACACGTGTCATCGGCCGAAAGAGGGACAGGGAAGCCCAAATCGGGTGGATTGGAAGTTTTGTCCCGTGCAGATTTGGGACAGCCAGGCCACAGGACACGAGGGACGCGAAAATCCGGGCCGACCCACGGACCAACCAGATCATGCCATGTGTCACAAGGGAAAACGTCCAAAAGTTCAAAGGGCGAGGTTTGAAGCGATGGCCCGAGCTAATAGGAATTGGACACATGTCCAATGGAGAATGGGAGCATGGAGCTCGGGAAACTTTGAAGAATTTGGAAAAAATTTGGCCCAAAAGCTAAAAGTAAAGGTCTGCCCTGCGCCCCTATCGACCAATCAATGCATGCCACGTGTCCCAAGTGGTGGAGGCGCAGGGGAAAAGTGGAATTTTTTTCCAAAAAATTAAAAAGGTCAAATTTCAAGGAAAACCCGTGGAAAGAAGGAGATGAAGGAGTTTCTCATCCAATCAGTGCCCGACATGTGTCGTCCAGTGGCGAGCACGGGAAAAATTTTCAAAACCCATTTTTGCTCAAGCTTTGTGCCCTAAATCTTTAGATTGCCATATCTTTAGATCCAGAGCTCAAATTTGCACGTTCTTTATATCATTGGAAAGCTTATAAAATTATCTACATGATTCTGGGACAATCTTGAATTTTGGTGTAGTCTCGGAGAGATAAAATTTAGAAACGGCTCGAGCACGCGTGTTCATGGCCGAAGTGACATTTCAGCGACCAAATTTAATACGAAATGGGTCGTATTCTCCTCCAAACTAGTCAAAAATGGTAGGGTATGGGTTTTTAAGGTCCCCATGTTGATTTAATGTATTTTCAGTAAATGAGGAATGGGTTGGCATGTTTTCCCATGTTTCTCTCTCTAGGCTTGACCCATGCAATGTAAAAGCTAGATTTGGCTCATTTCTAAGGGGGAATATTTTCTCGGCATAGCAAACTTCTTCTTTCACCTCCAACAAGTGATTGTTTGAAGAATCGAGACCTCTCCAAAGACTCAGAATTATCTTTACCTCTCTGAGGTTGTAATGCAAGATGATTTTGACATTGGAAATGATAATGCAAGCTTTGTGAATGAGTTTCAGTCCTTTGTTTGTATTATTTGCTTCATTTCAGATCCTAAATTATATCTTATCAGCCTGTGTATGTTTTATGTTACAATCCTTGGTTTGTGTCTATTTGCATGAAAAAATATTCACCACTCCTTTTGGTGCATCACCATCTTTAGTTAGTTTCAATTTTTGCATTTCTATCCCTGTCTCCTTGTAATTTAGAGTAGGATTAGGATCTGAACCTCTGTAGTTGTGTAAAATATAGATCTAAATCAGAGGAGTTTGAGGAACCAGCCTCTAATCTAGAGATTCCTCTCTCAGTTTAACAAGTCCCACACTTGGAGAGAGGTTTCCATGTTGTGCAATCACACTGGATGCTAGAGTGATCAACCTAGAAGCCTAATCTGCATCCAGGGGTGCTCTGAGCCTGCAACAACAGTTTTGGCACGCCGGGTGGGACACTAGATGTCTATTTTTTATTGCAACAAATTTGATGTGCATCTGCTGCAATTTTCTTGCTTAAAAAGAGCTATTATTTGCATATTTGGCAACTCCAGGAAAGAATCAACTAGTTTCAGAAGTAGGTGCAGGCACGAAAACTCATGAGAAGAATCACCACAAGGTCAAGAGTTGGAGAAGAAGAAGTGTTGTTTGAATACCTACAATTATCTCCAAGAAGAAGGCAAAGAGGAAGAAGGATTCAAAGGTCTCCATCTCCACCAAACAGAACTCTCTCAACTCCTCCACCTGGTAGGCCTTTCATTCAGTCAACAAGGGTTTTAAGACCAATTAGAATGGCACAAAACAACCCCTATGTCAACTTCACAGTAGCAGTCCACTTGCCCTCAGTGCACAACATCCAGTTCCTATTGCAGCCTTGAAGAACATTCGCTACTTCATTGGAGAAAATCAGACTACTCCAGGTGATCATGTTAAGGATATTGCTAACCTTTGTGAAATTCATGAAATCAATGAGATGCAAGTGGCTATCAAGTTACTGGCATCTTCATTCAAGGGTAAAGCATTGCAATGGTTTAGGAGCCTTGGAGCTGGTTCTATCACAAATTGGAATCAGCTGTGTATTGCACTTCATGAGTAATTTGGAGAGAAGGGAGACAACTTGTCTCTTTTGGAGCAACTGACAACCATTAAGAGAGCTCCCAATGAGCAGCTGACCGATTTCAACTTCAGATTTCAAAAGACTTGGGAGAGAATTCCAATGGCAGTCAGGCCAATAGCAGAAGGTGTTTTTCTCTACTATCTCAAAGCTCTAAATTCTGATATTTCTATGTTAATTCAGTCCATGGGAGGCATAACTATCCCTATGGCTTATAACATTGCCATTAGGGCTGAAAATTGTTTGATCCAAGATGGAAAACTTGCACCTAGACCTCCCATGCCATTGTTTCCAAGTTTAGAGAGCCCAAACACCAATAAAGCACCTAATTTGGCTCCTTCTCCCACTCCTAGAAATCAAAGTTCAAATGAAGCTTCCACTTCATCTCCAAGTTCCCAAAATGAGCTTCAAGAAGTCATGACGCAATTACAAAACCTAGGCAATGAGCTGGTTACTCTCAAAAGGCAGCAGGCCCAAGGTTTTAGACCTTCTTATCAGCCCCAAGCTCAGCCTAATAGGTAGCCATACCAACCACAAAGGCCTCCTAATCTAGTTGCAAATATGAATCAAACAAGGCCTCCTGCCAATAGACCATTTCAGCCCTATAATCCAAATGCCATATCTGCCTCTAAGGCATTGGTGCCAACACAAAACAACATTGCTCAGGAGTATGATTGGTGTTTTCCATGCAATGAGCCTCATAACCAATCCATGTGCTTCAATGGTGCTTTGAATCAAGCATTAATGGTGACAACTACTGGTGTGGAGGGTGAGGGTGGTCAAAGAAATAGGAAACAACAAGAAATGTTCCAACAAAGCAATCAACCCCAAATGACACCACATTGATAAATTGGAAAGCAAAAGATTTATGTGGCATGAATCAAGCGGTTTCTCAAGGTGTTGTAGCCAACACAAGGTCAAAGAGGAGGAATTTGGGTGAAGAACATGGTCATTAGCCCCAACCAATCCACAACCTTCCATGGCTCCACAAATGATTGGCAAGCAAAGTCCAGCTTTGAAATACACAAGGGCAGCCAAGAACAGCTCCTAGGCCAACTCAAATACCGGTTGTTGCTGCCCACATGCAAGGATTGAATGTGCAAACCAGGACAAAGCAAAAGGGATACTTCATCCCCATTCAAAAGATCATTGATCGGATGAAGAAGAAAAATGTCAATATATCAATGTGGGAATCCCTATCCATCCCGTGCTAAAGAGATCTACTGCAAGCTGCCATGAAGGACTGGCCAACTTTGAATCAACAAGTTCAGATGCAAGAAAAAGAGCTTACAAATGCTTCCCAGCCTGAGGGAAATCATGGAGGACAGCAAGGTAAAATGTTGAAACCCCCTCCTTTCTATGTTTCATTGATCATTGGAAGTCAGCTAGTACATAATTGCATGATAGACTCCGGGGCAAGTAGTTCAGTAATGCCTAAACAAATAGCTGATCAGCTAGGGCTCCAGTATGAAACAACATCCAAAGGGGTAGTGCAGCTAGATGGGACAGCAGTAGCAACAGTTGGAGTGATTAGAAACTTGAGTCTTACCTTGCATGCATGTCCAAATGTTGTTGTTTTACAAGATGTATCAGTCATAGACCTTCCACCACTCTTTTCCCTTTGCTTGTCAAGGGACTTCACAGCCAAGATTGGGGGATATTTGTCTGCTGATTGGTCACACATGCTATTCAGAACAAGGTATGGAACTAAGGCTACAATCAGGTCAGAACCTATTGCAAATTTCCACATTTAGCCTTACACTCCAAGTCAGATCAATGCCAATTGCTCAGCATTTGATCAAGAAGACCACCCAAGCACCGATGAGGCTGACACCAAGGTTGGAAGCATCCCGGATCTAACTCTTGATGAATGGGCAAACAAGGTACATGCATTCGATCCTTATCAAGAAGTAGAAGAATCTGAGCTAGGGGTCTATTGCATACACGAAGAAAATCAGCCTATTCCTAGCATCACAAAGCCAAACCACAAAGATGAAAATGAGCTATGGCAACTATTTTTTGATGGATCAAGGAGTAGACAAGGTGTAGGAGGTGGAGCTATGCTTGTTTCACCTCAAGGAATAAGGTACTATTCAGCTTTCAGATTTCAGTTTGCATGCTCCAATAACACTCACGAATATGAAGCCTTGGTGCAAGGATGCATTGGGCAATCAAGAAAGGAATAAAGAACTTGTAAGTCTTTGGTGACAGTGAATTGATTGTAAATCAGGTCAAGGGACAGCATGCTGCCAAGAATGATCTACTCAAGTGCTACAAGAACAGGTGTGGGACCTCATGGAATATTTTGAGGGTTTTGGCATCAAATCTATTCCTAGGAAAGAGAATCAAGCTGCTGAAAGGCTTGCAGTAGTAGGGGAAGCCTTTGACATTGTGGAAAGCATTCAACAAGACAAGGTACAGCCAAACATCCACATGATTGTGAGGCCTTCAGTGCTAGATAATAATGTCAGTTGTAAAGTGTTTGAAAATGACCAGCAAATCATCCATTTCTTGCAAGAAGAAGTTGAGTTCTCATCCAAGAATCAAGAAAGATTGGAACAGCAGTATGGTGACCGTAGTATAGCTGAGAACTAACAAGCTGCCCAAGGGACTTATCACTTTGGAGTCCATTTTTAACCCCAATGATCAGTTTAGAAGGGAGAAAGCAAACATTCATGTCAAGAGAGAGGATTCAGTATCCATCTTGGTAGAAGAGAACAAACCATTGCAGATTGGAAGAATGACAACCGAGAAAGAAAGGTATGAGTTCATACAACTATGTCAAGAATTCCCGATGTGTTTGCTTGGAGCTATGAAGAGTTGAAAGGTTTCAATCCCAACTTAGCTCAGCATACCATCGAATTGGATCCAAATACTAAGCTGTCCAGGCGAAACAAAGACCAATCAATCCACACATGGAGCCTCTCATATTCCCAATCAAGCATTCTAGTTGGGTTGCCAACTTACTTCTAGTCGAGAAAGAAGAGTGGAGAGATCAGATTTTGTGTTGACTTCAGAGACTTGAATAAAGCCTCTCTTAAGGACCATTACCCACTCCCTTCCATGGAGAAAATCTTGCAAGTTGTGGCTGCTCCGAGAGGTTTCACTACTTGATGGCTACTCGGCTACAATCGAGTTATGGTGAAGGAAGAGGACCAGTTCAAGACAGCCTTCACAACCAAATGAGGAACTTTTGTACATGGGAAAATGCCATTTACGCTGTCCAACGCTAGTGCTACCTTCCAAAGGGCAATGTACATGGCATTCAAAGGTTTGATTAACAATGTGGTGTTGATTTACCTTGATGATATCAACTGTTTTTTCCAAAATGCAGCAGACCACCTCTCTCATTTGAGACAAGTCTTCACAAGGTGCAGGAGATTTGGAGTGTCTTTGAATCCTAAGAAGTGTATCTTTCTTGCACATGAGGGAACGCTCCTTGGCCATATTGTCTCCAAAGAAGGATTAGAAATTGATCCAGAGAGGGTTGAAGCCATAAGAGCACTACCGTTGCCAAGCCACAAGATAGCCCTTCAGAGTTTCTTGGGAAGGATAAATTTTGTTTGGAGGTTTGTCCCAGATTTTGCAGCCCTTGTCAAGCCCATCACCAAAATGTTAAAGAAGAACATGGCTTTCAAGTGGACAAGAAGGCAAGGAGAGTTTTGAAGCAATCAAAGAAGCCATCTCTCAAGCACTAACTCTCATCAACCAAGACTTCTCCAAGGATTTCATCCTCTATGCATTTGGAGGTAATGACACTATTTCGCTATTCTGTACAAAGTAGAACAAGGATAATGATGAGCAGCAAATTACCTTCTTTAGTTGGAGCCTAGATGACTATGAGGTGACATACTCTTTTATTGAGAAGCATGTGCTTTGGCGTGTCGAAGCTTGAAGAAATTCAAGCATTTAGTCTCAAACAACAAGGTCCAGGTTGTTGGTCTCACATGTTGAGGTTAAGGACTTCCTCCTCAACAAAGATTTGAATGAGAAAATGGCAGGTTGGATCACCCGTGTCATGGAGTATGACATTGAGATCAAGATCACCAACCTGGTAAGAGGGAAAGGATTGTGTGAACAACTGGTTTTGGGGAAGCAAAGAGAAGTATGCAATGAAGAAGAGGTTGTTTTGACAGTCCAAGATAGCCATGAGCCAAGTGGCAATCAAGAAGAAGACAATGCTACCCCCACTCCTTGCTAGACCCAAGGTATTATACACTTCCTAGGCATAGGCCTATGCCCTCCGGAGATGAACAAGACCCAAAGGAGACACTTCAGATTGCAGGCTATCCCATATGCCATTGTTGATGGAGTTTTGTTCAAGAAAGATGTAAATGGAGTGCTGCTGAGATGCATTAGCACAAATCAGATTCAAAGGGTGTTGGAAGAGTTTCATGGTGGACCAGCTGGTGGTCATTTTGCACCAAGAGTGACAGCTCTAAAAATCATGAAGGCTGGTTATTATTGGCCTAAAATATTCAGTGATTGCTATGCATGGATCAAGAGGTGTAAGAATTGTGCATTCTTCACAGGAAAAGAGAGACTTGCTGCCCTTCCATTACATCCAATCTCAGTTGACCAGCCATTCATGCAATGGGGTTTGGACTTCATTGGAGTCATTAATCCCAATTCAAGCCAAGGGCACAAATGGATTTTGACAGCCACAGACTACTTCACCAAATGGACAGAAGCAGTGTCACTTAAAGAGGAAAATGAGTCTAGCATCTTAGACTTTTATGAGGGGATAACAACCAGATTTGGTGTACCTGCTACAATAATCTCTGATAATGCATTGGCATTCATTGGATCTAAGGTGACTGAGTGGGCTGTCAAGAATGGTATCTACCTAAGCACTTCATCAAACTATTACCCTCAAGGTAATGGCCAGGCCGAGTCTACAAACAAGAACTTGTTGAGGATCATTAGGAGGACTCTTGACGAGAATCAAAGGTCTTGGCATACCAAACTGAAATCAGCCTTATGGGCTGATAGGATAACTCCCAAAAGATCCACAGGTAACTCTCCATTCAAACTTGTCTATGGAAGAGAGGCAATCTTGCCCATGTCACTGGAGTTTCCAACATTGGAACTCATGAAGCAGCTGGAGTTGCTAGAGTTTGAACCCATGGAGGTGAGGTATGCAGAGTTGATGGAGCTGCAAGAGATCAGAAATCAGGCATCCCAAGCAATGGAAAAGGATCAAGCTTTGATCAAGAAGACCTTTGATAAGAAGGCCAAGGATAGATCTTTTCAAGTTGGAGATCTAGTGTTGAAATGGGATGTGGATAGAGCAAAATCGGAAGGCATTCAAAATTTGATGCCATTTGGAGTGGCCCATACATGGTCACGAAGTGTAAGAACAACAATGCTTTTCAATTGGCCTCATTGGATGGTGAAGAACTACTGATTCCACCAATGGAATCTATCTCAAGCATTGCTTCTAGAGGGAAATTCACTACTTTGTAAATATTAGATTAGATTTTCATTCCTCCAAGTGCTTGTGCATAGTGTTTCTTTGTAGGTTAGTTTTGTTTTCCCTAAGTGCTTCGGCACAAATTACTTATCTGTCCATGGAGATGTCTTGCAGTCCTTGCTTCCTTCAGTGATATTCCATCTTCCTCCTTACACATTCTAAGTCGGTTGGGGTTCTAAGCGAGAATATTTGATGACTCCATGCCCAATCTGACCGCTTTGTTAATCGGGTATCTTCTACCTAGCGGGAGGTAACCCCACCGAGTCACCAAATTGTTATCCAAAATTCACCCCCAGGGAAAATTTTGATAACATACATCAGAATACTCAAGTCCCAGCAAATAGATTGATCCAAGGTAAAAAATCATGTTTCTAGGGTCCCCTCAGATTTTTTCTAACTCTCCTGTCCAAGAAGAAAAGAGCAAGTTCTGGAAAAGGGTGAAAAAGTTGCAAAAAACAAGCTTGAGCCTGAAAAAATCTTAAAAAATGGCCAAGTCCTAGTCCAGGTGGTCCTTGGGATAGTTGGGACGTCGGGGCGCGAATCGGCCAAAAGGGTGCCGGGTGGTCCGCAGAGCAAAGGGACATCCAGGTCGTGAGGACACGCGGGACGCGAAAGGTGAACCGGCCAAAGGTAAGAGAAAATTGACTAACTGCATAGCACTAGAACAAGAGGGACATCTGGGACGAAAAGATGTGAAGGATGCGAAAAGGTGAAGTGGTCATGCAAGAGGGGAAAACACAACCCATTTCGGTGGTTTGGAAGAATTTGTCCCAGCATAATCCGGACAGGAAAGTCGGGCCATGCACGCGGCGGACGCTGGGAGCCGAAAGAGCCAAGAGCCAATCAAATCACGACATGTGTCATCGGCCGAAAGGGATAGGAAGCCCGGGTGGGCGGATCGGAATTTTTATCCTGCATTTTGGGACAGCCGGGCCACAGGGGACGTGAGGGACATGAAAAGCCGGCGGACCCGCGGACCAACCAGATCACGCCACATGTCACAAGGGAAAACATCCAAAAGTTCAAAGGGTGAGGTTTGAAGCGCTGGCCCGAGACAATAGGAATTGGACACATGTCCAATGGAGAAGGGGAGCGTGGAGCTTGGGGAAACTTTGAAGAATTTGGCAAAATTTTTGGCCGAAAAGCTAAAAGCAAAGGTCCGCCCCACGCCCCTGTCGACCAATCAATGCATGCCACGTGTCCCAAGTGGAGGGGGCGGAGGGGGAAAGTGGAATTTTTTTCCAAAAAATTAAAAAGGGTCAAATTTCAAGGGAAAACCCATGGAAAGAAGGATCTAAGGGAGTTGCTCATCCAATCAGCACCCGACAGTGTCGTCCAGTGGCGGAGCGCGGGAAAAATTTTCAAAACCCAATTTTGCCTGTTTTGTGCCCTAAATCTTCATATTTCCATATCTTTCAATCCAAAGCTTGGATTTTCATGTTCTTTATATCATTGGAAAGCTTATAAAATTCTCTACATGATTCTGGGGTCAATCTTGAATTTTGGTGTAGTCTGAGAGAGAAAAATTAGAAACGGCTCTAACCCGTGTTCATGGCCAGAAGTGACATTTCAGCGACCAAATTTAATACAGAATGGGTCACATTCTCCTCCAAACTAGTCAATGAGGAATGGGCTGGCATGTTTTCCCATGTTTCTCTCTCCCAGGCTCGACCCATGCAATGTAAAAGCCATATTTGGCTCATTTCTAAGGGGAATATCTTTTGGCATAAAAAATTCTTCTTTCACCTCCAACAAGTGATTGTTTGAAGAATCGAGACCTCTCAAAGACTAACTATCTTTACCTCTCGAGGTTGTAATGCAAGTGATTTTGACACTTTGGAAATGATAGTGCAAGCTTTGTGAATGAGTTTCCTTTGTTTGTATTATTTGCTTCATTTCAGATCCTAAATTATATCTTATTATCCTGTGTATGTTTTATGTTGCAAACCTTGGTTTGTGTCTATTTGCATGACAAAAATATTCACCACTCCTTTTGGTACATCACCATCTTTAGTTAGTTTCAATTTTTACATTTCTATCCATGTCTCCTTACATTTAGAGTAGGATTAGGATCGAACCTCTGTAGTTGTGTAAAATATAGATCTAAATCAGAGGAGTTTGAGGAACCAGCCTCTAATCTAGAGATTCCTCTCTCATTTTAACAAGTCCCACACTTGGAGAGAGGTTTCCATGTTGTGCAATCACACTTGGATGCTAGAGTTATCAACCTAGAAGCTGATTCAATCCGGGGCTGTGAGCCTTCAACAACAACACCCTTCTCCCAAATTACCCAAAATGAAAAACAAAACAAACTTGTGTAACTTTTAACAAACACACATACCAATCCATCTTACATGGATGGTGAGAAAAGAAAGGAAAAATGGGAGGAAAACTCCCTCTATGCATTGAAATTAATCCCCCTACCTATTAGGTAGGGTCCAAGGGCCTATTTTCATGCTAAGTGAACTCCCAAACTTAAAAGGGGTCACTTAAAATGCCTAAAATAGCCAAATTTCAGATATGGCACATTTGGGCCTAGCCAAGGGTTCACATGTGACCCTAATCCCCTCTAATTAAATACATCATTACCCAAACACAAAACTTAATGCAAGTGGGGACCATTAAGTCCCCAAATCAAGTTTACAAAGAAACTAAACATCCTAAACAAGATTAATATTACATGACATACTACATTACAAATGAGGGTCACTCATGGTGCCCAAAATAATGAAATCTAATACTAAGGCCTCATATAATAAACACGGTTAGGACTTAGCCCCATGGGCTACTTGTGCAAAATTATGTAGCTACCCTAAATCCCATGTTCTCCTGTGACCTGTCACCTACACACTCATTGCACACATTAAATGCACATGTCCGATACAATGTAAATCAACTACTCAATAAGTGATCAATGAATTCTATTTTAGCTTATCATCAACCGGAATGAAAAATTTGAAAATATCCATGATTATACACAATTTACCATGAGTTAGCCATAACGATAAATAAAAGTGACATACATCCATAAAATCCAAACATGCAACTAAACTGAGTATCCATCATATATAAATAAGGTCCAAACAACATCATATTAGTTAGTATCCATGACATCATAAGATAAGGTTTCAACACAGTAATCAAGTCAAATTGGCACTATACACCTAAATCTCCATACATGTCTAAGAAGGTCAAATATCCTAACATAATGTCCAAAATATATCAAATCCCTATCAAAACATGTCTATGAGTAAAGATAAAACCAAATAACTCGAGGCTTTGTAAAAATATGGGCACTACATCCCCCTCCCATGTCTCATCATATCTCGTCCCCCTTTGCACTCTAACCTAGTCCAAGTCTCAACCCCAAAGGGCCAATATCTCGTGCTCCTGTGCATATGGGCTCTAGTATCCATTTCCCTCCATCCTCTACCTGTAATGCCTTGACCAATCCAAAACATGAGAAACTTCGGTACATATCTACGAAGTACATAAACGTGAAATACAATGTGGGCCCATGTAAGGCATGGTGGCAAAGCTAGGCAATTGGCAACTGGACCGATGACCTCTAAAATATCAAAAGGTCCCATAAAACGCGAGGCAATAAATTAAAACCCTTTCCATAGCAGATTTGGCTCTTATGAGGATGAACTCTCAATAAGACTTTTTCACCCACTGAGAAGTGAAAATCAGTCCTCTTGGTGTTTGCATATGCCTTCTGGTGTGCTCTAGCCTTCTCAAGACGTTGTCTAATCAGAACAACCTGCTACTCTAAGTCCTAAAGAAAATTGGGTCCCGAGAATAATCCTTTCATCTAGTCTATCCCAACTCAGAGGTGTCCTGCAATGTCAACCATACAAATCCTGGTAGGGAGCCATACCAATGGAACTATGATAGCTATTATTGTAGGAAAACTCAACTAAATGAAGATAATCTTCCCACTTTTTCTGCTGGTCCATCACATACATCCTCAACATGTCCTCCAATACCTAATTAACCCTCTCTGTCTGTCCATCTGTCTCTGGATGATATGCTGAGCTGAAATTAATCTGTGTACCCAAAGTGGTCTGAAAGGAAGTCCAAAAACTAAAGTGTAGATGGTATCCTTGTCATTAATGATGGTCTTTGGAATCCCATGCAATCTAATAATGTCCTCCATAAATACTTTGGCGATGGCCTATGCATTATAGGTGACCTTGGTTGGCAAGAAATGCACAACCTTGGTCAACTTATCCATAGTGACCATAATGGCATCATGGTGATAAGAAGACATAGGGAGTTTGACTATGAAATCCATGGAGATCACATCCCATTTACACTCTGGAATATCATGAGGATGTAAGAGTCATGTGGGATGAGAATGCTCTGCCTTGACTCTCTGACACTCAAGGCAAAGTGTAACAAAATCTGCTGTCCCGCCGAAGACCACGGCCAATAATATAACTCCCTCATATCGGCATGCATTTTCTTTACTCCTAGATGTGCTGCATATGGAGCTCAATGCACCTCGAGAGAATAAAGTTATGTATATCACAAGACTTAGTCACATAGATGCACTTATGGAACCTAAGTAAACCATCTATCTCTAAAATGCACCTTGAATATCTACCCTCTAATGAACCCTGTGACTCCAACATCTGTCTAGCACCCTCATAAAACATGTCCTCTAGAAGATGCTCAAGAATTCTACCTCTCAAATCTGACTACAAGGTCAAAGATGCAAGCACATGTCATCACCTACTAAGTGCATCTACAATGACATTTTCCTTTCCTTTGATATATTATACTTCCATGTCATACTCACATAGGAACTCCATCCAACACCATTGTCAAGTGTTGAGGTTTGGCTGTGAGAAGATATGTTGTAAACTACGGTGGTCAGTCCTCAAAATGAATGGTCTACCCAAAAGGAAATGATGCCAATGCACAAGTGCATGGACAATGATGCAAGCTCCAAGTCATGAGTAGGATAATTAAGTTCGTATTCTTTGAGCTTACGTGACTCAAGGCAATCACCCGACACTCTTGCATAAGAACAAATCCTAAACCCTCTAGTGATGCATCGGTGCAAATAACAAAATCCTTTATCGGGTCGAGAACTACTAAGATGGGCACCATGGTAAACCTTTCCTTAAGCAACTGAAAGGCCTGCTCACACTTTTCTGACCAATCAAACTTCTTCCCTTTTCTCTGAAGGGAAGTAATAGGGTGAGAAATCCTAAACAAACCTGTGGTAGTAACCTGCTAAACCCATAAAAATCCTCACCTCAGTGACTGACATGGGTAATGGCCAATCCATTATAGTCTATATCTTAGAGGGATCAATAGAGATACCCTCTCCTAATATGATGTGACCCAAGTATTGAATCTCTGTCTAAAAGAAGCTGCATTTTTCCAAGTTCCCATACAACTTCTACTCTCTCAAAACCTGTAGTACTTGTCTCAAATGTTCCTCATGTTCCTCCTTGGAACAAGAATATATCAATATATCATCTAGGAACACTAAGAAAAAGTGATCTAGAAAGGTCCTGAATACTCCATTCATGAGGCTCATGAAGATAAGTGGGGCATTAGTGAACCAAATGGGACAATGGTGTGAGCCCATAATGCCCATAACGTGTATAAAAAGTTGTCTTATGGATGTCTGCATCTGATATGCGCAACTGATGATACCCGACTTGAGATCAATTTTGGACAACAATCTAGCTCCCTGCACCTAATCAAAAATTCATCAATCCTCGAAGAGGATAACAGTTCTTTATCATGACTTTTTGAGTTGCACAAGTCTACACAAAGTCCGAGAGAACCGTCCTTCTTCTTTACAAATATGATAGGTGTTCCCAGGGGAGATACACTAGGATGAATGAGACACATACGCACATAATGATCAGGGGACCCACAAATAAAACATCTTCTTATACCTCTTTGAGATGGTGTCCCTTCTGTACTATGGTGAACTGATCCTACTAGCCCAACTCTAGCAGGATTCTATGTGCGATTTGGTTGTACCTACTGAGTACCCTGTCTCCTATCCCTGGCTCCACCAAAACCTCCTCTAGTACCACCTCTCTGAAAGCTCTGAGTCTATCTAGTATTTTACTATTGGTGGCCATGATGTTGTGTCTACTGCTATGGATGCGGTGGAGCCCTCGAAGCTGCTGGTGGAGGCCAGAATCCTCCTCTAGGGGGTGGTGTTGTACCCCATGTCCTCTAACTCTAAAAGGCATGTATCCTATCCTAAAACTTTCTCTTGTTTCTATCTCGGTGCTCCTATGCCTTAGTTCTGTTCTCCTCAGCTAAGTAGGCCTTCTCAACGACCTTCTCAAGTGTGGGAGGAGATAACATCCTAATTGCTCCTACTATATCTACATTAAGGCCCCGAATAAACTTGTTAACTTGTAATTTCTCATCTTGCAGGTAGTCCACATACTGCAAAAGGTCTAGAACCTACTCTCATATTGTGCTACTATGCCAGAGCCCTGTCATAAGTCATGAAACTCATCAATCCTCTTCTACATGAAATGCTCTGACATATAATGAGCCCTAAAATGCTCCTTGAATAACTCTCAAGTCACTATGTCTCTCAAGTCAAATGGAGCTTCTACTCCTCATTCCTCCACCAAACGCCTTTGCACCTTGGAGGAGGTGTATGAAAAACCTAGATTTTACATTTCTCTCATAAGAGTGCTATCCAAAGAAGCTATCAAGGCTAAGGGTCCATGACTCAGCCCCAAAGCCATCAGTAGAGCCTCTGTAAGTAGGCGGTTACAAGTGAAGAAGATCCCTAATCACACTACCTATGTCATGATCCTAGTGCTGGGGTCCAACTGGTGAAAGGGGTCATCTATCTCCAAATGGTCCCTCAAAGCTATGTGAGCAGCTATTATGGTACGAGGCCACCCTTTCGTGGTGAACAGAAGGGCTACGTGACCTCTCCCACCTAGTGGTATCCCGCTCCGTGGCTCGAATGCGTGCCCTTGCCTATCATCTCTGAATGGATGTCCTTATCTCATTACACAACACCGATCGATTGTTGAAGTTCCTCTAAGATTTGACGCCCTAATTTGGGTGCCTATGGTTTGGGCATAGGCAAAGCAAACTACATCCCAAACCCCTAACCGATCGTCACCTCATGGGTGCCATCCTATGAATGAGGTAAGAAAAATGAAATTATTAAATTATAATGGTTGTAGAAATGTTTTAATTGTTTTAGTTTTAATGTTATTAAAGTATTAATTAAATATTTAAAATTTTTACCCAGAGTCTGTGTGTGCGAACCTTCGCTCTGATACCAAATGTAATGCCCTACCTCGGGACAATGAAAAATAAACTGAAAGTCACTAAAAATTTGGGTAATTTTTTTAAAAATTAAATGCTAATAATACAAAACCGATTCCCGTTAATATTTATTTTAAACTAAATTTATTTACCCAATTACTTAATTGCTAGCCCTAGACAATTTTATTTATTTAATTTCTATTACGTTTGCTAGGGACACCCTAGAAGGAGTCTACCCCCTTTTGGTATTAGTTGGAAAACCCCCTTTTATTTATTAACTTTCCCACACACCCTTCTTTATTTTAATTCCCATTCCCATGAAATAGTCAAAACTTAAAGAGTGTAGGGTTTATTGTGAGCCCTAGGATAGATCTAATCTTGACCCTAGATCTCATCTTGCCCTAAATTTTCCCTATTACAACTTTATCTTTTCTTTTCTTTTCATTTGATTTTCATTTTTGTTTTCTTGTGTAGGTTAGGGTGGAGGAGCCATGGATTATTAATTCATGGATTTGCACCAATTAGATTATTTAGGTCCCTCCTTTTATATTACTTCACTTAACAGGTATAACCACTAGTTTAGGTGAATGTAATGTATATTTTTTGAAGAATCTACGTGTAAATATATACATAAACAAACCAAGAGAAAAATTTACAAATAAATGGAGGGATTCGGAAATAGATTCAAAGGGATTGGTAATGCGGGGTGGAGGAAAGTGATTCTAGCAGGGTGAGGAGTGGAGTGTGGTGCTAGGGAGTGGTGATAGGGTCAACGTGGAAAGGGAATGGCTACATGGGAAATGGAGGGGAAGGGACGTAGGTTTGAAGCACAGGTGTGGGGAGAGTAAAGGTGGGCATCGGAGTGTGGCCACGGCCAAGGTAGGTGCGTAGGTCTTAGGGATTGTGGTAGCATGGACATGGCCAGTGTGGGGGAGTGGTTACTATGTGAAAGGCGGTGGAGGGGATGGTTTGGCTCAGGTGTGGGGAGGGGTTCGGCCCTCCCCAAATCTCTCTTTTATATTTCATTTATTTAGTTGGGTTTAGAACCAAATTAATTTTCACCGAGTGTTTCCAAGTTAAAAAAAAATTGTTAAGATTTTCATTTAATAATAAATATTAAAATATTACTATTACATAATATATATATATATATACATACAAAATTGATCATAGCACAATAAAATTTCTTTTGTAGGAATTAAATATAGTTATGTAATATAACTATAGTAAATGTATTATTATTATTATTATTTTGTTATTCTTGAGGAGTAAGAAAACTTAAGGTGTTATGATGCATCTTCACGAAAATATGATATAGATATATATTCTATTTATGTGATAAGAAGAAGAATGACGCTAAATCTTTCAACTAAAGAAAAGCTTAAAGCATTTCAAAAATCAGCAATATGTACTACATATTCAAAAATAATTCTCTTTTTTCTAGTTTGATTCACTAATGCTCTAACTAAATAAACATTCCAGAATTACAAATGAAGGAGATTCAACAAGGAAGAAATCACACTTTCTTTTAGTACCAAAACACATCACAATATGTTTTTGTTTTTTTGTAAAAAAATATATCTATCCAATGAACCAACTTTCATTTCAACATGGGATTTCAGCAAATTTAAATTAAAGGAAACATTCATTTCCCAACCTTTCTTTTCCAATGAACTTAAGCTCCCAATACCATTTTTTTACATACCTAAAATATTTTAGAAAACACATTACAAAGCTTCTTTACAAGCTTGAAGTAGATTACTCAATAAAAAAATATGACTCAAATTTATAAGTAATACTTAATATAGAAAATAAAGCTTTTAAAAGACAATGAAAACTTCTACAAATCCATATTCTTAAATATAAAATAAGAAATATATCCAAAACAAGATGAATAAGGCAATGAGAAGCCAAATGGCAAAGATATCCAACTATCTTCCACTTGAGCTCCAACTTTGAATGCTTTCAAGGAACCAACACAAAGAGAAGAGCCTTGTTTAACCACCCAACCTTTAGGCATAATTACATGTATTCCAAGGTTGGAAGACATGCTAGCCTCCCCCAAGCCCATGGGAGAGATGACTAGCTTCCACAAACTTTGCACAAGATTAAGGGAGACAATCCAACATTATTTTCACATATAAGACAAGACAAATACTAAGAAAACACCAAATTTTGCAAAGAAGGAAAGGAGGAGAAACCATATTCTACCTCCAAAATGGGGAAGAGAAGAAGAGATCTCCAAGTGCCAAAAGTGTAGCCAACATTGGATGCACATAAACAATAACCTTCACAACCTCCTTATTCCTCCAAAGTCATCAAACCCTCCTTATTTCTCCACCCATTCACCAAAATCCTTCTTGGGAGGATTTTCAAACCCATTGGGTTTCCTCTCCAAGAATGGGGAAGGGGGTTCAAACCATATGAACCACCTTCCCCACCTCAAACCATTTGAGGGGAGTAACAAGAATCCTACATGGCTTTCCCATCAAGCCATGAGGTTTTGAGAGGGAAAATCCCTCTCTCTTCCCCACAAACTCCAAAATCTATCATGCCATATGATGGATGGAGAAAAAAATAAAACAACAAGCATACTCAACAAATAGCAACACACACAAGAAACAACACACATTTTAAACAAAACAAGACTAAGATCTAACATAATATAAAACATAAAATGAGCTCAAGGAGCCTACCTCCAAAATATCTCCAACACTCTAACTTTTCCACTTCTTTATCCAAGCAAGCTCTAGCTCCAAAATCCACAAGCCTCCAAGAAAAAGCTCCCAAAAAAGTTCTCTTCTTTCCCCATGAGGGAGAATTTGAAGAGAAGCCAACAAAACATCCTCACAAATGAGGGGGTGACATGTGTCACCCCTCTCTTCCCTCAAGGTCAAAGATTCTCAAAATAAAAGAGAGAAAAGATAAAATAGCTTTTAACACCCTTCTCCCAAATTACCCAAAATGAAAAACAAAACAAACTTGTGCAACTTTTAACAAACACACATACCAATCCATCTTACATGGATGGTGACCAAAGAGAGGAAAAATGGGAGGGAAAATCCCTCTATGCCTTGAAATTAATCCCCCTACCTATTAGGTAGGGTCCAAGGGCCTATTTTCATGCTAAGTGAACTCCCAAACTTAAAATGGGTCACTTAAAATGCCTAAAATAGTCAAATTTCTAGTTTGGCACATTTGAGCACAAGTTTAGAGGATGTGGGGCCCACCCAAGGGTTCACATGTGACCCTAATCCCCTCTAATTAAATACACCATTACCTAAACACAAAACTTAATGCAAGTGGGGACCATTAAGTCCCCAAATCAAGTTTACAAAGCAACTAAACATCCTAAACAAGATTAATATTACATGACATACTACATTACAAATGAGGGTCACTCATGGTGCCCAAAATAATGAAATCTAATACTAAGGCCTCATACAATAAACACAGTTAGGACTTAGCCCCATGGGCTACTTGTGCAAAATTGTGTAGCTGCCTTGAATCCCACGTTCTCCTATGACTTGTCACCTGCACACTCATTGCACACATTAAATGCACATGTCCAATAAAATGTAAATCAACTACTCAATAAGTGATCAATGAATTCTATGCTAGCATATCATCATCCTGGAATAAAAATTTGACAACATGCATAATTATACATAATTTACCATGAGTTAGCCATAACGATAAATAAAAGTGACATACATCCATAAAATCCAAACATGCAACTAAACTGAGTATCCATCATATATAAATAAGGTCCAAACAACATCATATCAGTTAGTATCCGTAACATCATAAGATAAGGTGTCAACATAGTAATCAAGTCAAATTGGTGCTATACGCCCAAATCTCCATACATGTCTAAGAAGGTCAAATATCCTAACATAATGTCCAAAATATATCAAATCCCTGTCAAAACATGTCTATGAGTAAAGAGAACAACAAATAACTGAGGCTATAAAAATGTGGGCACTATAGTATTTTGATGTAGAAATTGTTTTTATTTATATATTGTATGAGTTTTGTGGTTATGTTTTATTATGAATGGGTAGCTTTGCTTAAGTTGTGTGTGCGAGATGGACTTATGGAACCATTAGGGAGGGAAAAGGGAGATGTGAGACATGTATTTTGGAGGGAGTGTGAGTTTGAGATCCAATTGTGGGGAGTGAAAAGGATAACATGGATATATTCATTTTGCAAGTGTAGAAATACGGATTTCATATTTTTTTGAGTTGTGCACATAGAGGATTTTGGGTGGAAATCCTACATCACTTAGGAGAAAAAGGGAGGTGGTGCCCATATTCCATTTCTCCTTGTTGGCTTGTTGCATTCGAGCCTTTTTCTTGTTGGAAAAGTTGTTATTTTGTTTGAATGGATTATTTGAATGTGTTATTTATTGTGTTATTTTATGGAATGCTTGTTGTGGAATCCTTTTATAAAAGTTATCAAATGTCTCATAATACCCCATATTGTTCTTTAGGTTGGGCTCAAGGGCCAATAAGGGGATGGTTTATCCCCTTATTAGATTATAGGTTGGGTGGAGAACGTCACCTATACCCCTTTATTTGTATGGTGATTCATGTTTTGAAGACTTTAAGGAAGAAATTTGAAAGCTATGAAGTTGGAAGATGACTTGGAAAGAAGACTTGTGTTTTGACATTTTCGGAATAATTCTCCATGTTGTAAAATTTATTATTGTTCCCACTTAGAGTGGAAGATTGTAACTTTTTATGTTTGAAAGAAAGCCTTATATATATCATTTATTCCAAGTTATAGTGATTTAGTTGAATGTAGAAAGAACTCTTGTTGTATACCTTGTTGGAGAGGACTAATTTTATTATAATAAATAGGATTTGAAATTTTTTATTACAAAAAAATGTTATTACAACTTCTAACTATTGTATTTGTATTGTATTTTTAGAAAGATAACTTCCAAAGTATGTTTACTAAAAAATACTTACATTTCATATTGTTGAAGGTTGTATGTTTGAATGGAAAAGCTATGCATTTGGTAATTTTAAGTTATGAAACAAGGATATGATATCAATCTATCAACTAATGAATTGTAGACACCTTAATTAATTTAATATTGCCTTAAAACCCAACCTAAGTAGAAAATAGTTTCACAAATGCTTGAATTTAATGTTTTATTTTCAGGAAATAGAACCATTTCCCTATGTAGAGCATCGATTTCAGAAACCCCACCTAGCAGACAGCGATGACCGATGAACTACCCACCAAACAGGTGGCGGTCATAGGACCGTTGGTCTACTTATGGCAAGGGTTTCATCAATTTTGACGGAAAAATAAAAATAACGATTGTGAAAAATCTGGATTGAATTTAAATAAAATCTAAGCTTTAAATATTCAAAATGAAACTACCAACAACTAGTAAATGATCAAACTCAATTGTTTAAGCATATAAATCCTCTTATGGGAATCCAAATGTGTAAAATTTCATAGATCTAATGAAATGGGGTTTTCCCCAATTTTTGAACTCAAAGAATTTTTATATTAAATAACAAAATCACATCCACAAAGGGAATCTCTACAAAAAGAAAATGAGGGATCTTACAATAGCAAACCCTTGAATAAAATAATCTATGAAGAGAATAATGGAGGAAGGTTCCCCATTTGCAACTAGAACCAAAGAAATTTCTCCATGATTTCACTATTTATTTCATGGCTTCTCCTTTTTCTCCTCTTCCAAACCTATAAAACAAGAATGAACAAATTAGGATGACATTAGGGGAAAATAGAAATAAAAAGAAACCTATAAGGATATTTAGGGAAACCCAAATCCAATCGCTATGATAGATTTGATCTAATGGCTCAAATTAAACCCTACATCACTTAAGTGGGAGGTATTTTTGTGGGAATAAAATTCAATCAAAAAATGCATCGGTAATGGGGTGAATGAGGCCACTTATTGGCTAGACAAAATAAATAAACTTTTGTTATAGGAAATAAAGTAAACTTGGTGTATGGTAATTAAGTAAACTAATGGAACTTGGTAATTTTTTAAACCATAAATATTCTTAGGAAGTAAATTAATAATATTTAATTATTAATTTATTTCCAACTTCTACAAGGTCGTGTGGAAACCTTAATCAGAAATTTATTAATTGTGGATGTAGACACAGATCAGGATTTGATCAAAGCACTATTATTCCTAATATTGCACTAATTATTCTCCTCCTTACAAATTGATGACATACCGTCAATTAGACCTATCTAATCCCCTTTCTTGAGACCCTTTTGGTCATATTCCTTTTATAAACCAATTAAACACGCTAATATATCCTCTTATTGGCTAGGTCCTCTTTGATTCCTTTCCTTTCCAAGCTACTTCTACTACCCTCCTCGACTATCAACCTATTCCATTGGATTGATTAAAGATCTCAGAACCCTCTCAAAATCCTAATTACTCTCTAAACATGGTTAACTAGTCTTAAACATGGTCAATTTCTTCTAAAACTAGTCAAATCTTACTTTGAATTACTAAAGGTGTTTTTTGGATATTTTTCTATTTGTCCCACATGCACCAAAATCTCCCACTTTCCCAAATGGAAAACTATAAATAACCCACTACCCCCTCTCATTTACAAGAACACTTATTTCCTCTAACATAAAACATAGTATTATTGCTAGGATTCAACGTTTTATTCCATCTTATTGAGTTATTTGATTTCTCCTTTAAAGGTGCAACACATCACACACCATAGAGTAAATGGGAAGAACCATTGGCCTCTCATTTAAGCCATTAATGGTGAGATCCCATTCTCTTAAGAAAAAATTGATATCTTAGATCCTTATTAGGCTCACTTATTTAGGCTTTTAGAATAGAGCGTAATTATATTTGTTAAGTTTTCTTGTTTTCTTCAAACTAATGCATATAAAGTAGGAATCCTTATTTATTTCTTAACTTATGGTCCATTGATCGGTCTCGCATAAAGCTTTGGGGTTATTGAGTGTTCTTATCCCATTTCATAGTTTTTTCAACCTTTCTTTGAACACATTTGGCATGCCCGGTGGGAGATGAAGTCTATCCTCCATTAATGGGATGTTTTCAAGCTATTTAGTTTTAGTTTCTAACCACTTTCATGTCTTCTATGATAAATAGCTTGTTATTTACATGATCTCATCTTTTAAGTAGGTTAAATCATCATTGGCCATGTATTTTTTTGGGTTTGAGCTATAAATAGGATTATTTGGCTAACCTTTAACCTATTTTCTTTTGAAAATTTTCAAAATCCGTGACTTTTTCAGGTTTTTCAGTGGGTGCGCACAAGTGTCTTGAAGGGAAAGTCTCCATTGGTACCCTAGTGCTGTTGTCAAGATAGTTGTCGCATCGGTTTGTCGTACTACTAGTTAATAAAACACTTTAGAAAATGACACTTCTCCTTTCAACCATCGACGTCTCTGTTGACCATTGAACATTTCCATGTCTTTGGATGCGTTGGTGTCTCACTGTCATACTATGTTTTCTAACATTTTTATCTATAAGCGTACCCATTGAACGCAGAGAGCGTACATGTCAAAACCATAGCATACCTATCTAATGCAGACCCGTGTAGGTGTTTATATTCCCTGTTTCTTCCCGCCACATGTCTACATTTGTTGGGGCACATCTCATTGGCCGGGACATGCTAGTGTCACTCTAGATGCGTAGGCGTTTGTGTTAAAATTTGGAAAATTTTGACTAGGTTGTAGGATTCTTTTTTCAAAGTTTTATGAGATTTTTAAAGACTAACAAAGCAAGTGTAGGGTGTTGAATAATTTTTTAACAAGCATATGTGTTTTTAATCCCTTGAAACTCAAACAAGTTTTGTAAAGTGCCTATGCTCTCTCCTTGCACCTTCTAGGTGATCTTGGAGATAAAAACACTTATACAACCTTTTGTCACATTTGAAAACACTTGTTTTATGCTTCTAAAAAGTGAAGTACTTTCCATATAACTTGTTTTAGTGGAATTTTTCATATTGTGTATGCTCTTCCTTCGCACCTTTCGGTGATCTTAGGAATCAAAAGCAACATGTAAATTCCCTTTCTTGATATCGTATTCAAATTGAAAATTACTAAACTTGTCTCGTACAAGACCTAACACTTGTCAAAGAAAAGGTGTCAAAAATGAGACACAAACCTTCTAATACACATGTTTTCATATAGGTTTCCAAATGGTGTGCTACTTAAAACCACATTAAGTTAAGAAAGATAAAAAACACACCACTTCACTTCACACTGTATTACAGGTTTTGGAAAAGGGTATGTCCTTATCCACTTAACTAGAACATAACCCCTTTGGCATAACGCCTTAAGCTACAATAATGGGGGTGGTTCCAAGAACCCTAAAGTAATCCACCACTGAGTAACCTCGTGGATGAAATAGGAAGTGCTCCACTTACCCACTTGATTAGAATGCATTGTGAGTTATAGTAAAAATTATCCATATTGTGGTTCCAGTGACGATACAACTGAATGCACTAGTTGCTCATTATATCAGAAGGGGGTATAGTAATGACGTGATACTCCCAAATCAATCATTGCACCTCTTTGGGAAAATCATGTTCACATTAGACAATCTTCTGACACCTAGTTGAGAGAACCTATTAGGGAGGCCATTTTGTCTTGGATCCCACTTTTCTCATTCATTTTCACGTCAAGCCATCATGAAGTGACGAATTACTTGGATTCTAAACCTTATTTCTTGGAAAAGAAAAATAACCCAAGTCTCTTTCATCACAGAATTAAACTGCATCCCACTTAGCTCAGTTTTATTTTCATCTTGATTAAGAGAAACTCTTCCCAAGTGATGCTTAGTTTATTTTCATCCTTTTGATCTATACCCTTACATTCTCACCACCCATTTTTTAGGGTGAGAAGGAAGCATACCTCATGTGTTTTATCAAAGATAGTACTCGCCACTTTTTTTTCCATTTATGCCCATCCATGTTTGCGGCTGGGTTGTTAAACATCTAAAGTGAACATGTACGTTTTCATATCTTTGATAAGGTATTTGATCTTGGATTCAAGATCATCTTCACTACCGTGATTTCAATTCATCTTTTCATCTCTCCTTAGGTTGATAGTTTTTCGCTCGCATCCTAGTCACATAATTTTGGTACTTACATTGGGTTTTCAATTTCTTGAAAACTCGATATAAGTCCCTTTATTGTGCGGTTACACTACTCGCACAACTAGCAACTTCTTGTTATACTCTTACTTTGTTTCAATTATGATGTTGTCTAAGTCCTTTTGAGGGTGTCGATATTGCCTTATATATACCAAAATAACATCATCTTGATATTAACACCTTGCTTTCTCAGTTAATGTATTAGGATAGTGTTGTTACGCTATACATACTCACAACTTCCATTTTCAGAAAAATTAGCCTTCATCGACATTCAAAATAGTTTTAGTATACCTCGTCGAGGGATCACGTTGGTACCACTTTAATATTTAGGCCTTGTTAGAATTCTAACTCAATCTACGTGTTAATACGGTAATGGCACTATTCACTTTGGGCCTTTCACCAAAATCATAGTTAGGGTATAGACTTGACAAAAGGATAACTTGACTAACAATTGCATTTGATTGTTCATATGATTGTTTCTTGAATCATAGAAGTAAATCGCATAGACATTAATTTTAAAAATGACTTGAACACATGCCTAGGTACCACATAAACTTCAAAAGCATTTAGATGGAACCTCGCATAACCTTTTGGCTGAGTGATGCCTAGAATCACTAAAATGGCATCCAAACCAAATAACAATGACTTAGGAGAGAATCCTTTTGAATAGTTCCCATTTAGTGGAAATAACTTAGCCCCTCTCTTTTCACAAGTTAAGGACACAGAACCATTGATCGATCATAACAGAGAGGAGTATAAATATTCTGAAGAACAACACCAATTATACTTAGGCCAATTTGACAAACTCTATTTTTATAACAGAGATCAAGTACTCACAAGATTCTTATAACTAGGGGCTAAGCTTTCAAGAGTTTGAAGTTGAAACTAAGGTCATTAACCATAAATCAAAAGATCGAAGATCCCTCTTGGACATAGATAACCCTTTTGAAGTGCATCACACTTCCACTTCTAGGAAACATCATAACACCAATGAAGGAGACCCATCCAATCCACTTGGTGATCCACAACGACCCTATTAGAAAGCTTCACATAAAGTGAGGATTGAGCACAAAGCCTCTCTCGCCTCCCAAGTTTGATGAGGAAGAGGACCCGTAGGTATCAAAATTTGTTCTCCTTTTTAGTCCGAGCAGCACCACGCTTATGTCATGGAGCTTAAAGAAAAATTAGACCATCTTGTATGTCATTGGTAGCTGGGGATATGGTCTTGCTAGCACTCAGGTTTTGGAGAAATGGATAGCACTCCAATAGAACTTGATCTTGTCCTAGCTATTTTAGGTTGTGCCTTGCAACCAAGGTAAGAGAACCTATTTTGTAACCTTGTAATGGTGAAGGAGATGAAGATGTCCTTCTCTTTGCTTGAAATTCTATAATGGAGACCTTGATGAAAACATGATCAACACCCTAGATCTGAACTCTCACAAGTTGTCACTTCTCAAAACATGGGTATGTTCTCAAAACAAGGAAAAGGTTACTAGAGACATTGGAAATCTTGATCTGTTATGCATACTTTTGTAAATAGATTTTGATCTTTTATGGGTATACACATGCAAATCAGGGATAGTACATGATAGGATCTTTGTTGTTAGATGATTTTTGGTGGGGGATTGACAAGACAAACTAGGATAGATCAGATCTTTGACAATCTGTACAATACTTGAACAACTATCAGATGAAATGCCTAAAATAATTAGGATGTTCTTTCAACCAGAAGAGGCACAAATGGAAGCCTGTTTGCACTCTTCACACATCTTTGAGGACTCACCACAAAATCTTTACGTACGTAACTCAATTAAACACAAAAATCCATGATCAAACCATGCCTAATGTACCGTACGATGGAAAAGTGACAAGAGAGCATGGGAATCTAAAAGTAACTCTTCCTCACACCCAACCTCCCGAGGTCATGCCGAGATAACTAGTGGGGATGGAATATATGTGGGGTGCAGACAAACTAGTTAGGCAATCTTACGTCTTTGACGTACACTAATGGAATCTGTGAGTCTAAGGAAAAGAAGGCCCTTTTAACCTGAACTGGAGTGATAGATCATTCGGCGAGGATGACTGTTTGAAGGATCTAATCAATATCGATCTCTAGCGTGATCCTATCTATAGGTTATGGGGTACATGGAAGATAGCCTATGGGTGCTTCATATATGTCTCCCGATAGGGTCATGAAAATGGATGATAGATATATAGTGGATTCTATGGGTGATTCTCTAATCTAGTCCAAAAATCCTTAGCTTGATTAGTTGCTACATCTAGTGAGGATAGCTATGTGATAATGATTGGCGGAAGTGGAGAGGATCTAAATACTAGTGTGCATAAACTAGCATCAACGTCTGATTATCCTATGGGCCCGTTGGGTTATGGGACCTATGGATCACAACCGTAGGTTTGTGGTTGTTGTGGGCCTCCTATGGTCATGTATAGAATCAATCCCTAATCCCTAATATCTAATAGTCGTATGCCTTTTTAGCCTCTATGTTTAGAGCTAAAAGTTGACTAATCTTCTCAGAGTACCGTACAGATGTTCTGGCAACTTGAATTCTTAAGCTAGTGTCTATGTCAATGAGAATGTCTCATGCTTCCGGGGTCATGGGACCGAAGGATCACAACCAAATGTTTTCTCTCTTTCAAGCCCTTCTACGAGTCATGCGAATAATTATCTAGGGTAATCTGTAGTTTGGTTGGTTTGACTAAAATGTATGCACTTTGTCGTCTTCTATGTTTAGTCCTCTCAGTTGTGCGCTGATTTCTTGTAGGTTTGTTATTGCTCGGAAGACCCGAATTCTGAGATTTTGGTCTATGTCAATTATTGCTGCAACAAGATTGGGTTGAGGCATGATTGGTTCAAATACGTATTCTCTCGTGCTCCTAGATCCCGTGATTGTCATATAAAAGGAACAATATAAATCTAATTAAAGCAATGTAAACTAATTATGCAAAGTATATCCACAACATATATAAATTCTCTATTTTGTATTTTTGATGATTATTTAACGAAATTAAGATAACAACTATTTAATATATCTAGGAAACGACAACTAATCTAATAACAGAATTTAAAACAAACAAGGTAGTCGAGTATAGCTACTTGTTTGTGCAGTTGTGAATCTATTCTAAATAACTAAATAACTGATCTAATTTATTTAAAAGACCCCGATCTTACCTCAGAAGTGAGGAATGAATCATAGTTTCTCAGAAACTATCAATCCCCACAGCTTCCCTAGCAATATCGAAAGTGAGATTAACTAAAATGAAATGATTTACTACTCTATTTGATATGTTTTAACTAGAACTTTGATAGCTTGAACCTAGATTTTGTAGAACAGTGGCAAATCTGATTGTGTGTGGCTTTGTCCCCTCAGTGTGGTCTCCTCGTTCCTTCGTGCTCACGTGAATCTAGAAAAGCGTGTAATGCTAGCATCAATAGAAGTAGGTATTGGAACAATGGCAGCTTTGGATGTAGACTAAATACAATGTAAGTAGGAGAGGGATAGCACAAGAGAACAAAGCTTGGCTTATGTAATTCCTAGTAGGATTTATTGCGAGTCATGCAACACAAAACATCTAGAACCTGAAACTATCCTTCTTGAAAAAAACCTGCAACTCTAATGGCTTTAGACTAAAAATGAAACTATCCTATCTCAATTGATTGTATGAAACAATAATAACACTAGAACAAGAAGATCATGTGGCTTCTAAACAGCAAAATAAGACTAACTATGCATGCAACAAATGAAAACTATTGAATTCCTAAGCAAGAACTGAAAGACTAAATTATTGAAATGAGAAGATGAGGGACAATCTTTGAGGGGCCATTTTCTTGTAATCAAACCAACTATTTATAGAATTCCCATTCACCCCAAGGTAACTCCAACTAGAACTCTTTTACTATAAACAATGGAGAAACACTATTATAGGGAACCAAAATCATAAATACAAGCCAAGGCGGTGGAAAAAGCTGGTAAAAGTTGAAAATTACGTGATTCGCGATCAGAAGAACATGCTAGAAAAACGGATGAAGGACCACCACCCCGAGTAGGGCAATAGTTATAGGACCGCCACCCTTCCTGGGTGGCGGTCACGAGACCACCGCCCAGGCATGGCGGTAGTTTCGTTACTAAAGACCAAAATACAAAGGAAAAGAGGGGGAAAGAGTAAAACAGAGCACGCAGAGGCTAAGCGGGGCATGCGGGATGTTAATGTACTGTTATCCAAATTCACCCCCAGGGTTAATTTTGATAACATGCATCAGAATTCTCAAGTCTCGGGCAAATGGATTGATTCAGGGAAAAAATCATGTTCTAGGGTCCCCCTCAGATTTTTCCTAACTCCCCTGGCTGAAGAAGGAAAGAGCAAGCTCTGAGAAAATGTGAAAAAGTTGCAGAAAACAAGCTTGGGACAGAAAAAATCGTGAAAATTGGCTAAGTCCTAAGTCCTCGCAAAAGTTGGAACAGTTGGGACATCGAGGCGTGGATCAGCCGAAAAGGCTCCAGGCGGCCCGCGAAGCAAAGGGACATCTGGGACAAATGGACACGAAGGGCACGAACCGCTCGGTTCGGCCGAAAAGGAAAAATTTCGCAAAGGAACAATCGGGTCGTTGGGACGCGTGGGACGTGGAAAGCCGGTTCGGCCAAACTAGAATAAAATTGACTAACTACTTTGGGACATGTGGGATAGAAGAATGCAAACCGCCTAAGTGAACCGGCGACTGGAAGAATTTGTCCCAGTCCAGAGCAAGTGGGACAATGGTACGCGAAGGACGCGAACCGGCCGGTTCGACCGAACGGGGAACTTTCACACTGGGACATCTGGGCCGTGAGTACGCGAAGGACACGAACCGCCGCCTACTTGGGCGAGAGAAATTTCGTATTGGGACAGTTGGGACAAAGGGACGCGTGGGACGCGGATAGCCAAAAAAGTTGAGAGCCAATCAGATTGCGCCACGTGTCATCGGTAGATAAGGGACAAGGAAGCCCATTTCAGGCAGATCAAAGGATTCTATCCCAAACAACACTGGGACATCCGGGACAAAAAGATGCGAAGGGTGCGAAAAGCCGGCAGACCCACGAGACCAATCAAATCGCGACACGTGTCACAAGGGAGAAAGTCCAAAAGTCAAAGGGCGAGGTTTCAAGCACTGACCCGAGCCAATCAAAAGAGGACACGTGTCCAATGAAGTAGGAAAACCCACGGGATAGAGAGGAGAGAGAATTACATATCCAATCAGCGTGTGCCACGTGTCATCCAGGTGGCAGAGCGCGGGAAAAATTTCAAAATGCATTTTCACCTGTTTTGTGCCCTAAATCTTCAGATCAACATATCTTTCGATCCAGAGCTCGGATTTGCACGTTCTTTATATCAATGGAAAGCTTGTGAAATTCTCTACATGATTTCAGGGTTAATCTTGAGTTTTGGTGTAGTTTGGAGAGAGAAAATTGAGAAACGGCTCTGATGCATGTTCATGGCCAGAAGTGACATTCCAGTGACTAGATTTAATGCAGAATGGGTCGCATTCTCCTGTAATCTGGTCAAAATGATAGGGTATGGGTTTGTAAGGTCCCCCATGCTGTTTTAATGCACCTGCAATCAAGAAGGGATGGGCTCCCATGCTTTTGTACGTTTTCTGTCCCCTGGGCTCGACCCATGCAATGTAAAAGCCAGATTTGGCTCATTTCGAGGGGGAACAATTTTTGACATAGCAGCTTCTTCTTTCACCTCCAGCAAGTGATTGTTTTGAAGAATCAGACCTCTCCAAAGGCTGTAACAGTTTTTACCTCTCTGAGGGTGTAATGCAGTGATTTTGACACTGGAAATGATAATGCAAGCTTTGTGAATGGTTTACAGTCCCTTGTTTGTATTATTTGCTTTATTTCAGATCCTAAGTTATATCTTATCAGCCTGTGTATGTTTCATGTTGCAAATCTCTGGTTTGTGTCTATTTTCTTGACAGAAATGTTTCACCACTCCTTTTGGTGCATCACCATCTTTAGTTAGTTTCAATTTTTACATTTCTATCCCTGTCTCCTGGCAGTTTAGAGTAGGATTAGGATCTAAACCTCTGTAGTTTTGCAAAATATAGATCTAAATCAGAGGAGTTTGAGGAACCAGCCTCTAATCTGGAGATTCCTCTCTCAGTTTCACAAGTCCCCACACTTGGAGAGAGGTTTCCATGTTGTGCAATCACACTAGATGCTAGAGTGATCAACCTAGAAGCCTGATCTGCATCCAGGGGTGCTGTGAGTCTACAACAACAGTTTTGGCATGCCCGGTGGGACTAGAGGTCTCATTTTATTACAGCAGGGTTGATGTGCATCTGCTACATTTTTCTTGCTTAAAAAGAGCTATTATTTGCATCCTGCGACTCCAATGTGAAGAATCAACTGGTTTCAATAGTGCAGGCCTGAAAACTCATGAGAAGAATCACCACAAGGTCAGGAGTTGGAGAAGAAGAAGTGCCGTTTGAATACCTGTAGTTATCTCCAAGAAGAAGGCAAAGAGGAAGAAGGATTCAAAGGTCTCCATCTCCACCAAACATAACTCTCTCAACTCCTCCACCTGGTAGGCCTTTCATTCAGTCAACAAGGGTTTTAAGACCAATTAGAATGGCTCAGAACAATCCCTACGTCAACTTCACAGGTAGCATCCCACTTGCTCTCAATGCACAACATCCAGTTCCTATTGCATCCTTGAAGAACATTCCCTACTTCACCGGAGAAAATTAGACTACTCCAGGTGATCATGTTAAAGATATTGCTAACCTTTGTGCAATCCATGAAATCAATGAAATGCAAGTGGCTGTCAAGTTACTGGCATCTTCATTCAAGGGTAAAGCATTGCAATGGTTTAGGAGCCTTGGAGCTGGTTCTATCACAAACTGGAATCAGCTGTGTATTGCACTTCACGAGCAATTTGGAGAGAAGGGAGACAACTTGTCTCTTTTGGAGCAGCTGACAACTATCAAGAGAGCCCCCAATGAGTAGCTAACTGACTTCAACTTTAGATTTCAAAGGTCTTGGGATAGGATTCCAGTGGCAGTCAGGCCAACAGCAGAAGGTGCTTTTCTATATTACCTTAAAGCTTTGAATTCTGATATTTCTATGTTAATTCAATCTATGGGAGGCACAACCTTACCTGCTGCTTATAGCATTGCCATTAGAGCCAAAAACTGTCTTATTCAAGCTGGTAAACTGGCTCCTAGGCCTCCCATGCCCTTGTATCCAAACTTAGAAAATCCAAGCACTAGTCAAGCACCGAATTTGGCTCCTGCTCCCACCCCTAGAAATCAAAGTTCAAGTGAGATTTCTACTTCATCCTCTAGTGCTTCAAATGAACTCCAAGAGGTCATGAAACAAATTCAAAATTTGGGAAATGAGCTAGTCACTATCAAAAGACAGCAAGCTCAAAGTGCTAGACCATATCAGCCTCAAGCACGCACTGTGCAGGCTAGGCCCCATACCAAAAAAATAGGTCACCAACTCAGGCTACAAATCAAAATCAAAGCCAAGTAAGGCCTCTCGCTAATAGACCATTTCAGCCCTATAACCCCAATGTTGTATCTGCTTCAAAAGCATTAGTGCCAGTCCAAAATAACATGGCCCAAGAATATGATTGGTGTTTTCCGTGTAGTCAGCCACACAACCAATCAATGTGCTTTAACGGTGCATTAAATCAAGCCCTGATGGTGCAAACCATCAGTGGGTCGCAAGAGTCTAGCCACGAAGGAGATCAGTAGCAAGAAGCACCTCAGCAAGGAACATCTCCGAATGAAACTACCCTTGTCAATTGGCAGGCTGAAGATTTCTGTGGTATGAATCAAATACCCTCTCAAAGTGTTGCAGCCAACACAAGGTCAAAAAGGAGAAATTTGGGTGATGAACACCCATTGGCCCCAAGTAGTTCACGGCCTTCTGTCACTCCACAAGGTGTTGGCAAACAAAATACAGCTCTGAACATGCAAGGACAGCCCAAACGAGCTCCTAAACCAACTCAGATGCCAGTTGTTGCTGCCCATGTGCAAGGAACGAATGTGCAAGCTAGGGGACAGCAGAGGGATGCTTCATCCCCATTCAACATCATTGATCAGATGAAGAAGACAAATGTAAACATATCAATGTGGGAATCACTATCCATCCCAGGCCAAAGAGATTTGCTACAAGCTGCCATGAAGGACTGGTCAACTTCAAATCAACAGGTCCAAATGCAAGAAAAGGTACTCACAAATGCTGCCCAGCCTGAAGGAAATCATGGAGGACAACAAGGTAAAATGTTGAAGCCCCCTCCATTTTATGTTTCATTGATCATAGGAGACAAGTTGGTACATAATTGCATGATTGACTCTGGGGCAAGTAGTTCAGTAATGCCCAAGCAAATAGCTGATCAGCTAGGGCTTCAATATGAAGTCATCTCCAAGGGTGTAGTGCAATTAGATGGGACAGCAGTGACAACGGTTGGAGTAATCAAAGGTTTGAGCCTCACACTGCATGCATGTCCCAATGTAATAGTGTTACAAGATGTGTCAGTCATAGACCTTCCACCACTCTTTGCCCTATGTTTGTCAAGGGACTTCATGGCCAAGATTGGAGGGTATTTGTTTGCTGATTGGTCACACATGCTATTCAGAACAAGATATGGAACTAAGGCCAAAATCAGGTATGAACCTATTGCAAACTTCCATATTGAGCCCTTACACTCCAAGTCGATTAATGCCAATTGCTCAAAGATTTGATCAAGAAGATCACCCTAGCACTGATGAAGCTGACACCAAGGTTGGAAGTATCCCAGATTTGACTCTTGATGAATGGGCAAGCAAAGTGCATGCCTTTGATCCTTATCAAGAAATAGAAGAATCTGAGCTAGGGGTTTATTGTTTACATGAAGAGGATCAACCTCTCCCCAGCATCACCAAGCCAGATCATAAGGACAAGAATGAAGTATGATAGTTGTTCTTTGATGGATCAAGGAGTAGACAAGGTGCAGGAGGAGGAGCTATGCTCATTTCACCACAAGGTATAAGGTATTACTCAGCCTTCCGTTTCTAGTTTTCCTGTTCAAACAATACGGCTGAGTATGAAGCCTTAATTCATGGACTACACTGGGAAATGAAGAGAGGCATCAGGAATTTACAAGTATTTGGTGATAGTGAGCTAGTCGTGAACCAAGTCAAAGGAAAAAATGCTGCCAAAAATGATCTGCTTAAGTGCTACAAAAATCAGGTATGGGATCTTATTGAAGATTTTGAAGCTTTTAGCATCAATTCCATCCCAAGGAAAAAGAATGAAGCCGCTGACAGACTTGCAGCAATTGGGGCTGCGTTTGATGTTGCAGAGAGTATCAAAAGTGAGAAATCTCAGCCTCATATCAAATTGGTTGTGAGACCAGCTGTTCCAGATAACAACACAAGTTGGCAAGTCTTCGAGAATGATCAGCAAATTGTTAATTTCCTACAAGAAGAAGCTGAGTTCTCCACCAGAAATCAAGACAAGCTGGAGCAGCAATATGGTGATCAGGTAGTACAGCTGAGAACTAACAAATTACCAAAAGGCCTCATAACCTTGGAGTCAATCTTCAACCCAAATGATCAGTTCCGGAAGGAGAAAGAAAACATTCAAGTGAAGGGTGAAGATTCAGAGCCTATTTTAGTGGAAGAAGGCAAAACATTGCAGATTGGCAAAGTAAGTACCTCACAAGAGAAATCTGACTTTGTTCAGCTTTGTCAAGAGTTCCCAGATATCTTTGCTTGGACTTACAAAGATCTAAGAGGTTTCAACCCAAAGCTGGCACAACATACTATTGAGCTGGATCCGAATCCAAGCCCGTTAGGCAAAAGCAAAGGCCAGTGAATCCCCATATTGAACCTCTCATGAGAAAAGAGTTAAGCAAGCTTATTGAGGCCAGTATCATCTTCCCCATCAAACACTCAAGTTGGGTTGCAAACTTGGTGCCAGTGAGAAAAAGAAATGGAGAAATCAGACTGTGTGTTGACTTCAGAGACTTGAACAGAGCCTCCCTCAAGGACCATTACCCACTCCCTTCCATGGAGCAAATATTGCAAGTTGTAGCTGGTTCAGAAAGGTTCTCACTACTTGATGGATACTCAGGCTATAATCAGATAATGGTGAAGGAATAAGATCAATTCAAGACGGCTTTCACCACCAAATGGGGCACCTATGCCTACAAGAAGATGCCATTTGGCCTATCAAATGCCGGAGCAACATTTCAGCGAGCTATGGATATGGCATTCAAAGGCTTAATCAACAATATAGTGCTGGTATATGTAGATGATATCACTGTCTTCTCAAAGAATGCAAAGCAGACCATCTCTTTCACCTTAGATAAGTGTTTCGGATGTGTAGAAGGTTTAGAGTGTCATTGAATCTAAAGAAGTGTATATTCTTAGCACACGAGGGCAAATTGTTGGGCCATATTGTCTCTAGGGAAGGGATAACAATTGATCCTGAAAGGGTTAAAGCCATCCGAACGTTCCCATTGCCACACCACAAGAAATCTCTTCAAAGCTTCTTGGGAAGGATAAACTTTGTCAGTAGATTTGTGCCTAATTTTGCCACTCTTTTGAAGCCTCTAACAATGATGTTGAAGAAGAGTCTGACATTCAAATGGACAGCAGAAGGAAAGAGAGTTTTGAAAGCATCAAGCATGCAATATCACAAGCTCCAACTCTTATCAACCCAGACTTTTCAAAGTACTTCATGTTGTATGCGTTTGGAGGATCAGACACAATCTCAGCTATCTTAACACAACTGAATAGAGAAGGTTCAGAACAGCCCATAGCATTCTTCAGCCAAACCTTGGAAGATTATGAAATAAAGTATTCTTTCATCGAAAAGCATGTCCTTGCTATCATCAGGAGCTTGAAGAAGTTCAGGCATTTGGTCTCAAACAATAAGATTCAATTGTTGGTATCACATGCTGGGGTTAAGGAATTCCTCCTCAACAAGGATTTGAATGAGAAAAGGGCAGGTTGGATCACCCGTGTCATGGAGTATGACATTGAGATCAAGATCACCAAGCTGGTAAGAGGGAAAGGACTGTGTGAGCAGCTGGTTTTGGGGAAGCAAAAAGAAGTATGCAACAAAGAAGAAGCTGTTTTGACAGTCCAAGACAGCCATGAGCCAAGTGGCAATCAAGAAGAAGACAATGCTGCCCCGACTCCTTGCTGGACCCAAGGTATTATGCACTTCCTAAGCATAGGCCTATGCCCTCCGGAGATGAACAAGACCCAAAGGAGACACTTCAGGTTGCAGGTTGTTCCATATGCCATTGTTGATGGAGTTTTGTTCAAGAAAGATGTGAATGGAGTGCTGCTGAGATGCATTAGCACAGGTCAGATTCAAAGGGTGTTGGAGGAGTTTCATGGTGGACCAGCTGGTGGCCATTTTACACCAAGAGTGACAGCTCTAAAAATCATGAAGGCTGGTTATTATTGGCCCAAAATCTTCAGTGATTGCTATGCATGGATCAAGAGGTGTAAGAATTGTGCATTCTTCACAGGAAAAGAGAGACTTGCAGCCCTTCCATTGCATCCAATCTCAGTTGACCAGCCATTCATGCAATGGGGTTTGGACTTCATTAGAGTCATTAATCCCAATTCAAGCCAAGGGCACAAATGGATTTTGACAGCCACAGACTACTTCACCAAATGGACAGAAGCAGTAGCACTCAAAGAGGCGAATGAGTCTAGCATCTTAGACTTTTATGAGGGGATAACAACCAGATTTGGTGTACCTACTACAATAATCTCTGATAATGCATTGGCATTCATTGGATCTAAGGTGACTGAGTGGGCTATCAAGAACGGTATTTACCTAAGCACTTCATCGAACTATTACCCTCAAGGTAATGGCCAGGCCGAGTCTACAAACAAGAACTTGTTGAGGATCATTAGGAGGACTCTTGATGAGAATCAGAGGTCTTGGCATACCAAGCTGAAATCAGCCTTATGGGCTGATAGGATAACTCCCAAAAGATCCACAGGTAACTCTCCATTCAGGCTTGTCTACGGAAGAGAGGCAACCTTGCCCATGTCACTTGAGTTGCCAATGTTGGAACTCATGAAATAGCTAGAGTTACTAGAGTTTGAGCCCATGGAAGTGAGGTATGTAGAGCTGATGGAGCTGTAAGCGATCAGAAATCAGGCATCCCAAGCAATGGAAAAGGATCAAGCTTTGATCAAGAAGACCTTTGATAGGAAGGCCAAAGATAGATCTTTTCAAGTTGGAGATCTAGTGTTGAAATGGGATGTGGATAGAGAAAAACCGGGAAGGCATTCAAAATTTGATGCCATTTGGAGTGGCCCATACATGGTCACAAAGTGCAAGAACAACAATGCTTTCCAATTGGCCTCATTGGATGGTGAAGAACTGCAGATTCTAGTCAATGGAATCTATCTCAAGCATTTCTTCTAGAGGGAAGTTCACTACCTTTGTAAATATTAGATTAGATTTTCTTTCCTCCAAGTGCTTGTGCACATTGTTTTGCTGTAGGTTAGTTTTGTTTTCCCTAAGTGCTTTGGCACAGCTTGCTGTCCATGGAGATGTTTAGCAATCCTTTCTTTCATCAGGTAACATTCCATCTTCCTCCTTGCACATTCTGAGTCAGTTGAGGTTCTAAACAGAATATTTGATGACTCCATGCCCAATGGACTACTTCAGGCTACTGGTATTTTCATCTAGTAGGCAGATGACCCCGCTGAGTCGCCAATTGTTATCCAAATTCACCCCCCAGGGTTAATTTGATAACATGCATCAAAATTCTCAAGTCTCAGGAAAATGGATTGATTCAGGGAAAAAATCATGTTCTAGGGTCCCCCTCAGATTTTTTCTAACTCCCCTGGCCGAAGAAGGAAAGAGCAAGCTCTGAGAAAATGTGAAAAAGTTACAAAAAACAAGCTTGGGATAGGAAAAATCATGAAAATTGGCTAAGTCCTAAGTCCTCGCAAAAGTTGGAATAGTTGGGACATCGAGGCGCGGATCGGCCGAAAAGGCTCCAGCGGCCCGTGAAGCAAAGGGACATCTGGGACAAATGGACGCGAAGGGCGCGAACCACCCGGTTCGGCCGAAAAGGAGAACTTTTGCAAAGGAACAATCAGGCCGTCGGGATGCGTGGGACGCAGAAATCCGGTTCAGCCGAAGGAGAAGAAAATTGACTAACTGCTTTGGGACATGTGGGACAAAGAACGCAAACCGGCCGAACCAAGTGAATCGGAAGAATTTGTCCTAGACAGTCCGGGAGCAAGTGGGACAAAGGTACGCGAAGGATGTGAACCGGCCGGTTCGGCTAGAATGGGGAACTTTCACACTGGGACATCTAGGCCGTGAGTACGTGAAGGACGCGAACCGGCCGGTTCACCCGAAGCAGAGAAATTTCGTATTGGGACAGTTGGGACAAAGGGACGCGTGGGACGCGGATAGCCAAAAAAAGTCGAGAGCCAATCAGATTGCGCCATGTGTCATCGGTAGATAAGGGACAAGGAAGCCCATTTTGGGTGGATCGGAGGATTCTGTCCCAAATAGCACTGGGACATCTCGGGACAAAAAGACGCGAAGGGCGCGAAAAGCCAGCAGACCCGCGGACCAATCAAATCGCGACACGTGTCACAAGGGAGAAAGTCCAAAAGTCAAAGGGCGAGGTTTCAAGCACTGACCCGAGCCAATCAAAAGAGGACACGTGTCTAATGAAGTAGGAAAACCCGCGGGACAGAGAGGAGAGAGAATTACATATCCAATCAGCGCGTGCCACGTGTCATCTAGGTGGCAGAGCGCGGGAAAAATTTCAAAACGCATTTTCACCTGTTTTGTGCCCTAAATCTTCAGATCGACATATCTTTCGATCCAGAGCTCGGATTTGCACTGTTCTTTATATCAACGGAAAGATTTTGAAATTATCTACATGATTTTAGGGTTAATCTTGAGTTTTGGTGTAGTTTGGAGAGAGAAAATTGAGAAACAGCTCTGACGCGTGTTCATAGCCAGAAGTGACATTCCAGTGACTAGATTTAATGCAGAATGGGTCACATTCTCCTGTAATCTGGTCAAAATGATAGGGTATGGGTTTGTAAGGTCCCCATGCCATTTTAATGCACTCGAATCAAGAAGGGATGGGCTCCCATGCTTTTGTACGTTTTCTGTCCCCTGGGCTCGACCCATGCATGTAAAAGCCAGATTTGGCTCATTTTTGAGGGGGAACAATTTTTGACATAGCAGCTTCTTCTTTCACCTCCTGCAAGTGATTGTTTTGAAGAATTAGACCTCTCCAAAAGATGTAACAGCTTTACCTCTCTCGAGGGTGTAATGCAGTGATTTTGACACTTTGGAAATGATAATGTAAGCTTTGTGAATGGTTTACGAGTCCTTGTTTGTATTATTTGCTTTATTTCAGATCCTAAGTTATATCTTATCAGTGTATGTTTCATGTTGCAAATCTCTGGTTTGTGTCTATTTTCTTGACAGAAATGTTTCACCACTCCTTTTGGTGCATAACCATCTTTAGTTAGTTTCAATTTTGCATTTCTATCCTGTCTCTGGCAGCTTTAGAGTAGGATTAGGATTTGAACCTCTGTAGTTTTGCAAAATATAGATCTAAATCGAGGAGTTTGAGGAAGAAGCCTCTAATCTGGAGATTCCTCTCTCAGTTTCACAATTCCCCACACTTGGAGAGAGGTTTCCATGTTGTGCAATCACACTGGATGCTAGAGTGATCAACCTAGAAGCCTGATCTGCATCCAGGGGTGCTTTGAGTCTACAACAACATGTACACTTGGAGAGATTTTCCAGATCCCGAACACCTTGCGAGGAGACCTGTATCATCATTGGGGCATGTGTAACATCGTTCTAGCAGCATAGTACCCTTACAATTTTGGGTACGTACAAGACTTCCTCAAAGGTTTACAAGAAATCTTTGCGAATCAAGGAAGGTAAAGTGATTTTAAATTTGTTTATCTCCTTATCGATGAAAAATCTTCTGAGTATGAGATTGCAAATGCCACTAAACTATCAACTAGAAATGGAGATCTTGTGTGACTTCTAAATATTTTCAATGAAAGATTGTAAAAAGAAAAATAAAATGTATTTGCAAGCATGTAAAATTGATAACAGACATCATATTGCCCAAAGAAAAACATAGATTTAATTCAAAACTTGTTAGATTCAATAATAGGGGAGAGTTACATGAACAATCTCAGAGCTGTGTGGTGGTTATACACTTGTAACCAACCCACATACATGAATTTTCCAACACATGAGACATTAACCTGGTTCTTTGGCGGATTTTCTCAAAAAATGAGTTTTTTCTCAAAATTTTCTCGTGATTTTCAACTCCCGACCTTTTACAATTTCTCCAAAATGCATTATATACCTCATACCACATTGGAGTCTTCCTTCCCAAGAAAATAATATGCTATGGGATCAAATTTGTCACAAAAAACCTCATGATTTAATGACAGTGACACCAAACGGAAAAACAACTCGCAGGTTGCCAGGTATGCACAAAAGTTAAATCATTACACAAATTCAGATCATTATCCACCCCGAGGCATGTAAGCATCTTTCATTCACCATTTTTACCTTTTCCCCTTTTCAAATTTACCTCTGTAACTTTTGATGCTGACATTTCATGTTTTTTCTTGGGCCTGAGCCAAAATTACATCAAAAACACCATAGATCAAATAATTAGGTCATGAAAATGATGCCAATGTTCTCAAAAGGTCAAGACGACACAAAATCATATAAGATTTGATGAAATTTGATGCAAAAACGTGATTTCCAAGCTTCTTGGAGCTCCCATGGCATCCAAAAAATGAATGCACATTAACGTCGATCTCATCCACCTTTTAATATCAGCCCTCCACATGGAAAATGCCATTTTAAAAATAAGCACAATATTACCTTTTTAAAACTTTGGATCGTGTGGCACCCGTGTCAAAAATGATTAGATCAGGCCCATGCCTTTAAAAATGCATTCGTGACCTTTTAAAAGTTTTGGAAAATTTTGTAAAATTTCCCCGCTTCTCCCCTGGACCCACCACGTGTCCATATGTGGGCCCCATTGAAAACCATAGACCAATTCAATCAATTTTGCCACTTTTTTGAAAAAAGGAAATTTTTTCACAAAACCTCCATGGGCCTGGACGCCCGATCTCTTCTCCGCCACGTGGTGCTCTCCGATTCACCGCGGGGCCAAGCCTCCTATTCCGCCTTCAAACCTTCCCACAAAATTTGAAAAATTTAAAACTTACCGTGGGCTGGACTCTTCCTTTGACTTCTTAGAATGTGCCACGTGTCCATCATGGATAGGCTATGGAGGCACGCTTCCCATTTACACTTTATCTCCTTTTGCCAAAAAGGAAAAATTTTACTCTGTCCCCCGAGGTCCGAACCTCTGCCTCCATTTTTCTTGGACATGTGTCACTTCCTGACTTGTTGTGGAGCTTCAGCCCAAACTTTGATTTTTACCATTTGAAGTTAAAAACTTCAAAGTCATTGCAAGACCACTGCCCCATCCTATCCTTTCCTAGACACGTGTCCACCGATGATTTGCCGAGGGCTTTCGGGCCAAAATTTCACTTCATCATTTTGAGCCAAAAAACATCAAAATTCTCCAAGTCCCTCCGCATGCCCTCCATGCCACGTGTCCTCTCCCTATTCACTGCGCAGCCTTCGAACAAAATTTGATTTTGAAAATTTTACATAATGAAAGAAAAATTTCCTAAGGAAAGCCCACCACCCACCAATCCCCTAGCCAATCAAAATGTGCCATGTAGGCACTTCATTGCAGAAGGCAGAGCCATGGATCAAAATTTTCCTTTTACCAAAATTTCAAAAAATGATAAGTTAGAGACATTTCCCAACAACCCCCAGCCAATAGCAACCCGCCACGTTTCCATTACCTTGCAATGATAAATTTGACAGCAAACGACACCCGTATGACTGTCAAATCGTGAAAAATTTAAAGGATGCCCTAAAAATCAAAATTTTCAACAAGGATTGCAAATTTTTTGATTTTGAATCAACTAAATCATGTTTTGACATTATTTTTGACCTTAGGATTGGGAAATTAACCCATACAATTTAGATTTGATCAATTCAATTTTTGCACGATCTGGTAAAGGGAAAACGACATAGCCCACGAATTAGAAAAACCTAGGGCACAAATAAGAGCACACATGGATTTCTCTTTTAAACCAAGGTAGAACAACAAGTTTATGGGAAATTTTGAAACATTCAACCAAGGGGAGAAATTGCAGATCACCAATTTGAGAAATAAAATGTTTCTGAGCAAAATCGGACATGAAAAATTAGGGCACACAATGCAAGCTCAGAAATGGCACTAACATTGGCTCCTGCCTAGGGATGGGCACTCCCAGTGAGTGCCACAAGGACAAAATGTAGACCAAGTGCCAAAATACCATTGGGCAAAGGATTCAAAACACAAGGCAGCCCAAAAACTAGAACCACCCAACAAAAACGAGTGAGAAAACAACCGAATGGCTGCCAAGAACAAAGGGAAAACCACACACCACAAAAGAAAAAAAAACAAAGCAAAAACAAATACTATACAATTGTACAATTTGTGCATACCTCAATTTGGGGATTAATCCAAGAAATGTTTTAAATTTCTGCCATTAATAGGCAGCTCCAACAATTCCCCATCTAGATATTTGAGAAAAAAGGTATGTTCACCAATTCTGATATCAATGGCATAAGGGCCCATCCATAATGCATCAAACTTGCCATGCTTGCCCTTGTCTTCATGCCTACTATCCCATAGAAAAACCAGATCTCCAATATTGAAGGCTCTAGGAGTGACCTTCTTGTCAAACAATCTCTTCAATTTCTCTCTAAATCTGATATGCCTCTGATGGGATGCTCTTCTCTCCTCATCAAGCTCAATAATCTGATTAATCCTTTATTCATATGGGCCATTCTCTTAATCTTCCAACTATTGGGAAAACTAAAATGAAGATAATTGTAGTTGTAAGGGAAGGAAATCTTGAGTTCCATACACCAATTCAAACATGATTTTACCAGTTACTCTTTTAGGAGTTATTCTATCAGCCCAAACTGTAAACTTCAATTGTTCTCCCCACTTTTTCTTGTTCATTTCCAAGGTTCTTTTAATGATCTTCAACAATTTCTTATTACTGGACTCAGCTTGTCCATTCCTTGGGGGTTGTAGTTTGAAGAATAAGTCAGATTGATTCCATATTCATTGCACATTGCCATTAAAGGTTTGGCTCTAAAGCACATGGCATTATCAGATACAATCTTAACTGGAACTCCAAATCTGCATATGATATGATTCAATAAGAAGTCCACTACCACTTGGTGTGTTTCCTTTTTAGATGGGATTGCTTTAACCCATTTTGTAAAATAATCAGTGGCTACAAGAATCCACTTGTGACCAGCACTAGAAGGATCTGAAATCTCACCAATGAAGTCCATTCCCCATTGCTTGAAAGGAGCTTCAATTGATACAGGATGCAAAGGAAGGGAGCTTGAAGCTTTCAGTCTTCCAGAGAAATGTTGGCAACTATCACATTTTCTAACTAGTTGGGTTACATCTTTGAAAAGAGAAGGCCACCAATAACCAGCTCTCAAAATCTTATGTGTTGTTACTCTTCCAGAAAAGTGTCCTCCACAAACTCCCGATGGATATCAAAGCAACTATCTTGGGAGCTTCATCTTCGATTATGCATTTCGGAGGACACCTTCAGGGTTCTTCCAAGCTAGCCCAAGGTCTGTGATGATATATTTTTAAGAAGCCAGCCGAAGGGCTCTCTTTTGATTTTTATTTAAATGATCAAGACAGTAAAGGTGTCTAAGGTAAAATATTACATCCTTGTACCACTCATAATTTACCAACTTTGCAAGCACATCTACCCTTTCTTCCTCTAGCTAATTCACTTCCACATTCTGCAAGTTGCTCTCAGCCATGAGCTTAGCAAGACCCAAACCTCTTACCAAATTTTTGGTTTGGATGTCCATATCATACTCCTGCAGTTTGTTCACCCATCTACATCTTTTACTTGAGATATCCATCTCTGATAAGATGTCTTTCACCATGGTGTGGGGAACATAGGAAACAACTTTTGAACTCAATATATAAGGCCTAAAAACTTTTGTTGCTTTCACCAAGGCAAATGCTTGTTTCTCCATGATTGTATACTTTAACTCAGTAGCTTGTAAATCCTTGCTAAAGAAGGAAATAGGCCTCTCAGCCTCATTCTCATCCTTTTGTAGAAAAATAGAAGAAATGGTATACTCAGAAGAAAAGGAAAAGATTTGGAAAGGCCTCTTATAGTTTGGGGCTGCTAAAACAGGTGCATGTTTAAGTGCATCCTTAATTCCTTCAAAAGCTTGAATGGCAGCCTCCTCCCATTTGATAACTTGGTCCTTCTTTAGCATGCTTGTGATTGGAAGAGTCAACTCAGCAAATTTGGAAACAAACCTTCTAATAAAATTAATTTGACCAAAGAAAGACTAGATGCCTTTCTTGGTTCTTGGGATAGGTACCTTGCTGATTGCTTCCACTCTCTCAGGGTCTATCATAACACCATCTTTTGACACAATGTGACCAAGAAGCTTGGCCTTTTGCACACCAAAATGACACTTCTTCAGATTAAGAGAAATGTCATACTCCCTACATCTGATCAACATCTTCTCCAAGTGCTACAAATGATCACCTCTCTGCCTTGAAAATACAGTCACATCATCTTGGTAAACTACAATGAACTCATTGATGTAACCAGCAAAAGCAACACCCATTCTTCTTTGAATAGTGGCACCAACATTCATCAAACCAAAGGGCATCCTAACAAAAACATATGTCCCCCAAGGCATAGTGAAGTCTGTCTTAAGTCTTTCTGATTCTTTAACTACCACTTGATTATATCCGGAGAAACCATCCAATGTAGAAAGCAATTCACACCCTATCACAAGCTGTAACATATTTTCCATATTTGGAAAGAAGTAGTTGTCCTTCATGGATGCTTTGTTAAGATTTCTAAAATCCACAAAAAGTCTGATGTCTTCGTTCTTCTTTTTAACTGGCACGAGGTTTGTAACCCAAGATGAATATCTGGTGGGCTGAATAATATCTCCATCTCTCAATTTCCTTAACTCCTCTCACATTTTCATGGAAAGAAGTGGATTAATTGGCCTTTTCCTCTGTCTAAATGGTTTGGAATTTGTTTCAAGAGGGATCTCATGTTGAAATAAATCTTCTTTGTATGCTTTCAGCTCTGAATAGGACCAAGCAAGGCAGTCTTGATATTTTTTCAAGAGTTGGGCATAGGACTATTTTTCTTCTTTACTTAAATTGCTACCCAACCAAACCTTCCTTGGTTTTCCTTTGTTCCCAAGTCATGCTCTTCCACATCCCTTGAAGCAGACATGTTTCTATTTATGATGCAATCAGCATTGTTAAAATTTGACTCAAGTGCAACAAGACCTCTAGGAATGGTGTTTGTTTTCAATTAGATGATATCTTTTCCAAACAAAGTTTCTCTTCCTTCAGTCATGCATACCATTGGCTCCCAATAAATATTCTGATTTGCAAACTCACCTTGGTTTTGCAAGAACCTTAGCACTTGAGCATCATTGTTAAAGACTTGCCAATGTTTCACATTATCAAGGACAACTGGCCTAGTCAAGCACTTCAATGTTGTATTCACAATAAGGTGAAATGGTGTAATTTTCAAATCTAGAACCCAACACTACCAACTTATCAGCAAAAAAATTAATACCTCTGTCATGGTAAACAATGTTAAAGGAATCAAACATTTCAATTAGATCCCAAACTGCATGCTTATATTGTTTCATACGCTGGATTTTTGTAGCATACAATTTTCTTATTTGTTTGACAACTAGCTCTGAGTCTCCTTTTGCAACAATATCTTTCACTCCATACTTCCATGCAATCCTTAACCCCAACAACAATGCCTCATACTCAACAATGTTGTTAGTGCATTCAAAATTAAGTTTGAAGGAAAAATCAAATTCCTCCAAACTAGGAGAAAGCAGAACTATACCAGCACCATTTCCAAATTTGGAGCAAGCTCCATCAAATAGCAAGGTCTAAGGAGAACATACCATATCAAGGCACTTTGATCTGTCCATCTTGTGTTCTTTTCCATCAGCAAAGCCAATGAAATTCTCAGCATCTACATCAATAAACAACACTTCATAGGAAGCATTGTTGGGATCTTCAATTAGGTGCAACATATTCTTTTCACCATAAAGTTTGACTAGGTTGCCTTTAATGGGAATGGTGGAAAAATACATATCCATCTAAATGCTGCCACCAACACTTGTAGCCCATTTTCTTGACAAAAGCATACCCCATTTGGCAGGGCAGTCAACAATTACAACATCCAGTTTCAAATTCTTACCCGGATAGGCTGCAAGTTGCACTACCAAACCCTTCACACAACCAACCACCGGCACTTCCCTTGAATCCATGGCAGTACACTTCCCATAGGCAGTTGTCACCTTGATATCCAACTCATTCATGACTTCTAGAGGCATGACATTACATGATGCACTAGAATCAAACATATAATTGTGAAGTAGCCTATCTTTTATGAGAAAAGTTGTAAAGAATGGATCAACATTCAATTGGGAATCAACCAAAGATGTCCCCAAATATACCTCAAGTGTCTCTCCAAGATCTTCCACTACTGGTGGTGTTTCAAGGTCAATAATGATTTGAAGAGGAGTCTCAACAACATTTACATTTCTACTTGCGTTGATCTTCTCTTCTTTCAATCCCAAGTACTCAAATGCTCTCTTTTTATGCTCAAGAATTCTAAGAAACTCAATGATTGGAACACTCACTTTAATTTGGCTCAATACCTGGCTATGTCATAGGGGACACTCTTTGGAAAAACAACATTGGAAGGGATACAAGAAGATTCATCAGATGGCAAAGGATTCTTGGCAGCTTGGGCATGATGAGGACTGTAATTTTTTCTCGAGACAACAGAGCTTCTAGCAAGTGTTTCTTTCCTAGGAGCTTATTTTGGAATTCTTGTGAGCAAGGGTGTTTTAGGTTTGGCTTGAGGCCCAACTCCCTTAAAAAATTCTTCTAGTGTTATAGTCCTTCTCTTGAGCTACAACAACATTCATCAACAATTGTCTATCTTCCTCTAAAGGGATACCACCATCATACTTCTTAATCATCAAAGCTCTCAAGTATTCAAAGTCATTGTTAGGAATTTCAAAAGATTGCACTACATCAACTTCAAGAGCATGAGGGGGAGAAAGACTTGTACCCACTTGATGAAATCCTAAAAGATGGTGGCGATCTTAGCACTTATTACTTCATTAGATGTTGCTCCTCCTTGTGAGCTTAAAGAACAGCCCACCATACAAGTATCATCATCAGTTCCATCCTCATTATCAACTGCATCAAGTTGTTGGTCCACTTTACATGGAGGATGAAGAAGAAAAATCTATCACACCAATTCATATCAGCAACATCATCAACAATAGAAACCCTAGAAGTTAGAGGGTCAGGAACCAATCTATTTTCACATGTTTGGGGTTGTTTATTTACAGATCCAATAGGCCCTTTACCCTTGTCATCAAACCTCTTCTCATTCCTATGGTGATTGCCAAATCTATCTTGTGCTTGTTGCCTAGGTTGACCTTGTGAAGTTTTCCCAATTCCCTTCTTAGCTCTTGCCAACTTGTAAGATATTTCCTTGACATCCCCTGCCGAAGTCTTCACAACCTCTTCTAAATCAGTACCTTTGTTATCTTGAGGTTTTTCAGGGTTTATCAATTTTACACCATCTCTCTTAAGAGGTTTCCCAACAGCCTTGATATTGTCCTCAATTTGAAGTGCCATAGTGAAAGCTTGTCTTAGATTGGTTGGGTTATTGTCTCTCGGGTAATAGGCTGACTTTTTATCAAATGCATCTACATATTTGATTAAACAAGATTCATCACAAGGCCTCAAACCAACAGAAGCCTTCTCAACATTTTTTTGAACCTTGTGTTGAATTCATGGACTAATTCATTAGGGTTCTTCTTGATATTCTCAAATTCAAATATAAGAAATCTAAGATTAGTCATGTCACCATATTGTAACCTAAATGCATTTTTCATTTCAGTCTATGAATCAATAGAGTTATCGGTGTAGAGCCTTATACCAATCCCTAGTTTCTTATTCTAGTGTATGAATAAATAACTTAATATACACATCTTCAAACTCTATCTCAAAATCTTCCATCATATTATCAAAAAGTTTGAGATGCTGATCACCAGTAATAACATTGTTACCCTGGAATTTTGGCAACCTATTTCTGAAATCTTGTGGGACAACATTTGGGTAACCATCCATTCCTCTATAACTTATAGGACCAAAGGTGTTAACAAAAATGGAGGTCTAGGCTGAGCCATATTGTTTGGTGGGGGTGATCTTGGAGGTGAGACAAGATGATGAGGAGTGCTATGTCTTTGGGGCTCAAGAATGTGATTCACAAGACTGGTATCCTCTAAGTGCTGATTTTCTTGGAATTTTTATCTCGAATTAAAACACATAAGTGAAAATTGGAGAAGGAACCTACTAGGTACAACAGAAGGACCTTCACTAACTAAGGCAAACAAGTTTATGAGAGGATTACTTGAATCAAAATCACTTGAAGAAGAGTGATAGTCTACCAAAGGTTTATCTCTCTCACCTATGGCTATATATTTTCCTGATGTTTGACCTTTAACCACCTTCCAAACTCTTCTCCCTTCCAACTCTGAATTTCTTGAATTTGAGAACAACTTCTTAGTAGAGTCTTTAAAGAAGAGAGATCTTCTTCCCTCCAGTTTTGCAGAGATCAACAACATAAAATAAATGACAAAAATCTTAAGACACTGGTATTTCCAAATTCAAATCAGCATGGAGTTTCCACTAAGGAATTTCACCTTAGTTGTGCAAGAATGGACTAAAATAATCTGTCAAATGTTTGCTAGCACTAAAAAAAATTGCAAAGATTTATAAATAAGACCTTATTCTTCTTAGATCAAACAATCACAATGCAACCAAAGTGTGTAAACTACTAAAAAATAAAAAATGACAGACAAGGCTTGACAAATTTGCTTAAAACTTGCAGATCTGAAGCATAGGATGATATTTTAACAATGTAGCAACTCAAATACTTGAATAAATAAATGCTTAAACTCCTCAAACACTTAAAAACAAAAAGAAATTCCAAGAAGTACCCAAAGAATAGCGCTACTCGTGTTCGTATCCAAATTTGTTCTCCTTTTCAATCTGAGCACACCACCATTATTTCATGGACCTTAAAGATAGATTATACCATGTTGTATGTCATTGGTATCCAAGGATATGGTCTAGCTACCACTCAGGTTTGTGGAGAAATAGATAGCACTCAATAGGGCTTGATCTTGTCCTAGCTATTTTAGGTTGTGCCTTGCAACCAAGGTAAGAGGACCTATTTTGTAACCTTGTAATGGTGAAGGAGATGAAGATGTCCTTCTCTTTGCTTGAAATTATATGATGGAGACCTTGATGAAAACATGATCAACACCCTAGATCTGAACTTTCACAAGTTGTCACTTCTCAAAACATGGGTATGTTCTCGAAACAAGGCAACAGATTAATAGAGACATTGGAAATCCCGATCATTATGTATACTTTTGCAAATAGATTTTGATCTTCAAATAGCGGTATACACATGCAAATTAGGGATAGTACATGATAGGTTCTTTGTTGTTAGATGATTTTTTGGTGGGGGATTTATAAGAAAAACTAGGATAGATCAGATCTTTGACAATCATGCACAATACTTGAACAACTATCGGATGAAATGCCTAATATAATCGGGATGTTCTTTCAACCGAGAGAGGCACAAATGGAAGCCCAGGTTGCACTCTTCACACAATCTTTGAGGACTCACCACAAAAGCTTTAAGTACAAATCAATTAAACATAAAAATCCATGATCAAACCACGCCTAATGTACCCCAAACGCTTACAAGAAATCTGCTGATCGAGGAAGGTAAAGTTATTTTAAGTTTGTTTATCTCTTTATCGATGAAAAAACTTGAGTATGAGATTGCAAATGCCACTAAACTATCAACCAGAAATGGAGATCCTGTGTGACTTCTAAATATTTTCAATGCAATATTGCAACAAGAACAATAAAATTTATTTGCAAGCATTTAAAATTGATAACAGACATCATATTGCCCAAAGAAAAATACAAATTTAATTCAAAACTTGTTAGATTCGATATCAGGGGAGAGTTACATGAACAATCTCATAGCTATGTGGTGGCTATACACTTGTAACCAACCCACATAAATGAATTTTCCAACACATGAAACATTAACCTAGTTCTTTGGTAATTTTCTCATAAAATGAGTTTTTTCTCAAAATTTACTCATGATTTTCAACTCCCGACCTTTTACAATTTCTCCAAAATGCATTATATACCTCATACCACATTGGATTCTTCCTTCCCAGCCAAATAATATGCTATGGATTCAAATTAGTCACAAAAAACCTCATGATTTAATGACAGTGACACCAAACAAAAAAACAACTCGCACATTGCAGGTATGCACAAAAGTTAAATCATTACACAAATTTGGATCATTATCCACCCCAAGGGCACATTTTTATCATTCAAGCATGCAAGCATCTTTCATTCATCATTTTTTACCTTTTCCCCTTTTTAATTTTACCTCTGCAACTTTTGATGTTGACATTTCACATTTTTCTCAGGCCTGAGCCAAAATTACATCAAAAACACCATAGATCGAAGAATTAGGTCATGAAAATGATGCCAATGTTCTCAGAAGGTCAAGACGACACAAAATCATATAAGATTTGATGAAATTTGATGCAAAAACATGATTTCCAAGCTTCTTGGAGCTCCCATGGTGGCCAAAACAAACGAATGCATAGTAACCGTCGATCTCATCCACCTTTTAATATCATCCCTCCACGTGGAAAATGCCATTTTAAAAATAAGCTCAATATTACCTTTTTAAACTTTGGATCAGGCGGGACACGTGTCAAAAAATGATTAGATCGGGCCCATGCCTTTAAAAATGCATTTACAACCTTTTTAAAGTTTTGAAAAAAATGAAAAATTTCTGCTTCTCCCATGGACCCGCCACATGTCCATATGTGGGCCCCATTAAAAACCGAGACCAATTCAATCAATTTTGCCACTTTTGTGAAAAAATGAAAATTTTCACAAAACCTCCCGGGCCCTGGACATTGTTATCCCATTTTAGTGATTCCAGCTAAAATCAAGATAACCATAGAAATTCTTGAAACAATCTACTAAAATACCCGTTTGAAGAGTATTTGGGTTTTCGGTTTCAAACAATGCGCAAACATGTTATTTATATTATATCTGCTAATTTTTTCCCGAAACCCAAAACCTGATTCAACTCCCTTGTGTCGGGTTTTCGGAACTCCGAGCATTAGAACATGCGTGATCAAAAACATGCTTCATGTCACATGACTTCCAAAACCCGAAACCCGATATGTTCCTTTGTGTCCGGTTTTCGGAACTTTTAAGCATCTAAACATATCATGCTTCATGTTGGATTTCTAGACACTCCAAACATGATGACATGGCATTAATGCCAAGTTTTGGGTAGTTGGCACATGTGTCAAGTGAGATGTAATAAATGCGTGGTTTTTATAAATAGTTGGATTTACCGTCATTTTTATCTTTTGTGCTTTTGGTTGCGTGGATTTTCTCCTACATGCTCTCTCACCCTCCGAACCCGATTTGATCTCGTGCTCGATTGCGTGGTCCATTTTCAATTATTTTTGAATTTTCTGAAGGTATTTACTCTACTTTCCGCTTATGAAGTTTTGTCGAAATTGTTTTTGATGTTCTTTGTATCTCCTGCTTTTCCTTTCTGTTTTTATTTTTAGGATTAGGGTTTTAGGTTTTTAATCTTCTTTTGATTTGTATTCCAATAGAAATCATTGATTAAAAATTCACCCTTAGGGTGTTTGCTCATTCTATTCCTTGGAATATACCTTTTTGTATTTTAAAGAAAAGAAGAAGAATACAAAAATCCCAACTATTGAAATGACGAAAAATTTCATGTCTTGACATCTCAAAAACCTAACCCCTTATTTTCGGGTTTTACAGGGTGTTTTACCATCTCCAAGTTCTGCAGTGTTTCAGGATTTTTAGAGTGTCGGACATATACTAGTTTCCGACACATTCTCTCTCGGTGTGTTAGGTATAGTGAGGTGCTCGACATCTTCTGATTCCCACAATATATCAGGTTTTGTAGAGTGTCAGACATATACTGGTTTTTGACACATTCTCTCTAGTGTGTTGGGTTTTGTAAAGTGTCTGACAAAGCCTAACCTCGACATGCTTTATGGTGTATAGGGTTTTGGGGTTGTTCAACAATTTTTCAAACTTGAGTGTTCAAACCAGAAGTGATCAAGGCATTTCTCCTCTAAGACTCCTCATGTCGGATCTTGGTCCATCACAAGATAAGTTAGATAAATTAGGGAAGATGAAGTACAAATTTATGAAGGTGGAGTCTTCTTCCTAAATTGATTGCAATTATGACATCCGGGATATAGAACTTGGAAATATAGACATGGAAGATTTTTGGAATAGATTCAAGAGTTCTTCCCAAACCCCTGGATGAAATCAATAGTTGGTAGTGGCCTCCCTCTCGCAGCAGGATTCCTCATGTCTATTCAGTGCCCCGAGTTCATTTTGGCATGTGCTTTGAATTATGACTCTGCTTCTCGTTCAGTGAGAAATCAGGTGGGAGAAGTCATAGTTAAGTTAGACGGAGGTTACTTCGATGAACTTCTCAGATTGCCTAACTTTGAGGAGTATGGGGACGTAGATCTCAAGTCAGCCCAGAAATCCTAGGACAAAGATCAAGAAGACTATATTAAACATGTGAATAAGAAGTTCCTAATCAAAGCCAAGTGGATGTCTCTAGGTTTCCAAGATTTGTTCCTAGAAGTGATTTCATTCAAGAGATCAATGATATCATTACTTTGTTGAGCCGGGTTTTTGGATTTCTTGAGTCAAATGTTTTCCAAGGATGGATGTACCAATTCATGGTCATCATTAAGAATAATCAACAAGGGATTGATTGGGGTAGTCTTATCAGTGATGAGATAGACTCCTAGATGAAAACAGTCTTGTCTACAGGAAAGTTTTATATGTCCTCATATGTCACTTATGTAGCAGCTGGTATGAGGAACTATCCTGTATTGGACACAAAGGGGAACAAGGCAGCTGAACACATTTATCGATATTTTCCTTAGCTAACAAGGAAGGGGTCCGAGGACCAATTCAGAAGAGTAAATGATGCTTTATTTTACAAGAACATCTATAGGATGAACCCCGAACTAAGGAAAACAAGAGTCTCTGATGAGGCATGGGCTGAAGTTTCAAAATGGGGTTGTGTCTTCTTACAATTTAAGAAGTTCACGTATCTTTGAGTGGTCATGTACCTGGGTGATCCTTTCGATTTCCCAGATACCCAGGAGACAAGCTGGTCCTAATGGAGTTGGTCAGGCAATTGTTGGATTTCCACAAGTTCTAACAGAGTAAGCACAAGGCCGCCATATCCTTCCCAATTTCTATTGGAAAGTATACCGCTCAATAGTGGTGAAAGCCAAGAATGTAGTACACAAGCTTTAGGAGAAGTTAAAGAAGCACATAAAGCCTTGATATGGGTTCAACATTCGAGGAGTTCTTAAGTCATATGGAACTTTGTACATGCATGTGCCTAGCATAGAAGACATTTGGGTTGATCTTCGTGATGAAGTTTCGTCAGCAGAAAGGATCATAGCAGATTAACACTTGAAGAGATTCAGACACTCAATCTTGCTGACATCCCAGAGGGTAATGGCGACAATGAAAGTGTTTTAGATGCCTCATATGATGGACTGAATGAGGATCAATATGTTTTCCTAGCTATTGATTGGTCTATCGAGTAAAAAATCTTCTATTACGGATAGATCAGTTCTCGATTCTCGCACGCACTAAGGCATGGATTACCTCTTGGGAATGAGTTACAAAGAAGATATTTTTTCAAATTTGGTTGCTTTGGAAGCGGGGCCCTTCAAAAAGGAAAAGGAGAAAATATCTTTTAAGAGGCCTATAAAGGTCAAATTTGTCAAGAAGGGAGGAGTACAAGAAGCCCCTTCAACTGCCACTCTAGTTGAGATGGTAAGCATACCAGATTCACCAACACCACCAGAAATAGGGAAATCTCTTTGGAGGTAGAGGTGATTCAACCTCTAATTTCACCATTTGCTAATTGCCCAATAGAAGTAAGTTTATCCCTCACTTCCTAGGCTTTGGCTTTAGGATCTATGCCTCCTCCTTCGTAACCACTTCCACCTCCTCTTTCTCCATCTTCTTCATCAGCCATGGCTAGCATTTTCTCCAGAATCTCACCTCTCTTTGTTGAAACCAAAGTGACTATAGATATGCCTCCTCCTTCTACACCTCTTTTCACTTAATCCACTACCACACTTGTGGTTGTTCCCACTCCACCAGTAAGTCTTTGTCCTCCTGCAAGTGTGACCCAAAATCCTGTGAACAAAGTAGTAAATTCCTTTGGCATGCCTCAATGGTTGCTTGATCGAATCGAGGAAAAGGAAGGTGGTAGCTCCCCTACCAACCTTCGATTTCAGTTCACTCAAGGCCTCTACTATTAAATCAGCCAAGAAACCCAAAACATTTTCAAGGTTTCAATGGATGCTTTTGGGCACAACTTTGTAGAGATCGCCACTCCTGCAAATGACATGACTAGAGAGGACATAACAACCTCGACTATCAAATAACTAGGGTCGATCTAGGAAAGTGACGGAAGGAGCACAACAAGATGCACTAGATGCTATGAATTTGCTATGTCAAAAGTTAAAAGAAACAAAGGAAAGCAGGGATGAGCTTAAAGAGAAAGTGGAGTAGTTGACCAGAAGTATTACTCAAGCTCTCAAAGCCCCCTGAGTCAACACCATCATCCTCTATTCCTATCGGGTTTGATTTTTCATCGGTACCCATGATCGAGAAGATTAATGAAAAGGGGAGAATAGTTGATGAATGGACCCAAAGGCTGCTCCTACAGGGAAAAGAAGTCATTAAAGATACTATGGAAGTTTACCAATCTTTAGAGGACATAAAGAAAGATGGAGAGAAAATGGATGATGAATTTTCTTTAGAAATTAGGAACCTGGAGCTGACTTTCGAAGCTCTCCAAATGCTGAAACAGATCCCATCCCAAATCTTGGTCGAGGAGGAATCATTCCACATGGGGATAAACATTTTTAGCTAACTAAAGCCATCAAATTCAGAATAAATATTCTCAATGAAGCTTGTAGAAAATTGAGAGAATCAAGAGATCAATTGGTCGATGGCAAGAACGACTTAGAAGAAGAACTGGTCAAAATCTATGTGAAAGTGTTGAGTGAAGGCTCGGGTATCCTACCTATTGATGATCTTTATGAACAGATCCAAGAATCAATTCAGCATGAACCAAATTACGGATTTAGCATGGAAGTCATTGAAAGGTTTGTGAAAATCGAACATTCTTTGGATACCCTAAGGAAACTCAACAAGAGATTGAAAAAGCTTCTTGGCAACGCTAGTGATACTCAGGAAACATGTGAAGTTCTGAGTGATCATTCCACTTGCGCTGATGAGAATGAAATGCAAGGTATAATCTGAAAATTCCAAGAATTTCAGAACAAGTAGGCTTTGTTGGAGGAAGAGAAAGATGATGATTCAAAATAGGTGTAATGTAACATGTCATTTCAATCTTGAAATCGAAAGGCCTTTTTCATTTTGGTTTCATTGCATAGGAAGCGATTTTGACTTGGTCTCCTACGTGAGAGTCAAGCAAAATAGGAATCTTGTTATAAGAATATTTTCTAGGGTTTATCCTATTTTCTCTCTACTCTTTTATTATAAATAAGGGATGCTTAGGCATTCCAAAGGGTTGAGATTTTTGGAATATTGGGAAATTTTGTGAAGGAGAAACACTTTGTGTTTTCTTTTAATCATTTGAGGAATAGAAATCGATGTTGTTTTTGCAAACTTTATGTTGTGAGGTTCATCTCTCTTAAGATATTGTTCTTATGTTCAGAATCTTAAGCTATTCTTTGTTTAGAATTCTCAATCATTTCAAACATTACATTACATATGTTATCTAGAACTTGTATGATTATTTCGTGATCTATGTTTTCTCGAAAGAAAATATGTTCCCGTCATTTCCTTTCCATTGTGTATTCTTTCCAATCCATTTTACTTCAAAAACAACAATATCTCCATTTACGGTGGATATGGATTCTGGGATTCTATCCCAACCCCAATGGTTAGATTAGTGTAAATATTGTACGTATTATTTCTACCATGTTTTAGATTAGTAATAAACAGGTAGCCTCACCTGTCTTTGAGGAGGGATTTTATCCCATGCACTATGGTTGAACCTCATATTTTGTCTTGACAAAATATCCAACCAAAAGTTTTTGGCGACTCCGCTTAGGGAATACGGATTGATAATATAAAGCTTATCCTTTTGGTGTCTAGAGAATCTGTATTTACCTTATTTTCAACAAGATCTATTTTCCATTTCAAGTGGCGGCCGAAAGATCTTCACTTAGTCAAGCTGAGCCCAGGTGAAACTGATCCATTATTTGATCTACTTCAACAACATAATTTTAGACTTTCACCCAACAGTGTTACATCTAACCGGAAAGAATTTCTTCACCCATCCGAAGGAATCAGATTCCTTGAGAACCAACAGTCTCTGAACTTTTTGTGCATTATTGTTGTCGTATATTTAGATTCATGTTTACACTTCATTTAGAAGAATGACAACACAACCTATCCCTTGGGGTGCAACTATTGGTCCTATTTCCCTTACTCCACCTTTGCATGACCTAACTCATGGATCACAGAAGAATATTCTTGAGTTCAACGGTGACGGGAAAAAACATCTTGAAAAACACATTTCCTCATTCTTTATTGCATGCGGTGTTCTTGGGGTCGCTCATGAAGATGTCTCTGTTCGACTCTTCGTTGGAACATTACATGGCGTAGCCGCAGAATGGTTCTATCATCTCCCAAATTCATGCATTACTAACTAGGCTACCATGAGATCTGTATTTGAAGCAAGGTTCAAATCAGCTAAAGATTCTCACACCTTGTTGGCATAGCTTACCCACATGAAGAAAGAGTCTTACGAACCCATACAGGATTTCATAGCCAAATTTAACAAGCTGATTCGCAAGATTCTGGATCGCGTTGTTCCTACTCTTGAGAATCAAAATGTTTCTTTATCAACGCTCAACCTCTGGATGTGAGATTTTTTAAGAAGATTTGCTATCCCTAATTTGGACACCACTCAAGCTACGACCACCGAAATAGAAGATGACCTTATTCTAGCTGGAAAGATTAGAAAAGAATCATCCAAACCTAAAAATCAGAGTTCTTCTCAGAGTACTACTGATCCCATGATTCAGAAGATGGCTAATGACTTGATCACTTTAAAAAATAAAATGTCTCAACAGGTGAGCAATGTTCCGTATCGGGATATCCCTAGACGGAATTTCAATAATACTAATGGCACGCCCACAAGAGATAGACCATGGTTAACTGTTGCTCAACCAAGGTTGGCCATCAAAGCTCCTCTTGTTAACGCAATAGTAGAGATAGTCAAAGATGATGAGGAACTAGAAGATCAAGATTATCACAAAGATTTTGAAGCTTTAGGATATGCTGATGAGTCTTATGATGATTCAGTTGGTGACTCCAACATTGGGTATTTGGAATACAAAGAAGATGAATGCGAACTGACGATCAGGTCATTCGTGGTCTTCACTTGATCTCAATACCAGAATCCCAGAAAACTAGTGGAAAGCTCCAAGGAGAAGAGTAAAGATGCTCCCACGGTCATAGCTAAGAGAGGCTCTCCTATCTCAGCACAAACTGAAAAGGAGATGACTAAAAAAGTAACAACTTCCTCCTATTCTCTTTCTCCTAAGGCCCGATCTGCAACTCGGGCCCATGTGATTATAAATGAACCTACCATCACTCCTTCATACACTACTTTTGACATCATTGACCATGCAAAAAGAACCAAGATCCAAATGTCAGAAGCATAATACCTTCAATCATACCTGGAGCAAATGAAGAAACTTGCCAAATTCATTAGAAGCAAGGATGCTATTCCTTAACCTTAAAAAGGCATTTTGTCAAGTCCTATTTAGCCTTCACCTCAGAACAATATGACTTCTTCTCGTTCTTTAGCGAAGATTGAACCGTTTTATTTGTCCTTACTCATAAATAGATTCAAACTCAATAATTACATCATTGACTCAGGAGCCTCCGATAACGTGATGCCCACAAAGGTAGCCCATGCCCTTAGAATTACTTTGACTAAATAATATGGATGGTGTTACTCCATGGAAACCAAGTAAGTCCCCTTGATTGGTCAAATCAAATATGCACAATTTGCATTCGTCGCCTTCCTGGAGAAGAGAGTAAAAATGACCATTCTGGTTATCGATATTCCAGCTGCTTATGGTATTCTCTTAAGAAGAGGTTTTTGTAAAGACGTTGGGGGGGAGATCAACATGGACTAGACTAAGGCTAAAATCCTAGTTAATGGAGTTTCTCACATTCTCCATCCTAATTCTCAAGTGAAGTATTTGGCCACTAAATCAGATGACCCCAAGGCTCAAATTCTTTTTGAAGATGTTGGCTTGGGAAATAACTTCATGACATCAGAGGTACCAATTGTAGATGTCAAAGAAGAGGATTCTAATGCTATTTAGACCCTCGAATTCAATGGGAGCTATTCAACTACCGGATCAAGAGCTGGTGTAGTTCTCATATCTCCAGATTCTGAAATCTTTCCTTTCACCTTCAAGCTACAGTTGGATAACACTAATAATACATTTGAGTATGAAGCCTTGTTAATAGGATTAGAAATGGCCACACAAAAGGGAATTTGAAATATCAAGGTTCAAGGAGATGTGGAACTGATTGTTAACCAAGTAAATGGGATCTATAAGGTGAAAAATGATCACCTAAAACACTACAGGAATAAGGTATGGGATAGCATAGAATGCTTTGATGCTTTTTCCATCAAGGCGATTACGAGGGATCATAATGATAAAGCTAATTCTTTATCTCGTGTCTCATCTCTTCTCCTTCCTCATCCATAGTTCAAACGGGACACATACACCATTGAAATTGTATATTGTCCCAGTGTTCCAAATAACTCAGCCCATTGGCAAGTATTTAATGATGATCAACAGATATTGTCTTTTCTAGAAAAAGCTGATAATTTTAGTGAACTATATTTTGAAGGGTCAGAATCAGCTTTCTGTGAATCTATTTTGAATTCATATCAAGAGGTTGATGGTGAGTTCATTCAGCTAAAAGGCAATAAGATTCCCAAGGGATTGGTTTCTCTGGAAGGTTTGTTTGATAAACATGATCATTTTATCTAGAATAAAAGGTAGACTGAAGGAACCTCCTCATCAGAAGTAGATCAAGTTAATTTGGGCTCTCTGGATCAACCATGGATGGTGAATATCAGGAAATGTTTTTCCCCTGAGGAGAAATCAAAATTCACTTCACTCCTAGAGATATATATGGATGGCTTGGTCCTATGCTAATTTAAAATCCTTTAAGCCTAAATATGTGCAACATAGCATTCCCTTGAAGCCTGAAGTTAAACCCCACAGGAAGAAGCAAAGACATTACAACCCCAAGATCTCAAGGACTATTCTTGCAGAAATTTATAAAATGTTAGATGCAAGCATTATCTTTTGATCCATCATTCCACCTAGGTTGCTAACATCGTCCCTATCAGGAAGAAGAATGGAAAAATCTAGATTTGTGTTGGTTTCTAACTGAATCGAGTCTTCATTAAAAGACAACTATCCCTTTCCTATTATGGATCAAGTGTTCTGACAGTTATTCTTGGATTAGAGATGTTATCCATGCTCGATGTATTTTTAGGATATAATCAAGTTGAGGTAGCTGCTGAGGATCAACACAAAATGGCATTCACAACCCCATGGGGGACCTTTTCTTACAGGAGGATGCCTTTCGATTTGATCAATGCCGGGGCCACATTTCAGAGAGCTATGGACTTGGCTTTCGAGAGATCCGATGCGAAAAGTTATAGTTATATATTTGAATGACTTGAATGATTTCTCTACAAGGTGGAGCGATCATTATGATCATCTAGAGCAGGTACTCTTGAGATGCAGGTGTCATGAGATTTCATTAAATCCTAAGAAGTCCATGTTTGGAGTGACAGAGGGAAAGTTGCTGGGTCATATTGTGACTAGAGAAGGAACCAAGATCAACCCAGAGAGGGTGAAGGTCATTCAAAGCCTTACCCTACCCACAAGCAAAATTGGAGTTCACTCCTTTTTGGAAAGGTCAATTTCCTAAGGAGGTTCGTACCTGACTTTGCAGATAAAACCAAGGATATCCTTGGGATGATGAAAGGTAAAACTCCATTCGATGGAGTACCAAAGGGAAGCTTGCATTTGAAGAAGTCAAAAAGGCAATTACTTATACTCATGTTTTGGTATGTCTAGATTTAAAAATGATTACATCATGTATAACTACGCTTCCGCACACACAAGTGTTATCCATCCCGATGCGGGGAGAATGAAGAAGGAATTGAAGCTCCTATCACTTTCATGAGCTGCCCATTAAAGGAACATGAACTAAAGATGTCACCAGATTGAAAATAATTGTAATGTGGTGGTACAAGTGGTGAAACATTTCGATACTATGTGCTTTGAGTTCTCATACCCTCGTTCTCATTCACGATCTGCAATTAAATCCATTTTGACTCAACAAGATCTGGGTAGTCAACGGGGTAATTGGGTAGCTAAATTTCAAGAGTATGACTTGGACATCAGACCTACCAAGTTGGTATGAGGAAGGGGCCTGTGCTAATTGATTGTGAAGAATAATGCTGAGACAAAATGTGAAGAAAGTAAAGATACCTCCTCAAAATTGCCTATGGTGCTTTTTGTGAGCACAACAGATGAATGGTATATAGATATTTCTTTCTTTTTAACTTATGGTGAATGTCCCCGCATTTAAGCCAAAAGGAGAAAAGGACAGTTAAGTTAAGATCTGCAAGATACATTCTGTGGGACAATGGAATATACAAGAAGGGTATTGATGGCATATTCCTTCGTTGTGTTGATAAATCTCAGCAGGTAAGGTTGCTTGAGTCCTTCCATAGCCTAGCATGTGGAGGACATTTCTCTTCTTCCATGATAGCTTATAAGATCCTACGGGCCAGATACTATTGGCCTACTCTCTTTCGAGACTCAAACGAGAATGGGTATCCAAGTGTGAAGCTTGTCAACATTTCGTTGGTCACCCTAAGCTAGCAGCTCTCCCCCTAAATCCTGTAGCGATTTAAGAACCTTTCCACTAGTGGGGAATTTATTTCATTAGAACATTGAATCCTACCTCTAGTTCTGGACACAATTACGTGCTTACTGCTATAGAATTTTTCACCAAGTGGTTGGAAGTTGTGCCCGATCAAGCAAGCGACCTCGAAGTTGTCTGCAAATTTTTAAAGAAAATATAATTGTCGAGATTTGGTGTGCCTCACAAGATTGTGGCTGATAACACCTCCAATTTATCATCACATGAGTGATGCAATTTTGTTATGGATTCAGGATCACCCTTGCTCACTCATCGACTATTATCCCCAAGGCAATGGTCAAGTTTGAATCCAAAGAACAAGAACTTGGTTACCATAATTAGAAAGCCAGTGGATGAGAACCAGAGGACATGGCACAAAGCATTGTATGATGCATTATGGGAAGATCAGATTACTCCAAAGTGAGCTATTAGAATGTCCCCTTTCTAGGTGTTGTATGGAATTGATGCTGAAATTCCCATTTCTGTAGAACTGTCAGCCTTATAGTTGGCCAAAGCAGTCGAAGATGAGACTTTTCAAAACTCTATTGAGAAAAGGGTAATGTACCTAGCCAGGCTAGAAGAGGAATGAAGCAAGGTGGTTGATCACATTGCAGATCATCAGAGAAAAGTAAAGAAGATATTTGATAAGAAATCAAAGCAACGTGACTTTCAAATTAGAGATCTGGTGCTTCTTTGGGATAAGAGAAGGGAGAAGAAAGGAATGCATGGAAAGTTTGATTCTTTGTGGAAAGGACCTTTCAAGATTCATCATTTGAATGGTGAAAATAGATTTTGTCTATCATATATTGATGAAAAGTTGCTTCCTGTACCTTTCAATGGCCAACATCTGAAGTTGTTCCATTAGTAATGCAAGAATCTCTCTTGAATTGTACGAAATTTGTCTTTTATCGTGTGTTTGCTTTTCTTTCTTTCTTTCTTTCTTTTGTTTTGTTTGTTTTTGGTTTTTCTTCTCCTAGACTTCGTAGCCCAATGGATAAAGCTAGAAATTCTGAGTCCTCTTCCTTTGACATTACAAAGAAAGTCCCCAACTGGAGCCAGCTGTTATCCCATTTTAGTGATTCCAGCTAAAATCAAGATAACCATAGAAATTCTTGAAAAAATCTACTAAAATACCCATTTGAAGAGTATTTCGGGTTTTTGGGTTTCAACAACATGCAAACATGTTATTTACATGCTATACACTAATTGTTTCCTGAAACTTGAAACCCGATTCAACTCCCTTGTGTCGGGTTTTTGGAACTCCAGAGCATCAGAACATGCGTGATTAAAAACATGCTTCATGTCACATGACTTCAAACACAAACCCGATATGTTCCTTTGTGTCGGGTTTTCGAAACCTTCAAGCATCTAAAAATATCATGCTTCATGTCAGGTTTCGGACACACCAAGCATGATGACATGGCATCAATCTTTGAGCTATCAAATAGTTGGCACACACATCAAGTGAGATGTAATAAATGCGGGGTTTTTATAAATATTTGGATTCACACGTCATTTTTATCTTTTGTGCTTTTGGTTGCATGGATTTTCTCCTGCATGTTCTCTTAGCCTCCAAACCTGATTTGATCTTGTGCTCAATTGCGTGGTCCATTTTCAATTATTTTTGAATTTGCTGAAGGTATTTACTCTGCTTTTTCGCTTATGAAGTTTTGTCAAAATTGTTTTTGTGATGTTATTTGTATCTCCTCCTTCCTTTCCTATTTTTCTTTTTAGGTTTAGGGTTTTAGATTTTTCTTCTTCTTTTGAGTTGTATTCCAATAGAAATCATTGATTAAAAATTCACCCTTAGGGTGTTTGCTCATTCTATTCCTTGGAATATACCTTTTTGTATTTTAAAGAAAAGAAGAAGAATACAAAAATCCTAACTGTTGAAATGACGGAAAAATTTCATGTCTTGACATCTCAAAACCCGACCCCTTATTTTTGAGTTTTACAGGTGTTTTACCATCTCCAAGTTCTACAAAGAGTGTTTGAGATTTTCAGAGTGTCGGACATATACTGGTTTTTGACACATTCTCTCTAGTGTGTCGGTTCTAATGAGGTGCTCGACATCTTCTGATTCCCGTAGTATATCGGGTTTTGCAGAGTGTCAGACATATACTGGTTTCTGACACATTCTCTCTAGTGTGTCAAGTTTTGTAAAGTGTCTGAAAAAGCCTAACCTACAACACGCTTTGCAGTGCATCATCAGTGTCATGTGGTTGTTGACAAGTTTTCAAACTTGAGTGTTCAAACCAAAAGTGATCAAGGCATTTCTCCTCCAAGACTCCTCATGTCGGATCCTGGTCCATCACAGGATAAGTTAGATAAATCAAGGAAGATGAAGTACAAATTTAGGAAGGTGGAGTCTCCTTCCTACATTGATTGCAATTATGACATCCGGGATACGAGAACTTGGAAATATAGACATGGAAGATTTTTGGAATAGAGTCAAGAGTTCTTCCCAAACCCCGGATGAAATCAATAGTTGGCAGTGGCCTCCCTCTTGCAGCAAGATTCCCCATGTCTACTCAGTGCCCCGAGTTCATTTTGGCATGTGCTTTGAATTATGACTCTGCTTCTCGTTTAGTGAGAAATCAGGCGGGAGAAGTCATAGTTAAGTTAGACGGAGGTTACTATTGGTATAGCAGCAGATTTACACAGTACGAACACAGAATATATTATTAATTTTCTATATCAATTACAAAGTATGGAGTGCTATTAAATAGCCATCCAAATAGGAAAACCAACTTCCTATAAAGTAGGAAGTATAAACAATATACAACCCGTATTAATATATTGTTACACATTTGTTATAACAATATATATAAAACTAACCATATAATAAACCATGTGAATACTAATTCCTAACATTCCCCCCCTTAGTGTTTACATGGTAGAAAAACATCCACACACTCAACTGCAGTATGCTCACCCCTGTGGCATGTCCAACTCTGTGACTCATGACCTTGATCCAAAAGAAAGGCTCTCTCCTTCCATGGTTTTAAACAGGCTTACCACAAACCTTGAAGTGACAGGAACCTCATCAACTTTCGACCTCGTGTGGTTTTCTAGATCCTCCCACAAACCCTTTCAAGATCCATGAACTGACTTACTCTGGTGCTACTGTTCACCACTATGCTTATACATCAGGGAATTATGTAGGAAACACAACATACATATCACAAAACTGCAGAATAGAAGATATACTGAAAAATTTTCACATTACTTCCTATAAGAATCATAATGTTCTTAATTGTAGTCTCTGTCATTGATCGCTACCACTCGATCTCGAATAGCATAGAAAACTGCCACTGCCACTGGAAGCTTTCCTTGACTAAGTCATTTTGGGTGCAGAATGGGAATGGAACATTGGTATGTATTCCCCCCCACAATGTGAAATTCCACTCATATAGATACTGAGAAGCAAACTGCATCGAAGAACATACTCCTGAATGGATCTTGCTAGTTAGGTCTTCTTCTTGCTAGTGAACATATTCTCCTAGTGACCATCTTCCAACGAAGTATGGCGGTCGAGAGGACCAAGTCGGTCAGAGGATCACGGCGGTCATCGTGCTCCAACACAACTTTCTTTCCAACATCCATCAAATACCGCACAAAATAGGAATACTGCAAATTGAAGCACACTGAGAAAATGGAAACCACACTGAAAATCATATACTCACACTTCACACCTGTGCCACCAAATCATTCTCATGCATGCGGCCCGTCATTGGTGGTAGACGAGAGGTCACTGTCTGACCTCCAGCCTCCGATGCCTCCATCCTCCATTATGACACTGCTAGCTCAGTGAAATGTGAACATGAAGCTCAAATTTATATACTACAATCAGACGTCGGATTCCACCGAAAATGCGTCCATGAGGAAATTTTTTTATTTTGGACTTTTACAATGACACGAAAAATAAAAAATGTCAAAAAATAAATATCCTAAAATCACCTATTTATTTTACGGACTTTTATATGACATAAGACATACAAAATAACTCTTGACTCGGTTTTGATTTTGACACTGATACAAAATGACAAAAAGACCCTAAAAAAAAACTACATTAAAACATGGCCAAATATATTGAATAAAAACTTATACGATTTAAGACTCTAATACAAGATACTAATTACATGATGAAACAATAACTACTAAAAATACTTTTATTTGACTCAAATAACTATTAAAAACAAAAAACAAAAGACTCAATGACCAATTAAAATCTAAAAACTAAACTATAACGACTCAATTTTCTAATATAGCTGGAGGCTATTATTAGATTCACTACGACAAAATAGCCTAATTGACATGCATATACGGAATTTTCATGTTGAACTGCATGTATTACATGTGTAATCCATCAAGTGCGTCGATCTCATACACCTCGAAAGTTGTTTCATTACCTTCGAAGCTCAGCTGTAGATGCAAAACTGTGGTAACACAAATTATATTGCTCACGTCTCTTTTCCAAGCCGATGGAAAACAGATCGATTTACCTCAAGTTTCAGATCAAGGAACGATGGGTGATGGAGACTGATGCGTAGCACAGTGATGGAGACTGAATACGAACTCTGAGAAAATATGCCAATGTTGTAGACGATGCGTAGCACAGTCTATTTCGTGGTAATATCGATACATCCAAATGCGAAAATGTGGAGCTCGATTGACACGTTCTGTCAACCAATCAACATGTTCTCAACGCGCTCGGTTATTTGGCTTCAAGTATGACTGCTTCCAAGCGATAGATCTGGCCTATCGATTAAAAGAAATCTGTACACCTCCCACTACACAATTACCCGTTAAATGACATGCAAATTACCCGTTAAATTCTTTGTAGAATGGGCACCACAAATTGAACAATGACGTGGGAGTCGAAGGAGGTGATTTGGTCACTGAATTGTGCATTCCTTTTATCTGGCTGACTGTAATATTAACGAACGAATGCTTCAAAATTCCTCAATCTTCATGCCTTCCAAGAAAGAGATACGTTCCATAATAAAAGAAACCACTTGCTCTCAAAAGACTCTCATTATAGTCACAATCTGACTGTGAGAAAACCTGGCTCTGATACCAAATATTGGTATAGCAGCAGATTACATGATCTGAACACGAAATATATTATTAATTTTCTATATCAATTACAAAGTATGGAGTGCTATTAAATAGCCATCCAAATAGGAAAACCAACTTCCTATAAAGTAGGAAGTATAAACAATATACACCCTGTATTAATATATTGTTACACATTTGTTATAACAATATATATAAAACTAACCATATAATAAATGTGAATACTAATTCCTAACTTGATTACTTCGATGAACTTCTCAAATTGCCTAACTTCGAGGAGTATGGGGACATAGATCTCAAGTCAGCACGAAATCCTAGGACAAATATCAAGAAGACTGTATTAAACATGTGAATAAGAAGTTCTGATCAAAGCCAAGTTTATTGTCTCTAGGTTTCCAAGATTTGTTCTAGAAGTGATTTCATTCAAGAGATCAATGATATCATTACTTTGCTGAGGTGGGTTTTTGGATTTCCTGAGTCAAAAATTTTCCAAGGATGGATGTACCAATTCATGATCATCATTAAGAAGAATCAACAAGGGATTGATTGGGGTAGTCTTATCGGTGACAAGATAGACTCCCGAGATGAAAATAATCTTGTCTACGGAAAGTTTTATATGTCCTCATATGTCACTTATGCAACAAATGGAATGAGGAATCATCACGGATTGGACACCAAGGGGAATAAGGTAGCTGAACACATTTATCGATATTTTCGTCGGGAGTAACAAGGAAGGGTTACGAGACCAATTCGGAATAGTAAATGATTCTTTCTTTTACGAGAACATTTGTAGGATGAACCCCGACTAAGGAAAAAAATTCTCTCGATGAGGCATGGGCTGAAGTTTCAAAATGGGGTTGTGTCTTCTTGCAATTTAAGAATTTCATGTATATTTGAGTGGTCATTTACAGGTGATCCTTTCGATTGCCCGGATACCCGAGAGACAAGCTGGTCTGATGGAGTTGGTCGGGTAATTGTTGGATTTCCACAAGTTCCAACAGAGTAAGCCAAGGCCGCCATATCCTTCCCAATTTCTATTGGAAGTTATACCTGCTCAACGATGGTAAAAGCCAAGAACATAGTACATGAGCTTTAGGAGAAGTTAAAGAAGCACATAAAGCCCGATATGGGTTTGACTTTCAAGGAGTTATTAAGTCATATGGAACCACTGTACCTTCACGTTCCTAGCATAGAAGACATTTGGGTTGATCTTGGTGATGAAGTTGTTGTCTGTAGTTCGGATCATAGTAGATTAACACTTGAAGAGATTTAAACGCTCAAGCTTGCTAACATCCCGAGGGTCTTGGTGATAATTAAATTATTATGGATGCCTCATATGATGGACTAAATGAGGATCAATATGTTTTCCCAGCTATTGATTGGTCTATCGGTGAAAAAGCTTCTATTATGGATAGATCAGCTCGATTATCACACGTACTAAAGCATGGATCACCTCTTGGGAATGAGTTACAAAGAATAGATTTTTCAAAGTTGGTTGCTTTGGAAGTGGGGCCCTTCAAAAGGAAAATGAAAAAAGCTCTTCTAAGAGGCCTATAAAGCTCAAATTTGTCAATAAGAGAGAGAAAAATAAGCCCCTTCAACCGCCACTCCAGTTGAGATGGTGAGCATACTTAGATTCACCAAAACCACTTTGAAAATAGGGGAAATCTCTTTGGAGGTAGAGGGAGTCAACCTCTAATTTCATCGTTTGTTGATTTCCCAATAGAAGTAGGTTTATCCCTCGCTTCCCAGGCTTTGGCTTTAGGATTTTCACCTCCTCCTTCGTAAACACTTCCAACTCCTCTTTCTCCATCTTCTTCATCAGCCATGGCCAGCATTTTCTCCAGACTCTCACCTCTCTCTGCTAGAACCAAAGTGACTATAGATATGCCTCCTCCTTCTGCACCTCTTTTCACTTAATCCACTACCTCACTTGTGGTTGTTCCCACTCCAAAATGAATGATCTATGTAATACAAAACAAAAACCTAATGATACATTTGCAAGATTTTTATAACTGTGGTGAGGATTGGCAAGCCGCTTCCCTTGTGCCTTTTTAGAAAAACAATTAGTAATCATATTTTTGCATAACTTAAACCCGGAGATAGCCTTCCATCTACAAATGCACTGTGGCTCAAAATTTGAAGAAATTATAGAGAAGGGTGGTCAAATCCAGAAGGCACCCATAACAAAGGGAACACTTAAACCATTTGTTAAAGACAAACATGAAGTTAAATCTTTAGATAAACCAAAACTCTTTAAAAAAAAAAGCATTTTGTCAAGGATGGCATTACGAACTCCAAAAGAGTACAAGCCCTGCAGACTCGTCCTCTTCTAAAGATTTCATAAGGGCCTCATCCCAAAGCACCTACCAAATGTTAGTTCATGCCATTAACAGATCCCTATCTACCATTCTAAGATAGTTAGATAATGCAAACATGGTGGAATACCCAACCGCGATGATACCATACCCATAAAATGCTCAAAAACTTGTTTAGATCAAAGAACACGAGTATTGTGAATTCCACCACGTTAAAGGGCATAAGACATATATGTTTTTAAGAATGTTTCATTACAACATGCTGCTGCAAGTCCTGTAGGTAAGCTGGTCCAAGAATAATCCTATCATCTAGTCTATCCCAACTCAGAGGTGTCCTGCAAGGTCAACCATACAAAGTCTTGGTAGGGAGCCATACCAATGGAACTGTGATAGCTATTGTTGTATGAAAACTCAACTAAATGAAGATAATATTCCCACTTCTTCTATTGGTCCATCACATACATCCTCAACATGTCCTCTAGTACCTAATTAACCCTCTCTGTCTGTCCATCTATCTCTGGATGATATGCTGAGCTGAAATTAATCTAAGTACCCAGAGTGGCTTGAAAGGAAGTCTAAAAACTGAAGTGTAAATGGTATCCCTGTCATTGATGATGGTCTTTGGAATCCCATGCAATCTAACAATGTCCTCCATAAATACTTTGGTGATGGCCTATGCATTATAGGTGACCTAGATTGGAAAAAAATGCACAACCTTGGTCAACTTATCCATAGTGACCATAATGGCATCATGATGATAAGAAGACATAGGGAGTCCTACTATGAAATCCATGGAGATCACATCCCATTTCCACTTGGGAATATCATGAGGATGTAATAGTCCTATGGGATGAGAATGCTCTACCTTGACCCTCTGAAACTCAAGGCAACGTGTAACAAAATCTGCTATGTCTCATCGAAGACCAGGCCAATAATATAAATCTCTCATATCGGCATGCATTTTCTTCACTCATGGATGTGCTGCATATGGGGATCGATGAGCCTCTATAAGGATGAAGCTACATAGATCACCTATCTTAGGCACATAGATGTGCATATGGAACCAAAGTAAACCATCTGTCTCTAAAATGCACCCTGAATATCTACCCTCTAATGAACCCTATGAATCCAACATCTGTCTAGCTCCCTCATAAAACATGTCCTCTAGAAGATGATCAAGAATCCTACCTCTCAAATCGTATCTGACTGCAGTTTAATGATGTAAGCACATGTCATCATCTGCTAAGTGCATCTAAAATGACATTTTTCTTTCCTTTGATATACTATACCTCAATGCCATACTCACATAGGAAATCCATATAACACCACTGACGAGTGTTGAGGTTTGGCTATGAGAAGATATGCTGTAAACTACGGTGGTCTATCCTCAAAGTAAAAGGTTTACCCAAAGGAAATGACACCAATGCACAAGCACATGAATGAATGCTGCAAGCTCTAAATCATGGGTAGGATAGTTAAGCTCATAGTCTTTGAGCTTACGTGACTCAAAGGAAATCACCCGATACTCCTACATCAGAAATGCTCCCAAACCCTCTAGTGATGCATCAGTGTAAATAACAAAATCCTCTATTGGGTCCGAAACTACTAAGATGGGTGTCGTGGTTAACCTTTCCTTAAGCAATTGAAAGGCCTGATCACACTTTTCTGACCAATAAAACTTCTTCCCTTTTCTCAAAGGTAAGTAATAGGGTGAGAAATCCTAGAAAATTCTTGCACAAACCTATGGTAATAACTTGCTAAACCCATAAAACTCCTCACCTCGGTGGTGATGTGGACGTTGCCTAATCCATGATAGCTTGTATCTTAGAGGGATCTACTGAGATACCCTCACCTAATAAGATGTGTCCCAAGTATTGAATCTTAGTATGAAAGAAGCTATATTTTTCCAAGTTCCCAAACAACTTCTACTCTCTCAAAACCTATAGTACATGTCTCAAATGCTCCTCATGCTCCTCCTCAGAATGAGAATATATCAATATATCATCTAGGAACACTAAGACAAAGTGATCCATAAATGTCCTAATACTCCATTCATGAGGCTAATGAAGATAGATGGGACATTGATCAAACCAAAAGGAAAAACTATGAACTCATAATGCCCATAGAGTGTGCAAAAAGATGTCTAATGAATATTTGCATCAAAAATACGTAACTGATATACCTTGACTTGAGATCGATTTTGGAGAACATTATTGCTCCCGTATTTGATCAAATAAGTCATCAATCCTAGGGAGTGGATAACGGTTCTTTATTTTGACTTTGTTGAGTTATCTAAAGTCTAAACAAAGTTTGAGAGAACCATCCTTCTTCACAAATGTGGTGGCACTCCCAGGAGATACACTAGGATGAATGAGACCCTTCTCCAACAAATCCTCTAATTGAATCTTGAGCTCATGAAGCTTTGGAGTCATCATTCATAGGGTGCCCTAGAAACTGGTGCAGATCCTGACACTAAATCAATGGTGAAATCCACCTCTCTACGGGGTGGTAACCTTGGAAGTTCACTGGAAACACATCTACATACTCCCTCAAAACTACATGATCATCTAAGGGTGAATGCTCTGGAGTGCTCTCTGATCGATCACTAATGGTGATAGAAAACAACTGACAACCTTTACGCATGCTCTGCTTGAGTTGCTTAGCTGAGATCATGTGCAAAGAGATAGGCCTCTGCATCCTTGATATCACAACTACACTCCCAAGATCATCCTGACACTCAATGACCTTATTCCTACAATCTACCTTAGCTCGATGAGCCTCGAGCCAATCCATACCTAAAACAACCTGATAGGAACCTAGAGGAATAACTCAAAGGTCAAGTGTAGTGGAGAAGAATCCTAAATAAAGCACACAACTCTCCACATATGAGTCCATGGTGAGTTTGGCCCTAGAGGTCAACTCATCCTGCCAACTATCTAATTACCTAGCCACCATTAGCCCACACTAGGTCCACTACAGAAGGAGATATAAAATAATATGAGGAACCTGAATCAAATAGTACTAAGAAAGAAATACCCATGATAGTACATGTCATCTCAATAACTGTGGCATAATGCTCGGCTGGGGGGTTTCAACCATTGTCTATACACGATGGGTGTGTCTATGTCACCTACTATCTCTGCTCGAGATCTAGGAACTCTCACATATCCATGGTAGTGGGTTTGTGAGGACACATACGCACATAGTGATCAGGGGACCCACAAATAAAACATCCTCCTACACCCCTCCGAGATGTTGTCCCTCCTGTACTGCGGTGAGCTAATCCCATGTCAACCCAAACCTAGTTGACTCACTATGCGGGCTGGCTGCCTGCCGAGTACCACTGCCTCTATCCCTAGGCTCCAAAAACTTCATGTAGTACCACCTCTATATAATCTCTGAGTCTGTCTAGCCCTCTGTTGTTGGTGTGGATGTCTGGAGCCCTCGATATTGCTGTTGGAGGCCAAAATCCTCCTCTAGGGGTGGTGTTGTACCCCATGACCTCTAACTCTGAAAGGCATGTATCCTATCCTGAAACTTTCTCTTGTTCCTATCTCGATGCTCCTATGCCCTGGTCCTATTCTCCTCAACTAGGCAGGCCTTCTCAATAGCCTTCTCAAGTGTGGGATGAGATAACATCCTAACTTCTCCTGTTATGTTTGCATTAAGGCCCTGAATAAACTTAATAACCTATAATGTTTCGTCTTGCAGGTAATCCACATACTGCAAAAGATCCAGGAATCTTCTCTCATATTGTGCCACTGTGTCAGAGCCTTATTGTAAGTCGTGAAACTCATCAATCCTCTTCTACACAAAATTCTCTGACATATAATGATCCCTCAAACACTCCTTAAATAACTCCTAGATCACCGTATCTTTAGTCAAATGGAGCTTCCACACCTCATTCCTCTACCAAACATGTGTTGCATCTCGGAGGAGGTGTATAAAAACCTGGCTTTAACATTTCTCTCGTAAGAGTGTAATCCAAAGCAGATATCAAGGCTAAGGAGCCATGACTTGGCCCCAAAATCCATCTGTAGAGCACATTTAGGTGGCTGCAAGTGTCAAAGTAGATCCTAATCACACTACTTTCACGTGTCAAGATCCTAATGCTATGTTCCAATAAGTGAATGGGGTCATCTATCTCCATATGGTCCCTCGAAGCTGTGTGAATGGATACGATGGTACGAGGCCACCCTCTCGTGGTGAACAGAAGGGCTATATGACCTCTCCCACCTAGGGGTATCGTGCTCCAGTGGCTCCAAATGTGCGTCCTCACCTATCGGCTCCTCATCTCCTACTAGGATGTCCTCCTCTCTCACCTCCTGCGGTGGTGGAAGGCATTGTTGCACAATGCCTATCAACTGCTATAGCACCTCTAAGATCAAAGGTCCAAACTCGGGTACCTGTGGCTCAGGCGTAGGTGAACTACGTCCCAAAACCCTAATCGATCGTCGTCTCCCGGTGCCATCCTATGTACGAGGCAAGAAAGTGGATTATTAAATTATTAAATTATAAATGGTTGTAGGAAAAATTTTTAATCAATATTTATTTATTTTTTATATTATTATTATTATTATTATTATAATGTTATTAAAATATTGTTGCCTAGTTAATTAATTACCCAGAGTGTCCGCGTGTGTGAACCTTCGCTCTGATACCAAATGTAATGCCCCACCTCGGGACACCGGAAACCATACCAATGTGTCACTAAAAATTTGGGTAATTTTTTTAAAGTGAAACTAAAATAATACTAATGTTTGCTTCATTGTTTCCCATTAATAATTAATTTATCTTAATTTAATTTACCCAAAATTAAATAAACACTAGCCCAATAATAATTTAATTATTTTATTCTATTAAGTTCACTAGGGTCACAAATAAAAGTCTACACCCCTTTATAACTTAATTAGTTTTCCCCCTTTTAAATTAATTTTCCCACACCCCCTTTAAATTTATTCTCCCATTCCCATAAAATGACTTTGACTTAATAGTATGTAGGGTCACATATGGACCCTAGGATTAAACAAATCTTGGCCTTTGATCTCATCTTGCCCTAGATTTGACCTAACTCAACTTTATGTTTTCTTTTCCTTTCTTTTTCCTCTTCTCATTTTGTTTTGTTGTCTTTACATGTGCAGTTGAGGAGGAGCTTGGAAGTTTGCTCTCATGGAGTCTTAAAGAATAAAAATATTGTTTCCTTATTAGTTTATTTATTATTTGTTTTGTAATTATTTTCTTACCCAAAATTTTTAGGGTTATTGGGTATACAAATACCCACAAATTCTCTTTTGCAAAAAATAGACAAATATTCTTGAGATTATATATATATATATATATATATATATATATATATAACCAAGGTTATTATCAACCTAAATGCCAAATTTCTGCTGGGTTCAGTGCCCATGGGACAATGAACTGTGTGATGTTGCTACGTGAAGAGAAGTGGGGGTTGCATGGAGGAGTGGGAGGGTGTAGTTGGGAGTATAGAGGGAGGGATGAAGCTGCGGTGACTGCGTGGAAGGGAGGGTCTACGTGGGAAGTGTGGGTGTAGGGTTTTAGGTTGGGTGTTCAATTTGGGGAGGGCTCGGCCCTCCCCACTTTCCCATTCTTTTTCTTTAAATCTGCATTTAAAAAAAAAACTAAAACTCCATTACAAATTCCACCATAATTGTTTTTGATATTTCTTTTGTCTTATTGCTGCTCATTTAATTATTATTACCTAATATGATATGTGTTTCTATCTTCATTCTTAACTTAATAAAATTCATTTCTATGAACTTTCAAACTTCCACCAAATTCTCTTTACTAATTCATTTTATTATTGTGTTTTTGGTTTAATTTAGTTTTTTTGTTAATTATAATTTATTTATATATATATATATGTTACAATCTCATATAAATTATAAGATATTTTCATTATATTATTTTATAATATAACCTGATATTAATAACATAAAATAATATATGCAACTATATAGTTATATTAAAATAAATAACTATATTAAATACTCATTTATAAGTAAAGAAGAAGATTATATCAAGTTGTAAAATATCATATTTCTATTTGCTATCTTAGTAAATTATGGAACCTAAAATTTTCCAATATTTAGTTTTGTTAAAATGAGTTACTTATGAGATAAAGGAAAAGAAACAAGGTATTTCAAATGGGAAGAGAGAGTATTAAATTGAGATTAAAACTTAGTGAGGAAGAATAATCATCCATGTTGGTTTTCCTTGTACAATACATTCATAAGTTTTCACATGGAAAGGAGGAAAAACCAATTTCAGTCCATACAATAACGTCACAAAAATTTACAAGAAAGAGGTGTATTACAAGGAGGATAATATTTCCATACAATGTGAAATCCTAAATCTTCATGTTGGACAATCTTTTCCTTTCAAATGTAAAGCTAAATGAATATTTCAGATTTTTAAACAAGAAGGATTTCCAACAAGGAATATCACATTTTCTTCCTAAACATTTACCATACCAATAAGGATATGAAAATAGCATTGTTATATATCATATAAAAATCAATTCTTTTACTTGCAAGGAGATACTACAACCATAGAGCAAGATCTATATAAAGGTATTTACAACCAATTTTCTTGTATTGTATTACAAAGTTTAAATCCCCCTTTTTTTACATTTAGTATACAAGGAAAATTTGCATTCCTTATGGAACTTAAACTCACAATCTCCATTATTCAAACATACTTAGAATACTCAAGAAACCATATTAAAAGATACTTGCAAGATTTAAGGGAGGTTTTAGAAGCAATTATGACTCGATTTTACAAGTAATAACAAATACAAAGTGGGGATTTTATAAGACAAGAAAGCTTCCACATAGCCATATCCATAAAGTTGCAATGAGAGGTAACAATGAAGAACCATGATGATAAGTAACTCCAACTATCTTCCACTTGAGCTCCAACTTCAAAATCTTTCAAAGAACCAACACAAGGAGAAAAGGCTTGTTTAACCACCCAACCTTTAGGCATCATTACATGCCTTTCCAAGGTTGGAAGACATGCTAGCCTCCCCCAAGCCCATGGGAGAGAGAGCTAGCCTCCACAAACTTTGCACAAGATAAAGGGAGACATAACAACATTATACTTTTCACATTCAAGACAATCCAAACACTAAGAAGAACACCAAATTTTGCAAAGAAAGAAAAGAGGAGAAACCATATTCTCCTCCAAAATGGGGAAGAGAAGAAGAGATATCCAAGGTGCAAAAGTGTGGTCCAACATTGGATGCACACAAACAAGAATCTTCACAACCTCCTTATTCCTCCAAATCATCAAACCCTCCTTATTTCTCCACCCATTCACCAAAATCCTTCTTGGGAGGATTTTCAAACCCATTGGGTTTCCTCTCCAAGAATGGGGAAGGGGTTCAAACCATATGAACCACCTTCCCCACCTCAAACCATATGAGGGGAGTAAAAATAACCTACATGGCTTGCCCATCAAGCCATGAGGTTTGAGAGGGAAAATCCCTCTCTCTTCCCCATAAACTCCAAAATCCATCATGTCATATGATGGATGGAGAAAAAATAAAACAACACAAAACATACTCAATAATAGCCACACACAAGAAACAACACACACATTTTAAAAAAAACAAGGCTAAGATCTAACATAACATAAAACATAAAATGAGCTCAAGGATCCTACCTCCAAAAGCTCTCCAACACTCTAGATTTTCCACTTCCTTATCCAAGCAAGCTCTAGCTCCAAATCACCAAGCCCCAAGCAAAAGCTCCAAAAAAAAGTTCTCTTCTTCCCCCATGAGGGAGAATTTGAAGAGAAGCCAAAAATTTCCTCACAAATGAGGGGGTGACATGTGTCACCCCTCTCTTCCCTCCAAGTCAAATATTCCCAAAATAAAAAGGAAGAAAAGATAAACTAACTTTTAACACTCTTCTCCCAAATTGCCCAAAATGAAAAACAAAACAAACTTGTGCAACTTTTAACAAACACACATACCAATCCATCTTACATGGATGGTGACCAAAGAGAGGCAAAATGGGAGGGAAAATCCCTCTATGCCTTGAAATTAAGCCCCCCTACCTAATAGGTAGGGTCCAAGGATTTATTTTCATGTTAAGTGAACTCCCAAAACTAAAAGGGGTCACTTAAAATGCCATAAATAGCCCAATTTCGGGTTTGGCACATTTGGGCACAAGTGTAGAGGATGTGGGGCCCACCCAAGGGTTCACATGTGACCCTAATCCCCTCTAATTAATACACAATTACCCAAACACAAAACTAAAAGCATGTGGGGACCATTAAGTCCCCAAAACAAGTTTACTTAACAAAATAAAACATCCTAAACAAGATTAATTTTACATGACATGCTACATTACAAAAGAGGGTCACTCATGGTGCCCAAAATAATGAGATCTAATACTAAGGCCTCATACAACTAACATGGTTAGGGCTTAGCCCTGTGGGCCACTTGTGCAAAATTTGTGTAGCCACCCTAAAACCCACATTCTCCTGTGACCTGTCACCTGCACACTCATTGCACACATTAAATGCACACATGTCAATACAATGTAAATCAACTGCTAAATAAGTGATCAATGAAATCTATGATATCCTAACATCATCATGGAATTGTAAGTGTGAAAACATGCTCAATTACACCAAATTTACCATGAGTTAGCCATAGAGATAAATATAAATGACATACATCCATAAAATCTAGACATGTGACTAAGAAAAGTATCCAACATATATCAATTAGGTCCAAACAACATCATAATAAGTTAGTATCCACAACATCAAATGAAAAGGTGTCAACATACTAATCAAGTCAAATTGGCGTTACATGCCCAAATCTCCATACATGTCCAAGAAGTTCAAATCTCATAACATAATGTCCAAACTATATCAAAATCCCTGTCAAATCATGTCTATGAATAAATAAATCAACAGGTAACTGAGGCTATAAAAATGTGGGCACTACAGTGTTCTTACCCCATTCCATAGCTTTTGAACCTTTCTTTGATCACATTTGGCATGCCTAGTGGGAGATAAATCCATCCTCCATTAATGGGGTGTTTTCAAGCTATTTAGTTTCAATTTCTAACCACTTTCATGTCTTCTAGGATAAATAGCTTATTATTTACATGATCTCATATTTTAAGTAGGCTAAATCATCATTGGTCACGTATTTGTTTTAGGTTTCAGCTAGAAATAGGCTTCTTTGGCTAACTTATAACTGTTTTCTTTTGAAAATTTTTCAAAATTTGTGACTTTTGCAGTTTTTCATTGGGTGCATGTAAGTGTCTTGAAGGGAAAGTCTCCATTGGTACCTAAGCTAGCCTGGTGTCGAGATAGTCATGTATCGGTTTGTCGTACTTCTTGGTTGATAAAACACTTTAGAATAGGACACATCTCCTTTGAACGTTCATGTCGGTGTCTCCATTGACCATTGAGGATCTCCGTCCTCTGGATGCATTGGTGTCTACTAACGTACTATGTTTTTGACATTTTTACCCGTAGGCGTACCCATTGAATATAGAGTGTACATGTTGAAACCCTAGCATACCCATATCTAACGAGTCCATATAGGTGTTTATATTCCCTATCATTTCTTCCCGCCACATGTCTCGTTTGTTGGGGCACGTATCCATTAGGTGAGACACGCCACTTCACTCACTCTGGGTGCGCGGCGTACTGTGTTAAAATTTGGAAAATTTTCACCCTAGTAATAGGATCATTTTTTTGAAAGTTTTCTAAGATTTTTAAGGACTAACAAAGCAAGTATAGGGTTTTCAATAATTGTTTAAACAAGCATAAGTGTTTTTATCCCTTGAAACTCAAAAGAGGGTTGTAAACTACGTATGCTCTCTCCTCACACCTTTTAGGTGATCTTGGAGATCAAAAACACTTGTACAACCTTTTGTCACATTTGAAAACACTTGTTTTATGTTTCTAAAAGTGAAGTACTTTCCATATAACTTGTTTTAGTTGAATTTTTCATATTGTGTATGCTCTTCCTTCACACCTTTCAATGATCTTAGGAATCAAAAGCAAAGTGTGTAAATTCCCTTTCTTGATATCAGTATTCAAATGGAAAATTACTAAACTTGTCTTGTACAAGACCTAACGCTTGTCAAAGAAAAGGTGTAAAAATGAGACACAAACCTTCTAATACACGTGTTTTCATATAGGTTGCCAAATGGTGTGCTACTTAAAACCACATTTAATGTTAAGAAAGATAAAAACACACCACTTCACTTTACACTATATTGCAGGTTTCGTAAAAGGGTACTTCCCTATCTAGGGGCTGCTTCGCTAACTAGAACATAACCCCTTTGGCATAACGCCTTAAGGTACAACAATGGGGTGGTTCGGGAACCCTAAAGTAATCCACTACTAAGTAACCTCGTGGATGTAACATGAGCACTCCAATTACCCAATTGATTAGTACGCATTGTGAGTTAGAGTCAAAAATTTGTCCATATCATGGTTCCAAAACTCTGGTGGCAATCTGAATGCACTAGTTGATCATTATATCGGAAGGGGGTACGGTAAAGATGAGATACTCCCAAATCAGTCATCATTCAACTCTTTAGGAAAATCAAATTCACATTAGACAATCTTCGACACCTAGTTGAGAGAACCTATTAGGAGGCCATTACTTTTGGATCCCACTTTTCTCATTCGTTTTTGATATCACAATGAATGATCTCAAGCCATCATGAAGTGGTGAATTACTTGGAGTCTGAACCTTGTTTCTCGGATAAGGAAAAGAACCCACATAAGTTTGACCCAAGTTTCTTTCATCATCGAATTAAATGGCATCCCACTTAGCTCAGTTTTATTTTCATCTTCACATCAGGTGAAACTCTTCCCAAGTGATGTTTAGTTTATTTTCATCCTTTTGATCTATACCCTTGCGTTCTCACCATCTATGTTTTTGGGGTGAGAAGGAAGCATACCTCATGCATTTTATCAAAGATATTACTCACCACATTTTTGTCTGTTTATGCCCATCCAAGTTTGCAGCTAGTTTGTTAAACGTCTAAAATGAACATGTACGTTTTCATATCTTTGATAAGGTATTTGATCTTGGATTCAAGATCATATTCACTACCGTGATTTTGATTCATATTTTTCATCTCTCCTTAGGTTGATAGTTTTTTTCTCGCATCCTAGTCACATAATTTTGGTGATTACATTGGGTTTTCAATTTCTTAAAAACTCGATATAAGTCCCTTTATTGTGCAGTTACACTACTCACACAAATACCAACTTCTTGTTATATTCTTACCCCATTTCAATTCTAATGTCATCTAAGTCCTTTTTGAGGGTGTTAATATTGCCTTATATATACCGAAATAATGTCATCTTGATACTAACACCTTCCTTACTCGGTTAATGTATCAGGATAGTGTTGTTATGATATACATACTTTGGGTTAGGGCTATCAAACTCGTGGCCCATGCCTCTAGCCGCTGATCAAGATGTTTAAAAGATCACTTTTGAATCAATATCTTTTGAAGCATGACTTCCATTTTCGAGTAAACTTAGCCTTCATCGGCATTAAAACTAGTTTTAGTATACCTCGTTGAGGGATCGTGTTGGTACCAGTTTAATAATTAGGCCTTGTTAGAATTCTAACTCGATCTACGTGTTAATACGGTGTTGGCACTATTCACTTTGGGCCTTTCACTGGAATCATAGTTAGGGTATAGACTTGGAAAAATGACAACTTGACTAATCATAGTACTTCAGAGAAACCTTTTGTAAGGAAAAAAATTTTCAATTCACCATGCACATACTTTGGTCACATAGCGATAAACTCTTTGAATCCCTCATAGAAAAATAGAACAAAGAACCTATGGAAAAAAATGAGTTAATCATTTAAAGATGGTGATGATGAGCTACCTAAGGAGGTTGACCTTACTCTTCCCCCTGATCTTACGCATATGGAAGACATGTATAAGATTCTTGTGGAGGAGACCATCAATATCAACATTGGATCGAAAGAAGAACCAAAAATGATAAAGTTGGGAGCTTCACTCTCAGCTCAAGAAAAAAAGGTTTTTGTAGAGTTATTAAGAGAATATGGAGATATATTTGTGTGGTCATACATAGATATGCTTGGATTAGACCCATATTTAGTCATGCACAACCTCATTGTGCACCCAAATGCTAAACCCATCAAACAAAAGTTGAGAAAGATGCACCCTATAATTGCACTCCTTGTCAAAGAGGAACTAGAGAAACTACTAGCTATTGATTTCATTAAGCCCATCAACTACTCATAGTGGATATCTAATATAGTCCCTATCTAGAAGAAACCTGTTGGCATAAGAATCTGCACTGATTTTGTGATATTAATAAAGCATGTCCTAAGGATGATTTCCCCTTACCTAACATTGATATGATCATTGATTCCACTGTTGGTTATGAAATTTTGTCCTTAATGGATGGTTTTTCAGGTTATAACCAGATTCAGATTACAGAAGAAGACCAACATAAGACGACCTTCATCACTCCTTGGGGAATGTTCTGTTACAAGGTCATGCCTTTTAGACTCAAGAATGTCGAGGCCACTTATCAGCGTGTAATGACTATCATCTTCCATGACATGATGAATGACATCATGGAATATTATGTTGATGACATCCTAGCCAAGTCTAAAAGTAGAGGAGAGCACCTGAAGTGCTGAGACGTATTTTTCAGCGTCTCCGAGATTATAAGGTTCACTTGAATCCTAAGAAGTGTGTCTTTGGCGTCTTATTAGGAAAACTTCTAGGCTTCATTGTTTCACAAAGAGGGATAGAAGTGGACCCTTTAAAGGTTACAGATATCAAAGAAATGCCACCACCTACCACTCTCAAACAACTGAGGAGTCTACAAGGGAAAATTCAGGAAATCTATCACTTTATTTCATAACTTATGGATAAGTACCACCCATTTACACATCTACTAAAGAAGGATGTAACATTCAACTGGGGACCAGATTATTAAAAGGAATTTGCATTACTAAAACAATACCTTATTAACCCACCTGTACTCATGCCACCTACCCCAGGTGAACCTCTCCTCTTGTACATCTCTACTACCCAGTTTTCTATTGGTGCACTACTTGCCCAATATGATCTAGACCATAAAGAAAGGGCAGTTTATTACCTCATTTGCACTCTGATTTCCTATGAGTTAAATTACCCATAGATTGAAAAGGCATGTTTGGCAGTCGTCTTCTCCTTTCAGAAACTTCGCCACTATCTCCTCAACAATAAAACCAAACTAATATCCAAATTTTACCCTCTCAAGTACCTTTTATCCAAACCCGCCCTTATAGGACTAATGGCTAATTGGATCATTCTCCTAAGCGAAATTGATACTAAGTTTGTAAATCAGAAGTCATTGAAAGGATAGGTATTGGTGGATCAATTGGCAGTAGCTCCTTTACCAGGGATGGAACCTTTGTGTCTGGATCTTCAAGATGTGTCTATGATGTATATTGAAGAATATATAGAATGACAAGTCCATTTTGACGGGTCATTCATCTTCCACATATCGGGGGAAGGAAAGGTGCTCATCACTCCCACGGGTGAGGTTAGCCCAAGATCATTCCATTTGGGGTTCCCTGCACCAACAACATTGTGGAATATGAGGCACTTATTGTTGGCCTCAAGCTAGCTATTACTTTTAATATCAAACAGATGCGAGTCATTGGAGACTCCCAACTTATCATTAAATAAGTTAATGATGAGTATACGGTTAAGGATGAGAATCTTATTCCATATAAGAAAATGGTCAAAACCTTGAAGGAATACTTTACACGAATCATATTTGAACAAAAGCCAAGGTCACATAATAGATTAGTAGATGCTATGGCTATATTATTAGCTAATTTTGACTTCGCAAAATTAATTTTTATAAAATGGAAATTTTGAAAATTTTCAAAAGTGTTACTTTGTGTGGTTTATCACTCTCATCACGATCGTCTCATTTTTGTGATTGTTTTGGTTTTCGTTTCATCCTTTTTGGGCGAGAACTCCTCCTACCCAGGGGTTTAAATCAGTTAAAATTTATTAATTAATATTTAATTAATTAATTACTCTTTGTTTGATAAAATTAATTTTTAAATAACTTGGGAGTATTTAATTAAATAAATATCAATTAAAATTCATTCAACAAGTTTTATTTTACTTGCCGGGGAAAAATAAGCTTCCGCTTCCAACTGCTGGGAATGCCAAATTGGCTTCCCGAACCCAGATTTCCCCTTTCTAAAAATTTATTTTAAATTCCCGCTTGTGGGATTTTCTCCACCAATTTCCAAATCAATAATTGGCAAATGGGCAAAGAAATCTCCCGATTTCCCACATGGGGAAATTGAATGGAGATTGCCAGCCCACTTGCCATTCCCATTGGCAATTGGTCGTTGCTTTCCCCATTTCCCCTGGCAATTAATTCCACTACCCGGGAAGAGGGGAAGTCGGTTTGACCCTCATAAATTCCTCCGATGAACTCGTTGGAAAGAGTCATACGAAGCTTTCTAAAATTTCTTCTCACTTCTTCTAAAGAACATAATATTTTTATCACATCCCACAATACTGCGAACACCATTGTGAAGGAGAAATACAAGAGGCGATTCTGACAGTGTGCATTTCCCATGCATTGGCCAAGGAGGGAGATACAACCAGAGCAAAGACCGGATCATCAGCAAAAAGGAAAGCATAAGACAAAAACCACACAAGTTTTGAAGTAAAGAAAATACAAAGTAAGCTTTCCACACATCAGCAAAAGCCAGGACAGTCCAAAACAACAAGAAGACCCACGTGTTGGAGAAAGGAACCCACACATACATAGAAGGAATTTCCAATGCATGTTTTGGAGAGGAATACCCACGTTTGCATAAGAAGGAGAAATCCACGCTCAGCCCAAGGAGATTCACGCAAACCAAAGGGTAAAATAACCCACGTTTGCATAAGAAAGAGACAATAAAAGCCAACATACCACACATTTTTCATAAGGAGAAATCCACGCATTGGTAGAAGGCCATGAATCCACACAGGCCAAAGCCAAGACAAAGAAACAACAGGTAATAAGAAAAGAAATAAACATCATTTTCCACATGCTAAAAGCCAACAGGCCACGTGGGGGAGAAAAAAGACAGCCCAGGCATTGGTTGAAGGAGAACAGTCCTAACAAGTTCCCATGCAGCCAGAGGACAGTCTAAAATAGAGAGGAAGATTCCACACATTCTTCAAAGTCTGTACACACACAGCCAAAGGGAATAGAAAATTTCCCACGCATTGGAGAAAAAAACAGCATGTAAAAACACCACGAATGGAGTAAGAGGATAGTCCAAAATAATAAAAAAGAGTAAAATTTCCCACGCATGAGATAAACAAGAATAGTCCAAAACAAAAAAAAAACATTTGTTTTGTTTTGTTAAGGAGATCACATGGGAGAAAGGAAAACTTAAATGCATGCATTAAATTAAAAAAATAATAATAACAACACATCATACTTAGGCCAAGGATGGGAAAATTTGATAAAGAAAAAGGATAGAAATCAATGCAAGTTTTGAAGGAGAATAGTAGGCCACGTGGGGAGGATAAACATCAGCTCAAAACAACAAAGATTCCAATGCAAAGGAAGTAGAAAATCAGTCAAAAGAAGAGCAAACAAAAATCTTTCCGAGCAAGCAAAGACTCACACCAAGGAAGGAATAAGAAATTCACGCATTTCTTTGGTCACATCCCTTAAATATCAACGCATTTGTAGTTTTAAGGCTATCCATATCGTTCCAAAAAGGCAAACATCCACGCTCTGCTTAAATAAAACAACTCAGCCAGACAAAGGAGAATCCACGTTTGTTGCATGAAAACTTACCTACACATAATACAAAGGAAGAAAGGAGGTTAAACGGTGGTCAAATAAACAAAATTTAGTGAACCGTTTAAAAAAATATCAAACAAGATATATATCAGAACAAAAAAAATTGAAATTAATGAAGAAAACAATAGATGCGGAACGAAGGTTGCCACGGTTTGTATTTGTCGAAGTAATCAACTTTGGAACTCGGTATTGAAGCTGATTGATTTTCAGGAAGAACGGTTTGTTTCGTTGAATTCTTCCCATCTTCATGTACTCGTTTCAAATTTTAAATGAGCAGCTCCTCATTTGATATTTTTGATGAACCCAAGAAAAACTCAGTTTACTCGATTTTGCCGCATGCGCAGTTTCAGCTTGGCGGAAGGCCTACTTTGAGAATCGTATCTTGAGCCCAGATGATCATCAAGAGAAATGGTTTAGTTCATTGAATTCTTCCCACATTCATGTACTTATTTACAAAAATTAAAATGTACAACACTTCGTTTGATATTTTCATGGAGTCAAATAAAATGCAGTTTGCATGATTTCGTTGCGCGCACAGTTTTCAGCCTGTCAAGGTGGCTCACTTCGAGAGTTGATATTTTGAATTCAGATGATCAAGAGAAAATAATTATTTTTTCATTTCTTCCACCTTCATATGCTTCCTTTCCAAGTTGTAGATGCTCAAGGTGACGTTTGGTATTTTCCCAAGGCTAAAACCAAACGGGATTTTCACAGTTTTACACTTGCATTTTCCTAGCAATTTCAGAAGAGTCAACTTTGACCTTTAATATTTGACTGAATAATTTGATTAGGGAAAAAATTCTGACATGAAAACTTGTGGTACCTTAATATACTTCCTCATGCAGTGAGAAATTCTCAGGACAAGATTTGCTATTTTTCCCAGGGAGTTTTACAGTAATTTGTGCAGTTTTGTAAGATGGAAGTAATAGCCTAAAATCACGTTTCTGTCACAGTCATGTCATTCCCAAACAAAATGATGTTGTGGTATAGGTTCTAGGGGCATTCTACTCACCTCGACGCTCCATTCAAAGTATGAGAACATCATCGATACCAACTTGGGACACATCGACATAGGTCGATTCTGCGATCGCATATCAACCAAAGGCGAGTCACAATTTTCCATACGCTTGTTTCTGAATTGGTCATCACTTGCATGGATGCACCACGAAACCTGCATAGTGTGGCGATTCAACTCCAACGGCTCCGAAATGGAAAAGCAACCCCTAACTTCCTCATTATGTGATATAAGTCGTAGCTATTGGCATTGGTCTCTTCGAGTCAAAAGTCATTGTTATCGGTAGAGATCGATAATGGGAGAATCTTGTCTACATCAATTTTTCACTTGATCATTGTGGCGGATCTATTCATCAACAAACCAAGACCAACGACAAGTGCAATTGTGTGGATCATCAAGCAAGGCCACATCATTCAAGTGTGTCCCTGTCAGCTCTCAGTTAACACTGTGTGCACAATACTTCATCGACCAGTCTTTAAGTTGTTTTGTTCTCGAATTGGACGATCATGAGTGAATCAGAATGCCAACACTTTGGGATGGTGACAAAGACAAAAGACATAACTCCAGGAAGTGAATTACAATTTTGGCTCTTGGAGATCTTCTCAATGGAAAAAGACCAGAAGTTGGATTTTGACAAACCAAGGTGGCGTAATGACTACGGTCTCGCGACAAATGAATAATTCACCATGGAAAGGTACTCGAGCATGTGGAGAATTGTGTGTAATTATGAATGTGAATACGAATGAAGATAAACTTTCTCACACCAAGATATTGCTCAAACAAAGGGGTGGATGAATTGCTCAAGTTTCAAGCTCGGCACTCTTGTCATTTGGAGGATTGCAGAGCATGGTCAATGAGTTCATTCCCATACGACCGGGATAGGTAGACTCTTGGCCCAATGGATAAGGCACTGATCCTAGGTGTCTTGATCTAGGTGGCGCATTGCTGACTAGGATGTCTACGTGTGTGCGTCCAAGTCATTTAAGTGGGTCCACATGTACCCATTTCTTTTATTTATGTATTTTTCCTTAAATGAATTTTTAACTTAAGTGGTTTCTATTTTTAGTCACTTTTTAATAAAGTTGGTTGAAAAATTCAAAGGTCACTTAAGTGCCTTATTTAATGATCATGTAAAACCCTAACTACTTTGTAACCAACTTTTGGGTTATAAAAGGAAGTGAGGGCTCATTTGTAAAGGTGACTTTGAGAGAGGAGAAGAAAATACTTTTGTGTGCAAGCTTTGTTTCAGAAGAAACTTTGTGTTCTTTTGTGAAAACATTTTGGAGTTAATGAAATATGAACTTTGTGTCTCATTCATTGTCTCTTGTAACATTTGATGTTCTTATGTTCATTAGATGTTAGGTGTTTGAATCTTGCATGCAAATATTATCTTTGATCTTATTGTCAACGTTATTAATCTGTTGTTCTAGTTCATAGTGATCAAGCTCTAATTATCTACTTGCTCATGTGTGTTCCCTTTTACACATTCTTGTTTGGCTAACTCAAACTCTATTTTATTTGTGTTGGTTATTCATCTTTCTTCTTCATGCAATATTAGGCTTTGTTTTACCTAACTCTTGCATGTTCCTTCCATTCATTCCATTTCCACTCCTTTCCTTCATTCCATTCCATCTCCCTCATTCACTTTTTCTTTCCATTGATGTTCCAAAACACCCCCACATACAATTTTGAATGTACAAATGTAAATACAGTTTTGGTTTTCAATAAAGGCAACCTCACCTTCATTGAGGAGGGACTTCATTCCCACACTGTTGCATGTCATTTGCATGTGTGCAAATCCATATGCTAACAGTTTTTGGTGACTCTATTGGGGATTCAAGAATCATTAACCAGTGCTTGGTTAAATCTTTATGACTATCCCCTCTGCACAAGCTCCAGTTCTTCAACCGAACCTTGTGCCCGACGAAGATTTTCAAGGAGACATTACTGCCAACCTTCGAATAGTAGCTTGGGAAAACCGTGAAAGCTTGCAGCAATTTTGGCTATTGATAGAGCCATTGACAAAGAAATCTACATCAAGACCTTAGAAGAAGAGCACCCGCACTTGTGGCCAGAAGACCTCCTGGACACATTTTGATCATTGTTCACCGACACGGTCCTCTTCCACCAAGGTAATAAGTTGTATGACTATTACAGGTAACCCACCTATCTTGCAACCAAATCTTGTTTTTGCAGATAATCAAGAAGATATATCATCAGATTTGAGGCAAGCTATTTGGGAAAAGTGCACGAATACCTATCATTTTCATCTCGCCACATCAGTACTAGATAACAAGAAGAGAAATCATGAGAGTTTCTAGAGCTATTCAGGCACAAATAGCTCAAGAAAGAGAGCGAAGAGAAAAGGCTAGAGCTGATCAGAACATGCCAGTGATCCCTTCACAATAAAGATTTCAAACTGGAAGGAAAGAGGTTTACGAGGAGAAAAAGCTAAAGGTCGATCTGATCCCATTTTTGACTTTCAAGGAAAGTTTGGTTTCAAGTTATCTCCTCCAAAGAAGAACACACCTCATAGATCTACAAGCCTTGCATCAAGTCCTGAAAGAGCAAGCAAGGAAGGAATCACTACTAGTCAAGCACTTGTCCTTGCTCACGTTGTTTTACCTTCACATACCACCTTTCCCAAAATGGCAGTCAACGTACCATGGGGAAATGCCATAGGCCCATTGGCCTTACCAACTCGACATGAACTCCCATGAGGATCAAGAAAGATTCTTCCCAAGTTTCGATGGAGATGGGAAGACATCACCAGATGACCATATTTCTACCTTTTTCACTGCATGTGCTATTTTTTTGGTAGAATATGAAGATGTTGTTATTCACCTTTTTGTCAAACATTGCATGATGTTATGTAGATTGGTTTCATCATCTACCAAATGGATGCATTACAAATTGGAATGATATGAAAACTAAGTTTGAAGATCGATTCAAGATGACAGAAGATGAACATGCCCTTCTTGCCCAACTATCTCAAGTGAAGAAAGAGCCAACATAACCCATGAGGAACTTCGTGGCTAAATTCAACAAAATGGTGAACAAAGTTCCAGCTAGGATTCACCTAACACCGATGGACAAAAATGTTTCTTTATTAATGCACAACAACCAGAAGTGTGCTATCAACTGAGAAGGGCTAGAGTGGCTACCCTAGAACTTGCTCAGTCCTTGGCCATCAAAATTGAGGATGACTTAATCATGGCGGGTAAATTCAAGAAAACTTCCCTCAAGGGAAAGAGTCAAGAAACCTCCAATGCTTCAGAAGCTATACTCACTAAGTTAGCTAATGATGTGCTAGCTTTGAAAAAGCAAGTTGCTCAAAGTAGTAAACCTGCTCCTTACAAAGACATCCCAAGGAAAGGCTATGTTCCCAACAAATCCAGGATTGCAGGTCCTCCAACGAGGCTTGCTATTGAAGCAGCTCCCGCAACTAACTCAAAATGTGATGTCATTGAAGAAAGTGACGATGAGGTTGAAGTCGTCGAGGTTGATGAGGAAGAGCCGATTCTGGAACATCTGAACTTGAAGTTGAAGATCCTGAGGGAGAAAGTAATAATCATTTCTTTGAGTACCGTTCAGAAGAAGAAGATGGATACGAAGAGATTATAGAAGATATGAATAGTCAATCCTTCGTTGTCTTCACACGCTCTCAAAAAAAGGAGCAGGATACCACTAAGGTGGAGATAAAGAGGTTTCCAAGGAACTTCAAAAAGAATCTAAGATTAAGGAAACTTCCAAAGAATCCAAGACAAATGAGACTCCTAAAGAGTCCAAGGCGACTGAGGTTTCAAAGGTCAAAACTATCTTAAAGAAAGGAGGGCCTTTGTTAAATCAATCAATTGATAAATCAGCTACGAAGAAAGTTTCTTCTTCCACGTCTATATCAACCAAGCCCAAGACAAAGGTCAAAAGTGTGCCATCATCAAGTTCGAAAGAACTAGTATCTGAGACATCAAGTATGGTTACTTTGCCCAAATTTGATATCATTGATCATATCAATAAAACAAAAATTTCCATGTCACAAGCAGAGTACTTGAAGTCCAATAAGGATCAACTCGAGAAATTGGTCCAGTTTATCAAAGGTGACTCTATTGTTCATTCCTCCAAAGGAATTCTAAAAACTCCCAAAGATGGGAAAACTCAAAATATTGTGGCGGCCACTACACCTTCAAATGAAAAGATTGAACCTTTCTTTGTGTCCTTTCTGATCAACGGATGCAAATTAAGTAATTACATTATAGACTTTGGAGCCTCGGATAATGTGATGCCGTAAAAAAGTAGCACATGCTCTTTGTTTGAATTATACAAGAACATTCGGATCGTGTTACTCCATGGAAACCAAGCAAGTTCCTTTGATTGGGAAGATTAAAGACACCCAAATGGTTTTAGCCCAATTCCCTCAAAAGTGAGTTAAGGTAACTATTTTAGTTGTTGATATTCCCGCCTCGTATGGAATGTTGTTGAGCAAGAAATTTTGCGGGATCTAGGTGGAGAAATTCAAATGGATTGGTCTCACACCATGATCCCTATCAATGGAGAAATGAAGAAGCTTATGCCGAAAGCTCAGGAAAAGTTCACGGTAACTAAAACCGAAGATCCTCGCACACAGATCCTTTTCCAAGGCTCAAGTATGGGTAATTATATGATGACTGCAGAAATTCATACCCCTGAGATCACTTGCCAAGATTCCAATGAGATATGGACTCTTGAGTTTGATGGAAGTTGTTGTTCAATGGGTTTTGGTGCAGGAGTGGTGCTCATATCTCCAAATGGTAAAATATTTCCTTTTTCCTACAAACTTGAATTTTCAAATACTAACAACACTGCAGAATACGAGGCATTAATCCTTGGCCTTCAAGCTGCAGAGGAGAAAGGGATCAAAAATTTGGAAGTCTTTGGAGATGCGGAATTGATCGTGAAACAGTAAGAAATCAGTTCCAAGTAAAGAATGATCGTTTGAGACACTACGAAATAAAGTGTGGGATGCAATAGAAGCTTTCGATGCTTTTTCCATAAAATTTGTCCCTCGTGAAAAGAATGACAAAGTAGATTCTCTAGTAGTCTCAGCTTCATTAATGATTCCTCATTCAGAGTTTGATCAAGTCAAATACACCATTGAAATGGTTTTTAGGCCAAGTGTTCCTGACAATGCAAAAAATTGGCAAGTATTTAATGATGATCAACAAATTATTGCCTTCTTGGAAAAGAGGGATAATTTTGAACAATTGTACTTTGAAGGAAGTGATTTTGCGTTTCATGAATCAACTACCTCACCCATTCAGGAAGGAGTTGAGAATGAAGATCCTGGTGATGGCATCATCCAACTCAAAGGAAATAAAATTCCCAAAGGATTGGTTTCACTTGAAGAACTTTTTGACAAACATGACAGGTTTATCAAAGAGAAAGAGCAGGCAGGACCTATGAATTCTGCTGACTATGAGCAAGTTAACATCGGTACCAAGGATAAACCTCACCTAGTCAATATCGGTAAGTGTTTCTCACCTGAGGAACATAGAAATTCATAAGCCTCCTTACCAAATATTATGACATTTTGGCTTACTCATATGAAGACTTGAAGTCTTTCCAACCTAGGGAAATGGAGCATGCCATACCCTTGAAGCCTGGTGTAGTTCCATTCAGGAAAAAGAAAAGACAATATAATCCCAAGATTACAGGGACAATATTTCATGAAGTTCAAAAGATGCTAGATGCATGAATAGTGTTTCCTATTCGACATTCACCTGGATAGCTAATATTGTACTGGTTCACAAGAAAAATGGAGAAATTAGGATTTGCGTGGATTTCCACAATCTTAATCAAGCTTCCTTGAAGGATAACTACCCACTACCAGTCATGGACCATATTCTGCAGTGGTAACTGGATCGGAAATGCTATCTATGCTAGATGGTTTCTCTGGCTATAATCAGATTGAAGTGGCTAGAGAAGATCAACATAAAACCACGTTCACCACCCCCTGGGGTACGTTCATGTATAGAAGAATGCCTTTTGGTTTGATTAATGTTGGCTACTTTTCAAAGGGCTATGGATATGGCATTCACATATTATAAAGACAAGATCATTGTGATATACCTAGATGACTTGACAGTGTTCTCAAAGAAGTGAGAAGATCACCTAAGAGATTTAGAGAAAATATTGCAAAGATGCAGACTTCATAAGATTTCTCTAAATCCAAAAAAGTCTGTGTTCGGAGTTACGGAAGGGAAACTCCTAGGTCATATTGTTTCTAAGGAAGGAACTAAGATCATCCTGAGCGTGTTCAAGCGATCAAGAATCTTTCCTTGCCTACAAGTAAGCCTAGAGTCCACTCATTCTTTGGGAAGGTGAATTTTTTGAGAAGGTTTGTGCCATATTTTCCGAGCTGACTAAAGAAATCACTGATATGATGAAAGGAAAAGAATCCTTCAAATGGTCAAAAGAAGGTAGAGAGGCATTTGAGAAAATCAAGGGTGCTATTGCAAAGCTCCTACATTGGTGTGTCCCGATTTTAAAAAGGATTTCATAATTTATTGTTATGCTTCACCACACACAATCTCCGCCATTTTGACTCAACACAATCAAGAGGGGATCAAATCTCCTATTGCATTCATGAGTTCTAGATTCAAGAAACATGAACTTAATTACACTCCTCTTGAGAGACATGTGTACGTGGTGGTGAGAGCCTTGAAACACTTTAGGTACTATGTGTTGAATTCTCACACCAAAGTCTTAGTTCCAGACACCATAGTTAAATCGATGTTGACACAACAGAACCAGGATCTAAAAGAGGTAATTGGGTCTCCAAGATCCAGGAATATGATTTGGATATCAAGCCTACCAAGTTGGTTCGAGGAAGAGGACTCTACCAACTCATCGCAGAGAATGAACCACGAGATGACTCTGAAGAAGAACCAGTTGAAGAAAATTTACCACTGGTAGTTTTTGTCAGTACCACAGATGAATGGTATTCTGATATTGCCTACTTTCTCACATATGGTGAGTGTCCAGAGAATCTGATAGCTAAGGAGAAATGAGCTATCAAACTAAGAGCTGCTAGGTACGTCATTTGGGACAACACATTGTTCAAGAAAGGAATTGATGACATGTTCCTCAGATGTGTTGATAAAGAGCAACAACCTAGATTGTTGGAAGCTTTCCAAAATCATGCTTGTGGTGGTCATTTCTCTTGGCCCAATGATGGCTCATAAAATTCTGTGAGCACATTATTATGGCCCACTATGTTTTCTGATGCTCAGAAATGGGTGACAAAATGCGAAGCTTGTCAACAATTTGTTGGAAGACCAAAGTTGGTAGCTTTTCCTTTGAAGCCAGTTGTCATTAAAGAACCCTTTCAACAATGGGGTTTAGATTTCATCGGGGTTTTGAATCCTAATTCTAGTGTTGGTCATACTCACGTGCTCACCACAACTAACTACTTTACAAAGTGGGTAGAAGCTATACCAGTGAAACAAACATCTACTTGTGGTAATTTGTGACTTCATCAAAGAAAATATATTGGTTCGTTATGGAATTCCACACAAGATCGTGACGAAAATGCCTCAAATTTTTCTTTTGCAGAGATGATAGGTTTTTGTTATGGGTATGGGATATCTTTGTCTCATTCGTTAGATTACTACCCTCAGGGAAATGGTCAGGTGAATCTAGTAACAAGAACATCATTACTATCGTGTGCACAAGTTAGTCAAGAAAATCAAAGAACTTGGCATAAAAAGTTATATGACGCATTGTGGGCTGACCGCATAACTCCCAAAAGGGCAATCGGGATGTCTCCATTTCAACTTTTGTATGGAACCGATGCTCAAATTCCCATCACATTGGAGTTACCAACATTAAAATTAGCCCAAGCAGTTGATGATGAATGCTTCACCAATGCATTAGATAAAAGAATCATGTTCCTAAGAAAGCTTGAGGAACAAAGAAGTCAAGTGGCAAATAGGATCGAGGAACATCAATCCAAGGTAAAGAGGTTGTTTGATAGGAAAACCAAAGAGAGGCAATTCCAAATCAATGACTTGGTTCTTCTCTGGGACAAGAGACGTGAACCAAAAGGAAAGCATGGGAAGTTTGATTCACTTGTGGCTAGGCCCTTTCAAAATCAGACATTTCTATGGAGATAACACCTATTACTTGGCATATCCTGATGGAACTCATTTTCCTTTGCCCTATAGTGGGCAATATCTCAAGCATTATCAAAATTGAAAATGGGTTGTTCCCGTATGTACATAGGTAATTAGGAGTTTTGGTTTGTTTCTTTTCCCCATTTTTCGGTCTCCTCTCTTGTGTCACCCCATTTTTGTGCCCCATCGTTTTGAGATCATGTTCATGAATATTTTGGTCTAGGTCCATTGCTGTGTCCATGAAGTCCTTGTCCCCAATTAGAGCCAACTATTATCAGCTAATTTTGACTTCGCAAAATTAATTTAAAAATGAAAATTTTGAAATTTTTCAAAAGTGTTACTTTGCGTGGTTTATCACTCTCATCATGATCGTCTCATTTTTGTGATCATTTTAGTTTTGTTTCATCCTTTTCAGTGAGAACTCCTCTGTTATGCTAAATTTAAATTCGTTAAAATTTATTAATTAATATTTAATTAATTAATTACTCTTTGTTTGATAAAATTAATTTTTAATGAATTTGGGGTATTTAATTAAATAAATATCAATTAAAATTCATAACTAAGGAAATTTTATTTTAATTGATGAAAAAAAGAATCTTCACTTCCCAAATGCAAATCAAAAGAAGGTCCGAAAGGAATTTGAGAAAATCAAGGGTTCTTGTCCAAAGCTCCTACTTGTGTGTTTTTTAAGAAGGATTTCATAATTTAATGAATTATGTTCAAGCAAAAAATCCCCAATTTCCAACATTTTGAGTCAAATAAAATGATCAAGAGGGGATCCAATCTCCTATTGCATTCATGAGTTCTAGATTCATTTTTTCCCCATTTTGGTTTTTGTTTCATCCTTTTGGGCAAAGGGAAGTTGTTTTATATGCTTTAAACCGCATTAAAATTTATTAATTTATATTTAATAATTAATTACTCTTTATTTGATAAAATTAATTTTTAAATAACTTGGGAGTATTTAATTAACTAAATGTCATTTAAAATTCATTCGAAAGTTTTATTTTAATTGCAAGCAAGGAAAAATAAGCTTCAAATTCAATTTATGGAATGCCAAATTGGCTTCCCTTGAACCCGGATTTACCCTTTCCATAGGAGGGAAATTTATTTTAATTTCCCACTTGTGGGATTTTCTCCAAAGATTGCCAAATCAATAAATTGACAAATGGGCAAGAAATCTCCCATTTCCCACATGGAGAAATTTATCGGAGATTAAAATCCCACATTGCCATTCCCGTTGGCAATTGGTTGTTGTTTTCCCCATTTCCCCTGGCAATTAATTCCACTACTCGGGAAGAGGGGAAGTTGGTTTGAGCCTCATAAATTCTTCTGACGAACTCGGTGGAAAGAGTCAATGTGAAGCTTACTAAAATTTCTTCTCACTTCTTCTAAAGAACATAATATTTTATCACATACCACAATAATCATGCGAATACCATTGTGAAGGAGAAATACAAGAGGCAGTTACGGTTTGCATTTCACATGCATTGGCCAAGGAGGGAGATACATCCAGAGAAAAGACCAGATCATCAGCAAAAGGGAAACCATAAGACAAAAGCCACGTAGGTTTTGAAGTAAAGAAAATACAAAGTAAGCTTTCCACACATCAAAAGAAAAGCCGAGACAATCCAAAAGCAACAAGAAGACCCACGTGTTGGAGAAAGGAACCCACATAACCATAGAAGGAATTTCCAACGCATGTTCTGGAGAGGAATACCCACGTTTGCATAAGAAGGAGAAATCCGCGCTCAGACCAAGGAGATTCACGCAGACCAAAGGGTAAAATAACCCACGTTTGCATAAGAAAGAGATAGTAAAAGCCAACATACCACACATTTTTCACGAGGAGAAATCCATGCATTGGTAGAAGGCCATGAATCCACACAGACCAAACCTGACAAAGAAACAATAGGTAATAAGAAAAGAAATAAACATCATTTTCCACGCATGCTAAAAGCCAATAGGCACATGGGGAGAAAAAAAAATAGCCAGTATTGGTTGAAGGAGAACAATCATAACAAGTTTCCACGCAGCAAGAGGATAGTCTAAAATAGAGAGGAAGATTCCACACATTCTTCAAATTCTATACAACATGAACCAAAGGAGTAGAAAATTTCCCATGCATTGGAGAAAAAAAATATTTTGAAGTGTAAAAACACCACACATGGAGTAAGAGGACAATCCAAAATAATAAAGAAGAGTAAAATTTCCCACGCATGAGATAAGCAAAAAGTACCCAAAACAAAAAAAAGCAATTGTTTTGTTTTGTTAAGGTGACCACGTGGGGAAAGGAAAACTTAAATGCATGCATTAAATTAAAAAAATAATAATAAAGCATGAAGACATCATACTTTTTTAAAAGGATGGGAAAATTTGATAAAGAAAAAGGATAGAAATCAATGCAATTTTGAAGGAGAATAGCAGCCACGTGGGGAGGATAAACAACAGCTCAAAACAAAAAGATTCCAATGCAAAGGAAGTAGAAAATCAGTCAAAAGAAGAGCAAATAAGAATCTTTCCGAGCAAGCAAAGACTCACACCAAGGAAGGAATAAGAAATTCACGCATTTCTTTGGTCACATCCAAGGTAATAAAATATCAACGCATTTGTAGTTTCAAGGCTATCCATATCAGTCCAAAAGGCAAACATCCACGCTAATTCAAGCAAAATAAAACAACTCACGGCCAACAAAGGAGAATCCACGTTTGTTGCATGAAAACTTACCTACGCATAATACAAAGGAAGAAAGGAGGTTAAACGGTGGTCAAATAAACAAAATTTAGTGAACCTTTTAACAAAATATCAAAGAATATATATATCAGAACAAAAAAATTGAAATTAATGAAGAAAACGATAAATGCGGAACGAAGGTTACCACGGTTTGTATCTGTCAAAGTAATCAACTTTGGAACTCGATATCTCAAAGCTGATTGATTTTCGGGAAGAAAGTTTGTTTCGTTGAATTATTCCCATCTTCGTGTACTCATTTTCCAAATTTTAAATGAGCAGCTACTCATTTGATATTTTTGACGAACCCAAGAAAAACTCAGTTTACTCGATTTTGCAGCGTGCGCAGATTTTGGCTTGGCGGAAGGCCTACTTTGAGAATCGTATCTTGAGCCCAGATGATCATCAAGAGAAATGGTTTAGTTCATTGAATTATTCCCACATTCATGTACTTATTTACAAAAATTCAAATGTACAGTGCTTCGTTTGATATTTTTCACGGAGTCAAATAAAATGCAGTTTGCATGATTTCATTGCGTTGTAGTTTTCAGCCTGTCAAGGTGGCTCACTTCGAGAGTTGATATTTTGAATTCAGATGATCATCAAGAGAAAATAATTATTTCGTTCATTTCTTCCCACCTTCATATGCTTCCTTTCCAAGTTGTAGATGCCCAGGGTGACGTTTGGTATTTTTCCCAGCTAAAACCAAACGGGATTTTCGCAGTTTTACACTTGCATTTTCCTAGCAGTTTCAGAAGAGTCAACTTTGACCTTTAATATTTGACTGAATAATTTGATTGGGGAAAAAACCTTTGACATGAAAACTTTTGGTACCTTAATATACTTCCTCATGCAGTGAGAAATTCTCAAGACAAGATTTGCTATTTTTCCCAAGGCAGTTTTACAGGCAATTTGTGTAGTTTTGTAAGATGGAAGTAATAGCTTGAAATCACGTTTCTGTCACAATCATGTCATCTCCAAACAAAATGATGTTGCGGTATAGGTTCCAGGCATTCTACTCACCTCGATGCTCCATTCAAAGTATGAGAACATCATCGATACCAACTTGGGACACATCAACATAGGTCGATTCTGCGATCGCATATCAACCAAAGGCGAGTCACAATTTTCCTGACGCTTGTTCTGAATTGGTCATCACTTGCATGGATGCACCACGAAACCTGCATAGTGTGGCGATTCAACTCCAACAGCTCTGAAATGAAGCAACCCCTAACTTCCTCATTATGCGGTATAAGTCGTAGCTATTGGCATTGGTCTCTTCGGAGTCAAAAGTCATTGTTATCGATAGAGATCGATAATGGGAGAATCTTGTCTACATCAATTTTTCACTTGATCATTGTGGTGGATCTATTCATCGACAAACCAAGACCAATGACAAGTGCAATTGTGTGGATCATCAAGCAAGGCCACATCATTCAAGCGTGTCCTTGTCAACTCTCAATTAGCACCGTGCACAATACTTCATCGGCCAGTCTTTAAGTTGTTCTGTTCTCGAATTGGATGATCATGAGTGAATCAGAATGCCAACACTTCGGGATGGTGACAAAGACAAAAGACATAACTCCAGGAGGTGAATTACAATTTTGGCTCTTGGAGATCTTCTCAATGGCAAAAGACCAGAAGTTGGATTTTGACAAACCAAGGTGGCGTAACGACTACGGTCTCATGAAAAATGAATAATTCACCATGGAAAGGTACTCAAAGCATGTGGAGAATTGTGTGTAATTGTGAATGTGAATACGAATGAAGACAAACTTTCTCACACCAGGATATTGCTCAAACAGAGGGGTGGATGAATTGCTCAAGTTTCAAGCTCGACACTCTTGTCATTTGGAGGATTGCGGAGAGCACGATCAATGAGTTCATTCTCGTATGACCGGGATAGGCAGACTCTTGGCCCAATGGATAAGGCACTGATCCTAGGTGTCTTGATCTAGGTGGCACATTGTTGACTAGGATGTCTACGTGTGCGTCCAAGTCATTTAAGTGGGTCCACATGTACCCATTTCTTTTATTTATGTATTTTTCCTTAAATGACTTTTTAACTTAAGTGGTTTCTATTTTTAGTCACTTTTTAATAAATTTGGTTGAAAAAGTCAAAGGTCACTTAAGTTCCTTATTTAATGATCATGTAAAACCCTAACTACTTTGTAACCAACTTTTGGGTTATAAAAGGAAGTGAGGGGCTCATTTGTAAAAGGTGACTTTGAGAGAGGAGAAGAAATACTTTTGTGTGCAAGCTTTGTTTTAGGAAGAAACTTTGTGTTCTTTTGTGAAAACATTTTGGAGTTAATGAAATATGAACTTTGTGTCTCATTCATTGTCTCTTGTAATATTTGATGTTCTTATGTTCATTAGATGTTAGGTGTTTGAATCTTGCATGCAAATATTATCTTTGATCTTATTGTCAACGTTATTAATCTATTGTTCTAGTTCACAGTGATCAAGCTCTGATTATTTACTTGCTCATGTGTGTTCCCTTTTACACATTCTTGTTTGGCTAGCTCAAACTTTGTTTTATTTGTGTTGGTTATTCATCTTTCTTCTTTATGCAATATTAGGTTCTGCTTTTACCTAACTCTTGCATGTTTCTTCCATTCATTCCATTTCACTCCTTTCCTTCATTCCATTCCATCTCCCTCATTCACTTTTTCCTTCCATTTATGTTCCAAAACACCCCCACATACAATTTTGAATGTACAAATGTAAAAACAATTTTGGTTTTTAATAAAGGTAGCCTCACCTTCATTGAGGAGGGAATTTGTTCCCACATGTTATTTGCATGCATGCAAATCCATATGCTAACAAAGCTACGATTGGATCATTGTTATGCATTCCACCTTAGGAGAGTAAAATGCCTTTCTTTGTAGAGCATTTACAAATGCCCGCATATGACATGCCAAAGTCGTGTTTGGCATGTGAAATTGTTGGTCCATTATCCCCTTGGTATGACCCTATCTTCCGATACCTACAAGATGGCACATTTCCCCCATACATTACCCATTCTAAGAAAAAGCCCTTATCCACCATATAGCCGTTATACCCTCCTAGGAGGCACCCTTTATCATCATGGCTATGATGAAAATATGCTTTATTGTTTGGATGTTATTGATTCAATCCACGCTATTAAGGAAGTACACGGTGGTATTTGTGGAGCGCACACTAGTGGTATGGTCTTGGCTAAAAAATTATTGAGAGTAGGCTATTATTGGCCTACCATGGAATCAGAATGCTGTAATTTTGTAAAGAAATGTGAGCTATGCCAAAAGTATGGGAACTCAATACATGCACCAACACAGGCTTTGGATCCTATTATAACTTTTTGGCCATTTTCTAAATGGGGTTTGGATCTCATAGGGAAGCTCCATCCTTCTTCTTCAAATGGCCACACCCACATTATCATTGTCACCAAGTATTTTACCAAATTGGTAGAGGTCATGTGCCTTTTACTTACATCACCTATGCATGAATTTCTAAATTCGTTATGAACCATCTCATCTCACGCTATGGCATCCCCTCCACCATTGTCACTTTTGATAATGGTAAACCCTTAAAAAAATGGTTAAGATATTGTTTCAATGTTTCCATATTCAACTCAAGTGGTCTACCCCCTATTACCCCCAAGGTAATGGGTAAGCCAAAGCTACCAATAAAACCCTTGTACAAATCATGGAGAAAATGGTAAGTAAGACTGGCCATAATTGACACTTACATATACATCTCGCCCTCTAGGCCTATCAAACCTCCATCCGCACTCCTACAGGTGTGAACCCATATTCTTTAGTCTATGGCACTAAAGTCATCATACCCTTGGAAGTGAAGCTTCCTTCATTGAGATTATCTCTCCAGGACTATCTTGATAAAGACAAAGACTATAAAGTAGGTCGGCTAGCAGAGCTAGAGCTGTTGGATGAGAAGCGTATTAGAGCGCTCAATCACCTGAAATTCTATCAAAATAAAGTATCAATAGGGTATAAAAATAGGATCATTCATCATGAGTTTGATATAGGTGATCTAGTGTTGAAAGAAAATCAAAAGAACACTTTGTAAAAGATAGATATAAGAAAGGTAAGTTTGAGGCCAATTGGCTAGGACCTTATGTGGCGGTTGCCAAGTATGGATGAGGATCCTATAAACATGTATACTCGGATGGTGAAGAGATTCTAGAGCCTATGAATTCCATACACCTCAAGTGGTTCTACGCTTAAGCATGATGAGAATATCATATAAGAACTAAAAAATAGAAAAAAAGAAAAAAAAGCAAAACATGAGAAAATTGAGAAAATAATAAAGAAAAAGAAGGTCATCCACATGTGAAAACCATGCACAATGTGGCACAATCGGCAGGGTTTTGGGTGAAAATCGGTTTCCGGTGCTCAAAGAGGATTCGCTAGTCAAAATTCACTCTTGCATCAAGATGGGTAACCCTCACCAATTTCTAGATATAACTTCCTTTTCTAGGTCTAAGAACCCTACCAAATCCATCTTCATTGAGCCGTGATCTCGCTTATTTGCTCTTGTATCTGCGCATAAAGGATGTGCCTATGTATATTCCCATCTTACATCGGGGGCACCTTCGCATTCCACTTTCTCATACATATATGCATGGAATTCTTCCTTTTGTATATTCTCACATCACACTAGGGGCATCCACACTTCTTTTTCCTTATATATTGCTTTCCAAACATGACCTTAGAAAATTTAAAAACATTTAGAAAAAGATACACCAAAACCTAAACATTTGCAAAAACACCCTTTTAAGGACGAAGCTACACTAACCTTCATAACATTGTCTTACGAAACCTCAAAAGCAACCTAAATGGTAGCCTTGAAAATTTATCTTCCTAGATAACCCAAAAACATTAGAAAATATATCAATGTTGTCCGCAAAAACAAGGTGATAATTTAATTACTTTTAGTTGTTGGTTTGTATAGTTTTGATTGAGAGTACTTTTTGTGTGATGTAGTGATTCATTTGTTTTATCATAGGTTAGATCTTGTTTGATTTAATTATGTATATAACATTAGGTTCATTCGTAGCTCGTGTGCACCTTTTTGGATTCATTTTTGAATGTCAATTTAGTGTATTATTAAAGTTTTCTTGGGTTCATTTCTGATTGCATTTATTTTTTTTGTGTTGTTTTGTGTATGTTTGTTTAGTCTTGTTAACTTTCTTTGTGTTTTTGCATCCATTTGTTATCACATCTATCATCTACCATTTCATCACATATAAATATCATATAATACATCATATATACAAAAACACTAAGTTTTACATCATGCATGTATACTAAGCTAATCATCACATATCATATCATCAATGGGGGCAAGAGGGGTTACACATAATCACAAATCTATCCCCCACACCAATATCATCTAGTATCATCCCAAGTGCTAGAATAGAAATCAAAACATCCCATAAAATCCAAAACATATGATACTATCTGTGGATATATCATCAATGCACAAAACATGAAATGTAAACATCTCTAAGGATAAAGTATGTCACATACATAAGAGAAAGAGCATACATCATGATACAATCATCTACAGAACATAAATCATCATCATAAGGGCATAATCACAACATGACATAACAAAATCATCATCGAATGTCCGAATAATACATGTATAAATGTCTAGCTCAAAATTAGGTATACATCATCGATACAATATGCCATCTAAAAAGGGCATGCATCAAAACTCATCCTTCATCAAGAGGCATCAAAATAATGGTACATCAATCTATACATCAATCAAAATCAGCCTTCATAAGAGGCATGCATACAATACATTTATACAAAAGGTAAAGTAAGTAACTCAACCACAACTCATTCCCTCTCCAGGGCTCTGGTCCATGACACGGGGAAGGAAGAGTGGTGGTTGTGATGGATCGGACAGCACCAAGGGTACCACCACATTGTTTGACATGATGATGTCCAGTTGGATGCTCTATGACCGATCGATGGATTGATCTAACCGAGATACCCGAATGCCGTGACTGAACCTATCATGCTCCTACCTAGCATCTCAAAATGTTCCACCTGCTTTGCTTTGTTGGGACTACTATGAAATAGGTATCCTATAATATAGGGTCTCGCCACTGCCTCATAACATCCTGAAACATATCAGCATCACCAAAAGTAGTGGCTTCTTGAATGGCAGCGTCTCGCTTCCTACCAATCATCCTCTATTGGCATGGGCCTATCATGTGGCAATAGTCTCTGGTCTCTATCCATAGTAATGGTCTACACCTGGGCTGACGCCTAATCCCTCTGAATGATAAAACCTTGTGCCTATGTCTGGGTGTGGTACCTCTGTGTGATAACCATCTACACATGAGTCCGTGATTGATATAAAATACTCAATATCTGAGCCCCCTTTCCTTCCAACTATCTAATCTAGTGTTGCAAGGCTACACCATCCCCATCCTAAGTGGCCTATGCTTTAGCCTGATCTCTCTTAGCTACCAAAACCTATACCTGAGCATTGGTATGATCCTGCTCTACTGTAAGGGCCTGTACCTGCGCACCTAGCCTCATGTGTCTCTCCAACCACTTGTAACTATATGGCTATCGCCACCTATAAATACTATTGAAGAGCATCCAATTTCCCACCATCACCACCACCCCCTGGAGCATGAGGTGGCGGGCCCTACTCTGGAAGTACCTACTAAAGAGGGGCATATATCCCCACTGGAATGCCTAATGGAGGAAAATCTATGTCTGGTGCCTTGGGTTCCTGTCTCTACTAGAGTTAGTGTCCCTATCTCTAAGCTTGTTGTAATGAAGGACCCTTTCCCCCCCCAACATGACATTGACCGTTAAATGGATCATCATCATCACTATCATCACCTCCACTGGCTCCACCCTCATCACCACTAGGAGGCCCCATGGGGGTTCCCTCACTCCCGCCTCATAGGTTGCTCTGGGAATGGTCAAGCGGTGTAGGATCACTCCATGGTACCAGGGGGCATACTCGACGTGTAGCCAAGATCTATGATATATCTTAGGGGGTACCCACATAGCTGGTACCACTTGTAAAAATCTAGTCAAGGCCTTACTATTGGTTATCAATGGCCCCATGTCAAAATACTCTCTGGCCCTGTGAACATACCACACATTTGGCCTAGGTACATCCTGGGTAATGCCAAACTACCTCTAGAACCTTTTCACTCTATAAAACACCCACATATAGTTGCACTTTCCCATCATAAAATGCTCAACGGTCATAGTACTGATCTCTAGGCCATCCTCTAGCCACTAGAAATGTCTATAAGGCCTCCATACCATGGCATCCTATTGTAGCTCATCCAACTTGCGGTAGTAGTGGTAGACATCTCCCATGTGTGGCCGCACATCATCTCCAATCGAACCCACCCATAGTAGAAGGCTCCTCTAGAGCCCGAACTCTCAAAACACCTAAGGGGTGACCAATAGCAATGTGGTCCCATGCCCAAATTTGCAGCAATTTGGCTGGTCCTACCATCTTTTGATGATAGTAGGTGATCAAATGGAGGTCCCAGTATAAGTGTGCTAGAATGCACTGACCCCACAGTATGTCTCCCCATCAATCAAACCTCGTATCACTCTAAGGAGACCAAGTGGAAATGAAGCACCAATCTTGTTAGGGAGTAAAACTCCACTGACAAAGGCCATCATGTAGACTACCACACGATCAAGCTCTAGGTCCTTGATGCAACATGACAATCTAATAGTCATCACGTGACACACAATATTGTTAGGACACCAAATAGCTCAAGGATACACCAATCAATGTCAGGTTGGTGACGAGTATACTGGATAAGCTGACCCTAGATAGGGACCCACATGATATGCCATATGTCCTCTAGTGTAATAGTGATCTCACTAGTCAAGAGCCGAAAACACTAACTCTTGTTGTGCCACCTCTCAACTATGGGCATCGGCAAGCCATGATCCAGGGTAATCTATGGCATATCAGCCATGTAGGCCAATCCTGTGACGTATAAAAGGATATCCAATATCCTCCTGTCATCCTCATTGAATTGTGCCTCTATCACCGCCACCGGCCATACCTCTTATGGGTATGCAGAATGGGAAGTCTCCTCTGCAAAACAAAAGGAAAACATGTTAGGATCTAATTTTCTATCCACTCCTATCTAATTCTTCTCTCATTCATCTAATATACTAATTTTCACCTTCTTCTATGAACCATCTAGTCTATTTTTCATCTATACTTAGCTATTTTGGTTGCAGGGACAAAATCACTTCTTTCCCTGGCATGTGCACCTCCACTTCAACACCTGTGTGCCTGTCTTAGCGCATGCACACCTAGCATGCATACACCCTCTTCTTTGACACATAAAAACCCTACTACACATGTATGCTTACGCTATATTCTTCCTATTTCTCCTACCCTACCCATAACGCATGCGCCCCTAGCGCGATGCATATGCTCACCCTCTGACGTGCATGCATGTGTGTCCTTGTTTTACGACCCTGGCACAAACACCATCCCTTTTTTGGATATGCGGGTGCATACCTATTTTTCAACACGTACGCATAGTGTCCTCATATATCTCGATGCACACGATGCATGCGCATCCATCAAAATAATGCATGTGTGCACACGTATACGTCGAAACGTTAAAAATACCCCTAAAAGAAAATAAAATGCATTAAATGTAAAATTGAAAAGGGAGAGATAGGGTACTCACGTAAGGTCCATCCTCTGGGTCCTGGAGAAAATCTCAGATGTGATCTACTCATATCTATCTACTCGGTAGTCTCGCCATCTCACTCCAGGGCTATCGTTCTCACTCGCAGTAAAAATTTGCAAGAGCTCTGGTACAAATGAACTGGTCGTGATTATTTTACCCCTGGGTGGGTATATTAAGTTGTCGCGATACCCCTGGGGCATGTTTTCTCTGTCACAATCACCCTAACCCCTCTTCTACTCACCGAAATGATTATTATTTATATTTAAATAATTATTTTTACTAATTCTTGGCACACTGCGGTCACTTCTTCGACCCAAAATGATTTACGAATATTCCAGGCAATAGTTGTCTGTCACTTCTCTTCTATCTTTCTTTTTATTTTTCCCATCACGATGATTATTTTTTATAAAATAATTATTGTTTCTTGTAATTCTTCTCGTTAGAGAATTTTTCCTATCTGACACCCTTTCCTTAACCTTTAGGGAGTTGCACATGCTTTTAGGAGATATTTGATCCCTTATTCAAGTTCTTCCAACCGATCAAAAAATTAAGAAATTATAAAACCATTCAAAAAGCCAAAAAAAAATCATAAAACTTCAAAAATGAACTAAAATTGGTAAAAGGCTCATTTACAGCTGAAATCTATGTCTCTTGCATGGCATTCATCTCGTATCTTACTCGTGTTTTCACATATCTTGAAATAATGACTCGTGGATCACCTAACTCTACAATCATCTTACAAAAACTACGATGCTTACTTCTTCTATACTCCGACACCTTTCGCTTTCTAGTACTATTTTCATTGTGCACATCACTTTTCCATTGGACCCAAGTGTCTTCCATCTTTTCCTTGGCATATAAAAATTGTCCAGGGCATCATTTTAAACCCTTTTCATTTATCAGAGCATTTGGGGCTACATCTCGATAAAAAATTATTTGTACAACTATCTTGGATGTCGTTGGTTTGAGTGTGTGTAATTGTACATATTTCCTGAGATGAGTTTGTTTACTTCTCGTATTGCATTGCATATTTGTATATTGCATGGAGGTGTTGTTTTAGAAAGGGATGGTTTTTTTATCTTGGCTTTTCATGTCATTTTACGCTTCTTTCGTATGCTTACATTTTAATAAAGGTCGATGATGAGGATTCTAAGAAAAATGATGATTAAAAATTATTTGCATTGGTTTGTGGATAGCTCAATATCCCTTTTTCTTGTTGTTCTCTAATCTTCTCTTCACAATCTCTATTTTCTCTCTTCTATTATCTTTTCATCGTCGATTGAGTTCTTCCATTAACCCATCGACACTCGAGGGGGCATCCCTTCAGCTAATTAATTTTTCTTCTACCCCTTCAAAATTTTCTACTTGGTTATACTTGTCTACTTTCTTTGAAGTGACGTAGCTTACGTCACCTCAAAGAGGGGAAAATGTAGACACCTGTAGTTTGATCAAAGCACTATTATTCCTAATATTGCACTAATTATTCTCCTCCTTGCAAATTGATGACATACCATCAGTTAGACCTATCTAACCCCCTTTCTTGACCCCCTTTTGGTCATATTCCTCTTATAAACCAATTAAATAGGCTAATATAGCCTCTTATTGGCTAGGTCCTCTTCCAATTCCTTTCCAAGATACTTCTACTAGCCTCCTAGACTATCAATCCATTCCATTGGATTGATTAAACCTCTCAGAACCCTCTCAAAATCCTAATTACTCTCTAAACATGGTTAACTAGTCTTAAACATGGTCAATCTCTTCTAAACCTAGTCAAATCTTACTTTGACTTGCTAAAGGTGCTTTTTGGATTTTTCTATTTGTCCCACATGCACCCAAATCTCCCACTTTCCCAAATGGAAAACTATAAATAGCCCACTACCCCCTCTCATTTATAAGAACAATTCTTCCCTCTAACATAAACTATAGTATTATTGCTAGGATTAGGAGTTTTATTTCATCTTATTGAGCTATTTTCTTTATCCTTTGCAACACATCACACACCATAGAGTAAATGGGAAGAACCATTGGCCTTGAAGCCATTAATGGTGAGATCCCATTCTCTTAAGCACAAACTGATTGCTTAGATCCTTATTAGGCTCACTTATTTAGGCTTTCAAGAATAGAGGGTAATTATATTTGTTAAGTTTTCTTGTTTGATTCCAACTAATGCATACAAATTAGGAATCCTTGTTTATTTATTAACTGATGGTCCATTGATCGGTCTCACACAAATATTTGGGGTTCTTGAGTGTTCTTACCCCATTCCATATCTTTTGCAACCTTTCTTTGAACACAATGTGGATAATGTCTAACCTTGAAAATGCTTTTAGAAAAAAAAAATTACTAGAATTTTGACTATTAAATTATCGGTTTCTATTTTGATTTGAGAGTAGAATTTTGTGGGAGTTACAAATACAAAGGCCTTCATTATCAAGCCTCCAAATTATGGTTAGCTCAACCAATTCAAAAGGAGATGTAAACAATACATTTTTATGACTTAAACGGTCTAATGAATTCCTTAATTAAAGCATATCACATAGAATATAATCCATATTCTAATTTTAAGTTTAGATAATCATTTAATTGAAAAGATATAGTTTCTTGAGTTGGTGCCTTTGATATATTTGATCATATCACACACACACACACACACACACACACACACACACACACACACACAACATACATACATACATGCATACATACATACATACATACATATATACATACATATACAAGTGGAGAATTTAATCAAATTTCAAAATTTCCCTCTAAAATGTTGGCAATTATTGTCCACGGCTCCATAAATTCATGGCAATCTAAACATGTTTCAAAATCATGGCCCGTCGATTTAAAGGTTATCCATTAAAAATATTGATATTAGAATTCATTTTTCTATGCAAATGGGAAATAGTAACATTTATGATTATTTTTGGTGAATCTTGGGTGTACATATGGTGTCCAAATAGCCAAATGGTACTTTCAAAATCTCTAAAAATAAATAAATTATGAATATTAGCCATGACAATTTCCCCTAAAGTTATTCTAAAATTCTTTAACCAATGGAGCTCATTAGTTAGATAATTGAGCTCAAAAATTATTTTGAGTATGAAGATGTGGAATATTCTAGGAAATTCATATTTTTCTACAAAAAAATGAAGGGTCATGCATCTCTACGGTGGGAGCATATGCAAATAGGTAGAGTTGAAAGAGGAGGGAAACTCTTAATACATGGGATAGATTGGTTATGAAGATGAAGAAAAAATTATTTCCCACAAATTACCAAATTAACTTCTTTAAGAAATTACAAAACCTATGATAGAGATAGATCTATGTGAAGGGGTACACTAAATATTTTACCAACTCACCTTTTAAGTGGGTCATGTAGAAGATGATATGGAGAAGATATCCAATTGTATGAACAATTTCCACATCGCAATCCAAGATGACTTTGGATGATCCAAATATGTTTAATTGAGAAAGCTTGTCAATATGCTCTAAAGGAAGAGGAGAATCAAGTGTGTAAACAACATACCATTTCCTATAGAAGGGGTAAAGATGTGTAAAGTTGTGGACAAGATGGTGAAAGTGGAAAGTTTGTGCATCACGAAGGAACATGAGTTTAATGTCATGCAATGATGGAATACCTAGAGGAGGGGGAAGTGTATCTAGGGGAAGTGCATAATTGGGATGTGAAAGACATCACGAATCAATGCCACTTATTATAGGTATGGAGAAACATGGCACAAATATTTTGAGTTCACATGCTAATAATGATGGGAAGATGAGTGATGTGAGTGTGCACATCCCGCTATGTGATGAGTATAATGAACTATAATGTAGATAAGACCCAAATATGGGAGATATGCTAACATAATATTAAACCAGTACATAGGCCCTCTATAAAACCACTAATCACAAATTTTTGGATTAGGCCTTTATTCCATGAATTATCCTTTTTTTTTTTATAAGATTCAATTGATTTGAGTAAATGTTATTTTGTAGTAGGTATATATCCCCTAAAAAAATCAATATTCATAATTAATATATTAAATGTATTTCCCTATTAAATTATCATATTTTGACATGTTATCTAACAATTTTATTAAAACTTTGTGAGAACCCATGATAACCCAAACTGGAACTTGAGTTAATATATTACATAATTAGTATTAATTATTTTAATGAAAAATAATTATTATGAATTTAATTGTTTATGTAATATTAAAATAATAAAAATTATTATTTATGTTTTCATATAAAATTTCCCAATTAGGAAAATAGTATTATACATATCATTTTATGACACAAAAAATGTTTTAAAATTAATGAAAATAATAATTTAATACATGATAAAAAATAAATAAATCAAATTATATGACTATAAGACGTACAACCATGGGATGTTGCGATTGGTGATGTATATTCTCAATCATTTGTTTGTAAACCTCGAATGGAGTGGATGAGCCTCGAACATTGTAGACATGACAAAGCATACTTGGAACATATAGAAGCACATGCATATACTTAAAATAAATTAGACACAATTGGATATATCATTGGATTAAAATTATATGGCCATATATGTGTGTTAAATTTTTTTTTAGTGAAGTATTTCCATTCAAATTGTGCATAGTATTAGTATTTTATAAAATAAAATAAATCATATTTATTTTTAAAGAAATCATAATGTTCATTTTTATATGTATATTAATATATTATATAACTCATATACACACATACACGTGTGGCTGTGTGTGTGTGTGTGTGTGTGTGTGTGTGTGTGTGTGTGTGTGTGTGTGTGTGTGTGTGTGTGTGTGTGCGTGTGTGTGCGTGTGTGTGTGTGTGTGTGTGTGTGTGTGTGTGTGTGTGTGTGTGTGTGTGTGTGTGTGTGTGTGTGTGTGTGTGTGTGTGTGTGTGTGTGTGTGCGTGTGTGTGTGTGTGTGTGTGTGTGTGTGTGTGTGTGTGTGTAAAATTATAGACATGTTCAAATATGTTGGTTTGAGCAAGAGATAATAATCTCACAATTTTGCAAGTATTTTATTATCAAACATGATAATTTTCTAAACAGAGACATTAGGGTTAAAATTTGTAATCATTGTACTTAAATGGCCTACTTGGACATACCTCATCCTAGGTCTTGGATCTATGTTAGGCATCAATTTGGACCCTATGTTTACAATAGTATAATTATGACCACCAATATTGTAATATGAAATGAATACTCTATAAAGGAAGTGATATAAGATTGAAAGGATGTCGTTTGATCTTCATTACTTGATTTGGGAAAAAAATATCTCAATATTGGATGTGTACAAGTCTCCATAATGGATTCAAGGCATTAATATTATCCATTGATTTTCTCTTTCAATTGTTTTCATCAATCATTAAATCTCACGTGAGGGGACATGCATTTGTTTAACTTAAGATATCAATATTTACTATTGATGTTGAAGGTTTAATATCAGTTATCAATCTTATGACCTTTGAAAATGCATATAAATAGATGTTTGAGTTGTAATTGCAATATTTTATGTCAAATTACATGTTTATTTAATTCATACCATCAATATTGCAATCTCATTTGGAAATTGATTGAAGTTTATCATAGGAGATTCTAATATTGATCATTGATCTAGTGATTCAATATTAACCATCAATATTTCAATATCCTTAGATTGAATATTGATCTACAAGATTTAATTTAGAGTTTACATCTCTAAATCTAATGTATTTAAGTGAAAATTAAGAATGGTCCTTTATCATCTGATTGATGGTGATGGTGTCATGTTTAAATTTCAATATTTGATGCATTGATGTCTGTAAATACATCTCATTATTTAAGTGATTCCTTCCTGCACATACCTACACATACATGGTATTGGGTCTTAGATATAAATTATATTGGAATTTGAGCCTTATATTTAGAGAGGTTTAATTTTTATCCCGTTAAATTGACAAGGGTAATTTGCAGGTAACTATACCAAAAATTCTGTTTTGACCCCTAAGGAAGTTTGACAACGTTTGAAAAAGCCCAAAACTTCCTTTCAAAAAATCAGGATGTTTCAAGACTTAGCCACTTTTAGCTTATCCTTTGGCACACAAATTGTCATGTCAACATGATTAAAGATGCGCCATTTTACACTAGGCACAATTATTCATGTGTCGACATCTAGAAATTTGTGCCCCTTTAAATCCTTTTGCGCTGAGATTTTTGTGTTAACATCCAAAGAACTAGCTTTATGCAATTTTCTTTGCACGACCTTTTTCATGTCGACACTCCTAAAATCATGCCAAAGGAGGTTGGTGAGGTCATAAATGTCAATTTTTCTATAAATAGAAACCTACCACATGTCATTTTCATGAATTGAAAATTGTGAAAGGTATTTTCTCTCATGTGCATGTCGCCATCCCCACGACCCTTGTGTGTTGTTTTCAAGCTTGTGGACCCCGCGTATTTCTTCGTCTTTTATAAATCTGGGTGAGTGGCTCCTCTCCCATTTGTGGTTTTCATTTTTTTGTGTTAAATTTTAGGGCTTATATCAAATAATTAAAATCTAAAGAACACATTCAAAATCCCCAACCCAGCTGAAACCCTCTTTCCCTCTCCTTCCAGATCTACAAATCTGGAAGGACCCTATCAGTGGAGCAAGAAAATTTAAAACCATTTATCCCTACTTTATACCTTGCCAAAAATACTCTCTTCCCGGCCATCTGATAAATCCAAAAATAGAGAAGTAGTGGAAATTAAGAAATTGACCAAACTGTTAACTATTATCCTTTGACACAATTTTCAGTGATGTTACACACTTAGAAAGTGCACCAAGCTAATATGGCACACTATTTTTCCTTGTGACCTCCTCTAAAGTTGTGCTTTGGTGCACTTTACTCTCATGAAATATAACCTTTTTAGCGCCTCTCCAAAAAAGAACACTTAGTATATTTTACGAGGTGCGGTGCAACTTCCACAACATCGACATGACATGTTATATGCTGCAGATCCGTGCCCTACGCTTTACCATTTGGCGCCAAAATTTGTCATGTAACACCTATCGAAATTACACCCTTTCAAACTTGGAGAAAATTTTCCCATGTCGAGACCAAGCGCAAATTTCCTCATGTTGACACTTTCCCAAATGCACCAAAGCCTAACAAGCCCTCAGCCTCTCATGAACTTGGGCCTTGCGCCTAAGGCTTAAATTTGTTTGTTCGTCCTTCCACAAGATAAAGTGACTATTTTCTCACACATTCTAAGGTGTTCTGTTATTCTTCAAACTTCATTATGAATAACATGATGGTTGACATGGCTCTTCCGTTGGACCTTCCCGATACTTCTTATAGAACAACAACAACCATTCTTGAACCCATATATGTCTTCGTCAAGCAAGAAACTGACTAAAGATAAAGCTAAATAGTCAGAGCAAGAAATGAAGTACAAGTACCAAAGATTTAGAATGCCTGACTCATATGCAGAGTGTGACCTTGACATCAGAGACTCTGAGCTGGGTCATATTGACATGGATGATTTCTGGGTAAGGACCACCAAGGCAAACAATGGCCCGTGGATGAATAAATTAATAGGCAGTGGATTGCACTTTGCAGCTGGGCTTCCAGTGAGTGCCATAAATAATGAGTTCATCATGTTGGTTTCCCGATGTTATAACAAAGACACTAGATGTGTCAAAAATAAAGAACATGAGACAATCATAAACCTCACAGCTCGTCACTTTGAGATGATCTTGGGTATTCCTCATCACAGGCAATATGTGGAAATAAGTATTGAAGACTGCAAGAAGGAATGAGATGATAATGAAGATATGTGCATATAGATGATGAATGAACTCTATCTGAAGAACAAGAAGCCGGTGACTAGATGGCCTCAAACCATCCACCGTAGTGATTTTAATGAAGAATTGAGTGATACAATCATGTTCTTGAATAGAGTATTTGGGCTCCCTGATGCCCATTATTTCCACAAGTGGATGCTGAGATACTTGGAGAATATGAGTAAGAACACACCTGATCAATGCTTTGGCTGGGGTGAAATAATAAGTGACACCATCTCACAACATCTTCAACAAGTTCTAACAACTAGGAGTTTCTACATGAATTCCTATGTTGTATATGCTACTGCGTCAGAAAGAGATTTTGCAGGGTTAAATCAAAATGGGGTATGGCCCCAAGTCAAGATATATGAGTTCTACCCAGAGCTAAGGCTTGAAGCCAACATCTCCCAGTTCTCCAAAATAAATGATGCCTTCTTCTATGAGGTATTCTATTTGTTGAGACCAAACATGAGACACGGTCGAACCAGCCCGAGTGTGATTGCTGCTACAAATAAATGGGGAGCATTGTTCACACAATTCCCCACATTCACATACCTCGAGCTCTAAATTTTGAGGGAGAACCAACGAAGCTGCCAATGTTTATAGGGCTGAAGCTAGTCCTTCAGGAATTGTCAAGATAGTTAATCACTTATCATGAAAAGTGTATGAAGAGAAAGAATGGAGGAACTCCATTCCCCCTTACACTTGGCTGATACACCTGCCCTAAAATTGCTAAAGAATGAGAGATGTATGATGAACTAAAGCTGTTGAATTTAAAGCACAACTTCCCAACAAGGCCAACCTTTGATTGTCGAAGTTACCTCCCAAAGGAAAAAATTGATCCCATTCATGTTCCCGAGATTGAGGACATTTGGATAGACCTAACCCATGAGATAGACATTAGGTGGAAGGATCACTCCCGAATGGCTTTGGAGGAGATCATGCACTATGGCGTTGCCATTTTCCTAAAGAAATTCAAAGAGACTGATCAAGAAATTGATCAAGTTTACATTGACACAGATGGGGAAAATTGGCCATTCATGGAGATCGAAAGAGCTAAAGCGCCAAAGACCATTCAAGAAAGGGTTAAACCCACATTACAGTGCACCGAACATTGGTGCAATCAGAATGGCCTTACATACCTCGGAGTTGACTTCACTACTTCTCCCTCAGGCCGTGCACCTCCAAGGCCAGACCATGTGCCAAAAGGAAAAGGTAAAGACAAGGTGGGAGAACCAAGCAGACAAGAAGAAACTCCTAAAGGCCTTCCTCCTACTTATGAGAAGCAAGTAGCTGACCTGGTGTCTCCAGGTAATGAAGAAACAAAAATGTTTCAACGGATACATCCACCTAGGATGTTATCACAACTACAACTACTTGAGGTACCCAATGTTCCTTCTTCCATTCTTTCTCCTCCTCCTATCATTCAAGCTTCTATTCCTATGGATGTGTCTTCTCCTCTCCCTTCCTCCCTTCCATCTCCCACCTCTTCCATCTTCTCCTCTCTCGTGGATCTGTCACCCAATATTTCCTCAATCCTGATGAAGATCCCTTCTATTTCCACATCCTTCTCCTCTCCGTTAGTAACTCCAGGCCCCATAAGCATCGGTGCATTGGACTCCTTGTCAATTCCACCACCGAGTGTTTCAACACACTTCCCTGACACCCCTATAGTTACTCCCCCTCTCACTCCCATTTCTTCTTCTTCCTCCACTCCCACTCCCATAAGTCATGGTTGGATTTCTGACCATCTGAGTCAGAATAAGAGGAAAGTTCCCATTGCAGCCATGGATTTCTCTGTCATTCGAAAAGGGAACCAAGAAGTAGAAAGTGATAAATCACTTTTCTAAAGGAACTTTGGGGGAGAGACTCATGGAGATAGCTTTCCCGGATCCCACCAAGAGAAAAGAAGATTTGTCTCCCATAGACTTCACAGTGACTCAAGTCACAATGGGGACCTCATCTGAAAGCCTGCAAGGGGAAGCCTTGTCTGCTATGGATGCTCTTTGCAAGAAGCTCCAACAAGAAAAAGGGGAGAAAAGGATACTCAAAGAACAAAACAAACATCTCCTACAATTATTGCAGAAAATGGGCAATGTTCCTCCTGTGACTGCCACCAAACCCATTCAAGTTCCCAATCAGGAGAAAATAAATGAATATGTTAATATTGGTGAACAAGGCATGACAAGTATAATCCTAGATCGAGTGGATCCTCGAGATGGTGAGGAAGTTCTTGGGAAGTTTACATTACTTTATCAAGATATAACTCAAGAAAATAAGGAGCTACAAGTAGTAGCAAGTTCTCTATCCGAAGAGTTGGATAACGCCAAGTTATAGCAAGAAACGTTACAAGAATGGTTAATCGCTCGATTGACGCCCTATTGAAGTTCGACATTATAAATCACCCGCATGCACATAATAATACTCTCACTACATTAAATTATTATTAGGTTGATCAGATGGAATATATCCTGGAGAGAATCGATAAAGTCAAAGATGAAGCCCTAGAAGCACGATACAACATGGAGCAGACAGTTGTAAAAATGGCTCCAAGGATGCTCAGTGAATCGTATAACTTGAGGGAAGTAGATGATACATTCCAACATTTCAAGGCTATCATCACTCAAGGTTTGGCACCAGAGGTCACTTTTGACTAAGAGTCAATCAATAACCTCTTGGCCTGCTGCAATTTCATTGGCTTTTTAATCGATGCATGTGAAAATTTCACCGAGTTACCTGACAAGCTCAAGAATGAGAAAGAAACCTACGAAGTCATTCGCGACCATTTTAATGGTCCCGACCATGATCAACTTCAAGCAATGATCAACAAGTTTGTAGAATATCGAGCACAGTGTCACATCGACTCTCCTAATCAAAAACAGGACACCAAGTTTGAGCAGAGGGATGACGAGGAGTAGTTTCTCCTTTCTTTATGTGTTGATCGTTTTTGTAAAATATTTAAAAAGCATGTTGGCATACACAATGACCTCATCCATGTTGCACCATGGGATGTTGCCATCCAAAAACTTGCCCAAGTCAACTGTTGACTTTTAGATATTTTCTAGATCTTTTGTAAATATCTTGTAAGATATTTTGTAAGTAGTGGGTTTGCTTTTGTCTTCTTTCCTCCTCTCCTTCTATAAATACTAGAATACTTGTTGTATTCAAGGGTGAACATTTTTTGTATGAAAAGAGAAGTGAGGAGAGAAAGACTTTGTGTTTTCTTGCAACAAAATAAATATTAATATACATATTCAGACTTTGTGCTTAATGTGTGTGTTATTTGCATCAAATATTTCTTAAGTTAGACCTATGTTTTTATTTTGTTAGATTCATTCCTACTATTGTCATCTGTTCATCAGTATTGCTTTAATTGTTTATGCAAGTAAGTTTGGCTCATTTCTACTGGCTCAAAGCATAAACTTTCCGACCTTTCCGTCTTGGAATTCATTTATTTTCTTCCTTTAGATCTACTCTCATCTGTTCCTTCCCTCCTACCTTTCTATTTGTTTTTGAACTACCTCTCTTTGGGATGAGATCCCAACCCCCTTGAAGTTAGAATAGTATAGATTTGCACAAATTCCTGCTTGATAGATTAGCAATAAAACAATTTCACTTTGTTGTCTCAAAGAGGGGTTATGCCCTGCACATTGTTGGCCTACTTCCCCACAACCCACCTAACCGACATATTTTTGGACCAACGGTTTTAGTGACTCTAATAGGGATAAAACTAAGGAAATAACTAAAAAGCTGTAAAAATCACTACCCAATTGCAAATTTTGACCCTTTGTTAAAAATCAAAAATTTTACGTAAGTGATCAAAACTGAAAATTTCCTTATGAAAATCCATAGATCTGGACCAGATAGAAACTTTTAGTTCGTTGAGTTTTTACAAAAACTTGTATATTTCAGTAGATTTGAGATTCTAACATTTTATGTTATTTTCAAAACCTTGCAAAATTCAGGTCAAAGATCTGAAAATCAGCCTACTATTGAATTGACCCACTTTTTATCCTTATTAATCTTTGTCAAAAAACCACAATCGGTTGTTATTTAAAAAGGGTAAAATTAAATATTGAAAAAAGTACATGCTACTAATTTTTACCAAAAAAATTAGAAAATTAGCAAGTATAAACAAAAATATTGTTGTAAATCTACTCCTAATTGTTGCAGATCGAAAGCGGTATGCGTTGGCGAAACCATTTACTCATAGCAAAAGAGCTTGTGGGGAAGTTGATCCAATTTTTTATCTACTTCAAAGGCATAATTTCAGTATCACTGCAACACGATTCACATCACTCGATCTTAGCAGATTGATCAGCAAGAAGTGCCTTACCTCCACGAAAGAGCGATTTCACAAGGTGCCTTGACATTAAATTGCAGTGCTCTTTTGCTAAGTGGAACCACACTCCCTGCTCGTGTTCTTTTTCTTTCTTTTCAAATGGCAAAAATCTACCTGTACCATGGGGAAATGCCATGGGTCCTCTAGCATTACCACATCCAGTCAACCCCCTCCCCAAAAATCATTAAAAATTACCAAAATTTGATGGGAGTAGAAATCAAAGCACGGACGTGCATATAGCTACTGTGTTTATTATGTCATGTAGCATTCTGGACATGACTCATGAGGACGTATCGGTACGTCTCTTTCTAGAGACCTTGCAAGGGCCTACAGCAGAATGGTTCCAACATTTACCAGTTGGATCCATCACCAGTTGGGCCACATTGCAGACTGCATTTGAAGATAGATACAAACCTTCAGAAGATGCATTTGCGTTATTATCACAAATCACTCACATGAAGAAGGAGACCAATGAAACCATGCACAATTTTATCACCCGATTCAATTCACTGATCAACCATGTGCCACTTGCCATGATGTCGACATTAGAGAATCAAAAGTGTTTCTTCTTGAATGCCATGAGTTCGAAAGTAAGTTTCTTACTTTTATAGGAACAAATACCCACCTTGGCCCTTACTCAAGCTATGGCCATTCGGATAGAAGACAACATTCTTATATCCGGTGAGTTAAGATGAGAGCTGTCAAAATCAAAGGCTTCAACTTCTTCTCAGGCTACCTCATCAGATCCAACATTCTAGAAGGTGGTGAATGACTTGCTCTCATCGAAGAAGTATTTGACTCAAACATCGTCTACCACTCCGTCTTGGGATATCCCATAGAGGAACTTCACTCTCAACAACGCCCGAAAAGGCCGCATTTGCCTACTACTTCTCCATGATTAGAAATTGAAGCCCTTATGTTTAATGTTTTGGTTGAAATCAAAGAAGATGATCCAAATTACGAAGAACCTTTGTCATGAAGGTGAATATGACCAAGATGTCGGTGAACCGATTGGTGACTCTACTATTAGGTATATGGAATTTAAAGACGAGGAATCTGATGAAGAAGAGAGTACCCAAGGGTATGCGAGTGGAAAACCATACACGGTTTTCACTCGCTCGTAAGAAAAGAAGAAAAGGTTCTTCTTGAAAAAAAAAAAAGGAAAAGGCTGTGGTAACTCCTCCAATGATCGTTAAAAGAGGTAATCCCCTTCCTACTCAACCTCCTGGTCAAACCTTTTGTAAAGAAATATTTTCCTCTTGTTTCTCCTCTAATTCAGCCTTCCTCCAGTCCCATAAAGACTAGTAATCCTCCTCTACAGATGCGAAACAAAGGACTCATTCCTTCATTAGCACAACCCTTGGTCACATTCGATATAGTTGATCACACCAAAAAGACCAAGATCCAGATGTCTGAAGTTGAGTACCTTCAGTCCAACCCAGAGCAACTTATAAGATTAACTAAGTATATCCAAAGCTAGGCTGCCATCCCTCCTCCTATTTCCCCAAAAGGAATTCTTCCCATTCCTCCTGTGTCTCGCGTAAACATTACCTTGACTTCCACATCGGGGAAAATTGAACCTTTTTACCTATCTCTCCTGATCAATGGTCATAAAATAAGTAATTGTATAATTGATTCTGGAGCTTCTGACAATGTTATGCCAGCAAAGGTCACCCATGCTTTAGGCCTCACACTTACTAAACCTTTTGGCAGATGCTACTCCATGGAAACCAAGCAGGTACCATTGATTGGTCAAATCAAAGATGTGCAATTTGCATTTGTGGCATTTCCTAAGAAAAGGGTAAAAATGACTATTCTCATAGCTGATATTCTAGCAGCATACGGGATATTACTAGGGAGGAGATTTTGTAAATAAGTTGGTGGGAAAATTCATATGGACTGGTCCAAAGCTAGGATTCCTATCAAAGGGGTGATGTAGACATTGGAACTAGAGTCACAAAAGAAATATCTAGTCACTAACTCTGATGACCCTAAGGCTCAGATTCTTTTCGAATCATCAGGGATGGGGAACTACTTCCTATCCACCGACTCAGATAGAATGGACATTCTCGTCTAAAAAGAGGATCTCAACAAAGTATGGACATTGCAGTTTGATGGCAGTTGTGTGACAAGTGGATGCGGTGTTGGGGCTGTTCTAATATCTCATGAGGAGGAGATTTTCCCTTTTTCTTTCAAGTTGTAGTTCTTCAATATGAATAATACTACCAAGTATGAATCCTTGTTACTTGGCATGCAAGCTGCAAAAGAGAAGGGAATCAAGAATCTAAGAGTGCAAGGTGATGCTGAGCTAATTGTCAATCAGGTAAAAGGGATATATCAAGTAAAAATGACCGGCTCAGACACTACCGCAATGCAGTATGGGATAACATCGAAGAGTTTGACACTTTCTCAATCAAAGTAGTTCCATGAGCCCAAAATGACATGGCTGATTCATTGGCCATCTTAGCCTCTCTCATGCTCCCTCACCCAGGGTTAAAAATGGATACATATACCATTGAAGTGGTTTTTCACCCAAGTGTGCCAGATAATTCACAACACTAGCAAGTGTTCAATGATGACAACCAACTTATCACTTTTTTGGAGAAAGATGACAATTTCAAAGAACTTCATTTCAATGGATCAACTTCTACGTGTCGTGAGTCTCTCACCGGTCAAGCACATGAATCAAAAAAGACATAGTGATACAGCTCAAAGGAAATAAGATTCCTAAAGGTTTGGTTTCCTTAGAATGATCATTTGATAATCATGACCATTTTGTAAAGAAAAATCAACAAGATGATCCTTCCTCTTCTTCGGAAACTTAATCCGTCAATTTGGGTATGGAACATCCTCATTCCATGAATATCAAGAAGTGTTGTACACCCGAGGAAAAATGAAAATTCATTAAGTTGCTAAAAAATTACATGGATGTGTTAGCATGGTCTTATGCTGATATGAAGTCTTTCAAGCCAAAGGAAATTCAGCATGACATTCCACTTAAGGACAACGCCAAGCCTTTTCGTCAAAAGCAAAGGCATTCTGACCCCAAAATGTCAAGTACCATCCAGGATGAAATTTAGAAGATCTTTGGATGCAAGAATTATTTTTCCAATTCATCACAATACCTGGGTTGAAAATATTTTTCCTGTGCGGAAGAAGAATGGTGAGATACGCATATGCGTGGACTTTCGCAACTTGAACCATTCATCCTTAAAAGATAACTATCCATTTTCGATAATGGATCAAGTGCTACAAGCAGTAACCGGTTCAGAAATTTTGTCTATGCTTGATGGTTTTTCAAGTTACAATCAAATTCAAGTCACGCTTGAAGATCAATTCAAAACAATGTTCACCACTCCTTGGGGTACCTTCACCTAAAATAAAATGTTGTTTAGTTTGATCAACACCGGTGCCACCTTCCAACGAGCAATGGAATTTGCATTCAAAGGTATGATGGGAAAAGTCATCGTAGTTTACCTAGATGACCTAACCGTGTTCTCCAAAAGATGAAGTGATCACTGCGATCATTTGGAACAAGTCTTGATCAGATGCCAAGAACATGAGATTTTGTGAAATCCCAAGAAGTCAGTTTTTGGGGTCACCGAAGGAAAGCTGCTAGGACATGTCGTCAGTAGAGAAGGAACTAAGATAGATGTCAAAAGGGTCAAGGCTATTCATAGCCTTACTTTTCCTACAAGAAATACTGACGTTCACTCTTTCTTCGGAAAGGTAAATTTTCTTAGGTGCTTTGTTCCTGATTTTGCTGAGAAGACTCATCATATATCTAATATGATGAAAATGTCCCAAACATTTTGATGGAGTGAGGAATACAAGACATCATTCAAAGATGTAAAAACCTCCATCGCTCATGCTTCTTTTGGTGTGTCGACTTGACAAATACTTCATCATGTACGATTATGCATCTACACATATTGTATCATCTATCTTGACGCAAAAGAACTCCGAGGATATTGAATCCCCGATTGATTTCATGATCTCTCCTCTTAAGCCTCATGAAATGAATATGTCACAATTGGAAAAACATGCCTTTTCTATGGTAAAAGCAGTCAAAAATTTCTGCTACTATATTCTGATCTTTCATACAAAGTAGTGTTGGTTCCTAACACGGATGTTAAGTCTATCTTGACTCAACAGGAGTTAGGGAGCTTACGAGGGAATTGGATCACAAAGGTCCAAGAATATGACCTAGAAATCAAACAAACCAAGTTGGTAAGAGGTAAGGGCCTGTGTCAGCTAATGGCTGAAAACAAAGACTCAAAGGTACCTAATCACATTGATGGAGAACAAAATCAACTAGAAAAAGTGGATTCTTTGCCCATGGTTCTGTTTGTCACAACCAACAACGAATGGTATTCTGACATCATGTTCTTTCTCACCTATGGCGAGTGCCCAACTCACCTAACCACAAAGGAAAAGTAAATGGTGAAGCTCAAAGCCGCAAGATATGTCATATGGGATGATGGATTGTACAAACGTAGAATTGACGACATTTTTCTACGATGTGTTGACAAGCCGCAACAGGTAAAATTGTTGGAAAGTTTTCACGACTCAGCCTGCGGTGGTCACTTCTCCTCATCAGTGACAACACATAAAATCATTCGGACCAGTACTACTGGGTGACGCTATTTTAAGATATAACCACCGGGTAGCGAAATGTGAACTTTTCCAACAATTCATTGGCAAACCAAAGTCGGCTATATTCCCCTCGGACCCGTCATCATTGGCGAACCATTCGATGATGGAGAATTGATTTCATTAGAGCACTCAATCTTTAATCAAGTGTTGGACATAGTTACGTCCTAAAAACAATGGATTACTTCATGAAATGGGTAGAGGCCATACCCTAAGCATGCCACTTTTGAAGTTGTTTGCAACTTCATCAAAGAGAATATTATTGTGAGATTTGACATTCCACACAAAATCGTTCTTTGACAACGCATCCAACTTCTCTTCACCGGAAGTTATTGGTTTTTTTATGGATACGAAATAACCTTGTCTCATGAATCGATTATTATCCTCGGGAAATGGTCAGGAAGAATCCAATAACAAGAACACAGTAACTATCATACGAGATGCTAGTTGATGAAAACCAGTTGTCTTGGCACAAATCATTGTACGAGGCTTTGTGGGAAGATCGTATCACTCTAAAGAGGTCTCTTAGCATGTTACCTTTCCGGGTGTTATATGAGATCGATGCTAAAATTCTTATCTCCATAGAACTTCTGCTCTACGCTTGACTCGAGAAATTGAGGATGAAACTTTTTAGAATTATCTTGAAAAGAGGATTATGTACCTGATGGAACTTGAAGAAAAGTGAGTGAAAGTGGTTGACAAGATCACTGAACATTAGAATCAAGTGAAGAGGCTATTCGACAAGAAAGCTAAGTAGAGAGATTTTCAAGTGGGAGATCTTGTTCTTTTGTGGGACAAACGAAGAGAACCGAAAGGTATGCATGGGAAGTTTGACTTTTTTTTTGGAGAGGGCCATACAAAATAAGGCATCTTAATGGATAGAATAGTTTCTATTTCTCATATCTAGATGGAACTCAGAACTCCCACTTCCCTATAGTAGGCAGCACCTAAAGATCTTCAAGAAGTAGAGCTTGCTCTCTTCTTTGTACAGTTTTCTTGTTCGTTTTCTTTTTCTTTCGTTGTGTGTTTGCTTTCTGTTGTTATGTGTTCCCTTCCTTTTTCTTTTCGCCACCCTTGTTTTTGACTATCTGTAGCCCAATGGATATGCACATGAAAATCTAGGATTCTCTACCCTTAAGTTTCACTTAAAGATAGTCCCCAAAAAGAGCCAACTGTTATCCTGCAAAATTGACAAGGGAAATTTGTAGGTAACTATACCAAAATTTTGTTTTGACCCCTAAGGAAGTTTGACAATGTTCAAAAAAGCCCAAAACTTCCTTTTAAAAAATCAGGGTGTTTTAGGACTTAGCCACTTTTAGCTTATCCTTCAGCACACAAATTGTTGTGTCGACATGATTAAAGCTTTGTCCTTTTACACTGGGTATAATTATTCACATGTCGACATCTGGAAATTTGTGCCCCTTTAAATCCTTTTGCACTAAGATTTTTGTGTTAACATCCAACAACTAGCACTACGTAATTTCCTTTGGCGTGACCTTTTTCATGTCGACACTCCTAAAATCGTGCCAAAGGAGGTTGGTGAGGTCATAAATGCCAATTTTTCTATAAATAGAAACCTGCCACATGTCATTTTCACGAATTAAAAATTATGAAAGGTATTTTCTCTGCGCGTGTCAGCCATCCCTGTTAGCCCTCATGTGCCATTTTTGAGCTTGTGGACCCCACGTCTTTCATCTTTTATAAATCCGGGTGAGTGGCTCCTCTCCCATTTGTGGTTTTCATTTTGTTGTGTTAGATGTTAGGGCTTATATCAAATAATTAAAATCTAAAGAACACATTCAAAATCCCCAACCCAGTTGAAACCCTCTTTCCCTCTCCTTCCAGATCTACAAATCTAGAAGGCCCCTACCGCTAAAGTAAGAAATTTTTAAACCATTTATCCTGCTTGTTGCCTTGCCAAAAAACCTCTCTTCCTAGCCATCTGATAAATCCAAAAGAGAGAAGTAGTGGAAATCAAGAAATTGACCAAACTGTTAACTGTTATCCTTTGGCGCAATTTTCAGTGATGTTACACGCTCAGAAAGTGCACCGAGCTAATATGGCACACTGTTTTTCCTTGCAACCTCTTCCAAAGTTGCACTTTGGCACACTTTACTCTCATGCAACATAACCTTTTTCGCACCTAGCCAAAAAAACAACACTTAGCAGATTTTTGTGAGGCACAGGTGCAACTTCCACAACATCAACATGACATGTTGTATGCTACAAATCCATGCCCTACGCTTTACCCTTTGGCACTGAAATTTGTCATGTAACACCTCTCAAAATTGTGCCCTTTAAAACTTTGTTCAACTTTTCCCATGTTGACACCAAGCTCAACTTCCCTCATGTCGACACTTTCCTAAATGCACCAAAGCATAATAAGCCCTTGTAGCCTATTGTGAACTTGCGCCTTGTGCCCTAAGGCTTAAATTTGTTCATTCATCCTTCTGCAAGCTAAACCTAACTATTTTCTCACACATTCTAAGGTGTTCTGTTATTCTTCAAACTTTCATTATGAATAACATGATGGTTGACATGGCTCTTCTGTGTTGGACCTTCCTGATACTTCTTGTAGAACAACAACATCCGTTCTTGAACCCACATATGTCTTTGTCAAGCAAGAAACCGACTAAAGCTAAAGCTAAATAGTTAGAGAAAGAAATGAAGTACAAGTACTAGAGAGTCAGAATGCCTGACTCATATGCAGAGTGTGACCTTGACATCAGAGACTCTGAGCTGGGTCATATTGACATGGATGATTTCTGGGTAAGGACCACCAAGGAAAACAATGGCCCGTGGATGAATAAATTAATAGGTAGTGGATTGCACTTTGCAGCTGGGCTTCCAGCGAGTGCCATAAATAATGAGTTCATCATGTTGGTTTCCCGATGTTATAACAAAGACACTATATGTGTCAAAAATAAAGAACATGAGACAATCATAAACCTCACAGCTCGTCACTTTGAGCTGATCTTGGGCATTCCTCATCACAGGCAATATGTGGAAATAAGTATTGAAGACTATAAGAAGGCATGTGATGATAATGAAGATCTGTGCATATAGATGATGAATGAACTCTATCTGAAGAACAAGAAGCCGGTGACTAGATGGCCTCAAACCATCCACCGTAGTGATTTTAATGAAGAATTAAGTGATACAATCACGTTCTTGAACATAGTATTTGGGCTCCCTGATGCCCATTATTTCCACAAGTGGATGCTGAGATACTTGGAGAATATGAGTAAGAATGCACTGATCAATGCTTTGGCTGGGGTGAAATAATAAGTGACACCATCTCACAGCAGCTTCAACAAGTTCTAACAACTAGGAATTTCTACATGAATTCCTACGTTGTATACGTTACTGCATCAGAAAGAGATTTTGCAGGGTTAAATTGAAATGGGGTATGGCCCCAAGTCAAGATATACGAGTTCTACCTAGAGCTAAGGCTCAAAGCCAGCATATCCTAGTTCTCCAAAATAAATGATGCCTTCTTCTATGAGGTATTCTATCTGTTGAGACCAAACATGAGACAAAGTCGAACCAGCCTGAGTGTGATTGCTACTACAAAGAAATGGGGAGCATTGTTCACACAATTCCCCACATTCACATACCTCAGAGCTGTGAATTTCAAGGGAGAACCAATGAAGCTACCAAGGTTTATAGGGTCAAATCTGGTCCTTCTAGAATTATCAAGGAAGTTAATCACTTATCATGAAAAGTTTATGAAGAGAAAGAAAGGAGGAACTCCATTCCCCCTTATATTTGGCTGATAAACTTGCCCTACACTTGCTAAAGCACGAGAGATGCATACTGAACTAGAGATGCTGAATTTAAAGTACAACTTCCCAGTAAGGCCAACCTTTGACTGTCGGAGTTACCTCCCAAAGGTAAAAATTGATCCCATTCATGTTCCCGAGATCAGGGAGATTTGGATAAACCTAACCCATGAGATAGACATTAGGCGGAAGGATCACTCCCGGCTAGCTCGCGGAGGAGATCATCCACTATGGTGTTGGCATTGTCCTAAAGAAATTCAAAGAGATTGATCAGGTTTACAATGACACAGATGGGGAAAACTGGCCATTCACAGAGATCGACAAAGCTAAAGTGCCAAAGACCATTCAAGAAAGGGTTAAACCCACATTGCAACGCACCGAACATTGGTGCAATCAGAATGGCCTTACATACCTTAGAGTTGACTTCACTACTTCTCCTTTAAGAAGTGCACCTCTAAGGCTTGACCATGTGCCGAAAGGAAAAGGAAAGGACAAGGTGGGAGAGCCAAGTAGACAAGAAGAAACTCTTGAAGGTCTTCCTCCTACTTCTAAGAAGCAAGTAGTCAACATGGTGTCTCCAAGTAATGAAGAAACAACATATGTTTCAACGGATACATCCACCTAGATGTTATCACAACTGCAACTACTGTGGTACCCAACATTCCTTCTTTTATTCCTTCTTCTCCTCCTGTCATTCAAGATTCTATTCCTATGGATGTGTCTTCTCCTCTCCCTTCCTCCCTTCCATCTCCCACCTCTTCCATCTTCTCCTCTCTCATGGATTTGTCACCCAATATTTCCTCAATCTTGATGAAGATCCCTTCTGTTTCCATGTCCTTCTCCTCTCTGTTAGTAACTCCAAGCCCCATAAGCATCGGTGCATTGGAATCCTTGTCAATGCCACCACCGAGTGTTTCAACATACTTCCTTGAGGCCTCTATAGTTACTCCCCCTCTCACTCCCATTTCTTCTTCTTCCTCCGCTCCCACTCCCATAAGTCCTGGTTGGATTTCTAACCATCTGAGTCAGAATAAGAGGAAAGTTCCCATTGCAACCATGGATTTCTCCATCATTCGAAAAAGGGAACCAAGAAGCAGAAAGTGATAACTTGCTTTTCTAAAGGCACTTCGGGAAGAGACTCATGGAGATATATTTTCCGGATCCCACCAAGATAAAATAAGATCTGTCTCCCACAAACTTCATGGTGACTCAAGTCACAATGGGGAGCTCATCGGAAATTCAGTAAGGGGAAGCCTTGTCTGGTGTGGGTGCTCTCGGCAAGAAGCTCCAAGAGGCAAAAGAGGAGAAAAGGATGCTCAAAGAACAAAACAAATGTCTCCTACAAGCATTGTAGAAAATGGGCAACACTCCTCCTATGACTTCTGCCGAACCCATTCAAGTTCCCAATGAGGAAAAAATAAATGAATATGTTAAGATTAGTGAACAAGGAATGACAGTATCATCCTAGATCAAGTAGATCCTTAGAGATGGTGATGAAGTACTTGGGAAGTTTACATTTCTATATCAAGATATAACTCAAGAAAATATAGAGCTACAAGCAATATTAAGTTCCCTATCCAAAGAGTTGGATAACACTAGGTTATAGCAAGAAACGTTATAAGAAATGGTTAACTACTTAACTGATGACTATTGAAGGTTGGTGTTATCAATCACCTGTGTGCACATAATAAGGCTCTTGCTAAATTAGATTACCAGGTTGATCAGATGGAATATATCCTAGAGAGAATTGATAAAGTCAAAGATGAATCCCAAGAAGCACGATACAACATGGAGTAGACAATTACAAAAATGGCTCCAGGGATCATATAACTTGAGGGAAGCAGATGATACATTCTAGTGTTTCAAGGCTATCGTCACTCAAGGTTTGGTAGTAGAGGTCACTTTCGACCGAGATTCAATCAATAACCTCTTGGCCTGCCACGATTTCATTGGCTTTTTAATCGATGCATGCGAAATTTTTTTCCGAGTTACCTAAAAAGATCAAGAACGAAAAGAAACCTACAAAGTCATTCACAACCTTTTTAATGGTCCTACCATGATCAACTTCAAGAAATGATCAGCAAGTTTGCAGAATATTGAGCACAGTGTCACATCGACTCTCTTGATAAAAAATAGGACACCAAGTTTGAGCAGAGGGATGACGAGGAGTAGTTTCTCCTTTCTTTATGTGTTGATCATTTCGTAAAATATTTAAAAATCATGTTGGCATACACGATGACCTCATCCATGTTGCACCATGGGATGTTGCCATCCAAAAATTGCCCAAGTCAACTATTGACCTTTAGATCTTTTCTAGATCTTTTGTAAATATCTTTTAAGATATTTTGTAAGTAGTGGATTTGCTTTTGTCTTCTTTCCTCCTCTCCTTCTATAAGTACTTGAATACTTGTTGTATTCAAGGGTGAACATTTTTTGTATGAAAAGAGAAGTGAGGAGAGAAAGACTTTGTGTTTTCTTGTAACAAAAGAAATATTAATATACATATTCAGACTTTGTGCTTAATGTGCATGTTATTTGCATCGATCTTTCTTAAGTTAGATCTATGTTTTTATTCTGTTAGATTCATTCCTACTATTGTCATCTGTTCATCAGTATTGCTTTAATTGTTTATGCAAGTAAGTTTGGCTCTGTTTACTATCGGCTCAAAGCATAAACCTTCTGACCTTTCCATCTTGGAATTCATTTATTTTCTTCCTTCGAGATCTACTCTCATCCGTTCCTTCCCTCCTACCTTCTTTGTTTGTTGTTGGAACTACCTCTCTCTTGGGATGAGATTCCAACCCCCCCTGAAGTTAGAATAGTGTAGATTTGTATAGATTCCTGCTTGATAGATTAGAAATAAACCAATTTCACTTTACTATCTCAAAGAGGGGCTATGCCCAAGACACTGCTGGCTTGCTTCCCCACGACCTACATAATTGACATATTTTCGGACCAACATAATTGCAACTACTAATCTTGTATTATGAAATGAATTCTCTATTAAAAGAAAGTGATATAATATTGAAATATTGGTCATTGATATTCCTTAATTAACATGGGGAAATAATATCTCAATATAATAAGTGGACAAGTCTCTATGATTGAATTAAGATCTTAATATTTTCCATTGATATTCTCTTTTAATGGTTTTTTTCAATCGATAAATCTCGGGTGAGGAGACGTGCATATGTTTGAATTAAGATACCAATATTGGATATTGATCTTCAAGGTTTGATTTCATGTGCTAATCTTAAGATTTTTTATGGAAAATATGAATAAACAATGAATTTTCTATTGTTGCAATTTCCATTGATATAAATGTTTATTTAATCCTGGTTATCAATGTTGCAATCTCATTTAGAAAGTGATTAAATTTTATCCTAGGAGATTCTAATATTGAATGTTTATCTAGTTATTATATTAATCATTTATATTTTAATATTGTTTACAGATGGTCCTTCCTTCGGAGATTAGATCCTTAGACCGATTATTGATCTACGGTATTCAATCTATACCATCCATCTCATGATTTATTTAAGTAATAAATAGCAATGGTCCTTGATCATTTGATTGATGGTGATGGTGTGAACTATAAATATCAGTTGTTGATGCATTGATGTGAAAATAAGATTGGGGTGTAAGACATGAGTTCCTCCATTAATGAAATATTTGTATGCCTTCATTTTCTTTTTCTTTTACCATGTTTTATTTTCCCAACATTTCTCATAACGTACTCCATTTTTTCCTTTAGAGTGTGTTGATTCCCTAAACTTATCATAACCACCATCAAATGGATTTCCAAGCTTAGAGAAGCATAATTGAGAATTGGTTTGGTAGAACTCATTAGAGAAAAAATATAGACATTTCCAAAAGAAACTTCTATAGGAAAGATAATTCTTTCATAAATGGATTTAGAAGAATTAAGTATACATTATATTGAATTAAATTGTCTATTATTGAAGTAAATTGTCTATTACTTAATTAATTATGCCCCCAAGAAAGATAATGAAAGGAAGACAACCACTTTGTTGATGTACAAAAATGACACAACAATAGGGATAAATGATAGGATCTTATGTCCTACTAATTTTAGGACCACTTAAAATGTGATTCAGTGCATGAGTTGTAGGGTATTGGCTATTAACACCAAAAGTAAGAGCATTTTCTAGATTGTAAATCCTTCTAACACCACTCCCACAATTTCTTCACCTAATTTATCTTAGAATCTTTCTTTAAACTAATTTAATATAAGGGTGATGTTATGTTAAACCAAAAAGGGAAAAGAAAAGGTAGAGAGAAAATAAATCTACTAAGACAAATGCATTTAAGATCTTTAGTACATGACTATGCAATTAGCGTGCTTTCCTTGTTAAACCAACAACATATAACTCAGTTACTACTCAAATTCTAACACTATCGATGCATAGATTTAAAGGTAATCAAGATTAACAAACTATAAATCAAATCCACCATATCAATTGCTAAATGCACAATCAAATAATAAATTTAACCCGCAAAAGATTTAGTAATTAAATCTAAACTTGCAAATGCACAATTTAAACAAATTACTTTGAAAGAAATATGACTTATGATATATCAAAAACTAAACATCATAAACACATAATTTATAAGGTCTCGGGTATGTCTAAAGAGGTAGAGGATCTACTCAACAAGGCTGGCCAATTAAAGTTTTTCAACATTTTTGATGGTGTCGATGAGACTCGAGTGAACCCATCACGAAGACCTAGAAGGATGGCCATGTTTGGGTTCACAATTGTAGTCATTTTTACACCCACCAAAGAACAAGGGAATCCCATGCATGTCGACCTATCACCCAGCGGGTGTTGGGCACTCACCTAAGGCACGCGCAGTGCTAAGTCTCTCTTTTATGTGAGTTAAGTGGGAAACATCATCTATGATAGGAGCTTAAAAAGAGTGAGTGGAAACGAGACATACATTTATCATAGAACTCAAAATGGATTCTAGAAAAATGCAGTCATCCTAGACCAAATGGTACTTAACAAATTAAAGAAAGGAACCAAAATAGAAAGGAAATGCATAAGGATTTATATTTATTCCATAAACATTCATGAATTAGAATTGTAAGCTATAAACATGGACCAGAATCACTAACAACCATATTCAATCAAGATTGGTAACCTATGTATATTCATTGGATCCATTATAGACTACCACAGCTATACAACCGAGGTCATACATTAAAGATGGATTCATACCCATTAGTTCTCAAGAGAAAATTTACAATCACAACCCCTTATTACATCCTTTCCCTGTAGATCCCTACCCAACATATGGAGCTCTCACAGTGTTTCGCTCGGAATGTTTCGGCTTCTAGGAATAGAGTTGTTTCTATCCTTTCATTCCTTTTAGAAACAGATAGGGTTAGGGCTAGGAGGAATACCTGTTAAATGTCGAGATGGTGTGCGCGTACCGTGGAGAAAGATCAAGTTGATCATGCGAAGAAATCCTTTTTGTCTTGGAAGGACTACTGCAAATAAGAACACAAGACCACAAGATTTGATTAAACAATAAATGAGGAAACTGCCTTGGGCCCAGGAAATATAAAACTTCCTTTTGAAGGTGGTTAGTTTCCCTGCTAATATGAATTAACACAAATGACTACAAAATATCAATTAGATTACTTGGTTGAAACGGGTAGGAGAAGGTCTGGTTTGGTTATAGTCGAATGGCAAATACCGGTTTTCGTAACCGACGTCGGTTGGGCATAGGACCTTCTTGGTAGCTATGGTGTTTGTAAGGCTGGTTTATGGATGATATTAGGAAATGAGATGATGAGAGGTAAAAGAATGACAGTTAGATGCAATGGCACGTTGGGTAGTGGATTCAGAAACGGATTTAGGAGGACTGTGATTCAAAGAGCATAAGAAATGTTATAACAGAGGACATGCAAGATGTAACTTACTGGTTTTGACAAAGATGCAAGTTGATCTCCTTTGCTGCAAACGCTTCTGGTTTCTTCACTCGTCTCTGCTCGGTCAAGTGAAGATCTGGACTCTGTTTTTGCTCCCAATGATCTCTGTTGATTCAAAAATCATTCGACCCTTGATTTTGGTTCGGGGAGCCCATTTACAGGGAGCCGATGGTGGTTACGTAACCGACGGCGGTCGAGTAGGAACCGGCATCGGTAAGGAAAAAGTAGGCTATTTTTAGTAAAATAGCCCACCTTCCCTGCTTTTCTCCCGAGAGATCAGTTGCGGGCTTGGTCAAGTGGCTAGAAGGTCGGTTTTGGGTGCGAGTAAGGAGGCATTAGTTATGGATGTGAGTCTAGACCAAGTCATAGGTCTTAATTAGGTTAGTTTAGGGTTAGGGCTAGGTCATGATGAGGTGGCAAAATGAGGTGGCAGGTAAGGTGATGTGGATTTATCAATTACAAGGTAATTAATAAATAATTGTGTAAGGTTTAGGTGATGAGGTTAAGTTGCGAGATGAGATGCGGGTCACAAGGGGTCGTAAGACACAAATTTGGTGTCTACATTAGCCCCTTATTGTCGTGTAGCTTGTTTTGTGTGCATTTGAATGGTGTTAAGCGAAATTGGGGGTTTGGGTAGGAATTTACATGTTTTAGGAAATAATGAATAAATTGACGTAATTTGAAAAACGAAGAGGATAGATGGGTAAAATAGGGCAAGTCGGCTGGGTGGGTAGGTTTTTATGGTGTTTGGGTGGGTAGATAAGTATAAAAATGCAAAAATATGGGCGGGGGGCCGCGCGGGGGTTCGGCTCCCCAGCAATTACAACGACCGATGTTGGTTGCTGCGGCCAGACATCGGTCGCAAAATGTGTGGACAGGGTGTGTTGGGCTGGACCACTTCATATTATTGTTCGTGCAACTTTACAAAACAAGCTACACGACAATAAGGGGCTAATGTAGACACCAAATTTGTGTCTTACGACCCCTTGTGACCCGCATCTTATCTCGCAACTTAACCTCATCACCTAATACCTTACACAATTATTTATTAATTACCTTGTAATTGATAAATCCACATCACCTTACCTGCCACCTCATTTTGCCACCTCATCATGACCTAGCCCTAACCCTAAACTTACCTAATTAAGACCTATGACTTGGTCTAGACTCACATCCATAACTAATGCCTCCTTACTCGCACCCAAAACCGACCTTCTAGCCACTTGACCGAGCCCGCAACTGATCTCTCGGGAGAAAAGCAGGGAAGGTGGGCTATTTTACTAAAAATAGCCTACTTTTTCCTTACCGATGCCGGTTCCTACTCGACCGCCATCGGTTACGTAACCACCATCGGCTCCCTGTAAATGGGCTCCCCGAACCAAAATCAAGGGTCGAATGATTTTTGAATCAACAGAGATCATTGGGAGCGAAAAACAGAGTCCAGATCTTCACTTGACCGAGCAGAGACGAGTGAAGAAACCAGAAGCATTTGTAGCAAAGGAGATCAACTTGCATCTTTGTCAAAACCAGTAAGTCACATCTTGCATGTCCTCTGTTATAACATTTCTTATGCTCTTTGAATCACAGTCCTCCTAAATCCGTTTCTGAATCCACTACCCAACGTGCCATTGCATCTAACTGTCATTCTTTTACCTCTCATCATCTCATTTCCTAATATCATCCATAAACCAGCCTTACAAACACCATAGCTACCAAGAAGGTCCTAGGCCCAACCGACGTCGGTTACCAGAAACCGGTATCGGTTACCCTGACTATAACCAGAAACCAGCCTTCTCCTACCCGTTTCAACCAAGTAATCTAATTGATATTTTGCAGTCATTTGTGTTAATTCATATTAGCAGGGAAACTGACCACCTTCGAAAGGAAGTTTTATATTTCCTGGGCCCAAGGCAGTTTCCTCATTTATTGTTTAATCAAATCTTGTGGTCTTGTGTTCTTATTTGTAGGTAGTCCTTCCAAGACAAAAAGGAGTTCTTCGCAGTCAACTTGATCTTTCTCCATGGTACGCGCACACCATCTCGACATTTAACAGGTATTCCTCCTAGCCCTAACCCTATCTGTTTCTAAAAGGAATGAAAGGATAGAAACAACTCTATTCCTAGAAGCCGAAACATTCCGAGCGAAACACATGGAATAAAATTAACTTCCCTTCTATGTGTGTGATGCGAAAACTAGCCTTTATCCCTTATAATGGTGTTGCGTGGATGCATTGATGATCTTAGATGCTTACGAGATGTAACATTAGGTAATATTATATATTCTTAGAGCTTGGTCCTTCAAATTTTTCACATAACTTTATATTTATATGCTTCTCTTGTTCAAATTTTGTAATTGATCACTAAGAGGACAACCCTTAAGAGATAAGGATTGCCAATGGATAGAAAGGACACAAAAGGAGTGATCTAAATATAAAGAGGTCTAGAACACCCAAACGGGATGAGGGTGCCTATGTGATGGTGTCTAGAACCGAAAAGGTGAAATGTGAAGGGTCAGACTAGGAAGTGAGGTCCGTAAGGTCAAAAGGGAGACTAGAAGGGAACCTAAGAGGCCAAGTATAGTGATCAACTAGTAATTTTCTCCCGTAAGAAGCATATGAATAGTAGTATGTGATTAGGACCTAGTAATGTACCCAAGTGCGTGATTTTGTGTCTACAATAAGACCCAAAAGTGATGTTGAGAAAAACGTGACCATTGTTAAAAAAATTGGTATTGTATTGTTATTGATGTCAAAGTGTGATAATGAAGGTTCTGAGTAGAATATTCATTTATGTGTTTCCATATGTCATTAATGAAAAAGTTGATTGATATGTGGTGTCAAAGGTACATGTGTATATGGATGATCAAATTAGCATGACATCCTACAAATAATTGTGAAAAAGAAAGGTATAATGGTCAGATGTAAGAAGAGTTGAGGTGTAAACCAAGTGGAGTTATGAAATTTTTCATGGTAATATAATCATGATGGAGAGAGAGAAAGATGAGAGAGAGAGAGAGAGATTTGAAGGCATCATGGTCGGTTAAGCAAGGAACTTGTTATAGGTCTATTTATAGGCCTTGTTTTGTCATAGTCTATCCTAATGAGGCATAAAAGATGAAAAACATAGTGGGAGTGCATAGGAGATCATGGAAGGTAGTTTTTAATGTTTCTACAGGTGTGTAGGTGTTAGGGGAAGGCACATGTTGAAGAAAAGGGAACAAAGTTAGGTTTTTAGACTTATCGAGCTCAAGTAAGTACAAAACCCAAGCTAGAGAAGGATTTATTCATGTTGATTGGCACATGTGAAATATGAATGGGAGTCTGATCTCTTTAGAAATATTAGGAAGGTTCCTAAGAAGTATCTCCAAGCATTAGTTTATAAAAAGGCCCGAGGCTTTACGAACAATCATTAAGAAGGTAAGATGGTATAAAACCCTCAAAATGTGTTCTTGGGCACTTACATCCAATTGAAAGCGTTACAAGAAATTGATGATGTACCTAAGGTCATGTAATAGCTTCTTACCTCTTACCTCTTTTATTTGTATGATTAAATATTTTGATGATGTTTGAGCTTCGTCTTTGAAGAATGGTTTTTCTCGGTGCATATACCTAAGAGGACTAAGTCCTAATAGGTGGCTTAATGATATGATATGATGATGCATAATTTAAGAAGCATGTTGGATAGTTTTAGAAGACTTATACATCACTTCTTAGTATTTTTTAATGTTTGTTAAGTCCATATAAGCCAAGAGGAATAATTCTTGGTGAATGAGGTGTTTAAGTGCAATTAGGCCTCTATGAGTCCTAATGAGGATGAATGGTCATAACATGTTATTTCTAACCTAAATTTGTTTATGAATGTTGTTCTTATGAATTTTTCATGTTATTATAGTAATATATTACCTATGATGGCTGACCTAGATGGTATGTATGATCTTAAGTCATGTATATAAGTAAGGCAATTAGGCCTATTTGGGTGTGTAGACACTCAAAATCCGCACACTCATTTTTTCGCTATACCATTATTTCTTACAAAAATCCATACACTCACCACATCATATTATTCTTATGAAAAGCATATAATTCTAACACTATGTAATCACACCATATTAATAAAATCATTTATCCTAATTTATACATTATATCTCTCACCTTTGTCTAATTAATTAAATATATCCTTATTTAATTAAATCAACATCCCATATCTGAAACACATTCTTATTTATTTAATTATTTCTTCATATACACCAATATCAAATTCCATCATATTTATTTTCTTAATTAAATTCTATTTAAAATCATCTCTAACTCCATTATCCCACATATATACCATGGACATTTTTATATACTTACAAAATATTATTTTATTCATCAATACCACACAAAATCTTATATTATCATATTTGTACGTATGATAAAGCTTAATCAAACCACCTAAAATATATCCTAATCAAACCTAAGCTAAAATAGATCATAATCTAATTATTTTCTAAACAAACATGACACCTCATACGACAACACAACACATTTGAAAACAAACCCATATCTTATCCCTCGAATACACAAACAAATACACTTGAATTAGACAATTGTTTCAACTATTCACTAAATAAACTTGGAAAGGCCGAAATCGTTGGCGTTTTGGTAAAATGTCAGTGATTATTTAAGCCCAATTCCTAGCCCTTGTTCGGGAGGGACTTCTCACATTTTTGAGTCCAACTCTTCTATCAAAGTGCATTAATGTGTTGCATCAATGAAAAATTGAATACTATCTAATATTTGCATCGCTCACAAAATTTTGTTAAGCATTTCGAGCCTATCAAGATTAATGAATCACCATTAGGTTACAAATTTTACCCACTTCATTCATCATCTCAAATCAAGGGATCCCCTACAGACATTCATGAGCTTCGGTTTCACTCCGGTGCACGCGAGCCTTGCGAAAAATCCAAAAATCCTAATATAGTCTTTATAGGGTGATCAAATGTTGAGAAGATAGAGTATGAAACTAAGGATAGGGAACATAGAAGATTCACGCGTGGGAACAAGGTGCATTTGAAGGTGCGGAAGGATAGGAAAGTAAATGCATGCCATGACAATCTGATTTAGGACTTATTCGTTTTCATGGTTATGGGTTTTTTTGGAGATAGCATGCATATCACACAATGAGATGGAGCTTTATGTGACACTCAAATTATATTTTGGGGATGATCATCTACTAAGAACCATGCATAAGTTTGGGATAATAATATCATTAATACTACCAATTAACTGTAAGAGATCTATTATTAGTGCACTTGCATGTGTGCATATTATTGTAAAGGTACATGGCTATTTTCAGCATGTGACCTATTTTGGGAAGTATGTAGGTGGTGAAGGTAAATTCACCACCCCTCTAAGTATGTATTAGTCTATGGAGAGACACAAAGACATTGTGTATGAGTTATTATAGAGTTATGTTGTTGGATCTGATGCGTGGATAAACTTATGGTAATATTATATTGTAATAAGCTTCTATGTTTTGTAGTGTTTAATATAATGGATTGTATTGGGTGGATAAATTATTAACATGACTATAATTGGTTCTTGTATGATTAATATTGTCATAGTTATTGTTCAATTCATGATTCTTTAAGATCTTTGTCTGGTTATGCACTATTGAATGATTACTCTCTATGGAATGTTTGTACTTATTCTGGTTCTAAATATGCTCTATCTTCAACATGTTAAAATCCTACACAAACAGCTATAAAGAGGGGCTTGGTACCTTTGTGTGCTTTGGGTGAGTGCTCAACTTAGGATGAGTGATGTGCCGGTCTTTGGGTTGTTCGTGGTTCATTCTAGGCTGCATCATTGGTTCCATTGTCGGGACCTTTTTTTCAATTGTTTTCAAGACGGTTTGTGATGAAGACATGCCCTAGAAAGTATTGAGGAGTGGATAAAAGATATGGAAGAAGAGAATGCATGAAATTTCAGGACTAGATCTGAGTTTTACGCATGTGCATGGGTGGAATAGAATCTATATTACTTGTTTGTATGAGAGCTTATTTGTTATCTTCCCAGGTAGAATTGTATGAGTGGATGGTTTCTTATGCATCTAAAAAAATTAGAGGTATCAAACACTTGTCTCAATGCAGGAATAATTTCAGGCTTTGTATGATGTTGATCAGATTTGGACACGTGTTGTGGATACTTGGTTCCGTGGTGTTTTGAACAACTATATTATGGAGTACTCAATTTCCACTTATTCTTTCCTGGAGGTAGCTGAGTTCTAATTTTTATGTTATCCTAGGGGAACTTACTTGCAAGGCATTCCACTAATGATCAAGATCTTGATGGTGACCCTGAACTTGGAAGAAAAACCGATGGCTACCTAAACCCCACCACGTGCGAGGATAAGAGCAAGTTTGGTGAAATATGGTGGACCTAGTGGAAGAAAGGTAGAGAGAAGAAAGGTGGATTAAGTATAATGAGGTGTGAAAAGGGAGATGGAGAAGTAGTGGGATATTTCGAGTAGATGGTGTAAAGGAGAGAGATGGATCGTGAAGGATTTGAAGCTCATGTAGAATGCATGGAGCCAAAGAATTTGTAACTCCCCATTTAGGAAATTATGACAGGAAACCTCCCCAACCTTATAAGGGGAGCGCACTAGTAGATACAACTTGGGCCACAGTTGCACATCTCTGAATCTACCCGTAACCTAGCTATTGTGCTTGGTTTTCCAAAGATCTAGTACATTGAATAGTTAGCAAGCTAATTTGGGAAGTAGGGAAGTAGGAGTAAGTCACATGTAGCAAGTACATCCATGGCAAGTCAAACGTCTTCCTTGTTGTTTAGAGGTACCTTTTCGGGCACATCATCGATAAAAAATTGAGTGTACATAATTTTGGACTCACTTCTAGGAATAGTACCACCATGCGGACTTTAGGAGTTTAGTTCATTACTATAGTTGAGACACATGAAGTACATCTTATGGGTTGCTTCGACTATAAGTGGAGGATCGGGGGATATAGGTGGCCCTATTTTTTTTTGAATATGGTGGTTACGGAGATAGAGGTAACACAAGAGGTTCTATATTAGGTGGGCAGGGTCCACACCAACCCCAAAATATTTACATGGAGATGTCTCTCCATCTTCTAGAGTATAGGGGCATAGAAGATGTTGTTGAACACATGCACATGTGTGAGATACTGTGGCGCACAAAAGGGATCACAACTTCTGAGCACAAGGCAAGTCAATTTGCAACTACATTATAGGGATGTGCACACAATTGGTATAAGAAGTTTGACCATGATCAAACTTGCATAGATTATGTAACATTAAAAGATGCTTTCCTTAAAGAGTTTTATATCCCTGAATTTGAGCAGAAGAGTATAAGCACTAAAGGATATAAAGTAGGGAACTACTAAGAGTTTCGGGAGTATGATGGCTATCTCAAAAAACTTTTGTTTAAGATTTCTCATGACATTTTTCAATTCACCATGCACAATAGTTTGTTGGAGGACTGATCACACATTTTAGAATGGCGTTGTCAAATAAGACATATATTGATCCACGAAAAGCACATGAAGAATATTTATGCACTAAGGTAGTTGGAAGTATAGACACTGGAGTCATCCCATTCTTGGAAGCATAGATTGCAGCTATGGAAAAGAATTTAGAGAAACTATCGACAAATTTAGCACATAAGATGTGCACTGGGATTTGGTGTATAGACTGTGAAGTGGAAGGGCACACCAAAGATAGTTTTCCCCACAAGTCAGTGTGTTTGTTATTGATAGATTGTGAGATATGTCATCTGAACCATGACATCATCCACTTCCCATTATTACAATGTGAGATAAGGAAGAATTTATATTTCTATTATTACAAATTTTAGTCCACAACTCACGATATAGAAGACTGCAGGTTGATTGGTCAGATCCATGATGCTATAGATATTGGTGTGTGACAGACAGGAGTATCAGATAACTCTAATAGTAAAGGTGAGCACCAGGATCAGGATCAAAATCAAGCACACTATGATCAGAACGAGGGGTGATATTGAGGAGGACGTGGAAAAGGTCAAGGATATCGTGGTGGATTCGGGGTCAAGACCGTGGTGGTGGATAAGGTGATTTTCCTTGTGGGATGTTCTTTATATGTGGATCTCCTAACCACTATAGGTGTGAATGTCCTCAAAATATTACTTGTTATTTTTGTGGGAAGAGTCATAGCTATGAGGAATTCCCAGACCTATATGAGAATCTTAGAAAGTATCATAAATAGGAAAACAAGGGTACATGAATGGTTAGAATACAAGTGACTATGGAAAATCAGTGGATGCCAAATTCGCACCGGAACCCGAGGTATTGCTTGTGAAGATTAATACATGAGGTGAGGTTGTGCGTACGCAGAAGTGTTACAATAGAAGCCTACCATCACTAAGGAGGACGTTTTGCATGTAAGGTATCCAAATCCTGCACACCAGAAGGAGGTTTATCAGGAGACCATAGAGGTACTTAGAAACCTTTAGGGGGAAATACAATGTTTAAAGGAGCAATCATGGAAGATGGAACAAAATAAGGTAGTAGAGATGGTCTAGTCGATATTGATGACTTGAAGGAGGTATGCAAAATGTTGTACTAGGAAAATATCATTCCATTACTAGGGAGTTGGCTAAAGGGAAACACTCCACGTGTAGGTATTGAGAATGGATGTCAGATCCTACATGTAAATCTTCCCCCTCATATCTTAGATTATGATAAGGAGATCACTCTGAATGTTGTTGTGGATGGATGGCTCTTGAGTAATATATTTATCGACACAGGTGCAGAGGTAAATGTGCTTACTTTAGATGCATGGGTACATATGGGGAGAATTCCATTGCAGCCATATTTTAATGTATTGTTTATGGCTAATCAAACTAAGGTCACTTGTAGAAACCAAAATTGGGTCACACGCTCCTTGACCCTTCGTTAAATAACCAACTCAAATGCACTCACCTAACCATGGCCCCTTACACCCCACACTAATATTAATTTAATTATTTGAATGAATTTAATCCATGTCCTCACAATATTTATTATTTAATTATCCTAATAAAGATAATTCCCACCTCGCCACCTCACCTATACACATCACCTAGCTACCTCACCCTAAGTCTATTCTTAGTATGTTGCCATAACTAACTAAGACCTAACTAAACCCTAAAAATCAAAGCCTACATACCCTCTAACCACATTCCCGCATAAGAAAACGTAACTCCTACTCTTTCCCGGATGAATAGAGAGATCTGGTGGAAATCATTGCCATGATCTCCCATTTTTAGTAAACCTAGGGAATCCATCCCTAACCGATGCTGATCACCCCCGAACCGACGCTAGTCAACCCGGAACCTTCGTCGATTCCCTTTTATTCCCTTTAGTAACATTATTTCAAGGTTGGGACATTTTTGAGATCAAGAAAAGAGATTCATAGCTATATGCAAGCGAGACAAGCATCGTTTTATGCATCCATACATCCATGACCATCACCAAAGCATCAATCGGAGAGCCATTTCATTCACGGGAGAACTCGAGACAACAACAATATAGGACCATACATGTATTCTCTAATCAACCACCTCCACCACTCAACCATCATATCCTTAACATAGTAAGTATGACCCTAATCAGTAAAGTTTATTTTAGTTAGTAATCTTTATTACTCCTGTTATTAATCTATTCTTTGCATGTTTACTATTTCATCACCCACTTGCTTGTAAAACCAAAGATTCCTTCACCCACATCATAAAATCAACTATTCTCACCTAATGTATACTTCGAGCATACCTAAGTTCTCCACAGCCCCCCTATTCAGTCACCTAAACTTTATTCGACCTCAGATCACCCCTACCTTTTAACCTATTTTGAGTTTCTTTCACCGTGACCATACTGACACTGGTTAACCATAACCATCATCGGTTCTACCTAAACCAACATTAGTTACATTCAGGTTGACATCAGTCTCTGTTTTACACCTTGACCAAGAACAGATCCAACAACCACCCTACCAGTTGACCTAAATAACCCAAAATCTGACCCTAACCAGTCCCAAAACCTTGACATACCCCTCACCTCTTAGATCCAACAATAGCCTAGCATATTTTGATTGGATTTGTTTATTGTATTTGAATGAGAAACCTAAATCATATCAACTACAGTATGACCTTGTTTATTTCTTGCATTATCTTGTTTTAAACAGTGGATTGACAACCGTCTAGGAAGTATCACACTTCCCGAACTAGCATACGCTAGGCAGTCCACTATCATATATCATTTAACTATATTTTTCTGGTCTTTTTTTCTATTATAGGTAGTTCCTCCTAGCCAAAAGGAATCTCTCACATTCATCTGTGGATCAAGAATTCAAAACGCACACAATAACCATCAACCGACCAGCATTAAATAGGTATTCCTCCTTGGCCTTTACCCCTATTGTTTCATCATTTTGAAAAGGTAAAGAAAATGGTGAAACATTTTATACGCCACTGGGACCCATCAAGGGTTTGTTTGTAGATATTCATTCCTAGGTAAAATTTGTGTGTTTTTTCCCTTTGAAAAGCTTCCACATTAATTTTTCCTCTCTAGAATCATTCTCCTTTATTCTATTGTCTAAAAAAATTTATGTTTTTGGTGCTTTAAAAAGAACACATCTTCCTTTATTTCACATTACATTAGTGAAAGATAAACCCTCTTCATATTCATCTCTTGCTACATCGAATATCACACTTTGATTTGGGTGTAAAATACTTTCATTTAATTTTGATTTGTTACATTATTATCTCACATCAAAACCTGGGGCAACCTATATGCTAGAAGTCATGGCCAAATCGATGATTGACACAAGGAATCATATAAATCAAATTTCTCTCTCTCTCTATATCTTACCAAAATTGCACAAATCAAATATACACATCTTTCTTAAGAAACATATTACCCGGGAACATCCGTCGGTGATCACATGATCCGGTTAGTAGGTCTTGTCCCAACTCATTGCCTCTATCAAGTCATCATCTCGAGGGACGGCCCACCCCGCCATAACATACTTGAAGCCTCTCCTTTTAGATATCCCTCTTTGTAGGATGCCTTCCCAATAAACAAATTTTGTTCTAAATACACATAGTCAATCCTAAATCGCATAAGCTAAACAAACATAAAAAAATCACTTTGGTAGGATCATGCTTTTTCTTAGCATTCTTATTGGCTTGTGTTATGAGGTGTACGACTACGAATCCCCATTTTTATTCTTCCTTGCACACTCCACCATCATACTTGGAGTATTCTAACTTTTCTGAGTGTGTCATGGCCTCATCTTCTCACTCTTAGGATTATGGGTTTGATTCTTCACTTGATTTGATTCACAAAACAAATTTTCTTTATTCCTTTCTAATTTCACAGTCGCAGAAATTGGTCTAGCGACAGTCGCCAGTTCACATCTGACCGTCTTCGGTTAAACCCTAACTGGTGTCGGCTTCTAGATTTCTAGTTACTTTACCTAGAACAACTTTCATTACGCTTATGTTTCTGTTTCCATCCCTCAAGGCATCATCATATTTCTCCCTTATTGATATTTTCTGTCATACACAGTTTCACCAGTACAAATCCAACATTCCCACTTCATTTTTTTAAGACTAGTTTCTTCCACAGTGACTGGTATCAGTTTCAGAAACCGTCATCAGTGTTTTCTTGACCATCATTATTTTTCCCAGAACTATCATCGAACCTCGACCATCGTCGCCGCTTGCCCATGTTTAATTTTTTTCAAAATCTAAACATTAACTAGATTCACCTCCTATACCCATTATTCTCTATTTTTACTATTTTCTATGTCATCTACAGAATACAATCTTACCAGGTTAGCACTTGTTCACATGGTGCTGACTTGTAGCTAGACTAACACCCTCATATTCCATGCTAGTCGTCAACCACTCCCACCTAGTCCTTCACCACCTTCTGTCCTATCACCCATGGATCCAACCTTACCTACCACCATTGTTACCGGTGACAAGGAGTTTGCACGACTCCTTGATCAAAATCCCATGGCCTTACAGTTCTACCTTTCCCACTCTTCCACCTAAGACTCCTCTGGTCAATTGATATATGACATGCCGGTATCAATCTCCCCTTCCCTTATTCCTGTTACTATATTACCCTCACCGCTTCACTCCTAGTAGTTTTGTAACTAGGACCCATACCCATGATGACCATTGCATTAGCAATTTCCCTCGCACCTATCATATCTATTGTCCCCTCATCCACCACCCAGACCATAGCACAATCTACACCCATTGTCTCACAAATACCCATTGCAACACAACCACCCATGGTGTTGGTGACCCTTACTCCATTCCAAAATCTCATCCTCTCCATCCCGCAAACATTTCCCCTAATCACTACCAGAGTCATGACAACCATCCCACCTATATACACCTACTATCAACAACCCCTATTTCATCTATCACCCACTCTGGATATGTTCCTCCCATATCGGTTCCTTATTCTCAATCACCCTATCGTGCTCAATATCTACCTCCTTACACCACAAAAATGTGTCCCCTCATCACAACCTACCATTGAACTCATCAAGTTGATGATGGAAAAGATGCAAACACTAGAAGCATCGGTTTAGGGCTCACGCAATTCCCTCACCTATGATGTAATTTGTAATGATCCTATTCACTCTTCCATTCCCATTTGACCATACCCCGTACATTGGGAGATGTCAAAATTGAACCGCTTCAATAAAAAAGAAGATCCACAAAAACATTTGCAGTCCTTTAAACATGGGTGCTACACGATTGCCAATGATGACACTTTACTTTTGAGGACTTTCCCAAAGTCACTAACAGACTGCATTAGGCTAGTATAGTGGACTACCAATACAGTCCATTTACTCATTCAATCAAGTAGCCTAAGCCTTCCTAGATAACTTCTCCATCAAATTTGTTAAGAAGGTTAGCATGACTGATCTCTATTCCACAGGACAATATGACGACGAGCCTATCGCTGACTTTGTCACTCAATGGCATAGCCTCATAAACCACTCACATTCCAATCACCTCAAACTGAGCTTATATAACTATTTACTTGGGCATGTGCTAGACACATCTCACCAACCCTATAGGTGCAAACTTTTCATACTTTTGACGAGGCATTCACCATGGCATGGAAATTGGAAATTCATCCTATCGAAGAAAAGAAGATTTAACTTTGTAATAAAAACATCGCATTCAAATAATATGATACTTCTTCATATTCGAAACCTCAAAAAAACTATTCAAATCCCAAAGGGTTTACGAATGCCGTGTTTCTCAAATTTGGTCCACCTCATCAATCAAACACATCTAAACCCCCATCTAATCTTTCTCTCCCGTCTGAAGCTTTCCAGTTCAGACAAGAACAATGAAAGTACAGTTCCCTAGGAGAATCTTACTCCTCCATTTTGGAAAATCTTAATAAGGAAGGTTCCGTTACCCTTCCACCCATAAAACCACATACTTGTTTAGACCTTGAGCGACCCATGCTTGTGTGGTATAAGGAACATGACTTTTGTAACTATCATCAGGTCAACGGTCACAATGACAATAACTTCATTGCCTTCAAAAACATCATTCAAGAAATGAGATACAACAAATACGTAGTCTTGGATAGCATGAATGCACCCATTAACCAAAGCCTACACATTTTTAAGAATTCATTCCCTAATCATGCCCCATCTTCCAACCAAGTGGGTGATACCTCAAATAATGATAGCATTGTCCGTGAAGGCCATACTTGTTTTTAATGACGCACTTAATTAGTTACTTCCAAGTTACCTCATATTCCTTCCATAGATGAAATCTTAGCCCGTGCTCCCCTACCTATACCGGAACCTATTTTGTCTACTCCTCTACCCATGAGGATTCCCCTTCATCTTCTCCTTCACCCGTGAAAGAGCCTATAATCAGCACACCACCTTTGGCCCCTCAAAATTTCAAGAAGTTGTCAATGACACCTCTCCTACTCATAGAAGGTGCACGTTCACTACCTACACCAACACAAGGAGAGCCCACTTCGGTTGTCCCATCCTCTCTCTACCCATGAAAGATACTATAGAAGTACCAACGCTTGTGGATGACTATTCACCATTAGACCTTCAAGATCCCATTGATCTAATTTTGGCTTTCTTACCCAAAGAGTCCAAGGCTAGCTATTTCCCGATATCCCAAACACATTTTATGGGGATTGCTACTCGGTCCACATAGGCTCCACTTACAACAAAGCATACCATTCTAACGCTTGGATGATCACCTAAAATTTATCAATAGAGCCTTATTTTGGGGGCATCTTATACTTCCTATTTCAACAAAGATGTAGTTGTCACTCACCGACACCTCCACTATCTATCCAAAATTATTTCGGCCGACCACACCAAACACAACCACAACTATTACAAAATCTCCCACAACACCACCCATGGCTCAACTCACACCTCTACCCATAACCCAACATGTATTTTCACCTAAACCCAAGCCTACATAATCTTCCTTTCCTAAACCTATAACTACTTTATGGGTCATATAGTTAGTTAGCCTTACTCATACACCCATTAAATTAGATTTAGCTGTCTTCCAAAACTAAAACCAAACTTAACCCAGCCCCTAAAAAGAAGAGCCAATCACCTAGATCTCATACCCCAACCTTGCCAACCACACCCTTATCACCTTCACCCCTTCCTTCCATCTTATGACCTCACCCTTCGACCACAGCCAAAAACCACCATCCAATGGTAAACCAAGAACGTAGCAACCCATTTCCCCATCGTAGACCTCTAATATACCCAAGTGCCCCACACAACCTCTGCCCTCACCTGCAACTATTTTACCACCCATACCTCCAATACCATCAATAAATTATTCACTACCCACAACACTTCCTTCTCTTTACTCACGCGTCCTACCCAACCTACACCACCTACCTCCACAACACCTCGGTTACCCCAATGGGTAACCCACCCTCTTGCACCATCTTCTTTTCCCTCTACATCTTGTGCTCTTGTATCACCTTTACCCATGAAGGTGTAACAGAAAGCCAAAAATCCACTACCCTCTAATAAGGTAGTTAAACGAACCACACATTCTATTTCTAGTTCATCTACCATACCCCTACCTAAGCAAATATGACCAACACCTAAGACCACACCACACACCAAGCTAGTAGCCCAACCCACTCCCCCTCTTGCAAAGACTCTTCCTACATAGTCAGCTGCACTTGTACCCAAACCCACATTCACCTCCCATTGTGATCCATTAGCAGGGTCCTACGCTAAAATTCTAACTAACCTACTCAAAAATTTTGTCATCACATTACCACCTCTTAGACCTTATGACCCACTCAAACCTAAACCAAAAGCATTTGAGAAACAAAAATTTGTGCCTACCATTATGTGCTAGGACATGATGTAGAGAACTATAAGGATTTAGAAGCTGCTCTTGTCCATTTGTGTCCTCTGAAGAAAACTTTGTGATGTTGATCTTTTTGATGAGGACCCCATTTCACCGGCAACAATTTCCATAGATCTTCCCTCATTTACTATTCAACAACCAAAATCTCCATCCCGAGATTTGAAATTAACATGGTTGACATAATAGAGTTGGCAAAACAACCACCCAAATGCTTTGATGCACCCTACTCATCTCACAAGGGTCATACCCACCACTAGGGTTTTGTCCCTCTTATTGTTATACCTTCCATGACACACCCTCTCCATCCAACTCCCCTCAGATTAACATGATCAACATTGCCACCCGTGCTTAAAAAGACAAGGGAAAGGAGAAAGCAACTGGCCCATCAACCAACCCTGTACCCAATATACCATCTGCACCTACACCCAAAGTCATCATTTTTGGTCCTACATATCCCATTTCGATGGGGCCACACATCATACAATGTTAAAATAACTACACCAATCCCCACTCAAAATATCTTTGTATGACCTCGTCTTGACCTCGAGTCACATTGTCAAGCCCTCATAAAGGTACTTCAATCTATCAAAGTCTTACCAAATGACCCCACACCCATATTCTCTATCATTACCCCTCTCCATGTAGCCTCTCTCACTAGGTCTAACCCTTCTTTTACACCTTCACCCACTCGACACATGGCCACCCTTAGTTTTGTAGACAAAGAGATCGCTCCTTCTAAGTCTCGATGACCACGACCCCACTTTGTTCATCTCCATATTTATCGATAATATATGCATCTAACACTTTATGATCGATGGTGGAGCTAGCATTAACATCATCTCCTCCCATGCATATGCCAAAATACAAATACCTTCCAATTTCATGCATAGTAACCTCATTATGTTGCATTCTTTCAATGATGCCATAACCTCTACATTGCGTACCATTATTATCCATTTCCACATAGGTCCCCGTACCATCCTAAACATTTTCTATATCGTAGAAGGGGAGTTCCAGTATAACTTGTTACTTGGTCAACCTTGGATTCGTGTCATGGGTTGTGTCCCTTTGAAGTTACACCGACACCTCAAATTTGAACATGAGGTACATAATTACACCATCCCTTCCGACCCCTTACCTTTTAAGACCTATAACATGCTATATCGATCCAATGATGTGCTTGTACCAGTCAAGGCATCCACCACCAAAACCACTTCACCTCCACCCACAAGCCCATCCACCAAAATTGCCACTACTTCTGATACATCTAACCTCGCCATCCCTACTGCAGTTGTAGCCTCCACCGCTAGCACCCCTGCTTCCCCTTCATCTAGTGAGCCATCTATACCCACTACCCACATACCAACTATTGATCCCTTAGAAGGTGTTTTTCAATGCCTCACTTTGGGGGAATACCGCCTATACAATATTGATACCTTCCTCACCCCAAAACAATATGGGAATCGTGTCAACACCCCAATTATGACATTCACATCGGTGAATTTTTCCCTTATGGCTGTCTCCACCTTCGCACAAATATGATGTATGGGAAACTTGATGTGGCCACCTATACGGCCGAACCTCCATCCCAAACCCAGCCATTCTCCACCAACCTACACTTCTTCACTAATCACCATTTCACTGACACTTTCCTCCATAGGTGCACATGGAAAGGATTTGGATTTGGTTTTTATGAACAAGGCTGCCACACTATCATCTCTTGTACCTCTTATAAACATAATGACCATAGTGGCATTGGTTTTGATGCTCCATCTTCTAAGAAGGTTCACATCGACCTTATTCAAGATGAGACATCTTCCCCCTCTCATTCACCCACATTACCATCCTCACCCACGGAGTCCATAGATCCTGAATCTATACCTCCTAATTTTTTTCATAAACACCATTTCCCTAGGACCACTTTGACCTATCAACGCAATGGCAAGGCTCCCTCTTCTCTCCCATTCTTGTATCCTAACATGATCGATGATGATACACCTTCAATTAACATCATTCAATGTCAGGATGATGAGTCCATCCTCACCTACCTTAGTGTAGAAGACTCTTATATTCACCGGTTGTTACCCTTTGAGACACAAACCATGTTGAATGAATCAACCATCAAAATCAACATTAATACCCAAGACAACCCACACATTCTAAAGATTGGCCAATCTTTAGATGCTACTGAACAGAAGCCTTCACCTCTTTCCTTTGGGACCATAGTGACACATTTGCTTGGTCTGTGCCGATATTCCTGGTATTGATCCTAAAATCATTATTCACAATATTGTGACCATTCCTGATGCTAAACCTATTAAACAAAAGCTGCAGAAAATGCATCCTCACATTGATCTTCTAGTCAAAGAAGAGCTTTAATGCCTTCTCTCAATCACCTTCATTCTACCGATTGATTATCCCTATTGGATTTCTAGCATCGTTCTGTCATGAAAGCAATAGGGGAATCACATTTACACAAATTTCTCGTGACCTCAACCTTGCCTATCCCAAAGATGATTTCCCAATACCGGGAATTGACAAACTAGTTGATCTCACTACTAGCCATGAAATGTTATCACTCATAGATGGTTTCTTGAGCTACAATCAAATATTACTAGCTCTCAATGATCAACACAAGATTGCCTTCATCACCCCTTGGGGAATTTTTGCTATAGATTCATGCCCTTTGGCCTCAAAATGTTGGTGCTACATATCGGTGGGGAATGGCTTACATATTCCATGACATCATGCATCGCATATTAGAAGATTATGTAGATGATTTTCTTTCCAAATCAAAACATCAAACCGAACACCTCCCCATTCTTAAAGTCATCTTTGACCACCTCAACAAATTTTGTGTTTGTCTTCAAAAAAAAATGTGTCTTTGCAAAGCACTTTTAGGGAAACTCCTAAGCTTCATTGTTTCTTTATGTGGCATAGAATTCAATCTTGTTAAAGTCAAGGATATCCTTGAAATGTTACCACCCACTAATCTCTCACAACTTTGAAGCCTACAAGGTAATTTATAATCAATTCGTCATTTTATCTCCCCGTTGTCCGACCGCTATCAACCATTCCATTATCTTATCATGAAAGACGTTTCATTCAAATGGGATGATGAATGTCATAAATCCTTTGAGGCCTTAAAACAATACCTCCTTCTACCTATATATTTCCCCACATGACCATTCTCTAGGTGTCATGCTTGCTCATCGCAATGACCAAAAACTAGGAGTAAACGATTTATTACATAAGTCGTCACGTCTTGACTACGAAAATAGATATACCCACACTAAAAAACTTTGCCTATCCTTAGTTTTCATTGCCACCAAACTCCACCATTACCTACTCAACCACAAAACCTTCTTCATTACTAATACATACCCATTACACTACATGTATGCTAAACCTTATCAAACTCAATGTGTTTACACTGGATTATGCTTTTGGCTGACCTTGACCTTGAATTCATCCATCAAAAGTCCATCAAGGGCCAAAATATCGCTAACCAATTGGCCAACGCACCAATTTCTGGGGATCAACCTTCTAACTTTGACTTTCTAGATGAGTCTATTGCTACCCTTTACCTGGATGAACCCACTTACCAAATGACACTCTTCTTCAATGGTTCCAAATGTCAGTATGGGGGTGGGGCTGGTGTTATCCTCATTTCACTTGATGGTGAACCTATGCCTTTGTCTTTCAAACTTAATTTTGATTGTACAAAAATATTGTTGAATATGAAGCACTCGTATTGGGTCTTCAGGCTTCTCATGCCTTAGATGTTAAATCAATCAACATCTTTGGTGATTCTAAGTTGGTCATAAACCAAGTCAATGGTATATACCAGTGTCGTAATGAGATAATTCAAAAGTATAAGCATCATGTGGACATAATTTTGACCACCTTCGACCATTACACCCTTCAAACCACCCCACGTTCTACCAATAAATTTGTAGATACCATGGCCTACTTGGCTTCTCAGATACCCACTTCACCACTAACTCTAAAATATTTATCACCATACAAAGACTACAATCACCCTCTTATTTTCCTTGTGAAGTTTACTCTATCGAAACATTTCTCTTGACCCAAGTGACCTTTGGTATAAGAAATACACAAACTATCTTTCCCTCTCCATTTTACCCACCGATCTCACTCGTAATGGAAAACGTGCCTTCCTTAAAAGTGTCTTGCGTTATGTCATCATGGGTGGTCTTCTGTACAAATGTGGTTTCAACAACATTCTCTTGCGATGCCTTACTAATTCTAAAATTCCTTACACCATTAAGGAAGTCCACGATGGGATTTTTGGAGGCCACTTTAGTGGTCTTGTTATCACTAAATGCATTCTTCACCTAGGCTATTACTAGCCAACCCTAAACCATGACTATTGCGATTATGTCAAACATTACGTAAAATGCCAGCAACATGCTAATCTCCATCACACCCCTATTCATGCCTTACAGGTCACGCAAGACCTTTGTCCTTTCTCTCAATGGGGTTTGGATCTTATCGGTGAGATCAACCCCCATTCTTCACAATGCCACCAATGGATCATAATCGCTACTGAATATTATACTAAATGGGTAGAATCCATTCCCCTAATTTCCACAAAAGATGATAAAATATGTGAATTCATCAACCATCACATCATCTATCACTTTGGTGTCCCTCACCACATTATCACAGATAACGGAAAACAATTCAAAAACAAAACCCTACGCAAACTATGTGATGCTTTTGGCATCCAACTTAGTTTCTCATCACCTTATTACCCATAAACCAATGGTCAATCTAAATCAACCAATAAAACCTTGAACAAAATTCTTATGAAGGTGGTCAATGATACTGGGAAGGATTGGCATACACACATTCCTTTCACCTTGTGGGCTTACCACACTAGTATTCACACTTTGAGTCTGTCACCCCTTTTCTCTCGGTCTATGATCCGAGGTTGTCTTACCTCTCGAAGTATAGATTCCATCCCTCTACATATCACTACAAGAAATGCTCAAAAATGATGAATTTCACTAGGATCATTTAGCGCACCATGAATTATTATATGAATGTCATCTCAACGCCTTGAACCATCTCCAAATCTACCAAAAATGTATCAAGCATGCCTATGAAAAATGTGTTCATGAACGAACCTTTCATGTCGATGACCTCATCTAGAAGGAAAATCAACATGTAACCAAAGAAGAGAAAAGTAAACGGGAAAATTTGTTCCTAATTGGCTTGGGCCCTATATCATAACCCATGCCTATGGATCAGGTGCTTATTGTTTTTTCACTCAAAGGTAAACTTGAACTGAGCCCCTTAATTCCTTGCATATTTTACCATTTTACTTGTTAATATCAAGTCCTATATAACTTTCGGTCCATTGGTCACTCGTCCCCTTGAGTGTTATTCACTTTCCCTTATCACCCATTTTTGAGGATCCACGATTAAACAAGAATCATGTGAATACCCGTCACCTATTAGTCTTGTCTTCAAATATGAGTACCATGATTCTACTCATAGCATGATTCTCATGGATACTTTTTGTCTTCTTTAAGATGGAATCCCATGGTCATTCATCACTCAAACCACCTCTTTCCTAGTTAATTTTTGTGCACTACGATCTTGTCTTCTAAAACCGGAACCTAATCATCCTCTATAATCTTTCCATGACTTAAACGTCTAAAAAAAAAGGATACAACTCCTTGAGTCAAACTTCCAACAAAAAGATGACTCCCTCAAAAGGGACATCTCTTCTCCATATTCTACCACTATCAATAGATTGCTCCCTCAAAGGACAGCTATGTATATACGATCATTACAAAATTTAATAAATATTCAGAAGCTTCCCGCATCGATCAACTTCACAAAGACCTCAAGGAGATAATATATTCATCCCATATAGACTTCCCACATCAATCAGTCTATTAAAAACAAATAAATCAAGAAAAAGATGAAATTTTCATCATGGACTTTCCTATTTTGGATTCGGGTTTCTTGTTTTGAAAAACACGTCATCGTACACTAAGTTACGCTAAGCCTCTCATTCTCACCTCCTTGTATTTTCCACCTAAATTCCTCGTTACTCAAGGACTTGCCGCAAACATGACATTTTTTGATTTTGTGACTTTTCTTCACCCTTAAACCAGTCCATCATACAAGGGTTATAGGGTCTTCTGTTCATAATCCCATTTAGGATATGGTAGACTCATTAGGGTTCTTATCAATTCCATAGCTCTTTTACCACTTCTTACCATTTTCCTTTCTCATTACCTATTGATTATCCTATACAGGACTAGATCCTTGGTGCATGTATTTAAAAATAAATCAACCATACCTACAACCTAAACACAATCATGCCTATGACCTACATCACCCATGCCTAATACCTATCTGAACATTTCACTATTTCACCTTAATCTTCCATAGCTTATGGGAGAACTACATCAACTTGAGGTCCCTTTTCACCGAGACTATGTAGGCAGCACTCCGAGGGCAAGGGGCCCTTGGAGGTTAGCTCACCACTCTCTACTCAAACCCCCTTTTCCTAAAAACACTACCTTCTTCTCCCCATTCCTACCTACATATACCCTCATCTCATCCCCACCCCTCTTACACATAACCACACCTCTACCCATTTCTATTCAAATTCGATTTTCCCACCAAAAAACCCATTTTCCCTCCCTAACATATCTACCTAATCTACCTCCAAGCTCAATACAAGAGATTGAATCTTACCTCATCATGCTACTATCTTTGTGGTGGCACTTTGGACCATTACACTGGTGGTCCACCAGATCCCTCTCCTACCTCTTCCATGTCCTCTCATCAAATCCAATCCTCTTGCTCTCCACCCAATCACAATTGATCCACCTGTGCTTGTGAACCTATCTACCTGGATCCTCTAACCAACCAAATCCCTCCACCTTAGTAGAATATCATCCCTCATATTTTTCTCCTAATAAAGCACTTGTTGAGCGCTCCGTTATTTTCACAAAAGCCAAAATGTATAAATGAATTTGTATTATATGGATTTTTCTTTTTATATAACCACTTCGACTGATCGACATTGGTTACACCTAAACTGACATTTGTCTTGTGCCCTCACTCACCATGGTTGGTTATACCAAGACTAGCATCATTCATCTACCCCCATAAATGTTATCATCTTACCTTGACCATCAACGATTATGTATGACTCGGAATCAGTTACATGTCATATTCTTTCCCTTACCCACCCTTATTGCAACCAACCTCCATGCCTACCTTACCTATACTTGTCCTTAATTGCATTTTGGGACTTTTTATTTTACCCATACCTCAGCCCTACCCATGCCATGACCTAGCTACTTGGACTTGGAACATTGTTAGTGACCTATGAACTCATGTGCTCGCTATACCTTGCAACACTATTACCCGTGTTGTTTGACCTAATGACCTTACCTTGCCTCTTACCATGATTGTTTATCTTAACCCAACCTTTGGTGTACCGAAACATACCTAAACATTCCTACACCTAACCTGTGAAGTGCTTCCACACCATATCCTATACCTTGGATACCGGAATCACCTCAACCTTATTTGGATAAACCTATTGACCTTAGACAATGTAGAGTTTGCATGCTCTTCAACTTGGTACCATGCTATAGTTTATACATGTGCATGCATTTGATTGTTACTACCTTTTACCCTGACCCATTACCTAGATTACCCAATTGAACCTTTACCCCCTTACCCTTGTTTCCAACCTTCCTCTTCATCATATTCACCTTTTATCAAACCACTCACCGATTCTACCTTCTACCTCATCAGTTCCTAGTTTGAGGGGGATCACCTTCACCCACACATGGGGCAACCACATCTTATTTTTGTTAGCGTCACTTACCAATACAAGCTATGCAACAAAAAGGGGCAAAATGTAGACACCAAAATTGGGTCACACGCTCCTTCACCCCTCATTAAATAATCAACTTGAACACACTCACCTAACCATGGCCCCTTATACCCCACACTAATATTAATTTAATTTAGTTAATCTATAAGCTCACAATATTTATTATTTAATTATCCTAATTAAGATAATTCCCACCCCACCACCTCACCTATACACCTCACCTAGCCACCTCACCCTAAGTCTATTCTTAGTATGTTGTCATAACTAACTAAGACCTAACTAAACCCTAAAAATCAAAGCCTACATCCCCTCTAACCACATTCTCACATAAGAAAAGGTAACTCCCGCTCTTTCTCGGATGAATAGAGAGATCTAATAGAAATCATTGCCATCATGTCCTATTTTTAGTAAACCTAGGGAATCCCGCCCTAATCGATGCCAGTCACCCCTAAACTGACACCGATCAACCTGAAACCATTGTCAGCTACCTTTTATTCCCTTTTGTAACCTTATTTCAAGGTTGGCACATTTTTTAGATCTAGAAAGGAGATTCAGAGCTGCATGCAAGCGAGATAAGCATCCTTTTATGCATCTAGACATCTAGGGCCACCACCAACATCAATCAGAGAGCCATTGCATTCATGGGAGCACTCCAGGACAACACCAAAATAGGACCATACATGTATTCTCTGATCAACCACCTCCACCACTCAGCCATCATATCCTTAACATAGTAAGTATGACCCTAATCAGTATAGTTTATTTTAGTTAGTAATCTTTATTACTCACTGTTATTAATCTATTCCTTGCATGCTTATTGCTTCATCACCCACTTGCTTGTAACCTGAAAGATCCCTTCACCCACATCACCAAATCATCTAGTCTCACATGTTGTATACTTCTGAGCATACCTAAGATCTCCATATACCCCCTATTCACTCGCCCAAACTTTATTCAACCTCAGATCACCCCTACCATTTAACCTATTTTGAGTTTCTTTCACCCCGACCATACTGACGGGTTACCCATAACCATCATCGGTTCTACCTAAATTAGCATCGGTTGCATTCAGCTGATGTCAATCTCTATTTTTACACCTTGATTGAGAACAAATCCAACAACCACCCTACCAGTTTATGTAAATAACATAGAATCGACCACGACCAGTCGTAGAACCTTGACGCACCTCTCACCTCTCGGATCGAAATATAGCCTAGCCTATTGTGATTGGATTTGTTTATTGTATTTGAATTAGATACCTAAATCATATCAACTACAGTAGGGACCTTGTTTATTTCTCGCATTAGCTTATTATAAATAGTGGATTGACGGTCGTATAGGAAGTATCACACTTCTCGGAACTAACATACGCTAGGCAATCCACTATCATATATATCATTTAACTATATGTTTATGGTATTTTTTTCTATTATAGGTAGTTCCTCCTAGTCAAAAGGAAGGTCTCATATTTAGTTGTGGTCAAGAATTCAAAACACATGCAACAACCATCAACCAACTAGAATTAAATAGGTATTCCTCCTTGGCCCTTACCCCTATCTGTTTTGTCATTTCAAGAAGGTAAAGAAAATGATGAAAAACCATTCCCATCAAAGTTTTAAAATATGCATACATTATTATACAAGGGGCCAAGTTCACGAGGGACTTTGAGGTTTTAGCACTTGTAGAAGAATATAGTTTCCCGGATCTTCTTGGTCACCCTTGATGTTACCAAATAACGTAAATCTATGTTTCAACAAGGGATATATAAGTTGTGAGAACATGGAGGAAAGAGTTAATATCCCTTTAAAAATGGGAAATTTGCACCTTATGTTGAGCCTTTGAGTGAAGAATATTTTAATATGATTTATGTATGTGTCATTCGGGACTCAGAAGTACTCGAGCCATCTAAGGAAGGAATCCTCTAGTGGGAAGATGCATACTCTATTAGTGATACCACAAGTATTTATTTTGATAGTTGGGCTCATGGAACTTATGAGATGGTTGGGTGCAAAGTAAGGAGTGTATTTACGTGGAGAAGAAGACCTCGTTGTATTAGGAGGATAGGTAACAACTTTGTACCTTAGTACACTAGAGAAGGAGACCCTATGGTATTCCTACATGCCATGGAGGAACAATGGATAGACCAATTTGAAAGAAGAAATATGTTAGCATATACCCTACGTGGGACAACAGTGCGCTAGTGGGTGGTTCATAGGGATAATCTTGTAGAATGGAATGAAGTTAGGATTGCTCTAACAAATTGGTTTTCTAGGAGAAATGCACCTACTCAAATCTACATATATCATGGTAATCAACCTATTTGGCACCATGTTCAACATCCTAAGAGACTCTGGATAGTGGAGCAAAAATCTTTACCTCCTTCGCTATGGGTGAACAAACTTTATTCTAGTTTATAAGGTTGCGCATGCGCTTGGTATGTATATGCGGAGCTACATAGAGACTTGAAATTGGCAAAAACAATTTATAGCAATGGTCCAGACTTTTGACTACTTCTCTACTAAACCTCCAGTGCAAAAGGCATTAAGGGTTATAAAGCACTTAACTATGGGAGAAAGTGAAAAGGTAGAAGAACTCATTCAGGGGTTATTTGGTGAGATAGACATATGAGCGTGCTTTGGTAAAGAAAAAGAGATAGATTCTGCGTTACTTAAGGCCACTTGCTTTGAGAAAGAAAAAGGAATGATGGTATACATAGTGGAGGATGAGGAAGTAGAATATCTAGATATAGATCATTCAGTGGGTATGTGCAAGGTGTTAGACAATGCAGGATAAACATGCACACATCTATCATGAACCCAAGAAGACAAAAAGTGAATATTGGTATGGATGTTGAATCAAAGGAGGCGAAATTGGATATTAATGGTCCAACTCAAGTGGTAAAAATCATTGTGTTACTACCTAATTTTCATGACTTATTTCTTAGGGGATACCATGAATTAAAAGGAGTGCATGAATCATTAGGAGAGATGAAGATTATGCTTAAGAAAGGAGCATTCCCAAATAGGAAAAGACCCTAAATAATGAACGTTAACCTACACATAAACGTTAAGGAAGAAATAGACAAGATGTTGAAATATGGTATCATTAAGCCCCTACAAGAATAAAAGTGGGTTAGCCCCATGGTCATGAGTATAAAGAAAGATGGTCGGATTAGGATTTGTGTGGATTATAGGGAACTGAATTTTGCATGTGTGATTGATCCTTTCTTATAGATTTCACAAAGGAGATATTACAAAGTGTTGCAGGACCAAAAATCTATTCTTTTACTGATGGATTCTCTAGGTATCATCAGGTCAAGATTGCACATGAGGATCAAGAGAAAAAAAAATTCACCACTGAATGGGGAAGTTTGCCTATATTTTGATGTCCTTTGTTTTGAAAATGCGTTTGTTGTATTTTCGCACATAGTTGTTCAAGCATTCCAGGATTTTATTCAAAACTTCTTATAGGTTTACTTGGATGATTGGATGGTGTATGGACTTGTTAAGGATCACTATGAAAATTTACGCTTAATGTTTGAAATATGTAGACAATTCGAATCTATTTAAACATCAATAAGTGCATGTTTGCTATACCTTTTGGCACTTTATTAGGGAACATCATCTCGCAAGGAAGGTCTGTTAGTGGATTCGGCTAAGGTTGTAGTTATTGTAGGTCTAGAAGAGCCTACCAGGTTAGAGTGAGGTGCATGGATTCTTTGGTCACACTAGGTATTATCTAAAATTTATCAAAGGTGTTTCACCTTTTTCTTTACCTTTTCAAAATGATGAAGCATATAAGGGTAAGGGCCAGGATGAATACATTGTTAAATGCTAGTCGGTTGATGGTTGTGATGCACATTCGACTTCTTGATCCACAACTGAATGTGAGAGCTTCCTTTTGGCTAGGAGGAACTATCTTGTAATAGAAAACAAGACCACAAAAGATAGTTAAATGATATATAACAGTGGACTGCCTAGCGCATGCTAGTTTTGGGAAGTGTGATACTTCCTAGATGGCTTTCAATCCACTATTTAAAGAAAGTTAATGCGATAAATAAACAAGGTCATACTATAGTTGATATGATTTAGGTATCTCATTCAAATACAATAAGTAAATCCAATCACAATAGGCTAGGCTATAGTTGGATCTAAGAGATGAGGTGTATGTCAAGGTACTGGGACTAGTCAATGTCAGATTCTGGGTTATTTAAGTCAACTGGTAAGGTGATTGTTGGGTTTGTTCCTAGTTAAGGTGTAAAACATAGAGACCGAGGTCAGCTAAATATGACTGATGTTGGTTCAGGTAGAATTGACGACGATTGTGGATAACCAGCGTCGCCATGGTTGGGGTAAAATATTCTCAAAATATGTTAAATGGTAGGGATGATCTTGTTGGTGCCCATTTTAATCCTCTCTGTTATATTGCCATCTTTCCCCTTTTGTTTACATTCTCTAAAACATTTTTCTTTCAATTTCGTGGCCTATAAACTTTCTCCCTCCAGGTTGAATGCCTTGAAGTGCTCACAACTCATTATTTTACCCTAATTTGAAATAAAAATACATGCATGCCCTGTTTTGTGCCCTAGTTTTCCAAATCCACGGGCCTCTGTCATTTTTTCCACTTTTCCCGGCCTTTGAGCTCGTGGTTGCTCATTTTTTTCTTATTTTCCTCAAAAATATATCCCCATGGTCAAAAATTGCATAGAATCATTTCCCATTTTTTTGACCAAAAAATCCTTCACCCACGAAGAAAAAATCAAATTCGGGCATCTCTAGCAAATTCTATATTTTTTACGGTCATACGGGCATACTTTGCCCATCAAATTTTATCTCAAATGTTGTCTCCTACATGGCCATTTCTGGTTGGACAGGATCTGTGGGTTTTTATAAAAACTTAGCATTTTTTGATTTTTTGAAAAGGGAGAAACTTTCCCCCGTAACCCCATAGGTCCCAGAGGAGGGACACGTGTCGCATGCAAAATGAAGGCAGACGGGCGAGGGACTTAGAAGTTTTTGCCTTTTTGGTGAAAAGAGAGAAAGGTTTAGGAAAGGGTCATGGATTCGTAATGGAGAAAAGGTAGACATGTGGTGGTTTAAGGGTAGAGAGTGGGTCGGTAGGTCACCGAGACAAAAAGGGAAATTGTTCCTTTTTGCAAAAAGAGTCGTGGTGAAAATGTGAAGCGCTAGCCCACGAATGAACCACGAGGAGGCACATGACGGGTGTAGAAGGAAGTGTGGGCTGCGCCGAGAGAAAAAGGGAATTTTACCCTTTTAGTAAAAATGATTTAAAGTAAAAAAAAGCGTGGCTCCATGACGAAGGAGAAGGAGACACGTGGCAGGGAAGGAATCAGAGTCGCGGGCCTGTGGAGGCAAAGTGAGAAATTTTCCATTGGCAAAAAAGGGTGTTAAAATGTGATTTGAGCCCGCAGATCCTTAGCGATAGAGAAGGTGACATGTGTCAAGGGAAGGAATCGAGGTGCGAGCCCACGGGGAAAAAGTGAAAAATTTTATAAGTTCCAAAAGAAGTGGAAATGTGCGAGAATTGAATCATGAATTCAATGGGACCCACCATATGCCACATGTCACACACCAAATTTCAAAGGCGACGGACGGAGAAAAAAGTCAAAATTTTATATTTTTCCAAAAATGTTAAAAAGTCAAAAACTGATCCCAAATCCATTCCAAATCATATTTTGACACGTGGAGGGTTCATATTGAAGGAAAAAGGGCAAATCAATGGTAACTGTGCATTTTTCATTTTGGCCGCCATTTTTGCTCTAGGAAGTGTGGAAATGTGAATTTTGCATCAATTTTCATTGATTTTTTCATGAATTCATGTCGTTTGTGCTCGAAGGACCAATGCCAGTGGTTTTGAGGATCAATTTGAAGATTTGAGGTGTTTTTGCAATAATTTTTTCCCCAACCCGTCCAAAATGTGAAATATCAAATCAAGAAGTTGCATAATCAAATTTTGGAGGGATAAGGATAAAAACGAAATGAAAGGGGTCTACATGCTTTGAGGATGAAAAATGTGCCTCCATAATGGATAATGATGAAGGATTTGTAATGTTTTGCATTGTTTGGAACACTGACAAATTCTGTTGCAAATATGTTCAACGTCCTTATCTCCAATCACGTTGAAATTTTGTAACAAATTTGATGTTGGGAATATTCTTTTCTTGGGAAAGAAGGATCAAATGTAATAGAGTGTTATTTAATGCATTTTTTTGACATGTAAATGGTTGGAGAAACTTAGAATTTCACAAGAAAATCTTGGAAGAAGCCCATTCTCTAAGAAACCACCTAAGAACCATTTCTAATTCCTTTTACATCAGATTTGTATCATGTTGAGTTGGTTTCAGTTGTAAAGCCATCAAAAAGCTCTGAGATTGTTCTTATAACATTCCCCTACTAATAAATTTGGTCATTTTGAATTATTTGTTGTTGTCTCTTGGACAAATTTACATGCACTTATGTTTCAAAATATTTTCAATTTGTGTTTCTTGCTCCTATTGCAGTCTTATGTTTAAAATCTCTCTTGATCATACATGGTCTCATTTCTTGTTGATAGTTTAGTGGCATTTTCAATCTCACATTTAGAAGAGATTTCATCTAATAAAGAGATAAATAGATTTAAAATCACTTTACCTTCCCTGAATTTAGAGATTGTTTGTAAACCTTTGGGTGCACCTTAGGTCATGATAAAATAGAGGTTTCTGGATGCTTTGTTGGTTCATCTACTTCAAGCTTTTTTGGTTCATTTGGTTTCATGATGCTTTGTTGGTTCATTTGCTTCAAGATTTTGTGGCGGGTTGTCAAAGATTGTTTGGAAGAGTGAAAATCGGGCCTCCATTTGGTGAAAATATCCTGGTTGAAGGAGTACCTTAACCCTTTTGAAGCATTATGTTGTTTAGGTCTTACAAATTTCTTACAAAGGTCCTCAAAGAATTTGGAAAATTCTGGTTAGTCTGGTCTAAAATCACCCACCAAAATTCATTTAAACAAACTAATCCTACCCCATACTACCCCTGCATTACATTGTGTGTCAACAAAAGAATCTAATCCATCTACAAAAATGCACAAAGTAAATTAGGATCATACAATGTCTTCAATAACCCTTGCCTTGCATTGAAAATATCTCCATAATCTGGGAGTGACAACTTGTGAAAGTCATATTTGGAGTGTTGATCATATTTTCCCAAGGCCCTTTCCATACTATTTGCACAAATTGAGGGATATATTCATCTCCTTCACCATTTGAGGGTTAAAAATAGGTCCTCTTACCTTGGTTGAAAGGCACAACCTAAAACAGTTAGGACAAGATCAAGTCCTATTTGAGTGTTATCCATCTCTCCACAAATCTGAGTGCTAGTTAGATCACATCCCTAGCTACAAAATGACACACATCATGATCTATCTAACTTCAAGCTTCATGTCATATTTCGATGCTTTCTCGGACTAGAAAGGAGAAGAAATTTGGGTACCAACACTTTCTCGGCACCATTTCGGGGACATTATTCAAGATTTCGGATCCTTGGTAATACTTCTTATGTGATTTTGGTGCAATTATAAATCTGAGTATCATCTTCGATTAGATTTATAAGGCTTGAATGAAGAATAGAGTTTCAAGTTTGATATTTTCTTAGATTATTCTGATCCATTGGCATACATATTTGAGATATTTGAATGCATATCAAACCTTGGTAATGTCCCTTGCAAATTTTTCTTGCAAATACATTGTTGAAGCATCATTTTATAATCAAATTTGTAAGGATTAAGTGAAGATATAAGTTTTGCCTATAATTTTATCATTTTCTAGCAGTTGTTGCACTTCATTTGCATTTGTGATTGATAAATTCAAGAATAGGAAGGTCTGATCTATAAAGCTTGGCAAGATTCTCAATGATGATAGGTATTTGACAGAGTATATTAGTGCATTTGCACAACTAAGGTGAAAATCCTTAGTGGCGACTCCATGTTGTTCGATCTTGATAAATACCAAGGTGTTACCTTTACTGTAATTTATTTATTTTTGTTTCTAACCTCTAAAAAATTGAAGGAAGAAGATCTCTCTTCATTAGAGACTCGCTAAGAATTTTTACATATTGAAGGAACTCGAGTTAGAAGGAGAAGAGTTTGGAAAGTTGTTAAAGGTCGACATCGTGTAAAGATCTATCCATTGGTGAGAGAGATCAACCTTTGGTAGAGGATTATCACTCTTCTTCAAGTGATTATGATTCAAGCAACCCTCTCATAAACTTTTTTCCTCGGCTAGTGAAGGTCCTTCTGCTCTCTACTTGGTAAGTTCCTTCTTCAATTTGCACCTTTGTGTTTCAATTCAAATAAAACTTTCCAAGCAAATCAGTACTTAGAGAATACCAGGTCTTGTGAATCACATTCTTAAGCCCTAAATACCTTACACTCCTCATTAGCTTGTGTCACCTTAAGATCACCTCCACTAAACAATATGGCTCATCCTAGACCTCCATTGTTGTTAACACATTTGGTCCTATAGACTTTAGAGGAATGGATGGCTACCCAAATGTTGTCTCATAGGATGTCATAAATAGGTTACCAAATTTCCAAGGGAATAATGCAATAACAGGTGATCAGCATCTCAAACTTTTTGTTAACATGATGGAGGATTTTGAAATAGAGTTTGAAGATGTGTATATTAAATTGTTCATTCATACACTAGAAGAGGATTCTAGAGATTGGTACAAGGCTCTACCTGATAATTCAATTGATTCATGGACTAAAATGAAGAATGCATTTAGGTTACAATATGGTGACAAGACTGATCCTAGATTTCTCTTGTCTGAATTTGAGAATATCAAGAAGAACCCAAATGAATCAGTTCATGACTTCAACACAAGGTTTAACAAAAAATTGAGAAGTTTTTCTGTTTGTCTGAGGCCTTGTGATGAGTCTTGTTTAATCAAGTATGTAGATGCATTTGATAAAAAGGAAGCCTAATACCTAAGAGACAAGAACCCTACTAATCTAAGACAATCTTTCACCATGGCACTTCAAATTGAAAATAATATCAAAGCAATTGGGAAACCTCTCAAAAGAGATGGTGTGAAGTTGATAAAACCTGAAAAACCTCAAGCTAGCTATGGTGCTGATTTGGAGGAGGTTGTGAAAACTTTGGCAGGGGCTATCAAAGAAATCTCATACAAGTTGGAAAGAGATGAGAAGGGAATCATGCGAGACTTCACAAGGTTAGTAAAGAGCACAAAACCATGACAAATTTTTCAATCATCCTAGGGATGATAAAAGGGCAGATGATAGAGGGAAATGACTCATGGGGTCTATAAATAGACATCCTCAAGCACATGAAGGAAGAATTTTACCCGATCCCCTAACTACCAGGGTTCTTGTTTTTGAGGAAGTTACTGATATTGATTGGTGTGATAGGTGTTTTCTACCCCATCCTCCATATGAAGTGGACCAGCAAGATGGTTAACCTGATAATGAAGATGGAACTAATGATGATATCTACAAGGTAGACTATTCTTTAAGCTCACAAGGAGGAGCAACATCTAATGAAGTGATAAGTGTAAGGACAATCTGCTACTTTTGGGATTGATCAAACAGTAAAAATATTTCTTCCCCTCATACTCTTGAAGTTGATGTAGTGCAAGCTTTTGAAATTCCTAACCATGACTTTGAATAATTAAGAGCTTTGATGATTAAGAAGTATGATGGTGGTATCCCTTTGGAGGAAGATAGACAATTATTGATGAATGTTGTTGTAGCTTGAGAGAAAGACTATAACACTAGAATTAAAGTTGTTAAGGAGCTAGGCCTCAAGATAAACCTAAAACACTCTTGCTTACAAGTACTCCCAAAGAAGCTCCTAGAAGAGAAGCACTTGCCAAAGGCTCTGCTATCCCAAGAAAAAGTTACAGTCCTCCTCATGCCCAAGTTGCTAAGAATCCCTTGCCATCCGATGAATCTGTTTGTATCCCTTCCAATGTTTCTTTTCCAAAGATTGTTCCCTATGACATAGCCCAAGTATTGATCCAAATCAAATTGAGTGTTCCAATCATTTAGTTGCTTAGGATTCCTGAGCAAAAGAAGAGAGCATTTGAGTACTTGGGATTAAAGGAGGAGAAGACTACTCCAGGAAGAAATGTAAATGTTGTTGAAACTCCTACTCAGATCATTGCAGACCTTGAAACACTACCAGCAGTAGAGGATTTTGTAGAGACACCTGAGGTGTATTTGGGGACATCCTTGGTTGATTCCCAATTTAATGTTGATCCATTCTTCACAACTTTAATCATAAAGGATAGACTACTTCATAATTGTATGTTTGATTTCGGTGCATCATGTAATGTCATGCCTCTAGAAGTCATGAATGAGTTGGATATCAAAGTGACAACAGCCTATGGAAATTGTATTGCCATGGACTCAAGAGAAGTTCTTGTAGTTAGTTGTGTGAAGGGTTTGGTGGTGCATCTTGCATCTTATCTAAGGAGGAATTTAAAATTGGATGTTGTGATTATTGATTTCCCTGCCAAATGGGGTATGTTATTGTTAAGAAAGTGGGTTGCAAGTGTTAGAGGGAGTTTCCAACTGGATATGTCTTTTTCCACCATTCCCATTGAAGGAATCCTTGTCAAGCTCTATGGAGAAAAGAAGATGTTGTATCTAATTGAGGATCCAAACAATGCTTCCTATGAGGTGTTGTTTATTGATGTTGATGCTGATAATTTTATTGGGTTTGCTAATGGAAAAGAACAAAAGATGGATTATTAAAAGTTCCTTGAATAGGTAAATTCTCCTTGGACCTTGCTATTTGATGGAGCTTGCTCCAAATTTAGAAATAGTGCTGGTATAATTCTGATTTCTTCTAGCTTGGAAGTGTTTGTTTTTTCTTTCAATATTAACTTTGAATGTAATAACAACATTGTTGAGTATGAAGCCTTGTTGTTAGGTCTAAGAATTTCATGGAAGTATGGTGTCAAGGACATCATTGCAAAAGGAGATTCAGAGCTATTTGTCAAAAATAAGAAAATTATATGCTACAAAAAATCAGTGGATGAAACAGTATAAGCATGCAGTTTGGGATCTAATTGAGATGTTTGATTATTTCAATATTGTGCATCATGATAGAATTTTGAATGATACTACTGACAAGTTGGTAGTGTTGGGGTCAATATTTGGAGATTACACTATTTCACCTTATTGTGAGTACAATGTTGAAGTGTTAACTAGGCCAATTGTCCCTGATAACATCAAGCATTGGCAAGTGTTTAATGATGATGCTCAAGTGAAAAGGTTCTTCCACAATCAAGGTGAGTTTTTATATTAGAATATTGATTGGGAGCCAATGGTGTGTGTGGATCAAGGAAGAGAGACTTTGTTTAGAAATGATATTATCCAATAAAAATTAACACCATTCCTAGAGGTCTTGTTGCTCTTGAGTAAAATTTTAGCAATGGTGATTACATCATCAATAGAAACATGTCTTCCTAAAGGGATGTGGAAGAGAATAAATTGGGAACTGATGATAAACCAATAAAAGTTTGGTTGGGCAGCATTTTAAACAAGGAATAAAAACAGTCCTACCTCCAATTGTTGAAACAATATCAAGATTGTCTTGCCTAGTCATATTCAGAGCTGAAAGCATATAGAGAAGACTTGTTCCAACATGAGATCCCTCTTGAGAAAAATGCCAAACCATTTAGACATAAGCAAAGGCCAATCAATCCAATCCTCTCCATGAAAATGCAAGATGAATTGAAGAAACCGAAAGAGGGAGGAACATTCAGCCCACAAGGTATTCATCTTGGGTTGTAAACCTTGTGCCGTCGAAAAGAAGAATGGAGCTATCGAATTTGTGTAGACTTCAGAAATCTGAATATATCTTCATTGAAAGAAAATTATCCTTTTCCAAACATGGAGAACATGTTGCGCTTAGTGACTGGATGAATTATTGTCTACCTTGGATGGTTTCTCTGGCTATAATCAAAGGTTATTGTTAAGGAGTCTAAAAGATTTAAAACTGCCTTTACTACTCCTTGGGAAACATATGTTTATGTAAGAATGCCTTTTGGTCTTATGAATGCTAGAGCTACTTTCCAAAGAGTAATGGATGTTGCTTTTTCTGGTTACATAAATGACTTCATTGTAGTTTATCGGATGATGTGACTATATTTTCAAGGAGCAGAAAATATCACTTGCAAAGACTTGGAAATAATGTTGATCAAATGTAGAGAGTTTGGAATCTCTCTCAATCCAAATAAGTGTCACTTTGGAGTGCAAAAGGCCAAGATACTTGGTCATATTGTTTCAAAGGCTGGTGTCATGATTGACTCAGAGAGAGTAGAAGCAATAAATAGGGTTCCAATTCCAAGAATGAAGAAGGGCATCCAATATTTCTTTGGGCAAATAAACTTCATTAGAAGATTTGTGTCCAAATTTTCTGAGTTGACTCTTCCTATCACGTGCATTTTAAAGAAAGATCAAGCTATCAAGTGGGAGGAGGCTGCCCTTAAAGATTTTGAAGGAATCAAAGAGGCATTGAAACATGCACCTATCTTGGCAGCTTCAATTACAAGAAGCCTTTCTAAATATTTTCTTTTGCTTCTGAAAATACTATTGCATCTATTTTTCTCCAAAAGGATGAAGATGGGGCTGAGAGGCCTATTGCCTTCTTTAGCAAGGCTTTACAAGTTGCTGAGTTAAAGTATACAATCATGGAAAAATAAGCATTTGCCTTGGTGAAAGCAACAAAGGTTTTCAGGCCTTATATCTTAAGTTCAAAAGTTGTTGCTTATGTTCCCCACACCATGGTAAAATATATCTTAACAGAGATGGAGATCTCAAGCAAAATATGTAGATGGGTGAACAAATTGTAGGAGTATGACATGGACATCCAAACCACAAATTTGGTAAGAGGTTTGGGTCTTCATAAGCTCATGGTGAGAGCAACTTATAAACCGTGGGAAGTGAATGAGGTAGAGGAAGAAAGGATAAATGTTCTTGATAAATTGGTAAGTTCTGAGTGGTACAAGGATATAATATTTTACCTCAGACACCTATGCTATCCTAATCATTTAAATAAAAATCAGAAAAGATACCTCAAGTTGGCTTCTCAAAAATACATCATCACTAACTTTGGGTTGGCTTGGAAGAACCCTGAAGGTGTCCTCTTGAAATGTATAATTGAAGATGAAGATCCCAATGTATTTTCTGATTTCCATAGAGGATTTTGTGGAGGACACTTTGCTGGAAGGGTTAGAGCACACAAATTTTTGATAACTGGTTATTGGTGGCCTACTCTCTTCAAAGATGCAACCATGCTTTGATTAGAAAATGTTAAAGTCATCATCAGCTTTCTCTAGAAGAATGAAATATTCGGGCTCCCTTCCTTTGCAACCTATATCAATTGAAGCTTCTTTCGAAAAATGGGGGATGGAATTCATTGGTGAGATCTCAGACCCTTCTAGTGCTAGACATAAGTGGATCCTTCTATCCAAATATTACTTCACCAAGTGGGTAGAGGAAATCCCCACCAAGAAAGAAACACACCAAGTTGTTATGGATATCTTGTTGAATAATATCATATGCGATTTTGGTGTGCTAGTCAAGATTGTGGCTGATAATGCCATGTGTTTCAGAGCTAAACCTTTGATGGCAATGTGCAAGGAGTATGGAACCAATCTGACTTATGCTTCAAACTATAACCCCCAGGAAATGGACAAGCCGAGTCTAGAAATAAGAACTTATCAAGACCATTAGGAGAACCTTGAGTTGAACAAGATAAAATGGGGTGAACAACTGAAATTTGTAGTTTGGGTTGATAGAATCACTACCAAGAGAACTACTAGTAAGACCCCATTTGAGTTAGTGTATGGAACTCAAGCTCTGCTGCCCTTACATCTACAATTATCTTCATTTCAGTTTTTTCAACAACTTGAAGATCGAGGTCACCCATATGAAGTAAGGATTAATTAGATTGTAGAGATAGATGAAGAGAGAAGAGCATCCTACTAAAGGCATGTCAGATTTAGAGAGAAGTTAAAGAGGTTGTTTGAAAAGAAGGTTACTCCTAGGGCCTTCAATATTGGAGATTTGGTTTTGTTGTGGGATAGCAGAAATGAAGATAAGGGAAAACATGGAAAATTTGATGCATTGTGGATGGGTCCTTACTCCATTGATATCAAAATTGGTGAGAATACCTTTTTTCTCAAGGACTTAGATGGGGAATTTCTTAAACTACCTATTAATGGTAGGCATTTGAAACATTTCTTGGATTAATCCCCAAATTTGAGGTATGAACCAACTTGTATAGTGTATAGTTTTTGGCTTTTGCTGCTTTTTGGTGTTTTGGTAGTTCTTGGTTTGCCTTAGTGTGTGGAAGCCATTTTTATCAATTTTTAGTTGGTTTTTGGTGGCTTTGGCTCATGACTCTATTTTCCCAATGGATTATTTTGGTACTTGGTCTACTTATTGTTCTTGTGGCACTCACTAGAAGTGCCCATCCCCGAGCAAAAGCCAATGTTGGTGCCCATTTTAATCCCTTGTTATATTACCATCTTTCCCCTTTGGTTTGCATGCTCTAAAATTTTTTTCTTTGAATTTGGTGGCCTGCAAACTTTCTCCCTCTAGGTTGAATGCCTTGAAGTGGTCAAAACTTATTATTTTTCCCCAATTTGAAAGAAAAATACATACATGCCCTGTTTCATGCCCTAGTTTTCCAAATCCATGGGCCTCTATCATTTTTTCCACTTTTCCCGGCCTTTGGAGTTCGTGGTTACTCATTTTGTGTTTATTTTCCTCAAAAATCTATCCCCATGGTCAAAAATTGCCTAGAATCATTTCCCATTTGTTTTTTGACTAAAAATCCTTCACCCACGAAGAAAAAATCAAATTCAGGCATCTCTGGAAAATTCTATATTTTTAACGGTCATACGGGTGTACTTTGCCCATCAAATTTTATCTCAAATGACATCTCCTATGTGGCCATTTCTAGTTAGACAAGGATCCATAGGTTTGTTCTAAAAAACTTAGCATTTTTTGATTTTTTGAAAAAGAGCAACTTTCCCCGCAACCCCAAAGGTCCCGTGAGGAGGGACACGTGTCACATGCAGAAAAGAAGGCGAAAGGGTGGGGGACTTAGAAGTTATTACCTTTTTTGGTGAAAAGGAAGAAAGGTTGAGGAAAGGGCCACAGGTCCGCAATGAAGCAAAGGGAGACACGTGGCGATTTCGGGGAATAGAGCGGGTCGTGGGTCGCTTAGAGGCAAAGGGAAATTTTTCCCTTTTTGTAAAAAGAGTCATGGTGAAAATTTGAAGCATTGGCCTGCGAATGAACCAAAAAGGAGACACGTGGCAGGTGTAGAAGGAAGTGCGGGCTACTAGAAGGAAAAGGGAATTTTTCCTTTTTAGAAAAAATGAGTTAAAGTAAAAAATTAACCGTGGCTCCACAACGAAGGAGAAGGAGACACGTGGTAGGGAAGGAATCGGAGGCGTAGGCCTATGGAGGCAAATTGAGAAATTTTCCATTGGCAAAAAAGGGTGTTAAAATGTGATTTGAGCCTACATATCCTCAGCGATATAGAAGGTGACAAGTGTCAAGGGAAGGAATTGGAGGCGTGGGCCCACGGGGAAAAAAGTGAAAAATTTCCAAAATTCCAAAAAGGGTGGAAATGTGTAGAATTGAACTGTGACTTTAATGAAACCCACCATATGCCACATGTCAGCACCAAATTTCAAGGGCAAAGGGGTGGAGAAAAAATTCAAAATTTTACATTTTTCCAAAGATGTTAAAAAGTCAAAAAATGATCCAAAATCCATTCTTAATCATATTTTGACATGTGGAGGGCTCAGATTGAAGGAAAAAGGGGAAATCAACGATAACTATGCATTTTTCATTTTGGCCGCCAATTTTGCTCTAGAAAGTGTGGAAATGTAAATTTTGCATCAATTTTCATCAAATTTTTGGTGAATTCATGTTTTTGTGCCTACAAGGACCAATGCAAGTGGTTTTGAGGATCAATTTGCAGATTTGAGGTGTTTTTGAAATAATTTTTGCTCCAGCCTGTCCCAAAACGTGAAATATCAAATCAAGAAGTTACAGAATCAAATTTTGGAGGGATAGGGATGAAATAATGAAATGAAAGGGGTTTGCATGCTTTGAGGATGAAAAATGTGCCTCCACAATGGATAATGATGAAGGATTTGTAATGATTTTTCTTTTTTGAATTACCTGTAAATTTTGTTGCAAATATGTTAAACGTCCCTATCTGTGAATCATGTTGAAATTTTGTAACAAACTTGATGCTAGGCATATTATTTTCTTGGGAAAGAAGGATCAAATGTAATAGAGTGTTATATAATGCATGTTTTTTGACATGCAAAAGGTTGGAGAAACTTAGAATTTCATGGGAAAATCTGGGAAGAATCCCATTCTCGAAGAAACCACCTAAGAACCATTTCTAATACCTTTCTGCATCAGATTTGTATCATGTTGAGTTGGTTTCAGTTGTAAAGCCATCAAAAATCTCTAAGATTGTTCTTATAACATTCCCCTACTGATAAATTTGGTCATTATAGATTATTTGTTGTTGTCTCTTGGAAAAATTTACATGTACTCATGTTTCGTAATGTTTTCTATTTATGTTTCTTACTCTTTTTACGCCTTGTGTTTAAAATATCTATTGATAATACATGGTCTCATTTCTTGTTGATAATTTAGTGGCATTTGCAATCTCACATTCAGAATATCTTTCATCTGATAAAGAGATAAACATATTTAAAATCCCTTTACCTTCCTTGAATTTAGAGATTGTTTGTAAACCTTTGGGTGCACCTTAGGTCATGATAAAATAGAGGTTTCTAGATGCTTTGTTGGTTCATCTGCTTCAAGATTTTTGGTAGGTTGTCAAATATTGTGTGGAAGAGTGCAGATCTGGGCCTCCATTTGGTGCACATATCCTAGTTGAAGGAGTACCTTAACCCTTTTGAAGCATTCTCGTTGTTTAGGTGTTACAAATTTCTTGCAAAGGTCCTCAAAGAATTTGGCAAATTCTGGTTAGTCTTGTCTAAAATCTCCCACCAAAATTCATTCAAACAAACTAATCCTACCCCATACTACCCCTGCATTGCATTTTGTGTCAACAAAATGATCTAATTCATCTACAAAAATGCATAAAGAAAATTAGGATCATACAATGTCTTCTGATAACCCCCGCCTTGCATTGAAAATATCTCCATAATCTAGGAGTGACAACTTGTGAAAGTCAGATTTGGAGTGTTGATCATATTTTCCCAAGGCCCTTTTCATACTATTTGCACAAATTGAGGGATATATTCATCTCCTTCACCATTTGAGGGTTACAAAATAGGTCCTCTAACCTTGGTTAAAAGGCACAACCTAAAACAATTAGGATAAGATCAAGTCCTATTTGAGTGCTATCTATCTCTCCACAAATTTGAGTGCTAGTTAGATGACATCCCCATCTACAAAACAACACAGATCATGATCTATCTAACTTCAAGCTTCATGTGATATCTTTGATGCTGCTCGATCGAAAAGGAGAACAAATTTGGGTACAAACAAATATGAGGTCGATAAAGTTTAAGCGAGTAAATGGGGAGGTCTGTAGAGATCTTAGGTATGCTCAAAAGTATACAACAGGTGAGAATAGGTGATTTGGTGATATGGGTGAAAGAATATTTGGGTTTACAAGAAAATGGGTGATGAAGCAATAAGCATGCAAAGAATAGATTAATAACATGAGTAATAAAGATTACTAACTGAAATAAATCATGTTGGTTAGGGCCATACTTATTGTGTTAAGGATCTAATGGCTGAGTGGTGGAGGTGGTTGATTGGAGAATACATGTATGGTCTTGTAGTGGTGCTTTCCCGAGTGCTCCCGTGAATACAATGGCTCTCTAATTGATGTTGGTGATGGCTCTAAATGTCTGGATGCGTAAAAGGATGCTTGTTTCACTTGCATGTAGCTCTGGTCTCCTTTCTTGCTCTCAGAAATGTGCCAACCTCGAAATAAGGTTACCAAAGGGAATAAAAGGTAACCGACGATGGTTCTGAGTTGACCAACGATCATTTTAGGGCTGACCGGTATTGGTTAGGGTGGGATTCCCTAGGTTTACTAAAAATGGGAGATCATGGCAATGATTTCTGCCAGATCTCTCTATTCATCCTGGGAAAGAGCGGAGTTACCTTTTCTTATGTGGGAATGTTGTTAGAGGGGATGTAGGCTTTGATTTTTAGGGTTTAGTTAGGTCTTTGTTAGTTATGGAAACATACTAAGAATAGACTTAGGGTTAGGTGGTTAGGTGAAGCGTATAGGTGAGGTGGTGGCGTGGAAATGATCTTAATTAGGATAATTAAATAATAAATATTGTGTGGACATGGATTAATTTAATTAAATTAATATTAGTGTGGGGTGTAAGGGGCCATGGTTAGGTGAGTGTGTTCAAGTTGATTATTTAATGAAGGGTCAAGGAGTGTGTGACCTAATTTTGGTGTCTACATTTTTCCCCTTTTTGTTGTGTAGCTTGTATTGGTAAACAACACCGACAAAATAAGATGTGGTTGTCTCATGCGTGGGTAGAGGTGATCCCCTCAAACCGGAATTGATGTGGTAGAAGGTAGAATTGGTGAGTGGTTTGATAAAACGTGAATGTGTTGAAGAGGAAGGTGAACAATGGGGGTAAAGGGGTAAAGGTCCAATTAGGTAATCCAGATAATGGGTCAAGGTCAAAAGTGGTAACAGTCAAACACACACACGCGTATAAACTATAGCATGGTACTAGGTTGAAGAGCATGCAAACTCTACATTATCTAAGGTTGATAGGTTTATCTAAACAAGGTTGAGGTGATTCCGATATCCAAGGTATAGGATATGGTGTGGAAGCACTTCATAGGTCAAGTGCAGGAATGTTTAGGTATGTTCTGGTACACCAAAGGTTGGGTCAGGATAAACAACATGGCAAGAGGCAAGGTAAGGTCATTAGGTCAAACAACATGGGTAATAGTGTCACAAGGTATAGCGAGCACATGAGTTCATAGGTCACTAGCAATGTTCCAGGTCCAAGTAGCTAGGTCACAACATGGGTAGGGCTGAGGTATGGGTAAAATAACAACTCCCAAACGTAATTAAGGACAAGTAAAGGTAAGGTAGGCATGGAGATTGGTTGCAATAAGGGTGGGTAATTGGGAAAACAATGGGGAATGGACACACATATGATAGGTAACCGATGTCGGTTATACGTAACCAAGGATGGTCAAGGTAAGCTGATCACGTTTATGGGGGTAGATGACCAATGTCACACTTGGTATAACCAACCACGGTGAGCTAGGGCACATGACCGATGTCATTTTAGGTATAACCAATGTCGGTCAGGTTGACATGGGTATATAAAAAGAAAAATCCATATAATACATTCATTTGTATGTTTTGGCTTTTGTGAAAATGACAGAGCATTGAACGAGTTATGCTTTATCGGGAGAAAAAGATGAGGGACAATATCCTACTGAGGTGGAGGGATCCAGTTGGTTAGAGGAGCCAGGTAGATGGGTTCACTAGCATAGGTGGATTGATTGTGATTGGGTGGAGAGCATGAGGATTAGAGGATTAGATTTGGTGAGTGGACATGGGAGAGGCAGGAGAGGTATCAAGTGGACCACCAAAGCCAAAGAACCCGACATGCCACCACAGAGGTGACAATGCATGAGGTAAGATTCAATATCTTTTATTGGTTTTTCAGAGGTAGATTGGGTATATAGGTTAGGAGGGAATATGGGCTTTTGAGGGAAAAGAGAATTTGAATTGGGAAGGAAAATTGGGTAAATAGGAATAGGTAGAGGTCCAAGTTAGGTGTAGGACAGATGGGGAGGAGGTGAGGGTAGAGGTAGGTAGGATTGGGTGAGAATAAGGGAGTGTTTGAGGAAAAATGGGGTTTGGGTATCACAAATTTCTATGTGACAATGACCAAAGATCAAGGGGTGGATGATGTTGGTGGTGTTGAGTCGGGATTGGTCACGATAAGGTGACTGATGCCGGTGTGGGATAGACCATGGTCGGTTAGAAGTAACCAAGACTGCAGTCATCATGTGGATAAAAAGGGGCCAAAAGATCCCTAAAATGGTTGGGTGAGAGAGATAGTGGGCAAGGAAGATGTTGTTGATGAAAAAAAAGCATGGGTAAGAGGTTGAAAGAGGTATGGTATGATCGATAGTGGGTGAGGGTTAGGGTGGGTAGATAGAATATATGATAAGAAGGTAATTTGCGAGGGGAAAAAGAAGGAAGGTTAGAGGTGTAAGTGAAGTGTCAAGAGTGATTGTGGGTATGATCAAGGTGTATTAATGTGATGTTTTTTTGATGCAAGTAAGAGACTAGTGGGGATGAGAGATAGGGTGCCATCCCTACTGTGACAATTTTAGGAGGTGTGATAGCCGAGGATTGGCAGCATGTTGCAGCGGTTAGCTTGATTGGGGTCGTGTGCTCTGGTATGTAGTCCGATAGCTTATTTTTATGGTCACCCTCATCAACAGATCGGATTTGGTGACCAACACATTCCATCTACCAAAGGGTGAGATCAAAGTCACCCTCAAGGATGTGTATAAGATCATGTAGTTACCGATAGTGGGGCAAAAGTATATTCAATCTCTTCAGAGGCATCTGAGGAGTTGATACTAATAGTCCTTGGCGAGGGGTTGGTAGAGATGAGATTTCACACTACCAAAGATGAGCCGTGGAGAGATGTACCAGCCCATCCAAAGGAGATGAGGCTTATTATGTTCTTGATGGAGGTAGTTTACTTATTTGCATTGCCATATGCGCAGAGGGTGGGAGATTCTCGTAATCAATGATGGGGTCCTATATGATATGGTGATAGACTGCACCCGCTTTACATGGGCACCAACATTCCTAGTGTAGCTATATAGGAGCTATGGTCGTATGGGAGGCTTTGGAGGTTTATCTTGTGCTGCACTTTCCTATTACATTGTTAGGCATATGAGCACATTGTGTGTGTGCACCCAATTGTATGCCCAGGATGATGCATTCGAGTCAGGTTTTAAGGTGGGCTATAAAGATGGGTGTTGGTTATCGAGAGCATCGTGTGGGAAGGGTGACACATGATGTCACTTACTACATGCGGTTACTGGAGGGGTTGTCCGGTGTAAACATAATTTGGAGGCCCTATGTGGGTTATCCATCATATGGGCAGATGATTATGGAGCTAGATGGATTATAGCTACTCAGATGGATAGAGGGGTGACATGCTAGAGAGCACGAGATGATTCCCATGTATTGTGGTTAGATGATAGTTTGGGTTATCGCAGATATACCTCAACCCTTCTCACAAGACAGAGGGATGACGTGAAGAGGCTATTGTCTCTACCTCGCCAAAAATGCCTATAAATAGTAGGAGGATTAGGTGAGAGATCAGTAGATTGATGTAACCAGGGTGATAGATAATATAAATAGTGGTGGGTTACACACCTACGAGTAGTACCGTCGAGGTTGGGACAACCGGATTTAGCCACCATCATTATTTAGAGTTATTCCCTACATGGGAAGGTAGCCACATTGACTACACAACTAGGCATGGTGTAGTGGTATTTGACAAGTGCAGAGGCATAGGTGGCCACTTTACAGGCATAGGTGGCAATTTTAGAAGCCCAGATAGCATAGGGATAGGCACCCATGTAGGGTGGTGATGGTGATGGGATACAGGTGGCAGCCCTACATGCATGGGTTATAGGTTTGCAGGTCGGGCCACACGCACAAAGCGCAGTCATGCGACTCTTCATTCCTATATACAAGGATGAGTAGAAAATGGTCCCTCAAGACATGCACATGGATAGGGTCAAAGGCCAATGGGGCCACCATGATACTACCCATAGCCGATCAAGGGATGCCTCTAGGCAAGGCCAGGTATTATCGTGGATATTTTAATGGTAGTAGGGATATATTTTATATCCTACGAAGAGTACAAGGCATAATAGGCCTCATGTGAGAGGACCCGGTCTCCGACCCAAAGTGTGGAGAGTACAGGGGGCTGCAAGCCCCGAGACAGGGTCGGGTGAAGCCACTAGTTCATGGAGGCCGATCCGTGTGTAGTACTAGTAGGGACCTAGCCATGGCCTATGATAGGTGGTGAGATGTTAGTAGGCCACCGTAGACAGAGCCGAGGAGGAGGAGGAGATAGGTAAGTTGTTAGCCGGCCACCGTACAAGAGCGAGGAGGAGGAGGAGATAGTTGAGATAGATATGGAGGATATTCAATAGGATGATATGTAATAGCTATATGTACCTCCTATTTTTTATAGTTATTATTTTTGATATATACCGCCTACGTGCCAAGAGAGTGATGATGTATACAAGATTTGATTGATTTTTATCATATACCACCTTTACCTACGTCTTGAAGATGGTTAGGATGTACTTGAGGGTTTTGATATTTTTGTATTCATTTCGGTGTACATATGTATGTATACATAGACATCATGATTTATAAGTGATGACATTTATACTATGGATGGTGTACTTGTTTTAATTTCCATTATTATTTGTGTATGTGATGGAACCTAGGTGAATTAAGTATGATGGAGTCAAGGTTGTGTAGGCATGGATTGAGTCAAGTCATAGGCATGGATTGAGTCAGGTCATAGACATGGATGGAGTTAGGTCATAGGCATGGATTGTGTTAGGTTGACTTAGGTACAATGAAGTTTAGGTTGGTTTAGGTGTGATTGAGGTTTAGTTTGGTTTAGGTATGGTTGAGTTTTAAATTCATTAATTTGTGTAATTAATGATGATATGTGTCAAGATAAGATGTTTTGTAGTAAAAGACATGATAATGGTAAATAAATGGTAGACATAATGAAATGAATGCATGAGTGATGATGGTAAAGATGTGAAGCAATTGTTGTTTGTTTGGTTTAATTTCCAATTATTGATATAAAAAGGAAACTAACTAGGGTAGAATGTGACTAGGAAAGGGGCAGAGGGAATTGGTTAGGGTAGAGAGTGGCCAAGCTAACCTCCAAGGGCCCCATGCCCTTGAGTGTTGCCTACATAGTCCCGGGAAAAGGGACCTCAGGCCGATGTAGTTCTCCCATAAGCTAGGGAAGATTAGGGTGAAATAGCGAGAATGGTCTAGTAGGTGTTAGGCATGGGTGATGTAGGTCATAGGTATGATTGAGTTTAGGTTGTAGGTATGGTTGGTTGATTTTCAAATACATGTGTCAAGGATCTGGTCCTGTATAGGATAATCGATAGGTAATGAGGAAGGTGAATGGTAAGAAGTGGTAAAAGAGTTGCTTAATTGATAAGAACCCTAATGAGTCGATCATACCTTAGATGGGCTTATGAACATAAGACCCTACAGGCCTTACATAATGGACTATTTTAAGGGTGAAGAAAATTCACAATATCACAAAATGTCACATTTTTGGCAAGTCCCTTGAGTAACAAGGAATGTAGGTGGAAAAGACAGAAGGTGAGAATGAGAGGCTTAACGTAACTTAGTGTACAAGGACGTGTATTTTGGAACAAGAAACCAAAATCAAAAATAGGCAATTCCATTATGAAAATTTCATATTTTTCTTGATTTGTTTGTTTTTAATAGACGATCGATGTGGGAAGTCTATACGAGATGAATGTATTATCTCCTTGAGGTCTTCGTGAAGTTGATCAATGTGGGAAGCTTCGAATATTTATTACATTTTTGTAATGACCGTACATAGTTGTCGAGGTGATGGGTAATCACATGATTCTTTTTAGTCGTGGATCCTTAAGATGGGTGATAATGGAAGGTGAACATCACTCAAGGGATGAGACACCAATTGACAAAAAGTGATATAAGACTTGATATAAACAATAAAATGGTTAGAGATGCAAGGCATTAAGGGGCTCGGGCCAGTGTTTACCTTCAAGTGAAGACAAATGATAAGCACCTGATCCATAGGCATGGGTGACGATATAGGGTCCAAGCCAATTAGGAGAAAATTTTCCTCGTTTACTTTTCTCCTCTTTGGTTACATGTTGATTTTCCTTTAGGACAAGGTCACCAACTTGAAAGGTTCATTCGTGAACACATTTTTCATAGGAACATTTGATACATTTTTGGTAGATTTGAAGATGGTCCAGGGCATTGAGATGACATTCATCTAATAATTCAAGTTGTGCCAAATGATCCTAGCGAAAGTCATTGTCATTGAGCATGTCTTGTAGTGAGATGCAGAGGGATGGAATCTATACTTTGAGAGGTAAGACAACCTCGTATCGTAGACTAGAGAAAATGGGGTGGTAGCAGTCAAAGTGAAAATACTAGTGTGGTAAGCACACAAGGAAAAGGGAATGTGCGTATGCCAATCCTTCCCAATATCATTGACCACCTTCATAAGAATTTTATTCAGTTTTTTATTGGTTGATTTGGATTGATCATTGGTTTGTGGGTAATAAGGTGATGATAAACTGAGTTAGATGCCAAAAGCATCGCATAGTTTGCATAGGGTTTTTTTTTAATTATTCTCTATTATCTATGATAATGCGGTGAGGGACACCAAAGTGACAGATGATGTGATGGTTGATGAATTCACATATTTTCTCAGCTTTCATGGAAATGAGAGGAATGGCTTCTACCCATTTAGTGTGATATTCAGTAGCGGTTATGATCCATTGGTGGTGTTGTGGAGAATGGGGTTGATCTCACTAATAAGATCCAACCCCATTGAGAGAAAGGACAAAGGTCTCACAGACTTGTAAGGTATAACTAGGAGTGTGATGGAGATTAGCATATTGTTGGCATTCTAAACAAGTTTGACATAATTGTAAGAGTCACGGTTTAGGGTGTTAGGAAATAAGAGATAAAATATGCGAATAATCCCGATTGAATTACAACAATAGAAACTAATATACGTAAAAATATTACAGATCGCAAATAAAAGTGCGAGAATAAATAAAACAACAAAGAGAGACAAGGTTGAACATGGTTCACCCAATTTGGGCTACGTCCACTAAGAATCACTTGCTTAGATTTTATTACAAGCCTCCACTCTCTCAATACAATACCCAGATCCATTTGGAGCTATGCTCAAAAAACTCTACAGAATTCACACCCGAATTCAAAACACATATGTAATACATTTTCTTGTACATCTATCATATGCATTAGACCATATAAATAGGCAACTGCTTAAGCAGTTTGATACAAAACCGTGGGTATCAAAATCAAGGGTAAAAAACCATGGGTATCAAAACAATGGGAAAAAGACCGAAAAAACCATGGGCCCAAAAACATCCCATAATGGTTACCCATTACCCATGGGTTAATAAACCACCCATGAAAATTTGCTTTGGGGGCTTCACCTCCAAACCCCCTTCCATTGAGGGGGCTTCAACCCCGATTCCCCCGACCCGCTCACCTAAGTGGGACCGCCGTAAAAATACCCGAGTGTAACACATAGAAGGTGTACCATACTCTAACATGAAAATAGGCTCCACAAACATAACATAGGGTTGGCCAAGAATAGCCTAGGTGAACAATGCATTTAGTGATAGTGAGACTAAAGTTGTCACCACAAATCCCATCATGGACTTCCTTAATGGTATAAGGAATTTCAGAAATGGTAAGGCATCACAAGAGAATGATGTTAAAACCACATTTTTACAAGAGCCCACCCATCATGACATAATGCAAGACACTTTTGAGGAAGACACGTTGTCTATTACAAGTGAGATTGAGGGTAAAATGGAGAGGAAAAGATAGTCTGTGTATTGCTTATACCAAAGGTCACTCGGGTCAGGAGTAGTGGTTATGATACAATAAAATTCATGAGGCAAATAGGAGGGTGATTGTAGTCTTTGTATGGTGACAAATATTTTAGAGTCATCGAGTGAAGAAGGTATCTCGTAAGTGAAGTAGGCCATGGTATCTGCAAATTTATTGGTAGAATGTGGGAGGGTTTGAAGGGTGTAACGGTCAAAGGTGGTCAAAATTATGTCCACATGATGCTTATACTTTTTAATTATCTCATTACGACACTAGTATATACCATTAACTTGGTTTATGACCAATTGAGAATCACCAAAGATGTTGATTGACTTAACATCTAAGGCATAAGCAGCCTGAGGCCCAATACAAGTGCTTCGTATTTAGCAATATTATTTTTACAATCAAAATTGAGTTTGAAATACAAAGGCATAGGTTCACCATCAAGTAGAATGAGGATAACACTAGCCCCACCCCCACGCTGACACTTGGAACCATCGAAGAAGAGTGTCATTTGGTAAGTGGGTTTGTCTAGGGAAAGGGTAGCAATAGACTCATCTAGAAAGTCAAAGTTAGAGGGTTGATCCCCGAAAATAGGTGTGTCAGCCAATTGGTCAATGATAGCTTGGCCCTTGATGGACTTTTGATGGATAAATTCGAGGTCGAGGTCAACTAGAAGCATAAGCTAGCATGCAACACATTGATTTTGATAAGGTTTGGCATACATGAAGTATAATGGGTCAGTATTAGTAATGATGAAAGTTTTTGGTTGAGTACGTAATGGCGGGTTTGGTGGAGATAAAAACTAAGGCTAGGAAAAAAAAATCGGCATGGGTATATCTAGTTTCGTAATCAAGAAGGGTACGTCTTATGTAATAAACCAATTTCTCTTGGTGTTGGTTGTTGCGATGAGCAAGCATGGCACCTAGAGAATGGTTAGTGGTATAAATGTATAGGTAGAAGGGCTAGTCATCCGTAGGAGGAATGAGCACTTTATTATTAAAGTAGGTATTGTTTCAAGGATTCGAAGGCTTTATGACAGTCCTCATCCCATTTGAAAGAAACATCTTTCTTAAGAAGATGATGGAATGGTTGATGAAGGTCAAAGAGTTAGGAGATAAAATTATGAATTGACTGTAATTTTCCTTGTAGGTTGCAAAGTTTACAAAGATTAGTGAATGACGATATTCTACTGGATAACCTTAAATTTATCAGGATCAACTTCTATGCCACGCAAAGAAATGATGAAACCTAGGAGTTTCCCTAAAAGTACTGCAAAGACGCATTTTTTTGGTTGAAGACGAACACAATATTTGATGAGGTGGTCAAAGATGACTTTAAGAATGGGTAGGTGTTTGGTTTGATGTTTGGATTTGGCAAGCAAATCATCTATGTAATCCTCCAATATGTGATGCATGATGTCATGGAAGATGTAAGTCATGGCCCGCTGATATGTAGCACCAACATTTTTGAGGCCAAAGGGCATGACTCTATAGTAGAAAGTCCCCCAAGGGGTGATGAAGGCAGTCTTGTGCTGATCCTCGGGAGCTAGTAATATTTGATTGTAGCCTGAGAAACCGTGCATGAGTGATAAAATTTCATGGCCAGTAGTGAGATCAACTAGTTGGTCAATGTCGGGTAGTGGGAAATCATCTTTGGGATAGGTGAGGTTGAGGTCACGAAAATCTATGAAAATATAGAGTCCCCTAGTTACTTTTGTTGTAGGAATGATGTTAGAAATCCATTGAGGATAATCGATTGGTAAAATGAAGGAAACTAAGAGAAGGTGTTAAAGCTCTTCTTTGACTAGAAGAGTAACGCAAGGATGCATTTTCCGTAGCTTTTGTTTAATAGGCTTGGCATCGGGAATGGTCATGCTATTGTGAACCATGATTTTAGGATCAATACCAACCATATTGACATAGGACGAAGCAAATGCATCACTATGGTCCTAAAGGAAAGAGGTGAAGGCTTCATGTTTAGTAACGATCTAAAGATTGGCCGATATTTAGAATGTGCAGGTCATCTTGGGTATTAATGTTGATTTTGATGGTTGATTCATTAACATGGTTTGTGTCTCAAAGGGTAAAGACCAATGAATATTAGGGTATTCTGCACCAAGGTAGGTGAGGATGGACTCATTGTCTTGACATTGAATGATGTTAATCAAGGTGTATCGTCATTGATCATGTAAGGATAATGAGAAGAGAGAGAGGAGCCTTGCCATCACATTGATAGGCCAATGTCGTCCTAGGAAATAGTGTTTATGAAAAAAAAAAGTTAGGAGGTATAGATTCGTATCATGGACTTCGTGGGTGAGGATGGTAATGTGGGTGAATTAGAGGGGGAGATGCTTTGTCTTGAATAAGGTCAATGTGAACCTTCTTATAAGATGGAGCATCAAAACCAATGCCATGACAATCATTGTGTTTATGAGAGGTATAGGAGATGATAGTTTGGTGGCCTTGTTCATAAAAACCAAATCCAAATCCTTGCCACGTGCACTTGTGGCAGAGAGAAAGTGTATGCGAAATGACAATTGGTGTGGGAGTGTAGGTCGAGGGAAAATGGTTGGGTTTGGGATGGAGGTTTGGGTTTATAGTTGGCCATATCAAGTCCCACATACGTTAGGTTGGTGTAAAGATAGGGAGGCCCATAAGGGAAAACATCACTGATGAAAATGTCATAACTGGGGTGTTGACGCAGATACCCGTCTTGTTGTGGGGTGAGGAAGGTATCGATATTATATAGGTGATATTCCCCTAGAGTGAGGCATTGAAAAAAACTTTCTAAATGATAAGTAGTTGGTATGTGGGTAGCAGGTATAGATGGCTCATTAGATGAAGGAAAGCAGGGGTGCTAGCAGAGAGGATACAATTGCGGTAGGGATAGCGAGGTTAGACACATCAAGTAGTAGGGCAATTTTGGTGGATGGGCTTATGGGTGGAGGTGAAGTGGTTTTGGTGGCGGATGCCTTGACTAGTATAAGTACATCATTGGGTCGATATAGCATGTTACAGGTCTTAAAAGGTGAGGGGTCGTAGGGATGGTGTAATTATGTCCCTCGTGTTCAAATTTGAGGCATCGATGTAACGTCAAAGGGGCACAACCCATGGTATGAATCCAAGGTTGACCAAGTAACAAGTTTTACCGAAACTCTCCTTCTAAGACATATAAAAGTTTTGGGACCGTGTGGGGACCTACATGCACATGGAGAACAACGACACCCAGTGTAGAGGTTATGGCATCATTGAAAGAATGTAACATAATGGGGTTACTATGCATGCAATTGGTAGGTATTTGCATTTGGGTGTATGCATGGGAAGAGATGATTTTAATGCTAGCACCACCATCAATCATAACATTTCAGATGTGTATATTATCGATAAACCGAGATGAAAAGAGCAGGTCGTCGGGTCATCGACCGAAAGGAGTAATCTCTTCATCTCAAAACTAAGGCGATACTTGGCAAGTGGGTGAATGTGTAGAGGAAGCCAAAGACCTAGTGAGAGAGGCTACATGCTGAGGAGGGTAATGATGGAGGCCATGGGTGTGGGGTCATTTGGTAAGACTTTGATAGATTGAAGGACCTCCATGAGGGCTTGACAATTTGACTCGAGGTCTAGAAGAGGTCATATAAAGACATTTTGAGGGGGGATTGGTGTAGTTGTTTTTTCATTATACAATGTGTGGCCCCATCGGAAATGGGATAGGCATGACCGTGAATGATGACTTTGGGTGTGGGTACAGACAGTATATTGGGTACAGGGTTAGTTGATGGGTTCATTGTTTTCTCCTTACCCTTGTCTTTCTGAGCATGGGTGACAATGTTGATCATTTTAATCTAAGGAAAGGGGGTAAATGGAGATGGTGTAAGATGAGTGGTATAATGGCATTTCAAGAAGAAACCTACCGAGGGAGAAAAGTCTTATGAAGTAATCTAGACACAACGGAATTTGGGTGGTGATTTGGCCAAATCTCTTATGCTAACCATGGTAATTTCAAATCTCAAGGATGGATCAAAGAGTTGTGGGGGTGGAGATCTTTGTCATTTGAGTAGGTAATGAGAGAAGATCTATGGAAATCTAGGAAGGTGAAATGGGGTCCTCATCAAGAAGATAATCATTGTCAAAGTTTTCTTTAGGAAGACACAACTAGACAAGAGTGGCTTTCAAAGCCTTACGCTCTCTACATCATTCCTAGTACACGATGGTAGGCACGATGTTTTGTTTCATCAAATTGTTTTGGTTTGGGTTTGAGTGGGTCGTAAGGTCTAAGAGGTGGTAATGTGATGACATAAGTTTCAAGCGGGTTGTTTAGGATTTTAGCGTAGGATATTGCTAATGGATCAAAATGGGAGGTGAATGTGGGTTTAGGTATAGGTGCAACTAACTATGTAGGAAGAGTCTTTGCAATAGGGGAGTGGGTTGGGCTGCCATTTTGGTGTGTGGTGTGGTCTTAGGTGTTGGTTGTATCTTCTTGGGTAGGGGCATGGTAGATGAACTGGCAATAGAAAGTATGGTTGGTCCAAATACCTTATTGGAGGGTAGTGGATTTTTGGATTTAGGTTGCACCTTCTTAGGTAAAGGTGATACGGGCACACAAAATGTAAAGGGAAAAATAGATAGTGGAAGAGGGCAAAGTTACTGTGAGGGTAACCGAGGTGATTTAGAGGTTAGTGGTGTGGGTTGGGTAGGATGTGCGAGTGAAAGAGAAGGAAGTGTCATGGGTAGTGAAGAATTTATTGATGGTATTGGAGGTATGGGTGGTAAGAAGGTTAGGGGTGAGGGCGAGAGGTTGTGTGGGGCGCTTGGGTATATTAGAGGTTTGTGATGGGGAAACGGGTTGTTGCATTCTTGGTTTACTAATGGATGGGGATTTCTTGGCCAGGGTCGAGGGGTGAGGTCCTAGGATGGACGAAAATGGTGAAGGTGATAAAGGTGTGGTTGGCGAGATTAGGGTATGAGATCTAGGAGATTGGCCCTTCTATTTAGGGTCTAGGTTAAGTTTGGTGTTAGTTTTAGAAGATGTATCTAAATCTAATTTGATGGGTGGATGAGTAAGGCTAGCTATTGGTATGACCCCTAAGGTAGTGATAGGTTTAGGCAAGGGAGATGATATAGGCGTGGGTTTGGGTGCAGATGCATGTTGGGTTATGGGTAGAGGTGTGAGTTGAGCCATGAGTGGTTTTATGGGAGATTTTACGATAATTATGGTTGTGTTCAGTTTGGTCAGCCAAAACAATTTTAGATAGATAGTGGAGGTGTCAGCGAGTGACAACTACATTTGTGTTGAAATAGGAAGTAGAAGATGCCCCCAAAGTAAGGCTCTATCGAAATAATCTAGGTGATCATCCAAACATGAGAATGGTACTTTTGTAAGTGAAGCCGATGTGGATCGAGTGGCAATCCCCATAAAATGTGTTTGAGATACCAGGAAATGGCTAGCCTTGGACTCTATGGGTAAGAGAGACGAAAGCATATCAACAAGATCTTGAAGGTCTGATGGTGAAAATTTGTCTATAGGCGGTGGTAATTCTATAGTATCCTCCATGGGTAGAGAAGAGGATGGGCAAGATGAAGTGGGATCTCCTTACGTTGGTGAAGTGGGTGGGAATTTTGAGGTCCAAAGGCGGTGTGCTGATTATAGGATCTTTCATGGGTGAAGGAGAAGATGAATGGGATATCTCTATGGGTAGAGGAGTAGATGAAATAGGTTCTGGTGTAGGTAGGGGAGCGTGGGCTAAGATTTCATCTATGGAAGGAATATGAGGAAATTGGGAAGCAACTAGTGTGTCATTGAAAATAGCGCGGACCTCGCGACAGTGCTATCATTATTTGAGGTATCACCCACTTGGTTGGAAGATGGAGCATGACTAGGGAATGGATTCTTGAAGATGTGTAGGATTTGGTTAGCAGGTTCATTCAGGCTATCCAATACTAAGTCTCCATTGGCTATCCAATAAAATTTTACACCTATAGGGTTGGTGAGATGTGTCTAGCACATGCCCGAGTAAATAGTTCTATAACCTCAGTTTGAGGAAATTGGAAGGTGAGTTGGTTTATGAGGTTGCGTTAGCAAGTAGTGAAAAATTTAGCGATAGACTCATTGTCATATTGTCATGTGGAATAGAGATCAGTCATGGTAATTTCCTTAACAACGTTGATGGAGAAGTGATCTAGGAGGGATTGGGCTACTTGATTGAATGAATAAATGGAGTTTCTTGGTAGTCCATTGTACCAATCCAATGCAGAGTTCATCGAGGACATTGGGAAAGTCCTCAAAATTAAAGCGTCATCATGGGAAATCAGGTAACACCCATGTTTAAAGGACCGCAAATGTTGTTACGGATCTTCTTTGCTATTGAAGCGGTTGAATTTTGGCATCTCCCAATGTATTGGGTATGGTCGAATGGGAATGGATAGGTGAATAGGCTAATTACAAATTTCATCATAGTTGATGGAATTACGTGAGTTGAAACCTATGCTTCTAGTGTTGCGTCTTTTCTATAATCGTCAACTTGATGAGGTCATTAGTAGGTTGTGATGGGGGACATCTATTGTGGTATAAGGAGGTGGATATTGAGCTTGATAGGAGGTTGAGAATAAGGAACCGACATGGAAGGCACATATCCAAAATGGGTGATGAGAGCGAGATAGGGGGTTGTTGATAGTAGGTGTATGTAGGTGGGATGGTTTTCGTGACTTTGGTAGTGATTGGGGGCAATGTTTGTGGGATGGAGAGGAAGAGATTTTGGAGTGGAGTAGGGGTCACCGACACCACGGGATGTTGTGTTAAAATGGGTATTTGCAAGATAATGGGTGTAAATTATGCTATGGTCCAGGTGGTGGGCGAGGGGACAACAGATATACAACAAGCGAGGAAACTACCGATGCGACGGTTATGGTGGGTATTGTTGGAACATAATGATTAAGTGGTCTAGCCAACCCTTAATGTATATGGGTCTATCACTAATATATAGGTTAATATTTAATAATATGAAATATTTATATTTCTATTATTAAATATGCTAATCTAAGTATATACTTTAGGTTAAATCTTTAATATCATGAAATGATTATATATCTAATATTAAATATTATAAACCTAGGTGTATGTGTCAACCGTTTTAGGTTGAAAAGGTGGGACGGAGACATACCCGATGACTTTATAAAAAGGACTTTAGGTACTCATTTGATATATTTAGGAAATATATCAAAGGTGTGCAAATCAAGTGATTTAGTTGTACCCTTTGTAAATAGGGTTTCAAAGGAGGAGGTGATCTTATTGGATGTAAAATAAGTTCTCTGAAGTAAAAGGTTATTTTCAAAGTGGTTTTTACCCTATTAGGGTTTTCCACAATAAATATTATGTCACTTGTGTTATTTATTTCCTGTAAGTATTTCTTTATTTACTTATATTATGATGTAATAATTATTTAAATATTTATTGTAACATTATGTAATATGTAAGTTGATTAAATTCGTATTTATTAGAATCCTCAAATTCTAACATGGTAACAGAAAAGCGAAGTTAAATTAAGATCAAATGTTGTGTATTTAATTTGAATGATTTTTTTCAACCAACCCGAAAGGGTATTTAAAAGTATCTCGTCCCATTTTTTTTTCCCCAATTTATTTTGGCATTACATTTATGCAATTAAACACTCGGTAAATTTTTAGGGTTTTTCAATTTTAAATTCCTAATTTTTGGGGGAGATGTAATATGATATGATTCTTACTTTCATTTACATTTTGTAAATTATATGGAATTAATGTTTGTTTGGAGATTGATGTGTGTACAGGTGAAAGGGGCTTCAAATATTTACCTGCGTGAAAATCACATACAGAAAAAATAAATGATTTATTACTATATGAAATAATTTTCATGTTTTCTATAATTTCAAATGTTTACAGGTTAAATATTTCGGAAGGTAAATTCATACCCGTGTTCTTTGGTCCCCTCTAAAAGGATTCAATTTGAAAAACTATAGTTTATAGTTAATCTATAACTATATCCTATATAATTTGAAAACTATATTATTATTTTTAAATAAAAATATATATAATATAGAATAAGGTTTATATAATAATTTATATAAATATCATATTAAAATTTATATAGTTTTGGAAAAAAAAAATTAAAAGTTTTTAACCATATTAAAATTACATGGGATTGAGGGAAGAGTCAATCATAAGTTTAAATAATATTATATATATATATATATATATATATATATATATATATATATATATATATATATATATATATAGTTGTTTATTGTTTGGCCATGAAGGGATTATTTTTAAATCTTAATACTTCTTAAATAAATCCTAAAATTAGTCCCTAACCATTTATATTATCCATGTAAGGGGGCGGCCCCATTCATTTATATCTTATAGTTTATAAAAACTATATAAATAAACTTATTTAAAGGTTTTCTTTTATATAAGAGTGGGAGTGGAGAATAAAATGAGATAATATCTCAGGTATAAATGTGGAACTCTCAAGTATAAATGGAGAATTAAAAAAATGTTAGTTTATTGGTGGCCCATGTGAAGTGTGGTAAATATTTATTAAAATATTGGTAGTTATAGCCACATAAAAGTTTTAAAGTTTTTAGCTTGTAACAATTCTATAAAATATTTTGTAATATTTCCATAGTTTTGAATGTGTGTAAGCTAAAATTAAGAGTAAATGAAGGGAGGAGACAAGGTTCATAAAAATAGGGATTTGAATTTATTTCATCGGTCGGGTGAAATCACTTGTCCCCTCTGTAAAATTATGTAGATTAATCTATACTCTCATAAATCTACTTGCACCTAGTAAAATTATTTTAACCTGGCCTATGTCCTTTAAACCCCTTTAATAAGGGTTTTGTGTTTTTTTATAAAAAAAAACTATATTTTATAATTTTTATGAACTATATATTGTTTATTTACATTCTATAAACTATATACCTTATTTTTTAAAGTGTGTATATTTTTACATTATAAATTATAATAGGTTATGATAATGTGTTAAAATATAAACTCCTAATATAATACGAGAAGACAAAATTATGAAATTTCACAATCTAGAAATACATAAGTTTTGGCTTCATTAAATTTGATGGTCGAATGACCGTCTTAGTAGACCAAACATAAGACAATATGATGGTCATTTAGACATCAAATTTAAGCTTGTATGTTTCACAAAACTTTAATTGTGTTAAAATTGACGGTCAACTAACCATCATGACAAACTAAAAAATAAGTCATTATGACGATCATTTAGACGTCAAATTTAAGTCAGCTGGCGAATTTTTGTCTATATTAATTTTTTCATAAATTTAAAGTTGTTATGCATTCTTAAGGGTCTCTTCTTCACTTCTATATGGTTGAAAATATTTATTTATATAGATCCGGTGTATAATGCGAGCCCTTTATATTATGGGTTATTATTTTGGTCATGAGAGGTTAATTAATATGCATTGTAATGACATGATCAAATAGTTTCTTTAGATTTATAAAATTTAGATCTAATTTTATTAAAAGTTTTGTTTTTATTATCGATAAATATGTATCTAACTCTATAGTACATTGTATATTATAATGGCGTGTGTTTTACAGTTTAGGAAAACAATGGCATCCAAATTATTTCTATCTTGACAAAACCCATATCCCGAATGAAACCAACTACAATATTTGGGTCAAAACAAAATTTATGGAAAAAAACTCGGACGATTGTTTCGATCGATGTTGCTCCCACCGGCCAAGCAATCAGTAGATAAGATGAATACATTCTAGTAATGAATGTAAGAGGATCTTTCTATGATTCTACATAATGTGAACAATGAGTACCTTCACCCATTGGTAATATCGAACATCTAAAAGAGGTATAGACATAACTAGAATCCATGCATAAAGGATACTTGATATATCAAGGATAGTAATGAAAGTAAAATAGTTGAAGGAATTCAAATAAATGTTTTGTATATTTTTGATGATTTATTTTCTGCATCTTGTTTTATATCTCAAAGTTTGAATAATTCAAAACTATGACATGAAAGGTTAGGACATGTTAATTATCAAAGCTTATATGAAATGCCTAGATATACTCTAGTAAAAATTTTACATGTGTTGTCTTCTTCTCTTGAAGTTACTTCATTAAATGCTTCTAAATGATGTTTTTGATTCTAATTTAGTAAATGGTCATGATGATGTTTTGATAATATAGATGTTTCTGAAACTCTTATCTTCCTAGATAAGAAATTAAATTAGGCTCAATCTATGTTAGAAAGTTCAAATCCTATTAACCTTAGGAAAACTACTAGAAGCCGTCATATGTACCATGCATTAATTACCTTGTATGAACCCAAGCCATGAAGTATTATAGGGTCTACGTGAATATAAAAATTGAAATATAATGTTGATGGTAGTATTAACAAATATAAAACTAAACTTTTGCTATAGGTTTCACTTAGAAACTTTGTATTGATTATGTTGAGACATTTCTTGTAGCTAAAATGAGTATTTTTAGGGCCTTATTTTTAGTTACCACTCAATTTGGGTGGAAAATACACCAAATAGATAAGAAAAATGATTTTTTGAATTTTTATTTAAAATAAGAACTTTACATGTTTCAACCTAAAGGATTTTATGATTATAAGTTGAGAAATCCTTGTATGGTCTAAAACAAGCTCTTAGAGCTTGGTATGTGAAAATTGTTTCCTTCTTTAAACTGTTAGCTTTTGTTAATTGTTCTTTTAATCATGGAATATTTACTAAGAAATATGGCTCACATATTATCACTATATGTATATATGTTGATTTTCTTATGTCTAGTGACAATTCTGATTTAATTCATAGGATTAAAGAGAAATTGAATTAGTACTTTGAAATGAATGAGTTAGGTATCTCACATCATGTTATTTGTATGATTATATTTCATTATATTGTTATTTTTCAAAACACAATATGCAACCATTGTATTGAAAATTTTCTTATGATTGATTATAAACCATTTTCTACTTGAATGGAAGTTGGAATAAATATTAATTGTAAATCTGCATATGAAAAAGGTTGATCCTATTTATATACATTGTTAGTTGATAGTTTGATTTATCTAATTCTAAATAGATTAGATATTTCTGTATAGTAGGAATTACTTTAAGGTTTATGCGGGAACCTGTTTTAGAGATCCTTGGAATCTTGCAAAAAGAATTTTTAGATATTTGAAAGGAACAATCAATTATGGGTTGCATTATAATAAGAATGAAAATATTATCTTATATAGATTTTTTTATTCTAACCATACTGATGTTGTGTTATAAAATATATTGGATATGTGTTCAAGTTTTTTGGTGTAGGAACCATTACTTGGAACAACAAATATAATCAACAATCTCCATTTCTTCTCTGAGATAGAGAAGTATAATGGAAGAAGTAAAGAAGTCATGTGGCTGCAACGACTATTGGTAGAGATACACATGGAAGCTAAAGGAAGTATTTATCTTCTATGTGGTGGTCAAAGTTGTATTACTCTTAATTAAGAATCCAGTTCAACATCAGAGGATGAAAAATATTGAGATACATATATATTTCACCCGTGAGAAGGTGCAAAGTGATGAGATAAATCTCAAGTTCATGTTGACTAAAGAGTAGGTTGTTGACATCTTCACAAAGTCCCTAAGTGCTATAAAGTTTTTTCACTTTCATGAAAAACTTGGATTGTCGGAGTTGCCATTGAGGGAAGTGTGCATGATAAATTCACCTCCTAATGGAACTTGGTTTTTGTAAAAATACCTTCGGGCATATGTAAAAGATCTTCGGGCAAGTGTAAAAAAAAAGACTTTCAAGCATGTATACCTCCTCGATTCTTTTTTAGAAATAAGTGTAGAAAGATCTTAAAGGCGGTCTTCATAAACTCTTTCTTTTGCTATTGAGTTTCTTGGTAAACATCCAGATACAAACATATTATTAAAGAGGTCCTTGGTTATAAAAGGCTCTTATATGCTTGGGTTTAATAATCTTTTATGAGAACACAGTGAGAACATGTAAAACTCACAAATCATACTTAGCCACCGATCATGGAATGATCTTTGGGATTCCAAATCCTTTTTGCGAAAAGGTGATTTGAGTATGATGAAAGTGTTATAAGTCCTTCAACCAATATGCTCGCCTAAAACCTTTATGGTTTAAGGATTGTAAATCATGTAGTGTACCACAGGTAGGTAATCTATTGGCATATGTTATGTTATCCCACTTAACATTAAGGGTAAGTGTTGGAACATAATGATTAAGTAGTCTGGTCAACCGTTAATGTATATGGGTCCATCACTTATATATAGGTTAACATTTAATAATATGAAATATTTCTATTTCTATTATTAAATATGCTAACCTAGGTATATACTTTAGGTTAAATATTTAATATCATCAAATGATTATATTTCTAATATTAAATATTATAAACCTAGGTGTATGTGTGAACCATTTTAGGTTGAAAAGGTGGGTCAAGAAACATACTCGATCACCTTATATAAAAAGGACTTTAGGTCCTTATTTGATATATTTGGGAAATATATCAAAGGTGTGCAAATCAAGTGATTTAGTTTTACCCTTGGTAAATAGAGTTTCAAAGGAGGAGGTAATCTTCTTTGGATGTAAAATAAGTTCTCTAAAATAAAAGGTTATTTTTAAAGTGGTTCTTACCCTATTTAGATTTTCTACTATAAATATTATGTCATTTGTGTTATTTATTTCTGTAAGTATTTTTTTATTTACTTATGTTATGATGTAATATTTATTTAAATATTTATTGTAACATTATGTAATATGTAAGTTGATTAAATCTATATTTATTAGAATCCTCAAATTATAAAAGGTATGAGTCCTAGTTGTGAAACTACGGGGGAAAAATAGGTGATGGTAATCCAACAACAGGAATAAGGATATGAGAGATTGATACTAGCATGTCGTTTATCAACCCACTCAGATGAATCTCGGTGGAAGAGTGGGAAAGGTAGAACCGTAAGGTCGCAAGATTCTGATCAAGGAGTCGTGTAAAGGCCTCATCGCGGTAAGAATGTGTAGGTAAGGTTAGATCCATAGGTGATAGGAAAGAAGGTGGTGAGGGACTAGGTGAGAGTGATTGATGACTAGCGTGGAATATGAGGGCGTTAGTATAGTTGTGAGTCGAGTACCATGTGAAAAAGTGCTGACTTAGTAAGAATCTATTCTATAGATGACATAGAAAATACAAAAACAAAGAATAATGGGATACAGGAGGTGAATTTGGTCATTGTCTAGATTTTGAAAAAATTAAACACACGCAACTGACAATGGTCAAGTTGACTGATGATGGTCAGGATGACTAGTGATGGTTAGGAAAACACCGATGACGATTTCAAATCGATATCGATCATTTGTGGAAGAACCCGGACTAAGAAAATGAAGTGGGAATACTAGATTTGTAATCTGGTGAAACTATATACGGCATATACAATATCAATAAGGGAGACATATGATGATGCCCTAAGGGATGGAAACAAAATATAAGCAATAATGAAAGTTTTTCTAAGTAAAGTAACTAAAAATCTAGAAGTGACATTTGGTTAGATGTGAACCGGTAATAATCACTAGGCAGATGTCGATGACTATGAAATTAGAAGGAAATGAAGAAAATTGGTTTTGGGAATTAAATTAAGTGAAGAATCAAACTCAGAATCCTAAGAATGAGAAAATGAAGCCCTAACACACCTAGAAAAAGTCGAAATACTCCAACTTTGATGGTGGAGCATGCAGGGAAGAAGAAAAATGGGGATTCATAGTCTCACACCTCAAAACATAAGCCAAGAAGAATGCTAAGGAAAAGCATGATCCTAACAATGATTTTCTTATGTTTGTTTAGCTTATGCTATTTAAGACTGACTGTGTGTATTTTAGAATAGAGTTTTTGGTGAGGAAGGTTTCCTACGAATAAAGATATCTAAAAGGAGAGGTTTTAGGTATGTTATGGTGGGGTCGGGTCGTCTCTGAGATAATGACTCAACGAAGCAATGAGTGGGAGTACCTACCAATCGAGACCATGTGGTCACTAATAGATGTTCGAGTAAGATGTTGTTTAAGAAAGATGTGTGTATTTGATTTTTACAAGTTTGGTAAGACACGGAGAGAGAGAAAAAAATGTGATTTCTACGATTCTTTGTGTCAACCATCAGCTGGGCATGACTTCTAGTATATAGGTTTCCCTTAGTTTTAATGTGAGCTAATAATGTAACAAATTGGAATGTAATGCAAGTTTTTAAACCCAAATTGAAGTGTGATATTCGATGTAGCAAGAGATGAATAGGAAGAGGGATGTTCTTTCACTAATGCAATGCAAAAGAAAGGAAGATGTGTTCTTTTTAAAGCACCAAAAACATGATTTTTTTTAGATAATAGAAAGAACGAGAATGATTCCAAAGAATTAAATTAATTTGGAAGATTTTGAAGGGAAACAAACACATAAATTTCACCTAGGAATGAATAAATGCAAAATAACCCTGATGGGTCCCATCGGTCGTGCCAAAATGTTTCACTTGTTTTCTTTAGCTTTTCAAAATGATGAATCGAGATAAGGGTGAGGGCGAAAGAGGAATACCTATTAAATTTTGGTTGCTTGATGGTTTTTACATGTGTTATGACTTCTTGATCCACAGCTGAATGTGAGAAATTCCTTTTGGCTAGGAGAAACTACCTGTAATAGAAAACAAGACCACAACAAAATAGTTAAATGATATATGACAGTTGACTGCCTAACGCATGCTAGTTCTAGGAAGTGTGATACTTCCTAGACAACTGTCAATCCACTGTTTAAAATAAGTTAATGTGAGAAATAAACAAGGTCCTATTGTAGTTGATATGATTTAGGTATCTCATTCAAATACAATAAGCAAATCCAATCACAACAGGCTAGGCTATAGTTGGATCTGAGAGATGAGGTGTCTGTCAAGGTACTAGGACTGGTTAGGGTCATATTTTGGGTTATTTAGGTCAACTGGTAAGGTGATTGTTGGAGTGCATTCTGGTCAAGGTGTAAAACACGAGAGACTAATGTTGGCTAAATGTGACCGATTCCGATTCAGGTAGAACCGACGATAGTTGTGGATAACCGGCGTCGGTATGGTCGGGGTAAAAGAAACTCAAAATATGTTAAATGGCAGGGGTGATCTGAGGTCAAGATAAAGTTTGGGTGAGTAAATGAGGAGGTCTATGGAGATCTTGGTATTCTCAAAAGTATATAGCAAGTGATAATAGGTGATTTGGTGATATGGGTGAAAGAATATTTGGGTTTACAAGAAAATGGGTGATGAAGCAATAAACATGTAAAGAATAGATTAATAACATGAGTAATAAAGAATACTAATTGAAATAAATCATGTTGGTTAGGGTCATACTTACTATGTTAAGAATCGGCGGCTAAGTGGTGGAGGTGTTTGATCGGAGAATACGTGTATGGTCTTGTAGTGGTGCTTTCCGAGAGTGCCCCGTGAATACAAAGCTCTCTGATTGATGCTGGTAATGGATCTAAATGTCTTGATGCGTAAAATGATGCTTGTTTCACTTGTATGCAGCTCTGGTCTCCTTTTCTTCTCTTAGAAATGTGCCAAAATTGAAATGAGGTTACCAAAAGGAATAAAAGGTAACCAACGATAGTTCTAGGTTGGCCGACGCATCGATTCAGGTTGGCCAGACATCGATTAGGGTGAGATTCCCTAGGTTTACTAAAAATGGGAGATCATGGCAATGATTTTCACTAGATATCTCTATTCATTCGGGAAAGAGCGGGAGTTACCTTTTCTTATGCGGGAATGTGGTTAGAGGGGATGTAGGCTTTGATTTTTAGGGTTTAGTTAGGTCTTAGTTAGTTATGACAACATACTAAGAATAGAATTAGGGTGAGGTGGCTAGGTGAGGTGTATAGGTGAGGTGGTGGGGTGGGAATTATCTTAATTAGGATAATTAAATAATAAATATTGTGAGGACATGGATTAATTTAATTAAATTAATATTAGTGTGGGGTGTAAGGGGCCATGGTTAGGTGAGTGTGTTCAAGTTGATTATTTAACGAAGGGTCAAGGAGCATGTGACCTAATTTTGGTGTCTAAAAAGGATATCCTAAGATTTCCACACCCTTGGAAGAGTTACTAAAGGGAAAAGGGACATTCTATTGGGGAGAACTACAGCAGTGCACATTTGAGGCATTAAAGGAGAGACTTACTATAGTGCCTATTCTACATTTTTCCTCATTGAACCAACCATTTCATGTACACATGGACACCTTTGGCACAATGATTGGTGTGGTGTTATCTTAGCCTTAAAAGGTATTATAGATCATCCTAGTTGATTTACTAGTAGAAATTTGACTCCTTTTGAGTAGAATTATACCACTATTGAGTGCAAAGCCTTGTCAATGATCTATTCAATGCATAAATTTAGACAATACCTGCTACCAACACCATTTGTATTTTATATCAATCACATGGCATTGAAATACTTGGTCAACAAGCCTGTTTTATATGGGTGTGTATGTCAATGGGTGCTCTTATTCCAAGAATTTGATTTCACAGTTTTGGTAAAACTAGGTAAAAGTAATGTTGACTCAGACCATTTATCAAGAATTCAGACGGTGAGGATGCACAAACAATTGAATATGCAATGTCGGATATATAGTTATACGAGTTATAATGCGCACCTTCTCGAGTGGAGGATATTGTCTTTTTACGAATATGTATGATACTAGAAGGAATGAAAACCTTAGAGAAGAAATAACTTGCAATTCACACGACACCTTTTATATTTATCGGTGGTGACCTATACAAGTTTAGTCGAGATGAATTATTGCGCCGGCGTGTACTAGATCATGAGTGCACGGATATCATGGAAGAGGCTCATGGAGTTATTGCAGGTGGTTATTTTGACGATGACGCCACTACGTGTAAGATTCTACTTGCTTGGATTATGGTGGGAGACCCTCTACAAATATTTTAAAGCATATTGTAAGGCCCGTGATCACTATCAACACCTTGGTAAACCTGGGCAGAGAGATGAAATGCCTTTAAGACCTAGTCCTAATGTAGAGCTATGTGAGAAATGAGTTATAGAATTTTTGGGTCCTATTTCACCAGCCACACATAGAACTGGATTGCGGTACATCTTCACTAAAAAGAATATCTTACAAGGTGGGCATAAGCAACACCTACCAAGGATTGTACAATGCTAGCTACATAGCTAGGTTTTTATGGGAAAATGTTCTTACAGGTATGGATGCCCGCTAATCTTGACAAGTGATAGGGGTACACTTTTTTTGAATGAGATAATCAAGATAATATTGGATGAATTTATGATTGTTCACCATAAGATAACACCTGTCATCCTCAAGAAAATGGGACTTTTGAGGCCTTGAACAAGATTTTTAGCCGAGACATTGACAAAACATTTTGATGTTGGAAGGAAAGATTTTGATGATAAAGTTTCATTCGTGCTTTGGGCGTATAAAACAACATACAAGAGGTTGAATAAGGCCACACTCTTTCAGATTGGTGTTTGACACAAAATAAGTTCTTCATACATAATTGAAGTTACCCTTTTGTGTATTAGGCGTGCTAGAGGCCTAGCCGATGAGAAAGCATTAGAAGAAAGAATTGATAAATTGCTAAAAGTTGGATGAGAGGCACGTGACAACACGTTGGAGTCGAAGCAAGAAAATGCCGAAAAAAAAGGCATGACATGATAGGTACATTAGGGATAAAAATCTTGAGATGGGACAGATGGAGATTCTTTATGATTCTAAGTTTTTGCACCATCCAGGAAAGCTTAAAGTACATTGGTTATGACCATATATTATCACCCATATACTACAATCATTTGCTTTACAGTTAGAGATGTTTAATGGAATACGATTACCCGATTCTTCGTTAGTGCAAATTCATAGCACCCCCAAATGAATTATGGATCTGATTTTCTAAGGCAAACTCATTTGGTGTGAATGTAAAACTTTGAGTTTTCTCCAAGGTGTGGACCTTATAAGGTGAGAAAACTCTCCAGAGAAGGTTGGTCCCTCTTCCTAAACTACCTGCCACAAGCTATTCCAGTGTAGGTAAGCTAATCTAATCCTAATCTAACTTCCAAGGAGACAGGGAGAGAGAGAAAAGAGGAAAAATAGAATCTTACACTAAAACGGTGATACACTAGAGAAGGAAAATGCTAAACATCTATCAAAACCTGTCATAGAACAAGAAGAGGTGAACAATGGGAAGGATGGACAAGTGCATCACAGGCCCAAGGATAGATTTCACACGAGAAAATGTTCCAAAACTCCATGAACATAGTTCCAAACCTACAATGAACATTCAAACATGCACAAATACCTGTAATAAAGAGAGGCAAGAAGAAAACAAGAAAAAAACAAGCAATGGATAGATGCATCACAAAACACATTTTTGTTGCTCTAAAAGTTTGTACAAACATATTTTAATGGTAAAAGGAAAAAAATTCCATTACAGAGCATGGGAGGAGTTTCCAACTCCATTTTCAACCTGGGAACAAAATAAGGGAGAAAAGAGTAGAAAATATGAATAACCACTTTATAAATGAGTCAAATGTGGCTTTTATCACACAAAAAATGAAGAAAAGTGAAAAAACGTGGGAAAAATTGATTTGTAATTCCAACCATTGAAAAATTCTTCTAATTAGCCTACAAAATGATGGGTTCCCATGGAAAATCCCATACTTTGAAGTACATTGCTCTCTGATTCAAAAAATGACCCATACTTCATTAAAGTTGGTGATTAGTAACCATTTTTGCATTTTTGCATGCCAGGGACATTTCTCCATTTTTCTTAAAAATCTATATCAAAAATAAAAATTTAACCATCCATCATGTAGAGAATTTTCCCATCTTTCCAATGATATAAAGAACGTGAAAATTTGAGCTCTTGATTAAAAGATATGGCCCTCTCGAAGTTTTATGACAAAAATAAGGCAAAAATGGATTAGCGAGTTGAAACTTTAAAATTTTCCCTTTTTGGAATTTGGGAAAAATTTCCCAAAAACCTCCACGCCCGCTTGCTTCATTGCCATGTGGCACTTCCCCATTCACTTATGGGATTGCAGGCCCAAACCTCACTTTTCCCCGTTTGATTTTACATTGGGAAAATTTCCCAACTTTGCTCCATGCTCCGTTATCCCAAAGACACGTGTCACTTCATCATTGGTTGGCAGGGATACACTTCCATTTTTCCTTTGCGCATTTTGTAATTTTGGCAAATTTCACCAAAACCCTTTGTGCCTTTGACTTCGCCTCCCATTTGACACGTGTCGCATTCCTATTGTCTCATGGGCCTTCGTGGATTTTTTTGTTTTGTGCCCCGTCCACTCTTTGGTGATTTTTCCAACTTACCCTATGGACCCACCATTCTTCCCTACCATGTGGTGCATTTTTATTAGTTGCAAGCATTCACAGGAAAAATTTCCCTCAAAAACTCCGTCGAGCCATAACTTGAGAAATACAAGGAGTTAGGAGGAAAATTTTACCTTTCGAAAGGTAAGAAAAATCCTATCTGATGGGATCATTTACAGAATAATTTGAGTACTTGAAGCATGCCAAAATTTCATTTAAGTGCTAGTAAAGGAGAAGGAGGAGGAGTTATCCAAAAATAAACATGGGGCTTATTTTGGATAACAATTTGCGCGACTTCGAGAGGGGGTCATCTACTGCTAGATGAATGATCGATAGCCTTTGAAGTATCCATTGGGCATGGAGTCATGAGTTGTAGCCTACAAACTAATCTAAACTTTGAAAAATTTCACTCTGAGCCACTTGGAAACCCACTGAACTGGAGTTGTTTTCACCAAAATGCCACTAAAATGGACTGTGCAAGAGCAAAACCAGCAAGACCAAAAATTATGTACAAACTGAAAATCATACATACCCCAAGTGGGATATGTAGAGTGTGCACAAGCACTTCTTCTATTGAAAGAAAAACTACCTACTCTACTCTAACTGGAAGCAAAGGTGGGCCAAACAATCCCTACAAATGGTTGTGAAAAATAACTTTTTCTTCAAAATTGGCAGCCATACAAATGATTTGGAGTTTAGTATGGCTTCTTGGATGAGTAGAAAATTAACAAGAAGCTGATATTATACCCAAATTAGCAAGGTGTCAGCTGAAATAAAATGTAATACCTCTTTTAGTTTCTCTGCATTTAGATTGAAGAGGTATGACAACTGATCTTTGGTACTTTATAGCTCATCCTCATGCTTAGAAGCAAGCATGACTAGTTGTGACTTCTCCTTTGGCTCTAATGAAGCCAAGTACCTTATTGGGCAAGGTCTAATCCATTTGATATGCCCATAGCTATGATTTTCAACTCCAAAAATGGAGTCTTCTTGTAGACCTTCTTGAATGGATGGTGTGGAAGAAGTGATGGAGTTATTCTGCTATTTTCCTTCCTTTTCTAGTGAAGAACATGGAAGATTAATATCTTCCAACATTGGTTCCAAAGAGTTGTCACAAAACACTAGCTACTATTTTTCAATGTTCTCCTTTGTGGCAGCAGGCTCTTGATGTTGGAGAACGAATGGTGAAGAAGAAAATATTGTAGTTTTAGTTGGCTCTTCATCCAAACATTCTTCTAAGTTTGATGGCAAATCAAACTCTTCAATTTATTGCTACTGCAAGGTCTCTCCTTCTTGTATGGTGGCCTCCAAATATACATTTTCTTCACCATGTATAGTTTCATTTTCAAACATGAAACTTGTCAATCCAAACTCATCCAAAAAACCATATTTTTGGAGAGATGAAGTGGGAGAGAAACATGAAATTTCTTGTGCCTCTTGCTCACAATTTAGAGCTATTTTTGTCACCTCCATAATCACTTCATCAATCAAATCAACCCCTTCAAATGAAAGAAAAAATGTATCAATAATGCTTCCTTCTTCTGCTATTGTAAAAACTGACTTGATCTCATCCATTTGCTCCTCTTCAATAGGATTTGGAGCTAGTTGTTCTTCCTCCTTTGCTTCTTGAAGACCATCTTGCTCTTGATTAAACTCTCCCTCTAGCATGAGGTTTTCAAGTCAAACTCTTCAATCTGCAGCTTTAGAGGACAAGTTGGGACTGCAGGATCTTCTCCTTCCATGGCTGATTGTGCAAACTCGAATGGATCAGCATTTCCTTCAAATAAAGTGTGAACATGGACACTACATTACGAGCAAACCGATTGTTGATCTGCTTCTTCTTTTGTCTCTTCTTCTGCTGCAACTAAATCAGCCCTAACCACCACTTGTCCAACTTTCACCTCCTCTAAAGGTTTAACCATCAAGGGATTCTTGTTATCCCAAATTTGAGAGCCAAGCTTACCAAACTTTTGATCTTTTCATCCTTGTTTGGCTCTTCTTCTTTTTTTTTTTTTCCTTGACTGACATTCTAATTTTTATCTTCCCAACATGGATTTGGGAATGCAAGAGGAGGGGTGGGTTGTGACTCAATTGATTTTACAATTTTTTGTGGTGTTAGAGGAGGTAGAAATTCTTATTTTTTTAGAGGGAATGGCTGTTTGGAAGGGAAAAGGAAAAAAGAATTAAGATGGGGTGGAATACTAAGGGATGGAGAAATGAAATTAAACCTTGGGATAGCATTGACTCAATTTAGAATTTGGAATTCCAAATGAGATGGTGCTGCTTGAGGAATTTAAAGAGAAAACCAGGGTGATGGTGTAGAACTTTCCCGTTGACAAGGTTGTTCAACAAAGAAATTTATAGGCCTCTACCTCTGCTTTGTCCATTGTGCAAGTTGGGCAGAATCTCCATCATGAAGTCCAACTTTTCTAGAGGGCCGAAGTTTCTTGGAAAAGGGCCTCCCCATGGATAAGGAGTCCTTCAACCAATTCTAAAAGCCTTTATTTGAGCTATTGCTCTTGATTGCACCATTTTTTCCTCCATCTTTTGGATTTTCTCCACAAAATCAGCATCTTCCATTTGATTGTCTTCATTGCATGCATACCCTTTCTCTTGATGTGCTTCACAACCAAACTAATTTTGGTATTGCTCATATGGGTAAGCATGCTGACCTTGAATTTGATCAAAATGTTGATTTGAAGGAGTTGTAAAACATGTTGGAGGTGAAATATATTGTTGTTGCTATAAATGTGAATTCCATGATGGAAATGAAGTCATGATTGCAAAACTTCATGGAATGAATGAAGATGGAAAAGATGGATAGAAGAATGGATGGAAATGGATGGAAAATAGGTCTGTAACTTAGAGAATGAATTACTTACTAGATGGAGTCACCAGATGTGCTTTTGAATATGCCTCCAAAGGCTGAATCCTTAACAAGAACACACCACCTGTCAAAAATAAGGTGGAAGACCTCTAAAGTCCCACCTAGTGTGCCAAAACTCTTAGTGAAAATTCACAAGACCCCAAATGAATTATTGATCTACTTTTCCAAGGTAAACTCATCTAGTTTGAATGTACAAAATTGAGTTTTCTTTAAGGTGTGGACCTTGCAAGGTGAGAAAAATCTCCAGAGAAGGTTGGTTCCTCTTCATAAACTACTTGCCACAAGCTATTCCAGGTGCGAAAAAAGCTAATATAATCCTAATATAACTTCTAAAGAGATAGGGAATGAGAGAAAAGAAGAAAAAAATAAGCCTACACTAAAATGGTGATACACCGAGAAAGAAAATGTTGAACATCTATCAAAACTATCATGGAACAAGAAGAGGTGAGCAATGGGAAGGATGGACAAGTGCATCACAGGCCAAAGGATAGATTTCACATAGAAAATGTTCCAAAACTCTACAAACACAAATCTAAACCTGGAATGAACATTCAAACATGCATAAATACCTACAATGAAGAGATGCAAGAAGAAAACAAGTAAAAAATGAGCAAGGATGGACAAATGCATCACAAAACATGTTTTTGTTGCTCCGTAAGTTTGCATGCAGAACATCATTTTAATGGTAAAAGGTATAAACACCATTACAGATCATGGGAGGAGGTTCCAACTCCGTTTTCAACCTTGGGGAAGAAAAGAAGGGAGTGTAGAGAAGAAAAGATGAGCAATCACTTTACAAATGAGCCAAATCGCTTTTATCATGTAAAGAGAATGAAGAAAGTGAAAAACACAAGAAAATTTGTTTTGCAACTCTAACCATCGACAAATTCCTCTAATTAGCCTAAAAAATGATAGGTTCCCATGGAAAATTCCATACTTTGAAGTACATTACTCTACAGATCCAAAAAACGACCCATACTTCATTAAATTTGGTGGTTGGTAACCATTTATTCATTTTTGCATATTAGGGACGTTTCTCCATTTTTGTCCCACAAATCTCCATTAAAAAAAAAAATTGAACCCTCCATCATATAGAAATTTTTACCATCTTTCCAATGATATAAAGAACGTAAAAATCTGAGCTCTGGATCAAAAGATATGGCCCTCTGAAGATTTAGGGAAAAAATAGGGCAAAAATGGATTGGTAGGCCAAAACTTTAAAATGTTCCCTTTTTGAATTTGGGAATATTTCCCAAAACCTCCATAGCCCATCAATTTTCTGCTATGTGGCACTTCCCCATTCACGATGGGATCGTGGGCCCAAACCTCGCTTTTCCCCTTTGATTTTACATTGGGAAAATTTCCCAACTTTTCCACGCACTCCACTATCCCGGTGACACGTGTCACTTCCTCATTGGTTGGTGGGGATGTGCTTCCATTTTTTCCTTTACAAATTTTGTAATTTTGGTAAATTTCACCAAAACCCTCCGCGCCTCGACTTCCACTGCGGCTAGAGACGTGTCGCATTCCTATTGGTTCACGGGCCTTCGGAAAACAAATTCTTTGTGCCCCGCCCACTCTTTGGTGATTTTTCCAACTTACCCCCACTGACCCACCATTCCACCCTAACATGTGGCGTATTCCTATTAGTTGCAAGCCTTCCTAGGGAAAATTTCCCTCAAAAACTCTTCCGAGCCATAACTTGAGAAATACAAGTTAGGAGGAAAATTTTACCTTTCTGGAAAGGTAAGAAAAAATCTTATCTGATGGGATCATTTCTAGAATCTTTTCAAGTACTTAAAGCATGCTAAAAATTCATTTAAGTGCTAGAAAAGGAGGAGGAGGAGTTAGCCAAAAATAAGCATGGGGCTTATTTTGGATAACAATTACTTCAACGTAGTAGGATGAAGCCCTAACATAAATAAGTCTTCTTGGTGTTTGTAATAAGGAATTGTTTCCATTTAGAATAGGTTTTCATTTTTGTATTTCCTTAATGTATTTCCTTCTTTGTTGCTATGCTTTGTCAATTTAGTTTGGTGTTTTGTGTAATAAGTGTGTTTACACGTTGGAAGCTAATTACCATCTAAAGTATTTTTATGCACAGAGGACTACACATACCATTGGTGTGGGGTGGTTATTCACAACTAGGTACACATGAGAACAAAATTGTTACAGGTGCTAGTTAAGTGTGGAAAGGAGCTATTAGAAAGGAGATTTCTCTAAAAGATGACCATAGATGAAGATAAATGAGGGAACAATATAACGCGAGGTAAGAAACAGGTCATGGAGACTACTAGGGAAGGTGTAGTGGTGAGGTACTTGGGTGCATGGAAGTGCGCTAAAGAGAATTTTGTAGCCAAAAGGTAGGAAGGCATGCTAGAAGGTTATAGCTAGGGTGCAAAGATGTACCACGCAGAGATTGTGAAAATGGTCAATTAATGAGAGTATCGGTTGTAGGTGAAGGAGAAATAAATGCACTATATTTTTGGAAAATCTATATAAGGGCATGATACGGGTTCATTTTTACCTTTGCGATCAAAAATATTTGAGTGAGCTAAGTGCGCCCGAGCCAAGAAAATCATGTTGAGGTGTAGAGCATTGTGAAACTAGACGTGGAGAGAAGACTATTGCGTAGAAGAGCCTTACATCCCCATTGGTGAAGGGTTTGAGCAAAGCAGAAGCATTGAGAAGGAGATAGGCACACGGTTTCAAGATAGGAACTCATATTTGAGCGAGGGCTTGATTTTACTTGTTACAAACAAGAAAATGTGTGATTTTTATGGTGGCACCAAGAAAGAACCTAAAACATGCACAAAAGGAAAGAAGAAGGTAAAAGTTGAAGTTGAAATTTCCCCCAAGAGAAATTTTTTAGAGATACAATACCCAAAAGGATTAATAGTCAAATAAGAATGGGATTCCCACATCCACAGATGAAAAATAGGTGACTACAACCACCATACTACTGACAACAAGGGAGAGTTGGATATTTTGCTAAATAAGAAGACCAACAAGCACATGGTTGAGGATATGTCGGTGTAGGATGACGGTGGGAAAACTTACTAAATCGGTAGGTGTTTATTAGTTTTATGAGCTCCCATATTTTGGAAAATATAAACCCTTATACCAATGGTTGATGAGCTGAGTCCATGAGGACTTATTTTATTTCTTCAGACAAAGGGTTAGGATCACAACAACTCTTGTTTTGACACTGAAAGGATTGAAGGGTACAAGGGTAGACCTTGTTAGTGATCCGACCGATAAGGCAACAGATCATAGAAAAAAGAAATGATTTCGGTTATACCAAGGTTCCACGTGAAATGTACATTGATAAACTAAAGAAGTTTCCTATGGTGTAGGCAGTTGTGCATCTGCTAACCAATTTGAATGACCAAGAGAGATGGTCACAAGTAAACACCATCTAGCTTCACATTGCAAAGAAAATTTCTCAGGGAGTAGTATCCAACCTAGTAGGCTATATTACAAACACCTTTATTGAGGAAGTACACACATGAGAAAAGCTAAGTTTTGGCGCTATCGTCCTTTCTCTTGTGTTCTTATAAATTGGAGTGCCTATGGGCCAAAGAACAAGATCTGGGAGTACCCCTTGGAAAATAAGTCCCTTGCGGAGAGGTTTGAAAAATACTTATGTGAAGGATCAATGAGTGGGCCATTTAAACAGAGGGAATAGATGTGGTATGGAAAATTTCACATGGCGTTTGAGGAGGAGGTGCGTATTCCCAAGGAGATACCTTTGGTAGTAGATAAGGCAGTGTGGTTCACGGTGTATGAAGACTTCGCATCACATAGTTTTCCATGAGGGATGGGACATGGAGCCCATGGTGAAAATTTCCCTATGCCTTCACAGCATGCTACTTCTAGGCCTCAGTTCATAGATTTACTGATGCGCTCCATCTTAACTTCAACGCAGACAAGGTAGACTATGACTACCACACCCTCAAAAAGACATATGTGTATCCAGGCTAGACTTCCTACATTGAGAGGCTCATTTCAAACGTCATAAGTATGAATCCAGTAATCTTGGCTATTGGGGATTGTCGACACTAAAATTTTCCTCCGTAATTTCTATTTCATTAATGTATGTATTAGGAATAGGATGTTATTAAGTATAATTAGTAGTAGCATCGATAGAAAATAACGCCGCTCCTAGTATGATGCCGCCAATAATGTATAGTATGTAATAGTCAAAGTACAATAGGATTGTTGTGGTAAAAGTAAATATTTGTTGTAAGTAGTTTGGTAATGTTAAAATGTCAAAGTTAGGGTAAGTAGAGAAGTAGGGTGTACATGATTAGGAATTAGAAATATTATATTAGTAATAAGAACAAGGAGTGATGTCATAAATATTTTATGTATTTTATTTGTAAAAATTCTAAAAAAGTGGAACCCATGTTAAATGATAAGGTTTATCTTATCTTAAAAGATAAGCTTACATGTAAAGATAAGAGTTAAGGTATGGAATATGATTCGTTAGAGTAGATTTCTTATCATATCTTAGAGATAAGGTGGATAATCCTAAAATTTCTATAAATAGAGAGGCCACCCCCCTCATTTAGCATAGAAGGAAGTAGTGAGAAATATTGTATGAGTAAGTGTGTAAAGGAAGCCATCATTTTGAAGTGTGTTAAAGAAGCCATTAAGAGGTGTAATTGTGAAGTTTCTCCCATAGTTATTGTTGGAAGGCAAGTGAAGTTAGTAACACTTGAAGTACCTCATGGGTGAGATTGTAACAATTTCATGTTGATATTATAATTTACACTTATATTTCAGATTTTCATCATTCCTTCGTATCATAGTCTATGGTATTCTTGTGTTATGTTTGTTATTGTGTTTCCAGATTACATCCACCAAACTAAAAGTTGTGCATTAGTAAATAATCATAGCACAAGGAGTTCCCGGTGGAGAATTATCATAGTGCCGGATTGGTGATGACATTTTGGTTCCATTCTGCGGGACCATTCCTCATTAGTGGATTTTCTGGAGAGATATTCCCACTTAGTCAAAAATCATTTGGAGGGTAACCTTGTTTTTACTATGCATAGTAATTACCATGGTAAAGTCACTTTTACCATGAATAGTATTTACCACAGTAACTTTAATTTTTACCGTGAATAATATTTACCATAGTAACTTCAATTTTTACCATGAATAGTATTTACCATAGTAACTTCACTTTTTACTGTGAATAGTGTTTACCATAGTAAAGTCAATTTTTACCGCAATAAGTCAAGTTTTACCATAGTTTACCATGGTCATTCCTATTTTACTTGTAGAAAGGTGTAAAGTCACTTTTTATTATAGTGATTCCAATTATTTGTGCACATAAGTCTTGTTGATTATACTTGTGGGTTGGTATTTCACTATGGTTACTTTTGAAAATGGGAAGATTCATGTTTTTTCAGCCCAATCTAATGAAGATGCTTCCTCTTTCATTCAAGAGTTTAAACAATCTTGTATTTGTAATGGCCTCATAAGAAGGGAACAATGGACTAAATTTTTTCCTACCTTTTTGGATGGTTCAGCCCTTAGGTGGTTTGAAACACTAGGTGATAATGTGAAAAACTCATGGGATTTATTAACTGAAAGTTTTCTTGAAGAATTTGGTGAACAACAAAAATATGCAGATCTCATGATTGATATCACAAAGCTATCCCAAGGAGAGAAGGAGAAGATAAGGGATTATCATGCTCGTGTTCTAGAGCTAAGGAGGAAGCTCGATGCCCATATCCGGAAGGAAGGATTAGCGGATGGGTTGATGAATGGCGTGGATAATCTCCTCTGTAAGCACTTCATTCTTGGGATGAAGCTAGAGATCAGACAATGAGTGAAGTATGACCACCAACGACCCTTGAACAAGCAAAGGAGATTACAAGAAGGCAAGAAGAAAGCATGGAAGAAGAGCCCAAAGAAATTGTTGCTAAAGTAGAGCCTACACTAACACCTTTGGTCCAAAATCCACAACCACTCTCGGTGAGCACAAATCTTTCTCTAGTACATCTACTGAGTATGAAGATCTGCTCAAGAAGATGGGCCAATTAACTATTAATCTTCTTGAGGAAAAGAATTTAGTTCTCAGGGAGGAGATAGAGGTCCAAAAAAAATATTTTCTGAAGTTGTATGTTATGGTTGTCATAAAAGGGTCATTATAAGTATAATTGTCTAGATAGAGCTTCTACATCTAGTACAAGAGAGATAAATAAAGGAAAATTACTGTGAATTCTTTTGATGTAGTAGATAGGAGCATAAATAATGAAGCGAGATGTGTTTGTAAAAAAAAAAGAAAAAAAAAAGATAACCAAGATGGAAATGATCCTAAGAAGATGAAAGGAGAAACTAGTAAGAAACATAGGAGAAGAAAGTTGGGTGTGCAAGATTTTCTAATTTCATAGGGACAAGGACCATACTCCATCTTAGAAGATTTGTCCAAAAGGCCTACAAATATTACATATGGTCAACTCTTGGCTATGTCTTCTGAGAAGAGGTGGGAGCTGCGAAGTGGACTCAATGCTCAACAAGGAAGGAGGTTGAGGTCCCTATTTTGGAAGTAGAGGCGGATCCCTATGCTCCACAAGCTGAGGTATTATGTAATGGTATTTCAATTCATGATGTCTTAGTTGATGGAGGTGTTGCAGTTAATGTAATGACTAAGTCTGTAATGAATATGTTGGGTTTAAAAATTGATCACCCCTCAACACTTATGTTAAGGTCATTAAATAAGGGAAAAACTAAACTAGAAGGTGTTGTTTCAAATGTGGAAATATCTATTATGGGTGTTGTATGTGTGGTAGACTTTTAGGTGATGAAAAATGGTACTATTGCATACCCAATGTTGTTGGGAAGGCCATGGCTAAGGAGAGTTCATGCAAGAAACTAATGGAATGAAGGATTCATGACACTTGGACGTGGCAGAGAGAGGGTGAAGATAAATGTGATCCCTCGGCATCATAAGGTAGAACCTGTGGATTCAAGTGATGAAACTGATGATTGGACATCCTCTGATTACTCTAGTACTAGTGAAGTGGACACAAAAGATGAAGAAAGTGAGGTTGATGTTTCGGTCATGGATATCCTTCCAGTCACACCGACTCATGAACCCATAAAATTATCTAAGAAGAAATTGATGATCATCTCCAACAAATAAATATTGGTGATGTTGTGATGGAGAGTGAGAAGGAATCCTACCTCCAACTCTTTCAAAGGTACATACACCTATTCACTTTTGATTACAAGGAACTTTATCAAGTAAGTTGGGTAGAACATTCTATTGAGTTGGTAGATGGTGCTAAGCCCATAAAGAAAATGCCATATAGAATGAATCCTAATTTTTCCAAGATTGTAAAAGAAGAAATAGATAAGTTGCTTGATGCAGGATTCATATTTGTTGTGAGAATTCCAGAATGGGTTTCTCCCATTGTGATCTCAATAAAAAATAATGGAAAGCTATGCATTTGTGTTGATTATAGGAAGCTCAACAAGGCAACAAAGAAGGATCATTACCCTCTTCCATTCTCAGATCAGATCTTGGACAAAGTAGCTGGCCAAGAGTGCTTATAGTTTTGCTAATGGATATAGCGGATACAACCAAGTTTGTATAATAGAGAAAGATCAGCTAAAGACCACGTTCACCACTCCTTGGGGAATGTTTTCTTATAGAGTTATGCCTTTTGGGTTGTGTAATGCTCCAAAAATGTTCCAGTGTTTGATGAATAGGGTGTTTGAACCCTACATTGGAAACTTCATCAGAGTATTTCTGGATGATTTTTACATCTATGGGAGCAAGATGGACCACCTACACCAGATGGAGACAACATTTCAAAGGTTAGATGAATCACAAGCCTCACTAAACCCTACAAAGTGTGTCTTTGGATGTTCTAAAGGCATTTTGTTAGGGCATGTTGTATCCAGAGATGGTATTGGTACTAATCCTGATAAAGTTTCAAAAATCAAAGAGTTACCATTTCCTATGAATAGAAGTAAGTTGAGATCATTTTTAGGCCATGTGGGTTACTATAGAAGGTTCATCAAGAATTTCTCAAAGATTGCACAGCCACTAACCCAGTTCTTGAAGAAGGATGTTACTTATGAACCAGGAAAGAAGGCACATGAAGCTTTTGAACAACTGAAGGAAGCTTTGGTGTCTTCACCTATTTTAAAGAATCTAGATTGGAGCAAGCCATTCATTGTGTATAATGATGCCTCAGATGCAAGCACTAGGAAGTACTCTAAGCCAAAAGGATGAAAATGGGAATGATCATCCAGTTTACTTTGGGAGTAGACAAATGAGTAGTGCTGAGGTAAATTATACTGTAACTGAAAAAGAGGCTCTAGCTATCATTTTTGCTGTAAAGAAGTTTAGAAATTACTTTAGGGAAAAAATTTATAGTTGTAATAGATCATCAGGCTCTAAAATATATTGTAAATAAGCCTAACCCATCAGGGAGGATAGCAAGATGGATAATTTTTCTACAAGAATTTGAATTTGATATTATAGATAGGCTAGGAAAGAAGCATGTCAATGCAGATGCACTCTCTCGAGCCTATGATGGTTTAGGTTCATCTTGTGATGATGATGATTTCCCAGATGCAACATTTTTATCCCTTGACACAATCCCTAGTGAATACATAGATATTTGGAATTATCTGAATGAATTCAAGTTTCCTGATGGTGTCAATGCAAAGACTAAGAGGAAAATTACTCAAGTCATTCATCCATATTCTATTCTACATGGAGTATTATTTGAATAGGACCTAATGGATAGTACAAGAGGGAAGTTGGACATGATCAAGGGAAGGAGTTAATAGAATAATTCCATAATGGTACATGTGGAGGACACTTCTCTAGACAACTTACAACAAGAAGGATCTTGGATGTAGGTTATCATTGGCCCACTCTTTTTAGAGATTGTTATAATTATTGTAAGACATGTGATATTTTCAAACACATGGTAACCATAAGACTTCATCAGCTCCATTATGCCCTATTCTTCCACTTGGTCCCTTTGAAAAGTGGGAATAGATATTGTAGGTCCACTTCCAACTACCCCATGCCAAAATAAGTATATTGTAGTTGCCACAAATTATTTAACCAAGTGGGTTGAAGCTAGGCCATTGAAAATAGCTTCCATGGATGAAGTGGCAAGGTTCATATATGAACGCATTGTCACCAGATTTGGTTGTCCATTAGAAATTATAACAGATCAAGGAAGCCACTTCATTAATGAGGTGGTAGAAGCCCTAGTCAACAAGTTTTCTATTAAGCACAAGAAGGCAACAACATACAAGCCAAACACAAATGGACAAGTGGAATGAATTTTTTGTGTTGTGTCAAATTCTAGCAAAAGATGTAGCCTTGCAAGTACATAAGTGGGATAAAAGGATTCATGCAACATTGTGGGCATATAGGGCAACATCAAAGTCAACAACAAGATACTCCCCATTTTAGTTGGCTTATGGCATTGATCTAGTTCTTCCTATTGAGTTTGATATTCCCATTGTGAGAGTTATGAAAAATGAAAGGATGGATGAAAGTGATTCAGTAAAAGAAAGGTTGGTACATCTTCATTTGCTAGAGGAAATGAGAGAAATAGCGAAGGATACAAGCTATAAGAAGAAAATGAAGCAGAAGGAATACTTTGATCAAAAGATCCGTTGGTCTCCATTTCATGTGAATGACTTGGTTCTAGTATATGATTCTAGATACAAAAAAAAGAAGGTAGAGAAATTTCTTCCCAAATGGATGGGGCCCTACAAAATAGCAGTTGTGCATGAAAATGGTACATATCGATTGGAGGAATTAGATGGCACTCCCATTATGAAATGGGTCAACCACGACAAGTTAAATATTTTCAAGCACCAAAATAGTCTACTCAGGATGGAGTAGAAGCTAGGAAGGGGGAAGATGTCGACACTAAAATTTTCCTCCATAATTTCTATTTCATTAATGTATGTATTAGGAATAGGATGTTGTTAAGTATAATTAGTAGTAGCGTTTGATAGAAGATAACGGCACTACTGGTATGACACCACCAATAATGTATAGTATGGTAATAGTCAAAGTATAATAGGAATGTTGTGGTAAAAGTAAATATTTTTCGTAAGTGGTTCGGTAATGTTAAAATGTCAAAGTTAGGGTAAGTAGAGAAGTAGGGTCTACATGATTAGGAATTAGAAATATTATATTAGTAATAAGGACAAGGAGTGATGTCATAAATATTTTATGTATTTTATTTGTAAAAATTCTAAAAAGGTGGAACCCATGTGAAATGATAAGGTTTATCTTATCTTAAAAGATAAGCTTACATGTAAAGATAAGAGTTAAGGTATGGAATATGATTCGTCAGAGTAGATTTCTTATCCTATCTTAGAGATAAGGTGGATAAGCCTAAAAGTTCTATAAATAGAGAGGCCACCCCCTCATTTAGCATAGAAGGAAGTAGTGAGAAATATTGTATGAGTAAGTGTGTTAAAGAAGCCATTAAGAGGTGTAATTGTGAAGTTTCTCCCATAGTTATTGTTGGAAGGCAAGTGAAGTTAGTAACACTTGACGTGCTCATATATCTTTAGCTAAAGCCTAAGGTGGAGAATAACAAGTATTTGGAGAATGATTTTATGCTTCCGTGGTTGCCTAAGGGAAAACATACAAAGGAGAATGTGCCAGCTCTAAATCCTGTAGTAACTATAAAGATAGATGAGGAGGAAGAAGAACATAAAGATAGTGGAGGATTCAATCATAGGGGTTGGAGATAGCCCATAGACAGAGTGGAGACTAAATGTGTAGATATTCCATTAAGAGGTGTAATTGTGAAGTTTCTCCCATAGTTATAGTTGTACGGTAAGTGAAGTTAGTAACACTTGAAGTACCTCATGGGTGAGATTGTAACAATTTCATGTTGATATTATAATTTACACTTATATTTCACATTTGTCATCATTCCTTCGTATCATAGTCTATGGTATTTTTGTGTTATGTTATTATTTTGTTTCCAGATTACATCCACCAAATTAAAATCTATGCATTAGTAAATAATCATAACACGAGGAGTTCCCGTGGACAACTATCATAGTGCCGATTGATGATGACAGGATAGTGGATCTGCACTCATATATCTTCACTAAAGCCTAAGGTGGAGAATAAAAAGTATGTGGAGAATTATTTGATTCTTCCAGGGTTGCCTAAGGAAAACATATAGCGGAGAATGTGCCACTCCAAATCCTCCTGCAAAGAACTATAAAGATAGATGAGGAGGAAGAAGAACATGAAGATAGTGGAGGATTCAATCACAGGGGTTAGAGATAGCCCATAGACAGAGTGCGGACGAATGCGTAGATATTCCACCTTAGGCGTAAGAAGGAGGCAGGAATTTGATGTGGAAGTAGTCCATGAAGAGTGCCACTTTAAGAGGGTATTTATAATAACAAGGACCCAAGGCGTGGGAAATCCATAGCTTGTAAGAATATCACCACGACTCGCCCTTAGAAAGAGGTGACTAAGAAGAAGAGGAGAAAGCTAAATTTGAATGAGGAGGCAGAGGAGTCTACAGAGAGCATGCTTGAAACCCCAATGCAGCCAAAATATATGCAAGATCCTAGAGATGAGGACATGAAGGATGAAGAAGAAGGGGTAAAGGAGGTAGAAGAATCGAGCATGAGCAACCTCACGTGCTTGATACTAATCTAGACATTGAAGGGCCAACTCAAAAACTTGGCGGTCGGGTTCCTAAGGGGCCAAGAATAAAGAGAACAAGTGATGAATACGTTATGCCGAGGACACAAGAAAAATCATCTACGCCCATTTTCAAAGCACAGTGGACTTGAAGGAGTTATATGGGTGGGAGTTGATGGACCCAGACATGGCCACTACACACGCAAGGAAACATTTGTCCTAGTCCATGTAAACTCACATGGATGATCCAAACTTTGATGTATTCGAGGAGTATTGTGTGTCAAGAAGAGTGAAGAAGAAACCTTAGAGAAAGAACATAACAATAAAGCCTACTCTCATGTCGATGAGAAATTGATAAATGCCTTGGTTAAGGTATCTACAAAGGTGGTGCAAGGGAATATTGATAAGGATGCCACTATTAGAGCACTACTTGAAGATAAAAAGGTAAAAATTATAGAAATAGCTCTTATAAAAGGAGAGAAGGATCTAGAGTAGAAAAATAAAGAGGCCTTCATCAAAGATGGCGAAGAAATTGGTGACTATGTCCTTAAAGCAAGAATGTATCTGGAGTTTAAGGTACCCGAGATTTTTCCTTCAAATATGCATTATGTGTGTACATTAGTTGATTTGGTGCTTGAGGATGGACCGATTCAGATGCTAGTGCCGAAGGATCCTGAATATGAAGTAGAGAGAGAAAGGTACTCGTGGTTAGGAATATTTCATCTTACGAAGCATTACTCCAAACTTTACAAGATGAGATGAATAATCTAGATCAAGTTCTAAACATATGTGCAACACTAGAAGTAATTATCGGGATCGGGACTATAAAAGAAGATAATGAGGTTCTGAAGGCAATGAAGTATGAGACTTTATGGTGCGAAAGATTGGAATTTGTAAAACAAAAGCGTAAAGCCCTTGCAGCAACACAAAACCCACATAAAGAGAGGCTAGATGAGATTGGAAAGATCATAGCACTAAAGATGGATCTATTGGAGGGAAGGATGTTTATTATGGCCAACTTTTTCCTAGTACTATAGAATGAAAAGGAAGAGATAACCCAAGATGAGTTGGAAGCCTTTTCCACAGACGTTCTAGAGAAGACAACAACTATGATGGATGACTAACAAACATTGGAGGTTAAGATTAAAATAGAATATCCAGAGTTGATCCTCCTAGTTTAAGCAGAGGGTGCTATAGAATATAAGTCTATTATTTGTACAATAATTCTTTACATTCTTTCCAATCTTATTCTTTATTATTTGGGAAAATCAAGAAAAAACCCATTATCGGGACAATAATGTACATTAGTGTGGGGTAATGTTGAGAAGAAAAAGTATGACACTAAGGAGAGGGAACATAGATGATTCATGCATAGGAACAAGGTGCATTTGAAGGTGTGGAAGGATAGAAAAGGAAACACACACAAAGACAAGCTGATTTGGGACTTAGCCATTTTTATGGTTATAGGCTATTTTTAGAGATAGCGTGTAGAGCACACAATAGGATGGAGACTTGCGTGACACACAAATGTTATTTTGGGGATGAGCATCTACTAATTTCCATGCATAAGTTTGGGATAATAATAGGATTACTACTGCCAGTTAACTATAGGATATCTATTATTAGTGCACTTACATGTGAGCACATTATTTTAAAGGTGCATGGCTATTTTCAGCATGTGGCCTATTTTGGGAAGTACGTATGTAGTGAAGGGAAAGTATCCACCCCTATAAGTATGCATTATCCTATGGAGGGAGATAAATACGATGTGTATGAGTTATTGTAGATTTATGTTGTCGATATGATGTGTGCATAAACTTAAGGGAATATTATATTTTAAGAAGATTCAATGTTTTGTAGTGTTTAATATAATGGATTATATTTTGTGGATAAAGTATTAACATGACTATAATTGGTTCTTGTATGATTAATCTTGTCATAGTTATTGTTTAATTCATGATTCTTTAAAATTAAGATCTGGTTATGCACTATTGAATGATTATGCTTTGTGGAATGTTTTTACTTATTATGGTTCTGAAAATGCTCTATCTTCAACATGCTAACATCCTGCACAAATAAATCTAAAGAAGGGCTTGGTACCTTTGTGCACTTTAGGAGAGTGCTCATCTCAAGTTGATTGATGTACCAACGTGCCTAGGTTGTTCATAGTGGATTCTAGGATACATCATCAAACATCTAGGAATAAATTTAATAGACTTATGACATCAACAATATTCTTCTCTCTGGAGCATTCAAAGTATATAGTAAATCAAGTTTGATTCCCGACATCTACGAATAATCTAGAAAATTGTGATGAAGATGGTTCTTCTCTACAAAGCATTTAGAGCATCTAGCAAATCAAGTTTGATTCCTATTTATTAGATCCATTTATAATTTCAACTTATCTTTCTAGTATCCAAGCCCTATATTTTTCCATCATTCACCTTTTTAGGCCCCACCAAACCATATCAAGATCCTTTGAGCCATCCATCAAATTTTATTGATCATATTAATCAATTCATCCCTCAGCTTGCCTTTGTAAGCATATCAATCATTTGCACCTTTTCTCCCCTGAGCCATACTATGATTTCAAACTCCTTTGGACCAGAATCACCCTAACACTAGTATATATCCTGGACCATGTTAATCCCTTTGTCATTGCATTGATTGCTTATATGATCTTTCATTATTTTATTATCAGTTATCATTTTATTTTATCATTACTCAATCAATTTCTTAAAAGAGGATTGAAATTCTCACGAGGAATTCCATTGACTTCCGAGGACTATCCTTTTGCAAGGCAATCTGCCATACATTTGTCTAATCTTGTCTGTTGTAGTGTATGTGATTGTAACTTTATTTTATAGCACATGATTTTATATCATTCATTTCACGAACACAACATCACATGTCATCTACGGGTATCTCTAAACCCTGAAATTTCAATCTTTGGTAAGTTTGATTATATTTCTTATAAGGTTAATTTGAAGAGGTAAAAAAATTTATAAATATTTTGGCATCACTTTGGTGGGACCATGTCCCTTGTTTATTTGATTTATTTTAACAATAAAATAACATCTTTGTATTTTTATGATTCTCTATTTAAAAAATCACCTTTGATTGGCTAAATCACCTGTGATTGGGAAAATCTCCTATGATTTCCCTGTGTTTTTCAAAACTTAACAATTTGTAATTTGCTTCTTGTTTATTGCTTTCTACTTTCTATTTTTCTAGCTTGTCTATAGGGTACTGTTTCTAGAAGGCTCATTTACTAGATTGCTGGAATTGTTTTCTTTTCAAATTGCTAAAATAAAATAAAAAGGAAGTGTTATTGAGGTGAGTCCTTATCCTTCTTTTTATTTTATTTTTCTATATTTTTTTTTTTTTGTTCTCATTGAAAAAAATATTTCATTTTGGGTTTAAAATGAACAAATGCATCCTTTTTTATCACATAGCTTTAATTAGGAAGGTAAATTGGCTGCATCCACTTATTCTTCCCCACACATAACCAAATCACAATCAAACATAATTTACACTCAAACATCTCCCACCTAGGTGGATACCTACTTGGATTTGATCACCAAGATAAGAAGCTGACTTGATGTTCGGCTTAGTATAATCTCCTATTTTTCGGTATATATTGGCTCAACACCCAACTCCCTTATCACAGTGGGACTATGAAGTGAGGGGCTAGGCCCCAATATCATGCCCATACCATCACCAATATAGATTTGGGTCTCACGTACCTTTGGGTATATTGAGGACTCTATCCAAAACATTCTTGAAACCAATATTAGATTACCGTTTCCTAGGACCCACATTAACCATTTTACACATCTCACTCCTTTTTAATTAAATCAAGATTATTAAAATTCTTCCTTTGACTTTTCTGTTAAATTTTTATCTTTATTAGAGCTTAGTTTGTATCATTGATAAATGATTATCGTTTAATATGGATCAAATCTCTACATCAGTATATCCTCATAATCATTATGCATCACCTTTTTATTCTAATCAAAATCAAAAAATTCTCTATACAAAATCTAGTCCTTATCAAACTTATCAACCCACTACAACTTATTCAACATCATTTAGCTCTGGAATGTTACCAAAACCATCCAATGTATTTTATATAACTTCCACCCTTCAACCAATCCAAAAATCATATAACAATTCCATCCAACAATCCTATGGCTATCCTTCACAATCAAGTTATTTCCAAACTATGGCTTCTCAACCCATATCTAATATATCTCATCAAACAGTCTATTCCACAACCTCTCCTTCATCACAATTACATCCGAATATTAATATCTCTTATCATTCATCTAACCAACCCATCTCTACTTCAATCCCTTCTTCGGTGCCTCAGACATCCCAAACTTATACAAATATCCCTACTCAACCTCAACCAATCCCTCTCATCCAACAACAACAACATACTCAACCTTCTTCCACATCTCCATATATCCCTTTATCACAACCCACTTTACAAACCATATTTCCCCTAATTATCCCTAATCAACCTCCACATCAAGCACATTCACAACAAAATCATCTTATTTCATATCAATCAAATCAATTATATCCTCTTGTTAACTTCTTCACATCTACTCCCACAAATGATCCTTTACAAGCTCTATCCAATAGGTTAGATAATTTAGAAACCACTACCAAAGGATCCAAACATATCCTCACTTATCATCAAGTTTGTAATGAACCCATCCATTTGTCAAGATACCATATAAATCATATCCTCTGCATTGGGAGTTTCTTGAATTCATCATGTTCCATGGTCAAGAGGATCCTCAACAACACATACTATCTTTCGAAACTTGTGTTATCCTATCATCCATGATCAAGATCTTCTTCTTAGAACCTTTCCTATGTCACTAGCAGGACTTTCCTTGGATTGGTACAACTCCCTTCCTCGACACTCTCTGGTATCTTTCACACAGCTAGCTATGTTATTCCTCAATCACTTCACTATCAATGTCACTCACAAAATCACCATCTCTGATCTTGCTACCATCAAACAATCTGAAAAAAAATCCCTTGTAGACTTTTTCTCTAGATGGAAAAACATTGTCAATCAATTATCCTTTCCACTTCTGAAAACAAAACTAATTGAGTTGTTCACTCGATCATGTTCTCATTACATCTCATCCACTCTTCAAATCCATACATTCTAAAATTTTGATGAATCCTTTTCCATGGCCAAGAAGTTAGAAATCCAAGCCCTTGAAGAGGCCCATCTTGATCCTTAATTTACACATGTTCCACCTGAATCCCCTAGGACTTCCTATGATTCAAATCAAGCTGCATATGAATCCCCTAGATCTTCTCATAATGAAGATATCACACATGATGACTTTACTTGGCTTCTTGATCCAACACCCTCAATTGAATCAATTCATATGGATACTATACATCCTTCCAGTCATACCATCAATGCTATTACACAAATTTTCCCCCATGAGGATACCCCTTCATCATCAATGCTTCCTCTCGAATATTCAACACCCCTAGATCCTCCTTCCAATGATACTCATACATTGACATTACCAGTGTCCCCTGTTCAAACACCTATTACCTCCTTGCAATCTTTGGATTCCACTTTAGAATTCGTTACTAAAGAAGCCTTTTTAATTGAAAATCCTGATATCCCACCATTCATTGAACTAATCAAAGAATTATAAAAATTATTTAATCCACCTCAATCATCTCTAGAGGCACTATATCCTTCATCTGATTCCAATCCAATATTATCTACAGCTCATAACTTACCATCCAACATGGAACGTTGTACTATGTAGTCAAATACCATCACATCCAAAACCACACCTTCGTTATCTAATGTGAGTCCTTCTCATAGATCTAAAATAAATGTTACAGACAAAATGCAAACATGTCACATCCGCCACCTCATCCTCTTCATCTATCGTAAAAACTCCTCCTTTTCCTAAAATCAAAATTACAAAGCCAAAGTGCACGTCATCAAACTTTCCATCTATTTTGGGACCCCATCCTTTATCTCAATACTACACATATTCATACCCTATTCATCCCTCCTCATCCATTTTGGGACCTCATCCCTCATCCAATTTTATCAACCCCTTTCTCAGGTCACATTATCCTTCTTATCAACCTCAAAACATTCCTATGATGTTGCAACACCATATGACATATAATCCAACTATGTCTAAAAAAATACACATCCTACTAAGCGTTCTCGTAAATCAAAATCCTTTAATTCAAACCCTCCAAAAGGGACTTATACTCATATCCTTGAGAGGCTCATACAAGCATCTCTTATCACTCTACCACACATAAAAACACATAATCCACATCCTCGAAAACCCAGATGGTATGAAAAATATAAAACTTGTGCCTATCATAGAATCCCAGGTCATGATATAGAAAGTTGTAAAGTGTTAAAATCCATAATCCAACAACTTTTCCTTGTGGACGATTTTATCCCAGAAGAAGGTCACCCTAAGCTATCACCAACACCTCTACCCTCATTAATACCCTTACCGACATCTGTAGGGAAAGGGGGACATCCTTCTTCTACCATCAAAACCTTTTTCGAAACCTCGTTAGCACCTTCCATTGAAGGTCAATCAATTTTGTCAGCACCTTCCATTCAAGGTCAGTCAATTTTGTTAGCACCTTCCCTTAAAGGTTTGTCAATCCCATTATCACCTTCCATTGAAGGTCCATCAAACTTGTTAGTACCTTCCTTTGAAGGTCCCTCAATCATGTTAGCACCTTCCCTTGAAGGTCCATTTACGCACTTAGTACATTCCCTTAAGGGTCTATTAACACTATCAACACCTACACCCAATACACTTGGTGGCATCATCGCATTATATCCGAAACCATGGAGTCATCTTCAATCAGGTTTTGAAAAATCCATCTTGTGTGTCTTCTTGTCACTATCCAACGAAAGTCCTTCATCTCAGAAGTATGGCTTATCCACCTATACGAACACAAAATCAATACATATGAAGAAAATTTAGAACCAAAGCCTCGTTGAATCCTTAGTTAAAGGTTCCACATCCCCCATTTACCATATACTCAATCAATCAAAATTAAAATTTCCAACATACTAAAAATCTTATTCCTTTTTAGCACGTACAATCTATCATGTTATGTTAGGAGGGCTCCTATATAATACACTTTGAAAATCTCACTTCAAACAACCTTATAAACTTACTTTTTCTAATCAAATAAAAATTTCATTATGGAAAGGAGTAAACATAAAAAAATTTCCCCTGACCGGATCAGTCCATATAGCATGGGTCAACCTTTAAATGCCTTGCACTTGCAGCCTTTCTAATATTAACACATTGACTATCACGACAGTAGTCACATCAAATATTTTATTCCATCATCCACCAACCATCTTACTATTCTCATTATTTTAAAGCATGCGGTCTTTCGTCACTATCCTCATAGACCTTAAAGATGAGCACCACGGCTCTATTCATCACATCTTTCATATGGATAAGTTCCTCCTTAGTAGGAACCCCTCAATCATCACTTCCATCCTACCTTGTATACTAACAAAAATATGTTTTGGGGCATAAATGTGTTAGTCATGCAAATATATTCCTTCCCCTCCTTGAAATGGACTATTAGGGTTTTTCCCTCAGCTCAAGATAGAGTCAAAAATAATTATTTGGATGCATTTCTCAAAAGTCAAAATATAATAGACTACTCCCTTGAAGGAAAATTATTCAAATTAAAAATATTATCAAAAACATATTTATGGACCGATGCCTCAAAGTAAAACCATTCTATAAAGACAAAAATGTATACCATACCCTCGAAGGATGGCTACCTATGTAAAAATTATTCCCACATCGATCATCCTTCAAAATTCAAAATATCAAAAGCATCCAAGAGATATTCTCGCATCAATCAAATTTTTCATTATAACAAACTTCCTATATTGATCAGTTTGCTTCAAAAATAAAATAATGTAAAGATAGGGCATTTCCCTATGAAACCTTTGAAAGGATAACCTATTATCCCACACAATCTACATATGTCGTCCCCTCTCATGTCCTAGAAAGATACATCTTTATCATCTCTAGATCCAATATCCTACGTGTGACTACCCATTGTTAGTCACTTATTGAGAGATGTTGTAAAGGCCTAAAATGCAAACGCCTTTATTCCGTTGCTTCCCATCACATATGTATCAAATTCAAGTATAAAGCAATCAATCCATGTTTCATTCTTATGAAAAATATTAAGATCAAATCAATGAATCTTAACATTAACATCAACATCATCACCCAAACAAATACCAACAACATCTAAAACATCATTAATATCAACATCAACATCATCACAAAGAAATAAAATATAAAATATTAACATCTCTTAACATCAACATAATCTTCAATACATCTCAACATGACTTTGTTGTGTCTAAAACATCACATTTGTCAAACAGATGCCTCCTTGGGTACTATGCTTTTGGTCACCATCGTGACCCCCATCTAGTCCTCATAAGTCCACATTTGTGGAATCATCAAATTTTCATTTTATCCATCATCATCGAAATTCATATGTCTATAGGACACAAACCCTTTGGTTCCCCTATCACTTGACTTCATGGCCTCGTAAGCCCACTTTTGTGGAAACATCTATCATTTGGTCCTTTGACCTTATCAAAACATCCTTTTCATCGTTAGATCATATGTCTGTAGGACACGAACCCTTTGTTTCCCCTATCACTTGATTTTATGATGACATTTATCTTATTTCTCTACCTCATCTTGGGACATTATTCCATCATCCCTCACTTCCATCACACCTCATTTTTGTCTCGTGGCTTGTGTTAAAACCACTCAACAAAAAGGGGAAAAATGTAGACACTCAAAATTCGCACACTCATTTTTTCGCTATACCATTATTTCTTACACAAATCCATACACTCACCACATCATATTATTCTTATGAAAATCATATATTTATCACACTATTTAATCACACCATATTATCAAAATAATTTATCCTAAGTTAGACACCATATCTCTCACCATTTTCTAGTTAATTAAATATATCCTTATTTAATTAAATCAACCTCCCGTATCCTAAACACATTCTTATTTAATTAATTATTTCTTCATATACACCAATATCAAATTCCATGATATTTGTTTTCTTAATTTAAATATATTTAAAATCATCTCTAACTCCCTTATCCCACATATCTACCATGGAAATTTTTATATACTTACAAAATCTTATTTTATTCATCAATATCACACAAAATCTTATATTATCATATTTGTATGTATGATATATCTTAATTAAACCACCTAAAATATATCCTAAACAAACCTAGGCTAAAATAGATCATAATCTAATTATTTTCTAAACAAACATGACACCTCATATGACAACACAACACATTCAAAAACAAACCCATATCTTATCCCTCAAATACACAAACAAATACACTTGAATTAGACAATTGTTTCAACTATTCACTAAATAAAATTGGAAAGGACAAAATCATCAACATTTTAGTAAAACATCGAGAGATTATTTAAGCCCAATTCCTAGCCCTTGTTCAAGAGGGAATTCTCACATTTTCAATTCCAACTCTTCTATCAGAGTGCATTATTGTGTTGCATCAATAACAATGTAATACTATCTAACATTTACATCCCTCAAGCAATTTTGTTAACCATTTGGAGCCTGTCAGGATTGATAAATCACCATTAGGCTACAAATTTTACCCGCTTCATTCATCATCTCTAATCAAGGGATCCTCTACGTACTTTCACGAGCTTCAAGTCTTCACTCCAATACACATGAGCCTTCCAAAACATCCATAACTCCTACTCTAGTCTTTGGAGGATGATCAAACATCTAGGAATCAATTTAATAGACTTTTGGCATCCAAAATCTTCTTCTCTCTAGATAATTCAGAGCATCTAACAATCAATTTTGATTCCCTAATGTCTATAGCTTCGGGTAACATCTACTATCATACTTGACTATCATTTGAAACCAGGTATGTACTTTATTTATGCATTATCATATTAATCATTCATTAATTATTACATCTTATCAATCTTATCTCGACCTTTGTCAACCTATGTATATTCGGCCCTAATCACTAGCAATTTTCCCAATCATCAGCGATTCCTATATATTAAGCCCATTTATCATTACAACCTATCTTTATGGTATCTAAACCCTAGCCCTCGCAATCATTCCGACTTTACTGACCCTCTCAAACCATATCAAGCTCCTTTGAGCCATCCATCACATTTTGCTGATCATCTTAATCAATTCATCCCTTAGCTTTCCTTTGTAAGCATATCAATCATCTGCACCTTTTCTCCCCTAAGCCATATTGTGATCCCAAACTCCCTTTGGACTAGAAATCACCATCGACTAGTATATATCCTAGTCCATGTCAGTCCTTTTGCCCCTGCATTGATTGGTTATATCATCTGTCATTATTTTATTATCAGTTATCATTGTATTTTATCATTACTCGATCAATATATTAAAAATGGATTGAAATATTTGTGAGGAATTCCATTTAATTTAAGGGACTGGCCCTTTTCCATTAAATTTACCATACATTTGTCTAATCCCATATTTTTTAGTGTCTGTGATTTCATCTTCCTTTTACAGGACAAGATTTTATATCATTTATTTCACATAGCACAACATCACATGTCATCCACGGGTATCTCTAAACCTCACCATTTTGAGTTTTGGTAAGTTTTATTATCTTGATTATTAGGTTAAGTTGAGGAGGTAAAAATTTTCTAAACAAAAAGTGCGAGAGATTGAAAAAATCAAGTAAGAGGGTAGTGTGTGTATATGTAGAAGGTCTTAGAGACCATCAAAAGAAGGAAAAGAATTTTTCATGAAGATTCAATAGCTAGAGAGCATGTGATGTTCAAGTTTAAAAGACCTAATCAGCTTGGTGAAGAAGCTTGTTGTGTGAAGAAACCTAGAAGGTACATTTGAGAAAGAGAGAAAAAGGAAGAGCTAAATAATATTCATCATCTATTGTAGCAACATTATGAAGATGACAAACATATTTAGGTGGCTGAGTTGGTGTTGAGTCATCTAGGGGTTAGTACCTCCATGAAATTTTGTGTTCTCTAAATTTAGGGGTTGATGTTCCTTGTGGGGTTGGTGCCTCACTAAACTTAGGGGTTGGTGCTCCTTGTGGAGTTGGTGCTTCACTAAATTTGATCTTTTTTTATAGGACAGTTTTCTATTTCATTTATCAATGGGTTTTCTTCCCTACAAGGGTTTCCCACTTAAATCTGGTGTCCATGTGTTTGTGTGCTCCTTTTGTATGCGTTTAATGGTTGTGTTCTCTTAATGATTCATAATGGATAAGTTAAATTGCATGGTTGATGGATGTTAAGGTATAAGTGAATGAAATTATTAATGCATGACAATTCACACCCCATCTTATTGGTTGTGCTTCCAAAAATTGGTATCATATCAAGTCCTCTAAGTAAAGCTTAACAGCTTTGATTTGATCCTAAGAAGCACAAAATGGTCAAGTTGTGGAGTTTTGTAGCCAAAGTCTTAAAGGATTGGATAACTTTATCAAAGATTTTCATGGCCAAATAATATCAAATGGTGGACAAGGATAATCAAGTCTTATAAGGAAATGAGCTTTTAAGCAGTACAAGTTGTGTAAATTCATTCAATGGACATTGTTTTTCATATAATGAGTTTTTTCATAGAGTTATGGACTATAGTCATCATTCCTCATGGAGGAATATTATAGGTAGGAGTAAAATATTTTGTTTTAACTATAAGAAAGGAGGTCATATTGCAAAGGATTGCAAGGTAAGGGATAGGAGTGATCATTCAAAAGAGATTTTTTCTATAGTTGTCATGACAAAGGAAACATTACAAGATTTTATCCTAACAAAGATAGGAGGTTCTCAAGTAAAAAAATAAGATGGAGCATGCAAGAAGATTGTTGCATGGTTATTATTTAAATGAAATGGCTTTGGCCATAACACGAGTTTAATAAGGAAAAATTATGGATACCTAAGTAAGTAAGGACTTATCATGTTAAGTCCATGAATCTAGATGAATAATTTTCCAAGGTTTAACAAGGGATAAAAGTTGAGGAATTTCAAAAACTCTTGTTGTTTTCATATGTTGAAAAAGAGAAGGAGGATGAGCCCATGATTAGGAAAGATGAGATTCGTTCACAAAAGGAGGAACACAAGGAGGTCAAGCCTAGTTTTTATGATTCTACAACTCAAGGTGGATTGTTTGTCATGATAGAGTAGCAATCATATGTTATCATCTTAGTTTTTGGAATAAAAGGATGATGAAGACATCAATCATGTGGAACCAAAGAAGAACAAATGGATCCTAAAGAAATATTATCAATCTCATAATTGCAAGATGGGTGAAAAGAGTGGCTTGGAGATCTGGGAATCTCTTGAGTTCATGGTATTTTAGATCCATGTGGATAGGGGTGTATTCATTAGGATTCATGAATACATTTACCGCTTCAATAGAAGCGTGGGTGTGTTGAGTTCAATTTTTTTAAGAAGTTTCGAGTAAGTTTGGAGATGTTTCTTGAGCATCAAAAAGGACAATGAAATCATATTAGTGTTACTTGAAGGATTTATAGGAAAAAGGAGGCTTGTTTAAATTTGTCTTAAGGTTATTAGAATGTGTAACAAGATCTGGTATAGTTGTATGAAGAACAAAGTGAAGGTATGAGTCACAAGATCTATGTAATGTCTTGATCCGATTGTACAATCGTAAAGTTGATGTGCTTCTAGAAGGTGTCTTGAAGACATGTCATAAGCATGATTTTTTTTTGTAAGAAGGCTTATGGTGAGATGAGAAGGAAAAATTTGTTGGTACAGTCATGAAGGTAGGTTTCTAAGAAAACTAAACCAAGAAATTTATGTGTTGGTATAGAGAATTTTAGAAGAATGAGGTGTGTCTTGTGAGACCTATATTGGTATGTGTTAGTTGATAAGAAAGGCCTATGAAAATATGAGATTTTTATGAAAAGGATAAAAGGTGAGGGTTAGAAATATGGGTTGGGTAACAAGGAAGTCATGAAACGTTATTGAGTTGATTCATTGAGGCATCAACATGTAGTGCACGATTAAGAATAAGACATGGTCACACTAAAAGTTGTACTCTTAGAGGTATGATCAAAAGGTTGGCAAGGTAGGCTAGCACGAGGATAGAGAAAGCTCAAATATGGGTATGTTAATTTAGGTAAAGTACACTAATGAAAGTGTTGATCAATGAAACCAAATAATTACATGAGTGGCTCTTATTCTAGCATGGCGGTCCAATAATTTTCTCTTGAAACAACATATTTAGTTGCTAACATTTCTAGTTAATTTTTGTAATCATGAAGTCATGATTTTATTTTTAGTTTCCTAACAACCATGGAGGAGAACCTTAGTTTAGAAAGAAAAATATTTTCTTTTTGTGGCTTAGAAGGTGTGTATAATATCGTGCTAAGCTTGCGAGCTTGGTTCAAGGTATACAATTTTCTTGTGTTTGATTTCTTCATAAGATCTAAATTTTTACATTAGATGAGAACTGTTGGTTGCTCAAACGTGCACCCATGTCTTAGATCTTGGAAGGGCCAAGGTGTTTGAGACCACAATGGAACTATCCCCAAGTTGTGGGAGCTTGTGAGCTTGGGAAGGATCTCCAAAGAAGGCCGGTTCGTCTGGTAGGTACTACTACCGCTAATGTTGAATGCAAATCCCGGCCTATACATGCCAAGGGACCAGGGATAGAAGGATGTGTAGAAAGGGGAAATCCTAGGCTAAGGAAGGTGATAGCACTAGAAGGAAAGGGTCGATCTCTCTCCACGAGCGGTGATGGAAACAGAGCGGGTGTGGGAGAGAGGGTGGATGGCGTGCACCACGAGATCAACATGTAGGCTCGGCCTTCTAGCATGCACAACACATGAACATGGGGACTACAAGCACAAGAATATGCACAACATGCTAGAAAATGTAATAGAGAGGTGAGAATGTAATGAAAATGAGAGAGGGAAGACATAAGTTCCACAAAACATGATTTTATTACTCAAGGGATGCACAATCATTTACATCCATGACAGGAGGCAAGAATACATTGTAGAGACCATGTCAAGGTCTAAGACCCATGGGAAGTTGGCCACCATTTTGGCATGGTGTTGTTACAATAGAGAGGGATCCTTTTTTACAAAGCAGAACTCTATTATTTATAGAAGAAGAAGGAGAGAAGAGAAGGAGAAAGGGAGGGAAACTCATTCAAATATTCAACCACCAAAAACCAGTGATAAATTCCTGTAAATCCACTTGAGAGGATGTCGGATGATGTGATTCCCCATGTCTATTTGGCATGTGGAAGAGGAAGAAGGAAAGATCTGATGAAATCTGGTGGTTGAGGTTGATTGGATGTGTGCATTGATGAGATGAGAGACGTTTCCTTGTTTTTGCCTAACAAATCCCACCTATATTTGAATTTGAATAGTCCAATGTGTACCCTTTGTCAACATATTATTGAAAAAGTCCAGGCATGCATTGATCTCGAGCTCTATAGAAAAAGATATGGCTTTGAAGATGTCGAGTCATTGGCACACACAAAACACGTCACACACATGGGTTGGCTGAAATGATGGCCAACTATGTAAATATTTGTCGTTTCTACCACGTGTCACTCATTGATTTGTTGTAATAATTTGGCACCCTAGTAGTGCACTTTGATAGGTTGCATGTGGCACACTCAAGCATGTAAAAATGTGACCCAGCACGAGAAAGGTGCTAAGGAGGGCGTGTGGAGCAAGCACGTGAAAGGGAAACAAAGGGGAGCTGTGCACACAGGAGGTAGGCATACTTGTAAAAGAAAAGTATGGAAACAAGACACAAGCATTCAACCGACGAAAGTTGTGCGGTGGTAGAAAGAAAAGAGAAAACGTGAAGGAATTGAGTCCATGTAAGCATGTAAGAGGAATGTTAAGGACTTAGCAGATTGGAAGGTAAATCTATAGAGGTGCACGCAAGGAGTGCATGACAGGATAGGAGAGAAAGCATGTGCATAGGAGGAAGGCGCGAAGGGGAAATGGAAGGAGATATAAGAATGCAAAGGAAGTAGGAAGGCACGCAAGGGCACGTAGAGGAACTGCAACTGTGCCAAGGTGTTAAAAGAACAATCTTGAGTGCGTGCAACCTAAAATGTGAAACACAAGAGTCAAAATGAAAATATAAGTTATCCAGATAACTAGGAGAGTTACTTGGATAACAAGAACATTTTATGAATTCAGAGATAGAGGTGTCTTATTTTATGTCAAGAAGTTTGATCATAGTTACATGGATTGCAAAAACTTGTGGTATCGGTCTAGTGGTTATCAAGGTGTCTAAGGAGACTTTGTCTACATGATATGAGAATTAGATTATCGGTAATAGGTTTTTATGGATCTTTTAGTAAGGGGGAATGAACGTATTATCCTTCATATGGTGTGTGTTGAGCTCTTGTTGTAATAAAGAGTATCATGTTGAAGGTACTTGGTCTAAGGAGGAGCATGGTATCTTTAGATGTGTGGATAGCAACAAAATTATTGGATATTTTTTCTAGTCATTATCCTTACAGAAAGAATCTATTTGTGTTAGAGAATGTATGTTATAAATAGTTCAAGGACTCGGGATAGTCAATCATGGGTTTTCAACTCATTGACTAGTAAGTAGCTTAGTGAAAGCATACATGAAATCAAAATAGAGATGAAGGATTCATTTGAAACCTATCTCGATTTGGTTTATATTTCCAACCATGTGGTGATTCCTAATTTGATGACAGAGGAAGAGAACTAATATTTGGTATGAACCTTTGTAATTAACTTCAAAAGGGAGAGAATGATTTGAATGAAGAGTTTTTTCCATCAATGACAAAGGGGATATTGTTTGCATTGTTTTTCATTAATGTTAAATTTTGATAATGAAGGTTCTAAGTATATTTGTCATTGATGTGTTGTGATAAGTCATTAATGAAAAAGGTTATTTCCATGTAATTTCAAAGATGCATGTGTATGAGGATGATCATATTAACATTATAGTTTGAAATTAAGTGTGAAACAAGCAAGAAATGAATGTTAGTATAAATAAAGTTGATGTGTAAACCAAGCAGAGCAATGAAATGTTGTCATGGTGGTATAATCATGATGGAGATAGAGAGAGAGTTAAAGGTGTCATGGTCTGCTAAGAAAGGAACTTGTTCAAGGTCTATTCCTAGACCTTGTTTTGGTCATTCTCTAGCCTAATGAGGCATTAAGTATGAAAAATAGAGTAGGAGTGCATAGGAGAGCATGGAAAGTAGTTTGGAATGTTACTACATGTGTGTAGGTGCAAGGAGAAGTAATGGATTGAAGGAAAAGGTGCAAAGTTAATTTTTGGGTTTATCGAGCTCAAGGAATTGCAAACCCCAAGCTCGAGAAGTATTTATTGATAATTATTGGAACATGTGAAGTATGCATGGGAGTTTAATCTATTAAAGAGAGATGAGGAAGGATATTAAGAAGGATCCCAAGCATTAGTTTTGATAATAATGCCCCATGCTTTATGAAATATTGTTAAGAAGGTAAGGTGGTCTAAAACCTCCTAAAACCCTACTAAGGTAGTGATGGATAAGGTATTTTTCAATAAAGCCTACAACTAATTGGGTGACCTAGTTTGATAATTGGATACTCTAGTGGACTCTCTCGGGCATCTTCATTTGGCAATGGTGTGTCATGATAGTGAGTGGACCCCACAATAAATTGTAAGTTTATGAAGAAGTTATGTTCTCTCTCAAGGTCTTCACTAGACATTGTGTGGAAATTGATGGTAGAGGAAGTATAAAATCTATACCACATTTCTATGGTGGTTTATGGACATAGTCTATCCCTTAGGGGGTTTGAGGAATTCAATATAGGTAGGTTGATTTTTGAGGGAAGTATGACAATTTTGGTGGTCATTACGAAAAGTTTTTCTTAAGGACTCAGGCTTTGATTTATAATGTCTAATGGACATGATGGTGTTTTTAAAGTCCCAAATGACATGATTCATGCATTATATAATCTCTAAATGTCAGATGGTATGATGAGAAGTTGGTCACACATTGACTAGTTTCGGGACTAGGAAAAAAATGTTCAACAACCATTCTACAATACTAATGTTTGTCTATTGGAGAGTGATAAGGGGTTCTTAGTGGACCATGTGCATGCATAAAAATAATTTAAATGGGTCAGTATAGGTGTTGGAAGGTCAAGTATTCTTGACTGGTTTTCATGATCCGAGGACATTACCGAGAGTGCAAGTTGACAACATGTTCTTGAGAATTTACATCCAGTGAAAGTGTTACAAGAAATTGATGATGGAACTGAGGTCATGTAACATCTTCCTATAATTATTAGTTACATAATTGAATTTTTTTATGATGTTTGAGATTCTTCTTTGAAGAGTGATTTTTCCGGTGCATATACCTAATAGGACTAAGTCATAATGGGTGGCATCACGAAATGATATGATGATTCGAGTTGAAGAACCATGTTAGAGGCTGGTAGAATAATTAAAAAACAATTCTAAGTGGTTATTGATGTTTTGCGAAGGCCATATATTCCAAGAGGAGTAATTCTTGGTGAAGGAGGTGTTTGAGTGCAATTAGGTCTCTATGAGTCTTAATGAGGATGAATGGTCATAACATGTTATTGCTAACATAAGGTGGTTTATGAATGTTATTCTTATGATGTGTTGATGTTTTTATAATGATAGATTACCTATGATGTCTGACCTAGATGGTATGTAGGATCTTAAGTCTTGTATATAACCAATGAAATTAGGCCTACTTGGGTGTGTAAGAGAGAATGAAAATACGAGAGTACGAGGGCAAGTGTGTAGATATGTATAAGGTATTAGATACCATTAGAAGAAGGCATATAATTTTTCATAAATATTCAATAGGTGGAAAACTTGTGATGTTCAAGGTTAGATGACCTAATTAGCTTGGTGAAGAAGTTTGTTGTGTGAATAATCCTAGAAGCCAATTTTGAGAAAGGAAGAAGGAAAAGCTAAAGAAGATTCATCATATATTTTTGTAGCAATATTCTTAAGATCAAAAAAATATTTAGGTTTTTGAGTTGGTGTTGAGTCATCTAGGGGGTTAGTACCTCCATGCAAGTTGGTGTTTGTTAAATCTAGGGGTTAGTGCTCCTTGTGGGGTTGGTGCCTCACTAAACTTACAGATTGGTGCTCCTTGTGGAGTTGGTTCTTCAATAAAATTTATAGTTGTTTATAGGATAATTTTCCATTTATTTGATCAATGGGTTTTCTTCCCTACAATTGTTTCCCACTTAAATCTGGTGTCCATGTGTTCTTGTGCTCCTTTTGCATGTGTTTAATGGTTGTGTTATCTTAATGATTCATAATGGCTAATTTAAATTGAATGGTCGATCGATGTCAATATATAATTGAATGAAAGTTTTAATTCACATTGATTCACCTCCCCCTCTTAGTGGTTATATTTCCATCAAAATTAATAAAACAACCATATATTAGATAATAAATTAAATTTAAAACAAGCGAGAGAGGTATTTTTGAAGGTAATTTTTTTTTATTATTGGTAAATAGTTTTTTGAAAGGGACTATACCCTTGTAAACAAAGAGGGCCTAGAAGCCAGAATAGGAATGAAAATCATTACAAGAAGGATCAAGATCTAGATAAGACATAAGAACCCAAGGTAACCAAAGAGCAGTTACCCCAAAACATCAAACCAGTTCAAACACTACAGAAGAGTAGCCAAAAATAGCAAAAAAATAGTAAAAACACAAAGGAAGGCAACAAGAGTAGCGCAGATCCACAATTACTTCTTGGCGGCTTTGGTGATTCTGGATTTAATAGTTTTCCAAGAGGTGAACATAGCCAATGTCATCATATGAGTAGAGTCAGTAATATCTAGTTGTTGAATGGTCTGTTTGCTTTCCTTTTCTATGCCCCAAAGAGTTGTTGGTATTCCACTGAGATTAGAGACGCTGCGGACATGCTGCTCAATAAATTCTTTGATTGCACTAAATATAGCCATATTATGGTCATGGCGAGTCTTGGATTTTCCTAGACGGTTGTCCAGGAGTTCAGTTTTTTGTAGATGTCCTCAACTTGTTTATTGTCAAGATCAACCTCCTCCTCCTTCTTCCTCTTACCTTTTTGCTTAGCCAAGTTTTTAACTTCTTCTTTCAATAGCAACATGTATTTTTCTAAGGCTTCCAGCCTTTTTGTGAAGCTCTCGGTGTGTGCCTCCTGTGAACTAGTACATTAATATGAAGGAGGTTATGAGCAACCTCCAAGTCCTGAGGAATGTTCCCCGAAATAGGGGTATCCAGGTTCAGTTTCTTAGAAGACCTAGTTATAGGTCTGGTCAAAGTGGAGGTGAAGGGGGTGGGAGCAGAGGTGGAGGGGATGACAGTGGGAGCTGAGAAGGAAGGCAAAGGGGTAGCAACAGTGGTGATGGGGATAGAAGGAGAAGAGATGGGGGTAGCGGCAGTGGTGAGGGGAAAAGATGGAATAGAGATGGGGGAAGTTGGAATGCTGGGAAACTTAAGGAGACAAAGTATTTTTGAAGGTAATTATGCGCAATAAAAACCTATAATAAATATTCCGTAAAGTGTATATTCTTTCAATTATGCTCTAATTACTAAATATAGTAAATTTTTATTTATGAAAAAGTGTGATAAAAATTAAGGGAAAAAGAGGTTTTCGTTAAATATATAAAAATTAATAATAACCTCAAGGAGTTTCAAAATAGATTTTTATTCTTGAGATATGACACAAAAGGTGATTTGACAGTTAGGAGCCCTAAAAGATACCCAAAGGGTAGAACTGATCATAAGACCTTAGGAAAAAGTGTGGAACCAAGATTTAGATAAGGTGATATATGAAAATTAAGTTTGAATATGAATATACAATGTAGATAAAATCTCTAGGGAAACTAGGGTTTGAAATAAGGTACAATATACAATTTTTGGTTTACCAATATGTTTACACCCTTATTAGATTATATGGAATCTAATTAGTGAATAAAGTACATTAAAGGATATAAGGGGAGCCACATGAGGTTATTTTGACTATTATATTTCAACATTAATGATCCAATATCATAAAAATCATTAATACTTGTAACTAATGTACAAAACAAGATATGAACTCGGAAACTCAATGGGATGAGTGCACATATATATTGATAGATGGATCTAGGAAGTTCTGGGTGTTCATACTACTAGAACATGGAAATATGAGATTGTTGATGCTTTGTTCTTAAAACTGTGACTAGAAATTGACATGGGGCATGACCATAACACTCTTCCCGCACCATACATACGATCTTGACCCTATTATATGGTATTGGGTACTGTCTTGGATTTTGGATCTATAACTTTATGGAACTATCACCTACATGAAAATGTTTATCATTGTAAAACCCTAGTTGTCAGTCATGTTGTGAAGCCCTCTGCACATTTTAAATTAAATCTCAAACCCTAACCATGGGTATGAGATATGAGAGAACCCAAATTATTTGGGTTTTAGGCACCCTTGTGTATCACTAACATTGGCACTACTCAAAAGAGGCCTAAAAATGCACATTTTTTTGTACCTAACATGTGATATTTGAATGAATGCAAGTAGATTTTTAAACCTCTTTGACAATGTTTCATTTGAGTTTGGATCTTGGTACAATACTTAGATAAGGAGTTTTTAAGTGCTAATAAATGAGATAGGACAATTCCTTAACCAAGTAAAAAAATTCAGTCTTATAGTAATTTATTTTGTAATGAGTTTGCATGAGATTTTGTAAGATTTCAGAAGACTTGGGTTCTTTTTTCAAGTGTTTGAAGTGAGTATATCAATGTAGTGTCATATGCTTTCTAGGTTAACAATTGAGGTAGTGTTTAATTTTTATATAGGATTGAAGTTAAATTATCGAAGAAAGGTCAACCTAGATGGAGTAAAGGAACCATTAGAGAATGTGAAATTGTAAGAAAAGATAGAGGATATACAAATGAAAAAATATATGGTTTTACCCTTGTTCATAGGATATGGAGGTGATATTTCACTCTTACTCACATAACCTCGGGATGGCATGTAATCACCTCTAATTAGGTGGAAACCTTATACACATGTATAACCCTTCATTAGAGCATTAGAAAACAAAAAGGAGAAAACATGTGTGTGTGGTTGAGGATGGAATACCCTTGGTGATAAAACTCTTGACTATTGATTAAATTTAAGTGTTGCATTAATTTCCCTCATTGTGGTATCAAGCCTCATGTAGTTCTCTTAGGTGTTTGTGTAAGTGTGAACAATTAATCAACCCCAAGGGGTGTTCCCATGTCTCTTGACACCAAGGTAATAGGATAATTACATAGTATATAATGTATCCAATGTGGTAGTAGTGTGATGTGGTGTGCCTTGGCTAAGTGAATTAATCTTTTATTCCTTAAAACCCTTGAATAATGATTGGAGTGATATTTATCTTATTAAGACATGGTTGTGTGACCTTAATATTTTTGGAAATGGATAAATCTACACTCTATGACCTACTTGATTACTTCATACCTATAGTAGGGACTTCTCTAATTGATGTACAATTGATTTGGGAAAATTTAGGAAGTATTTGAGTGCTTTTATAATGATATGTTCAATAAGAGCTTGTAAGAGTGTTATGTATGTGCAAGTGTGAATGTGATCTATGATAACCCTCTATGTGTGGCCTCATGTTTCTTTACACAAAGATAACAAGATACCTATAGATTAGAGAATGTACTTGGTGAAGTATTAGTGTGATGTGGTGTGCTTCAGTTGTTGGAATAAACCCGTTTGTCCTTAATTGGTGTAAATAATTTAATTACACCGAATAAGCTCATTATAGCAAATTGTTATATTTTTTTAATTAGTTCTAACTCTCGGAGCTTGTTGAGATTCTTTCCACTCCTTATGTGGAATTAGTTATCTCTAATTAGCTTGACATTCCTATTATTTAGGAATGTCAAACTATCTATTCTCCCTATTTAATGAATCTCCCAGATGGTGGAGATATCAGAGATTATTATTATTTCTTTGTTCCTCTTTATTGTGCTTTTATTTTCTTCTCTGAGTAATTCTTTGTGCTCACTCTTCTTGTGATAGATCCTACTAGTAGATTTTTCATGGTATCAGAGCTATCATTGCAGGAGAGTTGAAGTCGACCTCTATTTTCTCGCAATTAATATTCTCTGGTTTTATTATTTGCTTGATGTTTTTGGCTTTGGCCGGACGTTTTTCTTTTTCTTTGGACGTTTTTACTGTTATCCCTTTAGGCCTGGCATGGTTCATTGTAGGCTTTGGAATTTTTGCTAGTTTTGGCATCTTGTTTGGGAATTTTTCCCTACTGGCATGTGTTCTCAGTGCACTTCTTTCAAAGTGCCTCAGACTTCGCCCTGCCTCTTTTTCCATGCCTGGGTCTGTGTTTTGTGGCCTGCACTCTTTTTCCACGCCTGGGTCTATGTTTTACTGCCTACACTCTTTTTTGCGGCTGCTCTCTTTGCTTCCCCTCGACCAATGCACTTGGGCTTCGCTTTTTACTTGCTAGGCATGATTACTTAGGTTTTGCATCCATTTTGGACATTTTCCTTCCCTACGTGGCAAATGGTCTAGTTTTGGCACCTTGGCCAAGTTGATTTGGCTTCTTCCCTTCTCGCAACTGCATAGAGACTCTAGTAAGTTTTTATCTAATTTTGTCATGAGTACATGCACAACCGTTTCTAATTGGTGCATTTTAAAAAAAAAAAAACTATAGTATTAAATTTTTTCTATAGTTTGTTATTAAAAATTGCATTATGGGGGGAAATTAATGCTTTTGAGGCCTATTAATACTTTGTTGGTAGGATGTTTGTAAATCAAGGAAAATTTGTATTCCTTGTTTCCTCTTGAGTCCAACGAGTGGTCATACGACCATCTTTGTATTCTTTTTGTCAAGCATTATAATCAATGAGCAATTTTTATTAAAAATTGACTTATTTTACGGGAAATTGAAAGTTTAATAACTTTTGCACGGTAACTCAAAATTGATTGCCTTTTTTGCAAAAGTTGATTATTTTTCATTCTCGTTTCATTGAAGCAAATTTCATTTAAAAAGGGCAACTTTGGAAAATAACCTCATTGAAACCTTGTCGAGAGCTTTTTTATCATCCTCATCTTCTGGTCATATGAGGGATCTATGGTTTTTTCAGCTAAACTCGATGAATTACCATGCTTGGAAACTGAAGATGCAACAGCTCTTACAGTCTCATGGATTATGGTGTGTGTTCGATGATACAGTTCCCACTTTCACCATAGAGAAGGACAAGTACCTATATGCATGCAAGAAAGATGAAGCTCTTGGATTGATCACGTTGAATGTAGCAGATAACCTCCAGTTTCATATTTCTACGGCCACAGATCTCCGAAAGAGGTATGGGAAAAATTTGAATCTTTGTTTGGCAAGATAAATGAGTTCAAATTAATTCAACTGGATCATGAATTAAACTCTTTATCGCCTTCAAATTTTCCTTCCATAGAAGAATTTCTATCAAAATTTAAAGAGATTCACAGTCAGTTGAAAGCAGGTGGTAGAACTAAAAAGGATGACGAATGCATATACATGATCCTAACTAAACTAAAGGGTCCATTTTCTATATTTACGTCAACCTTATTTTCTACTATGGATGCACTAGACACTCAGTTTAAAATGCCTTCATTTGAATAGTTTTGTGAACATCTTTCACGAGAACAAGAAAAATTAATCTCTCTAGATGTTATGCCTACATCGAATCATGCTCTTGTGGCCATTTCTCCTAAGAAAAATTGGAAAAAAAAACCCAAGCAAAGCTATGATAAGCCTATATCCTCTCACAATATGGTTTCTAATCCTTCTGTTGACACTCATAAACCACAGAATAATGGTAAAAATAAGAGACCATTTCAGAAGAGGGTGTTTGATCCTTGTTCCTTTTGTGGGGGGAAAAATCACCCTGAATCCAGATGTTTTTGAAGTTGGAAGCATTAGAAAAGGCTTTAAAACAACACAAGATCATTGTTCCATCACCTTCATCTGCTTCCAATGTTGGCAAGGGTAAGGCTCTTTCTGCTAGAGCTTCTTCTCCTTTGCAAGATCAGTGGATTTTTGACTCAGGGGCTACTCATCATATTACACATTGTAGGGATTTGTTATCTTCTATTTCTGCTTGCAGCACTTCGCATATTTCGGTGGGCAATTCTGCTTCTGTAGATGTATTGGGTTCTGGTATTGTAAATATGCCAAATGGGCATCTAAATAATGTTCTTTATGTTCCCCATATGTCTAACAATTTTCTTTCCATATATCAAATTTGTAACTCTGGTGATGGTAGAACTGTTGAATTCTCACCAGATAAGGTTGTCATCAGGGAACTTCATGATCATGATGATATTGTAGCTACAGGATTTGTGGATCCATGTTCACATTTGTATGTATTTGAGAGTTTTGATAACTCTACAGGATCTTCACTAATTGCTCATGTTGATTCTTTGAGCAAATTGTGGCACGAGAGGTTTGGTCACCTCAATTACAGATATCTGCAACAACTCTCTTCACAGAATATGGTCACAGGACTTCCAAGGTAAAATCACATGATGGTGTCTACCCCAGTTGTATGTTGGGTAAGCAACACTTGGATCCTTTTCCAAAAGGTCAAGCAAAAAGAGCTATGGCTCATCTTGAGTTGGTACATAGTGATCTTACTTCTTTTCCTCATAGATCATTTTCTAGTGCTAAGTATGTACTCACATTCATAGATGATTTTACTAGGAAAACTTGGGTGTACTTTCTAAAATATAAAAGTGATGTTCTGGAGCATTTCAAAAATTTTAAGGCTATTGTAGAGAAACAATCTGGACATTGTATTAAAATACTCCTCATGAATAATGGGGGAATATGAGAGTAATGCATTTACTATTTTTTGTGTTAATCATGGAATTATGCACCAAGATACTTTTCCTCACACCCTCAAAGAAATGGAGTTGAACAAAAGAACCAAACACTCAAGGAAATGGAAAATTACATGGTTCACCCAAGAACATGGCACCTCGGGCCTTAAGGCGAAGTAGTAACTGTGTAAATCATATTCAAAATAGAATGCCACATAAAGCAGTGTAAGGGGTTACTCCTGAGGAGGCATGGTTGGGTGAAAAACCTGACGTATCAAAATTTTGGGTCTTTGGTTATAAGGCTTGGGCCTTTGTTCCTGATGACACTTGGAAAACCATGGAGAAGAAAAGTAAAGAACTCATTTTTGTTGGTCATTGTGAGCATGTGAAGGTATATCGCCTCTTCGATCCCACTATTAAAGATGTTGTGTTTTGGCGGGATGTTCAAGTTGATGAGATCGAGGTTGCTTTAGATCATATAGTAGTTCTTCCATCTCCATTATTACCTCTTGATCCTGCATCACGATGATGATTTTGATGGGCCCCCTGATCTTGATCTTGTTGCTCGTGCTCCAAAATGGCTGCAATAGGTGATTTGGTGGGTGATTCACAAGATCTACGATGTACTAGAGCTGAGACTTATGGTGTTGTTGATCATCGGCCCTATTCTAGTATGGCTCTTATGAGCCAAGCTATTTCTAATGATCTTGTTCTTTTTTCACAGGCATCTGGAAACCCAGAATGGGATTCAACAATGCAGGATGAATATTCTTCACTTATGAAGAATAATACTTGGGATTTGGTTCCTCTTCCAAAGGGAAGAAAGCTTGTATGATGTAAATGGGTCTATAAGACAAAATATGCAGCTGATAGATCAGTTGAAATATACAAGGAACATCTTGTCACCAAGGGGTATTCTCAAGTTAAAGGAGTAGATTACTCTGAAACTTTTTCTCTTGTCACAAAGATGGATTCTGTGTGCCTTGTTCTCTCTCTTGCTGCTTCTCATCAATGGTCAGTACATCAGATGGACGTAAAGAGTGCATTTTTTCATGGTGATATCCATGAGGATATTTATATGGAGCAACCTCAGGGGTTCGTACATGACTCTTCACTGGTTTTTAGACTTCGGCGTTCACTCTATGGTCTCAAACAAGCCCCTCGGGCTTGGTATGAGAAGATGGATGCTTTCTTGTTGTCTATTTGCTTTCATCGTTGTAAGACCAATCATACAGTTTATGTCCTGAAGATTAATGATGACTTGCTTCTATTGGTATTATATATTGATGATCTCCTCATTACTAGTAGTTCAAATTCTCTAACAAAGGACATTAAACGAAATTGAAAGCAGAATTTGATATGACAGATATGGGATTGTTGCACTACTTTCTTGGCCTACATGTTCACTAGTCTACTGAGGGAATCTCTATTTTTCAGAAGAAGTATGCTACAGATCTGCTTCAGAGATTTCATATGGCTAATTGCAAGCCATCTCCCACACCTTATCAGTCAGGTATTGAATTGACTGCTGCATGTAAGTCTAACTTAGTAGATGCCACTTTGTATAGACAGTTGGTTGGGAGCCTTTTGTATCTCACTCATACTCGTCCCGATATCACCTTTTTGTTAATCTTGTCTCTCGTTTTTCACATGAGCCTCATGAGAGTCATTGGCAAGCAGCCAAGCGTATCTTGAGATATCTTCGGGGACTTTGAGTTATGGTATTCATTACACGCCTCAGAATGTTTCTAGTATTGAGGGCTTTACAGATTCTGATTGGGGAGGATGTCATGATACTCATAAATCCACCTCTGGATTCTTTTTTCATCTTGGTTCTGGTCCAGTTGCATGGTCTTGTAAAAAATAGAATACAATTGCATTATCATCCACTGAGGCTGAATATCGAGGTGCTATGATAGCAGGGCAGGAGGTTCTTTGGCTTCGTCAGATTCTTGGTGAGTTTGGTTTTTCACAGGAGTCTCCTTCCATTCTTTGGTGTGATAACCAAAGTGCTATTCACATTACATGTAATCCTGTTGAGCATCAGCACACAAAACACATAGAGATCCACATGCACTTCATTTGACAGTTGATTCAGGATGGGGTCATTCAGATGGAGTTTGTTCCTATAGCTGATCAGCTTGCAGATATCTTCACTAAACCCTTGGCTTCTCCTCGCTATTTGGAGTTGTGAGACAAGCTTGGGGTGAAGGAATTTTTCCTTGGGGGGGATCTTGTATAGTCCTTCCTTCCTTCTTTTCTAGTATTGTATCGGGTACCTTATCAGGCCTAGTAGCCGGGGCCCTTCTTTCTTTTTGCTCCCTAGCATTCGCTTATGGGAGGGTGTTGGTGTAAATAATTTAATTACACCGAATAAGCTCATTATAGCAAATTGTTATATATTTTTAATTAGTTCTAACTCTTGGAGCTTATTGAGATTCTCTCCACTCCTTGTGTGGAATTAGTTATCTCTAATTAGCTTGACATTCCTATTATTTAGGAATTTCAAACTATCTATTCTCCCTATTTAATGAATCTCCTGGATGGTGGAGATATCGTAGATTATTATTATTTCTTTGTTCCTCTTTATTGTGCTTTTATTTTCTTCTCTCGAGTAATTATATGTGCTCACTCTTCCTGTGCTAGATCCCGCTGGTATATTTTTCACTTAAATACCTTTCATAATTTTTGGAGTGAATTTGTTCTTGCTAAGACATCGATGTAAGACCTTTGAATGCTTATAAATTAAGGAATATAGATGTCTTAACCTTGTTGGGAACTTTAAACCTAGAGTAGTGGTTGCTCTAAATGATGTGCAAATAATCTAGGAATATTTAGGAGAGCCTTGAGTGATTTTGTAATAATATTTATAATAGGATCTTATTAAAGTGTTAGGTAGGTATGATGTGATATTAAATTTATTATATAGCCTTCTCAAGTTGAAAATCATTCTAAAGATGACCTCGTAAAGATGAAATGACACGCATACTATATTCAAATTAAAAATAGAGTCATAAGATGAAATGGGGCAGACCATATAGGTCAACGATGACCATAGTCCATCACGGAACACACTATATACTTTTTCACATAATGTAATGATGTAAAATGAGAATTTTTGTAAATATTTCTCGAGGTGATTTGGTTAATTAATATTTCATGAATAAACAATAGAACATAGTATAAATATTAGCAATTCAAGAGAGAGATAGAAATATGTATCGATTGAGCTTGTAATATCGATATTTGTCTTAATAAGGGAACATAGCCAAAAATTTCATTGAAAAGGATAAGCTACCAAATTTGAGTGTCTCCATGCCCTTACCCTCAATAGTTGAATAAATTCACGTGTCACACATATCTAAAAATCACTTCTTAATCATGAAGTAGAGTTTAAATTCAAATGTTTTCTACCATCTCACAAGGACAAGTTATGGTGATATCTAATGATAATCAATAAGAGGTTTGTATCGTAGTAGGTATGTGTTAACATACCACACAAGATCCCACCTTAATTTTGATTTCTATGTATAGATAAATTCATTGCAAAACATAATTATAATTTATATTTGGATTTCACTAAGAGAATAAAATTATTTATTGTTGAAACAAGTTTTAGTATTGACCTTAATCCAATTGAACTAGTATGTGGTGTGTCTATTGTGTAGAAACCAAAATTGGGTCACACGCTCCTTCACCCTCATTAAATAATCAACTTGAGCACACTCACATAACCATGGCCCCTTTTCAACCCAAACTAATATTAATTTAATTAAATTAATACATGTTCTCACAATATTTATTATTTAATTATCCTAATTAGGATAATTCCCACAACACCACCTCACTTATACACCTCACCTAGCCACCTCACCCTAAGTATATATCTTATTATGTTGCCATAACTAACGAAGACCTCACTAAACCCTAAAAATTAAAGCCTACATCCCCTCTAACCGCATTCCCGCATAAAAAAAAAAGGTAACTCCTGCTCTTTCCTGATGAATAAAGACATCTAGCGGAAATCATTGCCATGATCTCCCATTTTTAGTAAACCTAGGGAATCCCGCCCTAACCGACACCGGTCACCCCCCCGAACCGACGCCGGTCAACTCCGGAACCATTTTTGGTCATTTTTATTCCCTTTTGGTAACCTTATGTCAAGATTACCACATTTTTTGAGAGCAAGGAAGGAGACCAGAGCTACATGCAAGCAAAACAAGCATCCTTTTACACATCCAAACATCTAGAGCCATCACCAACATCAATCAAAGAGCCATTGTATTCACAGGAGCACTCCAGAAAGCACCACTACAGGACCATACATGTATTCTCCGATCAACCACTTCAATCACCCACCATCAAATCCTTAATACAAAGAAGTGTGACCCTAATCAAGATAGTTTATTTCATTAATAATATTTACTACTCCTGTTATTAATCTATTATTTGCATGCTTATTGCTTCATCACCCACTTGCTTGTAAATCCAAAGATCCCTTCACCCACATCACCAAATCACCTATTCTCACTTGTTGTATACTTCTGAGCATACCTAAGATCTCCATAGACCCCATTCACTTACCCAAACTTTATTTGACCTCAGATCACCCCTACCATTTAACCTATTTTGAGTTTCTTTCACCCCGACCATACCGACACCGATTACCCATAACCGTCATTGGTTCTACCTAAACAAACATTGGTCACATTCAGCCGACATCAGTCTCTATGTTTTACACCTTGACCAAGAACAGACCCAACAACCACCCTACCAGTTGACCTAAATAACCCAGAATCTGACCTTGACCAGTCCTAGAACCTTGACAGACCCCTCACCTCTCAGATCCAACTATAACCTAGCCTGTTGTGATTGGATTTTCTTATTGTATTTGAATGAGATACCTAAATCATATTAACTACAGTAGGACATTGTTTATTTCTCACATTAACTTGTTTTAAATAGTAGATTGATAGTCATCTAGGAAGTATCACACTTCCCAGAACTAACATATGCTAGGCAGTCCACTGTCATATATCATTTAACTATATTTTTGTGGTCTTGTTTTCTATTACAGGTAGTTCCTCCTAGCCAAATGGAAGCTCTCACATTCAAGTTTGGATCAAGAAGTCAGAACTATGCAATAACCATCAACCAACCAACATTTAACAGGTATTCCTCTTTGCCCTTACCCTTATCTCTGCTTCATCATTTCAAAAGGTAAAGAAAATGGTGAAACATTTTTGCAAACCCGGTAGGACCCATTCAAGGTTCCTTGCATTTCTCCATTCCTAGGTAAATTTTATATGTTTGTTTCCTTTCCAAAAGGTTCTCACATTAAATTTATCCCCTGGAATCTTCTCTTCTTTCTATTGTCTCAAAGTAATTGTGTTTTGGTGCTATAAAAAGAACTCTTCTTCTCTTTCATTTGTACTGCATTAGTGAAAGATCATATTCTCTCTTGTTCATCTTTTGTGTCATCGAATTTAATATTTTGATTTGGGCTTAAAATTAACAACATTTCATTCTTGTATGTTGCATTAGTGCACATTAAATGAGGGAAACCTATATGTTGGAAGTCATGCCTAGCTGATGGTTGACAAAATAATCATAGAAAGCACATTCTCTCTCTCTCTGAGTCTTACCAAACTACAAAAATTTAAATTAACACATCTTTCTTAAACAACATCCTTCCTGGGAACACCACAACGATCACACGATCCGATTGGTAGGTATTGTTGGTACCCAAATTGATTCTCCTTCAAAGTCTGAGCAACATCACAGTTTATTAGGAATCTTAGAGATAGATAGATCATGATGAGTCATTTTGTAGCCAGGGATGGGATCTAACTAGCCCTTAGTTACTCAAATGTGGAGAAATGGATAGCACCCTCAAGAGGATTTGGTCTATCCTCACTATTTTAGGTTGTGCCTTTCAACCAAGGTAGGAGAACCCTTTTGTAGCCTGTTGTTTATGGAGGAGATGGAGATATCCTTCCTAATGAAGTTGTTAACGAGACCTTGAAGAAAATATGATCAATGCAACAAAATATAACTCTCATGAATTGTCACTCTAGATAGTGTAGATATTTTCTAGGCAAGGTTCAAAGCTACAAAAGACATTTAGAGTCCTTATTGTTTATGCATGTTTTGGTAGTAAAATTTATGCATTTATATACACACATGATAAACAAGGGTAGTATGGGTAGGATTAGTTGTTTTTAAATAAATTTTTGTGGGAGGTGAGGTAGAATGAACTTGATTTGCCAAATCTCTGAGAACTCTTACAAAATGGAAAGTCTAGACAACATAATACTTCAGAATAGCTAAAACATTCCTTTAACCAAAATATGTACTTCAATGGAGGCCTAGATTAGCACTTTTTCACACAATATATGAGATTCTAACATGAAGGCTTGAGTTAGAAGGCCCGATAAAACATCAAAACATAAGATTAAGCACAACTGAGGTACACCCAGAGGCTTATAGATAATCTTTGTCAACAAATGAAATAAAAGTGATTGTAAATCGTTTATTTCACCCCTAAATGAAAGATCTTCTGAGAAATGAGATTGAGATGCTAATAAACTATCAAAAGGATTGACACCTATGCGATTAAGATAGATTTTGATATAAGATTGCAACAGAAACAAGGAAAACTATTTGGACATTCGTAATTAAAACAAACACATTTTTCTCAAGATCAACACAAAATAACTTGAGTTTGATTAAATTTATCAAATAGGGGAAAGTTTCTAGAAAAATTTAAAATCTTTTCAATGGTTTTACACTTGTAACCACCTTAACATGATCAAACTTAAGATAAAAGAGATATACAAAGCTTCTCGGATGGCTTCTCAAATAACAAGCTTTGTCAAATTTTCCTCTTGAGAATTTTCTTCGACCTCTAACACTCTAACCTCCAACCCTTTGCACAAAAAAATGTGTGCCATCTATAAAATTTACAAAAAGCCCCTTCTTCCCAAAAATACAAAAATATTTAATGTACCAGTGCTCACCATGATCTCAATTGTGATTATCAAAATCAAATCTGTAAAAATTTGTCAAGTGCTCATGGGGCAAATGTCTTCAAAAATCTCAACATTCAACTCCTTCATCTGGTACAATGATCCTCCTTCAACTCGCCAACCACTTCCTCCCATAATCTATCAAATCTGGTTCCTTGTATGATGCCGGAGAAGAAAAATAGAAAATTAGATCGAGCCCGATAGGCAGACCATTTTATGGCAAAATATGTCTCTAGATCTCTCCCACCAAACTTAGATATCAAAATTAACCCCCTCTCTATTTGGCATGTAGGACATACCAAGAAATCATGAAGACTCGCACTTCCAGGAGTGTTTCAGTAAAAATGGGGGGAAAATTAGATTCAGACTCACACTTTTCGTTGATCTTTACTTTGAATTTGGGTCATCCACGTTGAAGATTCAACTTTAAAACAGCCCAAGGGATTCCTTTGAGTTTTAAAAACCTTTTAGAAAAATGGAAAAAAATTCCATTTTGTTCCACACCTTCACCCTTGGGAAATGAGCTTGACATGTGTCCTAAGGTGGGCCCAGCAGAACCACGGCCAAATTCTACCATTTTACCTCTTTTTTGGAAAAGGGAAAATTTTCCAAATTTTCCCCGCAACCCCACCCTTGAAAAATGAGCCTGACATGTGTCCTAATGTGGGTCCTAGTGGAACCGCACTTCCTTTTTCACTTTTAACTCTTTTCTCCCAAAAGAATTTTTTCCAAATTTCCCCCAAGAGTCTGCACCTCCACCATTGACTGGAGTAAGCTTTGAATTTTCCTTTATCGGGCTTGTGGGCCATTTTGATGTTTTAATCTTTTGAATATCAAGGGGAAAAAATCAAAGTTACCCCCGATGGTCTACTTCCCTACCTCTTTGACTTTTCAAAATTTGACCACCTTCTCGTCGAGCTTGCATGGCTATTTTGAGATTTTAATCCTTTTGATGACAAGAGGAAAAAATCTAATTTGCTTCCGATGGTCCACTTCCCCAACCCTTTGACGTTTCAAACTCTCACATGTCACTACGACACATCTTAAGAATATCCCCAAAAGTTGAGACTTTAAATGAGCGTGGGCTCGCCACGTGTCCTTCTGTGGGGTCAAAGTAAGACTTTTTCCAGTCACTTAAAATTTGCTCCAATCAGAGCTTGCGGGGCCATTGTGGTGGGTTCAAACTTTTTGCCAAAGTAGCCAAAAAAAAAAAGTTCAAAAACAAACCCATCGTGCCCCATCCAATTACAAGGAGCCACGTAAGCACGAAAAGAACCAATCAGATTTGAGCAGGGCTACGGGACCAAATTTTCCTTTTTGCCAAAAAATCAAAAAGTGATAAGTTAAAGAATTTTTCCACCATCCCCTAACCAACCAAAAGAAGCCATGTGACCTCTCAATGCTGAGGAAAAAATTTGATAGGAAAAAGACACTTGTCAGACCATCAAAATATAGAAAATCACCATTCATGCCCAAAACACGATTTCTCGCTAAGGATGAAATTTTTTTGAAGCAAAACACAAGTGAACCATGATTTTCGAGCATCTCTTCGACCATGGATTTGGATTTTCAAAGGCATTCAAATATAAATCAACCATTTTTGAGCTTCCATGATCAAGGAAAAATAGGAAAAATGACAGAGCACGCAGATAGAGGAAAATTAGTGTAAAATATGGCAAGACAAATCGAGCACCAACATCGGCTCTGATTGGGGGATGGGCACTGCCTACGAGTGCCACAAGAACAAAGGTAGACCAAGTTCCAACATATCCATTGGGAAAAGGAGTCAACTTAAAAATTAGAGAAACATAGCCATCTCTCAAAAATGAACAAAGAAACATAGCAAAAACATGTCACCAAGGACTAGAGTGAGCGAAAACATAAAAGACAGGAAACAAACAACAAACTATACACTATAAAAAAATATTTTTACCCTAATTCTAGGAATTAATCCAAGAAATGCTTCAAATTCCTTCCATTAACAGGAAATTTGAGTAATTCACCATCCAAATCCTTCAAGAAGAAGGTATGTTCACCAATCTTGATATCAATGGAGTAAGGGCCCATCCATAATGAGTCAAATTCATCATGCTTTCCTTATCTTCATGCCTCGCTATCCCATAGCAACACAAGATCTCCAACATTAAAAGCTCTAAGAGTGACCTTCCTATCAAATAACTTCATATTTTCTCTGAACTTTACATGCCTCTAGTGGGATGCCCTCCTTTCTTCATCAAGTTCAACAATCTGGTTAATGCGAGCATCATAAGGACTTACTTCTTGATCCTCCAGTTGTTGAATGAACTGATATGAGGATAATTACATATGCAGGGGTAGCAGATCCTGAGTTCCATACACCAACTCAAATGGAATCTTTCCAGTGGCTCTTTTAACAGTGATTCTATCAACCCAAACAACAAACTTCAACTGTTCACCCCATTTTCTCTTGTTTAGCTCCAAGGTTCTTCTGATAATCTTCAACAAGTTCTTATTACTGGACTCAGCTTGTCCATTTCCTTGGGGGTTGTAATTATATGCATATGTCAAGTTGATCCCATATTCTTTACACATTGCCACTAAAGGTTTAGCTCTAAAGCTCATGGCATTATCAGCTACAATCTTGACTAGCACCCCAAACTTGCAGATGATGTTGTTTAGCATAAATTCCATGACAACTTGGTGTGTTGCCTTCTTGGTGGGGATTGCCTCCACCCATTTAGTAAAGTAATCAGTGGCTACAAGAATCCACTTATGGCCAACACTTAAAGGGTCTGAAATCTCACCAATGAAATAAATTCCCCATTGCTTGAATGGGGCTTCAATTGATATAGGATGTAAAGGAAGGGAGCCTAAAGCTTTCAGCCTTCTAGAGAAGTGCTGACAACTCTCACATCTTCTAACCAACAAGGTTGTATCCTTGAAAAGAGTTGGCCACTAATAACCATCCCTTAGGATCTTGTGTGTTGTGACTCTTGTAGCAAAATTTCCCCCAAAAACTCCTCCATGGAGATCAACAATTATCTTAGGAGATTCTTCTTCAATAATGCACCTTAAGAGGACTCCCTCTGGATTCTTCTAAGATAGCCCATAGTTAGTAATGACATATTTCAAGGAATCCAACTTAAGGGCTCTTTTCTTGTTCTTCCTTAAATACTCGTAAGGCGCTTCGGATGTTTGAGATGAAAAAATTACATCTTTGTATCACTCGTAACTCATCAATGTTTAAAAACATCTACCCTATCCCCTTCTACCTCATTTACCTCAATAGTTTACAAGATGCTCTTAGCCATAAGCTTAGCTGAGACCTAAACCTCTTACCACCTTGTGGTTTATATATCCATGTCATATTCTTGCAACTTGTTCACCCAACCGCACCTTTACTTGAGACTTCCATCTCTCGATAAGATGTCCTCACCATGTGTGGGGAACATAAGCAACAATTTAAGAACTTAGAATATAAGGCCTAAAAACCTTTGTTGTTTTAACTAAGTAAAATGCTTGCTTCTCCATAATAGTGTACTTGAACTCAGCCCCATGTAATGCCTTACTCAGAAAGGCAATTGGCCTTTCAGCCCCCTCATAATCCTTTTGTAGTAAGATAGAAGCAACAATGTTCTCTTAAGCAAAGGAAAATAGTTGGAAAGGCTTCTTATAGTTAGAAGCTGCCAAAACATGTGCATGCTTTAGTGCCTCTTTAATCCCATTGAAAGCTTGGATATCAACCTCCTCCCATTTGATGGCCTGGTCCTTTTTTAGCATGGAAGTGATTGGAATGGTCAACTTAGCAAAGTTGGATATGAATCTTCTGATGAAGTTTATCTGCCCAAAGAAAGACTGAATCCCTTTCTTGGTCCTTGGAATTGGGACCTTACTGATGGCCTCTATCCTTTCTAGATCAATCATCACCCCTTATTTTGACACAATGTGGCCAAGCAATTTTTCCTTCGCACTCCAAAATGGCACTTATTTGGATTGAGTGAGATGCCATATTCTCTACACCTTATCATCATATTCTCCAAGTGTAATAAGTGATCACTTCTCTTCTGGAAAATACGGTTACATCATCTTGATAAACTACAATAAACTCATTGATGTAACCAAAGAAAAGAAAAATCCATTGCTCTTTGAAATGTGGCACCAACATTCATCACACCAAAGGGCATCCTAACGTATACATAGGTTCCCAAGGAGTAGTAAAGGATGTCTTGATCCTTTCTCGATTCCTTCACCACAACTTGGCTATAACCAAAGAAGCCATCTAGGGTAAAGAGTAATTTAGAACCACCACTAACTACAACGTGTTTTCCATATTTGGTAGAGGATAATTATCCTTCATTGATGCTCTGTTCAAGTTTCTAAAATCCACACACAAAATTTTAATGTCACCATTATTTTGTCTAACTAGTACTAGGTTTGCAACTCAAGAAGAATACCTTGTGGGTTGAATAATCCCTCCATCTCTTAGCTTTTTCAGTTCTTCTTGCATTTTGAGGGATAAGATTGGATTGATGGGCCTTTATTTCTACCTGAATGGCTTTATATTAGACTCCAAGGGAATCTCATGTTGAAATAGGTCCTCTCTGTATGATTTTAGTTCAGAATAGGTCCAAGCCATGCAATCTTGATACTTTTTCAACAATTGGATGTAGGACTGCTTCTCCTCCTTGCTAGAATTACTTCCTAACCAAATTTTCCTTGGCTGCTCCTTTGTGCCAAGGTCATGCTCATCAATATCCCTCAAGGATGTTATGCATTTGTTAATAATGCAGTCAGCATTATCAAAATTAGACTTAAGAGAAACCGACCCTCTAGGAATGGTATTAGTCTTTAGTTGGATGATGCCCTTGCCAAACAAGGTTTCCTTCCCCTCTGTGGCACATACCATTGGCTCCCAATCAATAATTTGATAAAAAAACTCTCCCTTTTTCTGTAGAAATCTTCTAATCTGAGCATCATCATCAAATACCTGCTAATGTTTGATGTTGTCAGGGATAGAGGGTCGTGTCAACACTTCCACATCATATTCAAAATATGGGGACACTACAAAATTGTCAAAACGAGACCCCAACACTATAAGTTTTTCTACCAAGTCATTGAACTTCCTATCATGGTGCATAATTTTGAATGAATCAAACATCTCAATGAAATCCCAAACTACATGCTTATATTGTTTCATTTGTTGACTCTTTGTGGCATACAACTTTCTGACTTGTTTTATAATTAATTTTGAGTCTCCTTTGACAATGATGTCCTTAACACCATATTTCCAAGCAATTCTTAAACCGAACAACAAAGTGCCTCATGCTCAAAGAATGTTGTTAGTGCACTCAAAATTGAATTTGAAGGGAAAAACAAATTTTCCCGACTGAGAAAGCAAAACAACACCAGCACCATTCCTAGACTTGGAACAAGCTATGTCAAACAATAGAGTCCAAGGAGAGCCCGTTTGTTCAAGGCATTTGCATTCTTCAATCTTGTGCTCCTTTCCATCAGCAAATCCTGCAAAAATATCAGCATCAACACTTGTGTACAATACTTCATAAGATGCATTGTTGGGATCCTCAATAAGGTGCATCATCTTCTTTTCTCCATACAACTTGACAAGGCTGCCCTCAATTAGAATTTTAGCATAGGACATGTCCATTTGGACACTCCCACCAACACTTGCAGCCCATTTTCTAGACAATAGCATGTCCCACTTGGTCAAGCAATAATAATAATTACATCAAGCCTAGAATTCCTGCTGGATAGGCTATAAGTTGTACCACCAAACCCTTCACACATCCCACCACTGGCACCTCTCTGGAATCCATAGCAGTACACTTCCCATATGTTGTTGTTACCTTGATGTCCAGCTCATTCATGACTTCCAGAGGCATGACATTGCATGACACCCATGAGTCAAACATATAGTTGTGTAACAATATGTCCTTAATGATCAAAGTGGTGAAGAATGGATCCACATTTAGCTAAGAATATACTAAATATGTCCCTAGATAAAATTCAGTGTGGTTCATCTAGCTCTTCCGATGTTTGGTGGTGCTTCTAGTTCTTTAATGACTAGTGGTGTCTCCACAATGTTCACATTTCTACCTAGGGTGGTCTTCTCTTCTTTCAATCCCAAGTATTAAAATGCTCTCTTTTTGTGCTCAGGAATCCTAAGAAACTCAACAATTAGAACAGAGACTTTGATTTGAATCAACACTTGGGCAATGTCATATGGGACAAAAATTGGCAAGGAAGCATTGGAAGGAAAATTGACACACTCACTAGGTGGTACAAGATTTTTGATAGCTTGGGCATGAAGAGGGGTATGATTTTTATTTGGAACTACAGGGCTTTTGGAAAATGTATATTTCTTAGGAGCCTCTTTAGGAATGTTTGAAAGTAAGGGAGATTTTGGCTTGGCTTGAGGCCCTGCCCCTTTGACATCCTTACTTCTTATATTATATTCCTTATCTTGAGCAACTACAACATTCATCAGTAACTTCCTATTTTCCTCAGAGGGGATTCCTCCATCATACTTCTTTATCATTAAAGCCCTTAAGTATTCAAAGTCATTATGGGGTAATTCAAAATCTTGTATAGTATCTACTTATAAAGTATGAGAGGGAGGAAGAATAGGTACCCTATGAATGCAATCCCAAGAATTGGCATCAGTTCGGGAACTTATCACCTAAGTTAAAGTTACTCCTTGTTGTGATCTCATGGAACAACCCATCATGTAGACATCATCATCATTGTCATCATCATATTCTTATTATTCTTGCTGATCTTCTTCACAAGGAGCATGGGGAATGAAACGTCTATCACACCAATCAATGACATATGTCTCCTCCATAACAACAACTCTAGTAGCCAAAGGATCAAGCACCATTCTATTTTCCCTGCCTTGGGACTACCTATTTCAAAATTCAATAATTCCCTTTTGCCTCTATCATCATATCTTTGGTGATTTGTGAACTGTCTTCTTTGCTGCGTTGCTTGTGTTGACCTTGTGAGCTTTGCCCAATCCCCTTTTCTACATGGGCTAGTTTGTATGATATTTATTTGACATCCCCTACCAAAGTCTTCACAACTTCTTCCAAATCTATAACCTTGCTTGTTTGGGGTTTTTCTGGGTTAACCAACTTTACACCCTCCCTCTTTGGAGGCTTTCTAATTGCCTTGATGTTACTCTCAATTTACAGGGGCCAAGGTGAAGGCCTACCTCAAATTAGCATGGTTTTTATCCCTTAAGTAGTAAGTAACCTTTTTATCAAATGCATCCAACATTTGATTAAACATTATTCATCAAATGGCCTTATCCTAACAGAAATATCCTCAAGGTATTATTAAACCTTGTGTTGAAATCATGTACTAACTCATTAGGATTCTTTTTGATATTTTCAAATTTTGTTAAAAGAAACCTAGGGCCAGATCTATCACCATACCGTAATCTAAATGCATTGCTCATCTTTGTCCAAGAATAAATAGAATTATCTATCAAAGCTTTATATCAGTCCCCCGACATCCTCTTCCAAAGGATGGATAAATAGTTTGATATACACATCTTCATGTTCAATCTCAAAGTCTTCAATCATATTGATAAAAATCTTTAGATGTTGATGACAAGTTATAGTGTTGTTTCCTTGGAACTTTGGCGATCTGTTCCTTACTTCTTGAGGAACTCCATTTGGATAGCTAGACATCCCTACAAAATTTATAGGTCCAAGGGTATCTACAAAAATGGAGCTCTAGGTGGGGGAAAGGCCATGTTGTTTTGAGGAGGTGACCACGGAGGGGTGAAAAATTGATGAGGGGCGTAAGGTCTTTGAAACACATGGGTATAACTTTCAAACTAGATATCCCCTAAAGGCCTAGGTTCTTTGAAATCCCTATCAACTTCGAAAAGACAAAGCGTAATGAGAAGTAAAATTTTCAAAATCAAATGAATTCCCTTCTCTAGTTGGAGAATTCAATTCCACAAAGAGGCTACCATTCGAAGCACTTGAGTTACAGTCTTCAATAATAGGCTAGTCACTCTCATCATTGAAGATCCCCTTTCTTTTCTCGTTGATCTCCAAAGCAGCCCTCCAGATTTTCTTCCTTCGATTTTGTTTTTCCTAGCTCTAGAAATAATGTCCTAGTAGGATGCCTAGGAAAGAAAGACCTTCATCCTTCTAGATTTACAAAGGTTAGTAACAAAACTCACTTGTTAGAGGTTAAGACACTCGGTACTCTTCAATAATTAGATCAACAGGAGTCAGCAACTATGGATTTCCAAATTAGTTGTGCAGATGCACTAAATATGATCTATCAAATGTTTGTCAACACTAGAAACTAGAAATGGAGAGACTTTGACTTTCCTTTACCCAGATCTATCAATGAAATCTAGTGCACTAGGTGTAGAAACTAAAATAATTTCACACAACACTTGTAGGATATAAGAAGTGTTGACCGGGTCTCGAATATAAATTGCAATCACTATGTCCCTGGCAAAGTGACGCCATTCGGTGTTGGTACCCAATTGATTCTCCTTTAAAGTCTGAGCAGCATCATAGGTTTATCAGGAAGCTTAGAGATGGATATATCATGATGAGGCATTTTGTAGCTAGAGATGGGATATAACTCGGCCCTTAGTCACTCAAATGTAGATAAATGGATAGTACCCTCAAGAGGATTTGATCTATCCTCACTATTTTAGGTTGTTCCTTTCAACCAAGGTAAGAGAACCCTTTTGTAGCCTGATTTTTATGGAGGAGATGGAGATATCCTTCCTAATGAAGTCGTTAAGGAGACCTTGAAGAAAATATGATCAATGCAACAAAATCTAACTCTTATGAGTTGTCACTCTAGATAGTGGAGATATTTTCTAGGCAAGGTTCAGGCTACTAAAGACATTTGGAATCCTGATTGTTTCTACATGTTTTGGTAGTAAAATATATGCATTTGTATACACACATGACAAAAAAGGGTAGTATGGGTAAGATCAGTTATTATTTAATAAATTTTGGTGGGAGGTGAGGCAGAATGAACTTGATTTTCCAAATCTCTGAGAACTCTTAGAAAATGAAAAGTCTAGACAACAAAATACTTCATAATAGCTAAAATGTTCCTTTAACCAGAATATGTACTTCAATGGAGGCCGATTAGCACTTTTTCACACAATCTATGATATTCTAACATGAAGGATTGAGTTAGAAGGCCCAATAAAACATCAAAACCTAATATTAATCATGCCTGAGGTACACCCAAAGGCTTACAGACAATCTCTGTCAACAAATGAAAGAAAAGTGATTTTAAATCATTTATTTCACCCCCAGATGAAAGATCTTCTGAGAAATGAGATTGTAGATGCCACTAAACTATCACAAGGATTGAGACCTATGTGATTAAGACAGATTTTGATACAAGATTGCAACAGGAAACAAGGAAAACTATTTACAAACATTCAGAAGTAAAACAAACACATTTTGCATAAGATCAACACAAAATAACTCAAGTTTGATTAAATTTATCAAAGAAGGGAAAGTTTCTAGAAAAATTTAAAAGCTTTTCAATGGTTTTACACTTGTAACCACCTTAACACGATCAAACTTAAGATAAAAGAGATATACAAAGCTTCTCGTGATGACTTCTCAAAAGACAGCTTTATCAAATTTTCCTTTTGGGAATTTTCTTCAACCTCTAACACTCTAACCTCCAACCATTTGCATGAAAAATTTGTGCCATTTATAACATTTAAAATAGATCCCCTTCTTCCTAAAAGACAAAAATATTTAATGTACTAGTGCTCACCATGATCTTGATCACGATTCTCAGAATAAAATTTGTAAAAATTGTCAAGTGCTTATGGGGCAAATCTCTTTGAAAATCTCAGCATTCAACTCCTTCATCTGGTAGAACACTCCTCCTCCAACTCACTAACCACTTCCACCCCTAATGTCACAACTGCTCCTTACGTACTCGGAAGAAGAAAAACGGAAAATCACATCAAGTTCGATAGTCATACCATTTTAATGGTGAAAGATGTCTCCAGATATCTCCCACCAAACTTAGATATCAAAATTAACCCCCTCTTTGTTTGGCGTGTAGTAAATACCACGAAATCATGAAGACTCACACTTCCAGGTGTGTTTTAGTAAAAATGGGGTGAAAATTAGATTCAGACTCACTATTTTCGTTGATCTTTACTTTGAATTTGGGTCATCCACGTGGAAAATTCAACTGTAAGACAGGCCCGAGAGCTTCCTTTGAATTTTTACAACCTTTTGGAAAAATGGAAAAAAAATCCATTTTTCTCCACACCTCCACGCTTGGGAAATGAGCTTGACACGTGTCCTAAGGTGGGTCCTAGCGGAACCGCGGCCAAATTCTGCCATTTTACCTCTTTTTTGGAAAAGGGAAAATTTTCCAAATTTTCCCCGCAGCCACGCCCTCAAAAAATGATCTTGACACTTCCTTTTTAACTTTTAACTCTTTTCTCGCAAAAGGAAAATTTTCCAAATTTCCCCCAAGAGTTCGCACTCATTGTTGATTGGAGCAAGCTTTGAATTTTCCATTATCGGGCATGCGAGCCATTTTGATGTTTTAATCTTTTGAATATCGTGAAATCCAAGTTACCCCGATGGTGTTCTTCCCCGCCCCTTTGACTTTTCAAACTTTGACCACCTTCTCATCAGGCTTGCAGGCCATTTTGGGATTTTAATCCTTTTGATGAAAAGAGGTAAAAATCCAAGTTGCATCTAGTGGTCTACGTCCCTCGCCCCTTTTACTTTTCAAACTACCACTATCACTACGATGCATCTAGAGAAGATCCCCAAAAGTTGATACTTTGAATGAGTGCGGGCTCGCCACATGTCCTCCTACAGGGTCAAAATAAGACTTTTCCCAACTACTTAAAATTTGCTCCAATCGTGAGCTTGGTGGGAACATGGGGTGGGTTCAAAATTTTTGCCAAAGTAGTAAAAAAGAACAAGTTCATAAAGCAGATCCATCGTGCCCCATCCAATTAGAAGGAGCCACGTAAGCACCAAAAGAACCAATCGATTTGAGTGGGGCTAGAGAACGAAATTTGCCTTTTTGCTAAAAAAGCAAAAAGTGATAAGTTAAATCATTTTCCCACCATCCCTTGACCAAAAAAATAAGCCACGCGATTACTGAATGCTGAGGAATAATTTTCATAGGAAAAAGACACCCGTCAATTGATCACAAAATACAAAAATCACCATTCACGCCGTAACCCAATTTTTCGCTAAGGATGAAAATTTTCTAAAGAAAAACATAAGTGAACCATGATTTCAAGCATCTCTTCAACAATGGATTTAGATTTTCAAAGGAATACAAATATAAATCAACCATTTTTGAGCTTTCATGATTGAGGAAAATAAGAAAATGATAGTAGAGCACACAGACAAAAGGAAAATTAGGGCAAAATGGAGCGAGACAAATCATAGAACAAACTAGTACTCCCTAGCTCATTGCCCTTGTCGAGTCATTATCTCGAAGGATGGTCCACCCCCACCATAAAATACTTAAAACCTCTCCTTTTAGATATCCTTCTTCATAAGATGCCTTTCCAACCAAAATAAATTCTACTCTACGCTCATACATCACCCTAAATAGCGTAAGTTGAACAAACATAATAGAAAGAGCACTTTTAGGATCATATTTTTCTTAGTGTTTCTTCTTGGCTTGCATTTTGAGGTGAGAGGAGACATTATTCATCTTTTTATTTCTCCTTGCATGCTCCTCATCATAGTTGGTGTAGTCCAATTTCATCTGAGTGTTCCTGGACCCCATTTTTATCATTCTCAGAATTTTGGGTTTGATTCCACACTTGATTTTAAATCACAACCACATTTTCTTCATCTCTATTTCAATTTCACAATAATCGTGTCGGTCCAACGACCGCCGCTTCGCTTACCCTCTAATTGGCATTGGTTTTATCTAACCAGTGTTGGTTTCCTATTCTTTTGGTTAACTTGCCCAAAAGGACACCTACTTCATTTTCTTTGTTGTTTAGAGTCTCTATAACTCTAAGTATCTTATCTCGCTCGGTCAGATCCATCTTATAGCTTATCTACCTAGTAGATGGTCATCTTTTTTCTTATTTGGAAAACTATTCATTTCTCACAGTGACTGATTGCAATTACCTCTAACCGACATCATTTTACCCTAATCGCGTTGGTTAGCCTCGTGATGTTTTCTAGCTAACATATTGACCCAATCCACCTACCATTTCCTATTTTTCCTATTTCTGCTATGTTTTTGTGTCATTTACAGAAATCAGTCCTACCAAATCAGCACTTGTTCACATGGTTTTGATTCGTAGCCAAGCAAATGCCCTCATATTCCACACTAGTCATCAACCACTCCCACCTAGTCCTTCACCTCGTTCCATTCTATCGCCCATGGATCCTACCCAACCTCCTTAAAAATTTTGTCATCACATTACCACCTCTTACACCTTATGACCCACTCAAACCCAAACCAAAAGGGTTTGAAGAAACCAAAATTTGTGCCTACCATCATGTGCTAGGACACGATGAACTATAAGGATTTGAAAGCCACTCTTGTCTAGTTGTTTCCTCCTGAAGAAAAATTTGACAATGATGATCTTATTGATGAGGACCCCATTTCACTGAAACTAATTTCCATAGTTCTTCCTTCATTACCTACTCAATAGCTTACACTTCCACCTCCATAACTCTTAGACCCATCCCCGTGATTTGAAATTAACATGGTTCGCATAAGAGAGTTGGCCAAATCACCACTCAAATGTAATTGTGCCCTACTCATTTCATAAGGGTCATACCCCCACTAGGGTTTTCTCCCTCTTGTCGCTTATACCTTCCATGACACACCCTCTCCATCCAACCCCCTCAAATTAACATGACATGATCAACATTTCCACCCGTGCTCGTAAAGACAAGGACAAGGAGAAAGCAATGGGCCCATAAACTAGCTCTGTTGACGAGAAATTTTTTCAGGGAAAAATTGGTGGTTATCTTGCCAACACTCGGGAGTTTAAGTCCCTCTACTTAACTAGTGCAACTTTTGTATGTGCATGTGTGAGTGAAATGTGAGTTTTATCCTAGTGGATTTTCGGCCAGGGATCCAATAGGGGCACTCCATTGACCCTACGCAAATTGCTTACATATACCTACAAGAGATGACTTTGCTAGGAAGGCGAGAAAGGGAATGGGAAAATTAGAAAAGAGAAAAACCAATGTTGCAAGTAGAAAATCAGAGACTTGCATACACTAGCCAGAAGTTTCATTACATGCTCTTGAATATAGAAGAAAATAGATATGCGTAATAGCTACAAGACCAAATGAAGCTTAATGGGCACAAAGTACCAACAAACTCCTCAATCAAAGAGGCTAAAATTCCTTCTTCCTTTATTGAAGCTCAAGAAGAATTTGCACATAGTGTGAGAAGTAGAAGACATTTTGTAATAGGATAAATGGAAGAAAATTTCTATCTCTTGCTCTCTTCACAAGGATAACTCTCTCATGAATTCACAAAAAATAGCTCCAACATTTAAGAAGCAAAAATTCAAAAGAATTTTCAGAAGACCTTCAAATGAGGAGCTTGTTATAGTTTATAAAAGAGGAGGAAAACTTTTCATCTTCCTGGTGAATTTTTAAATACCTTAATGTGACTTAAGATTGTTCATATTCCTTATTAAATACTTAAGTCCCTTTTATAATAGCAAGGTGACTTAAATTTAGACTACATTTCTAAAGGCACTTAATTCATATCAAAGTTCAACTCTCAACGTAAAATATAACATTGAGGAGAGAGGGTGTTGTATGAGAAGACAAAAGAAAGAGAAAGAAGAGGAAGAAGAAGAAGGATTATGCTAAAGGATGAGCTACTACGGTGGACTTAGCCTGATTCTCTGACTGCTCTCCACTTTGTGATCCTGAGAAGGCTTCTGTCTTTCCAAACTCCTAGTTGAAACGAGTCACCGCTAGTTCTACTTTGTCGGCATGAGGGATACGAATGCAGCTCAAGGTTTCAGTCCATCCATCGGTCACACTATTGACATCCTTGCACTTCCCAAACCATGATGAATTCTTTTCTATGATAAGTGCAATGGAGGCTCGGATTTCTAAGAAGAAGTTAAGGGTATCCTTAGTGAAGGACAATGGGTTTCCCACCCCTTTCTTGATGTATTCTTCGAAAGGGCCGATCAACTCATCAGCAGTTGAGTGTTCACTCATTGTGGGTACTCCAAGTTTTTGAAATTTCTGATTTATGTTATCCTATAGCTTGTATGTTTTTTCTTCTTTCTCCTCTAGCTCTGTGAAGGCCCGATTGATTGCTTAAAATCTGATCACCAGGGCCCTCACTCATACATGTGTCAAGTCTTTTGCGGGAGTTATAAAAACCTTCTTATCAATCAATTCCTGATGATAGGTGTTGCTCATCTCACTCACTATTGGTCCTAGAGGTTCCCAGTAATGTATTTATTTCCCCACATCTTTTTTGAGTGCTCGCATTCTGTTGGTAGTGGCACACATGTATGCAAAGAGCTTGTCTACCTCTTGAACTATTGACTTCCCTTTTTCAGAGATTGAATTGATCCATTTTTTATTTTCTCGGCTCTGCATCTTGAACTCGTGCATTCTTCTGATGGATTCCGGATTGAAGCTACTGAGGGGAACCACTTTCTAAATAGGAAGTGTTATAGTGCTTGGTTCCACCAAGTGTTGCACATAAGATGAAAGAGTTTGCAGTTGCTCCTCTAGTCCCTTGATCTTCTCTTTGTATTCTTTATTCCTTGTCATCATGTGAGAAGAATATTGTTGGAATATGTGCAAATCTCCCTCGTGAGTAGTTGGTCCCAATTGGATCATGCTCATCTCATAGTCAGCTGGTGTCATCTCGTCCACTGGCTTGATTACTTTTGGCCAAGCTACTTCAATATACTGATTACCTATCTCCTCACTATAGAATCGTGATGTTGTCTGCGTGATCTTTCTTGATCTTTTTTCTTTAGCCAATGCAACAATTGTTGATATATCAGGAGCTACTACTTGTTGCATCATGCGAGTGTTAAGGATGATCATTTCCCGCATCCATGGAAACATCTTGTCAGATTCAGGTTTAATGATAGGTGCCTCAACCACTCTTTGTTCTGATGGGGGAGGTAATTCTTGAATGAGAGGAGCATTGGAATCAACAACATGCAAGACCTCTTGTAGTGGCTCGGATATAGGATCATGAGTCATATACTCCTTGTTCACTTGTGCATTTGCTGTAGGATTTTCTGTCTGCATTACTAGAATCACATCTTCCTCTTGTGGTGACGCTAATGAATCTTTTTCTTCCCTGAATTTCTTAGATTTCTTATCATGGGGAGAAGTTTTCAATTCGTGGCCTTCCTTTTGAACTCGCTCCAGAGTATTTATAGCTCAAATTTACCTCCACCACTTTTGAAGATGAATGATGTGAAGCTTGCTTCAGGCTCGGAGAAATTCCTCATGACCAAATGATCATATTCCTCTTCTTTTGAAACTATTTCCTCATTCTCCTCACCACCTTTTCATTCCACTCCAACATATCTCCTAATTCATGAATGTGCCAGTTGATTTGGGGCATTGGGGACATCTTGACTGTAGCATACTAAGGATCATACATCTTTGTCCCATCATCATGTAAGATGTCTTCATACCAACATAACTTGAATTTATTCATCTCGGTAGTTGTCATCCTCATGTGATCTTTTTTACGTACTTCAAACTCATCAATACAATTAGCCCAGTAGTCCTCAACTTGTGGCTCATGTTGCAATTCTGGGATGTAGAAGGAGTTAGGATCTTCTCAAATGTCAAAGTTAGTCCTGGAAATGTAGGAATGAAAAATCAAATGTGCTAAAGCAGCCTCCAAGTTGGATGCATCATTTGAGCTTTTGCACGTGAAATCCCATAGAGATATAGGGAAAGAAATCAATTTCTTTCTTCTACTTATGAGCTTGTTATTTACTTGGGTGATCTGCTTGTAGAGTTTGAATAATACAATCTAGTCACTGAGGTACTTGGGTAGTTTTAGAGGAGCTTGGTCGAAGCCAGTGACTTATGTAGGAGAATGTTGAGAATTGTATGAAGTACGAGCCATATTCCTTAATCAGGGATGCCGCTTTTGGTGACATCCTAGCTTCAAGATCCCCTTCTAAGTTTTGGACCACATACATAGTGAATGCATTGTTCATGTAGGTGAAATTCTTGTTGCTCTCCTCCATTATCAATTGTGGAAGTTTCTCGAATGCAGGTACCTTGGAAGCAATGTTCTATGTGAGAGCCAATCCCTTGAATGATCGTGATCTTGTGAGGAGATAAACTAGATAAGAAGTCATGTGGAACTTATTTGTCATAGGTACTTGGAGAAGTTGTAAATGGATATTGTCACTGATAATCTACCCCGAGTCGATTCTCTGCTTCCTTTCTCAATGTCAGGATGAAAAGGCCCATCCAGTCCTAGAAGTCTCTTATGCTTGCTTCACCCATTACTCTACTGAGGAGAGTGATGACATCAGAATACCCTTCTCAGAACTCACACCTTGGCAGATTCTTAGGAATCCTAGAAGGCTTCCTTATAGTTTTCAACCATGATCTGAGCACTACCCCTTGGACATATGAATCCATTGTCTCCCAATTGTGCATGGCTCTTTCCTTGGAAATGATGACCATGTTGAGGTATGTCGGTATCTGGAGAGAGATTGAAATGGTTCTAGGGTTAATGACCACCAATAGTGTACCGTTGTCATCTCGGATGGTTTACATCTTGGGATTGTAGTGGAAGGAGTAGGCTAGGACTAGCTCGAGACTTTGCATAGACACTGGATGTCTTGCAGTAGTGAACAAGCCACTTATGAATATATGGTCTTCAATCCTCCTTCGGTCCTTGGAGGCTATGCAAATTTTAAGATTTTTTAGGTCCATGTACAAGACATCACTATCTCCCACATCATACTCGTAGGCAAAGGGTTGTGTCAGCTTCTGACCCATCCATTTCATCTTCATATCTCCCTTCAAAAAATAACTTACTATTTTTAGTAAGTGTGGAAAAGTAATTCCTTGATCTTCAACTGGATGTTGCGGCTTAATTTTCCTCTTTCTCCCCATGTTCCTCATTCCTTCTAGATCAAATTTCTATTTTTAGCAGGTGCTCAAGGGCCCACTTACTATTTTTAGTAAGTGCCAAAAATGTCTATTCTGGTGAATTTTTAGTTGTAGTTTACCTCTAATGTCTTCGTCTCCTCTGCAGGTTCTTCTATTGCTAACTTTCCCAAAATAGCAGTTCCTATGTAGTAGACCTACTATTTTTAGAAATTTGGCCTCTGGGAGTTGGATTGATGTGGAATGAAGTTTTTGATATGGGTTTTTTCCCAATATCCTCCCTCTGCAATTTCAGATCCGCCCGCTTAATAGTCCAGGAGATTTTAAAGTTTTAGTTTTCAGACCTAGCAATGCCTTTGGGTACGATAGCCATTAATGGACCTGAAAATTACAGGTCTGGTTTTCTCCTCCATTTAAAAATAAATTTATATTTTTGATGTGGGTTTTTTTCTTCTGATGCTTCACGTGTGATCTTACTTCAATCCGACAACTAGTTTGACAGGAAATCCCACTTCTTTCTTCGTTGAGCCAAAACGAGATTTCTTCGTTGTGGCTACTCTATCGCACAAGGGGGGAGTTTGAAGGTGTCTTTCTGATGGTCTTGGATAGAGGAATGAATAGCATCAAATGGTTTGTTGTTTCATGCACCGGCTTGCAACATTTCTTTAGATCTTCATTTTTAGGCTATGGAGATTTTCACTATTTTCTTCTTCTTGCTCTTCGTTTCTCCTTCTTGTTTGGGTCGAGCTGGTATGAGAATTTGCAATGGCGGGGTGATGGTAGAATGTTGCAGAGGAAGAATGGAGGAATGGAGTGCACAAAAACTATTAGAAGTTAGAAGTGAAGAAAGCGACACTTGGAAACTTTTTAAAAAGATATGCAATATTAAGATTAGGGTGAATTTTTTCATGTTTGATGTCCCTGACCTTAGGGAGATGAGGGAAATAAAATTCCATGGTGGTCAAGAGCATGACATGTGGCATTTGATCCAACGGCAGGGAAAAGAAGAGGGAGAAAGTTACATCGAAGCACTGAGAGTTGAAAGGAGGTCACATGAGTGTCCAAAAGACTCCCTATAGGGGTTGGCGAATTTTCCAAGGTTTGATGTGCCCCACCTTAGGTGCACAATCGACATCAAATTCTATAGTGGTCTCTGAGTGACACATGGCACCCGATCCGACGACGCAGGAAGGTGTGCTCCAAATAAGCACTGGGGTTGATCTCACAAGTCTAGAGGTCATATGAGGGTCCCAAGTATCACATGAGGGCTGGGAAAATTTTACAAGGGTTGATTTACCTAACAATAGGGACATGAAATCCCACCAGATCCCCCTGGTGCCGACACGTGTCCCTCGAAAAAATGACTAAGTCCTCGAATCGCCTTTGAGAGGGTAACTTAAAACGCAGATAACTTGAGCTCCTTGGTGGAATTTATTGGTGAAATTTTATATGATACTAACTGAAATGAAATTTTGAATCCAATTATGTGGATATAATTTCTTAATTCGAAAATATGATCCCTGAAGAATCAGATTTTTGATCCGGGACTCCACTTGTGCCCGATAAAACCGCCTTCCAATAATATGCGCCAAGGTGTTGTGAAAAATTTTTTTTCACTATCATGTGGGTATTAGAATCCTATTTCTTAAGATGTTTTGTTTTACTTCCAACTCCATTTGGAGCTCTCAGAATCTTCTTCTCAAGCCCAAAGCAGCTTGTTTTAGACTGTACTGTACTGTCTAGGCTTGTGAACCCTATTTTTCACTCGCAGATCGCTCCAAGTCTTGAAAAACTTCTCTAAACCTTCCAAAATAATTTATTTGATGTCATAAGGAATTCCATTCACCTCCATGTTAAATTTTTCCCTTCTGCTTCTACTCCAGGGGTCAATCCACCTGGGAAGGCCAACAATGACCTTCCCGTGGCTCCCCAAAATTTGCATTTTCAATGAAGTCCAAAATCACCTAGGGAATGAATGTAATTTCCTAAATCACCTAGGGGATGACATAACATTGGTTGGGAGGTAATTTGGACTGATTAGACAGAGTCGGGTCAGCTTTGCCTAGGAATGATAAAGCATGAAAATTTTAGCATAGGGGTATAGATGTTGTGCTTGGAAATTTCCAATTTCCTTGTTACACATTTACATGACAACACAACCCTATACCCAATATATCATCTACACCCACACCCAAATTCATAATTCATGGTTCTCGCATATCCCATTTCTTACAGGGACACACATTGTACAATGCTCAAACAACTACACCAATGATCCCCCTTAAAATGTCTTTATATGACCTCACTGCACTCGTAGTCACATCGCTGCCCTCACGAGGTCCTTCAATCTATAATATTCTTAACAAATGACCTCACACCTATAGCCTCCATCATTACCCCTCACCATGTAGCCTCTCTCACTAGGTCGTCCCCTTCGTCTACACCTTCACCCACTCACCAAGTGGCCGCCCTCAATTTTGCAGATGAAGAGATCACTCCTTTCGCCTTGATGACCCCAACCCCACTCTCTTCATCTCCATTTTTATCGATAATATACGCATCCGACACATTATGATCGATGGTGGTGCTAGCATTAACATCATCTCCTTCCATGCATACGCCAAAATGTAAATACCTACCAATTACATGCATAATAACCTTGTTATGTTGTGTTCTTTCAATGACTTCGTAACCTCTACACTAGGTACTTGTTGTTCTCCATGTCCGCATAGGTCCTCGCATAGTTCCGAAACTTTTATATGTCCTAGAAGGGGAGTTCCAAAGATAACATTTTGTTTGGTTAACCTTTGATTTGTGTCATTGGTCTCAAATTCAAAAATGAGGGACATAATTACACCATCCCTGCTGACCCCTCACCCTGTAAGACCTGTAACATGCTATATCGACCTAATTATGTGCTTGTACCAGTCAAGGAATCCGCCACCAAAACCACTTCACCTCCACCCACAAGCCCATCCACCAAAATTTCCACTACTTCTATTGCATCTAACCTCGCCATTTCTACTACAACAGTAGCCTCCACTACTAGCACCTCTACTTCCCCTTCATCTAGTGATCCATCTATACCCACTACCCACATACCAACTACTGATCCCTTAGAAGGTATTTTTCAATGCCTCACTCTAGGGAATACCGCCTATACAATATCGATACCTTCCTCACCCCACAAGAGTATGGGAATCTACATTAACACCCCAGTTATGACATTCACATCGGTGACGTTCTCCCTTATGGCCCTCCCCACCTTCGCACCAACCAAACGTATAGGGAACTTGATATGGCCACCTATAAACCCGAATCTCCATCCCAAACCCAACCATTTTCCACCGACCTACACTCCCTCACCAACCATCATTTCACTCACACTTTCCTCCACCGGTGTGCATGGAAAGGATTTAACTTTGGTTTTTATGAACAAGGCCACCACACATTCATCCCCTATACCTCACATAAACACAATGATCGTAGTGGCATTGGTTTTGAAGCTCCATCTTCTAAGAAGGTGTGCATCGACCTTATTAAGGAGGAGGCATCTTCCCCTCTCATTCACCCACATTACTATCTCACCCACGGAGTCCATAGATCCCGAATCTATACCTCCTAAAAAAATTTCATAAACACCATTTGCCCGGGAACGCTGACCTATCAACTCAATGGTGAGGCTCCCTCTTCTCTCCCATTCCTGTATCCTAACATGATCAATGAAGATACACCTTTAATTAACACCGCTCAATGTCGATGATGAGTCCATCCTCACCTACCTTGGTGCAAAAGACTCTCATATTCACCAATCATTAGCCTCTCGAGACACAAACCATGTTGAACGAATCGATCATCGAAATCAACATTAATACCCAAGATGACCCGCACACTATAAAGATCAGCCAATCTTTAGATGCTATCAACAGAATCCTTCACCTCCTTCCTCCAGATCATAAGAACAGATTCACTTGGTCATATGCCGATATGCCTGGTATTGATCCTAAATTTTTGGTTCACAATATCGTGACCATTCCTGATGCCAAACATATCAAACAAAAGATGTGGAAAATACATCATCGCATTGCCTTCTCGTCAAAGAAGAGCTTAACGCCTTCTCTTGGTTTCCTTCATTCTACCCATTGATTATCCCCAATGGATTTCTAACATCATTCATGTCATGAAAGTGACAGGGAGACTCCGCATTTACACATATTTCCATGACCTCAACCTTTCCTATCCCAAAGATGATTTCCCACTACCAAGAATTGACCAACTAGTTGATCTCACTGTTGGCCATGAAATGTTATCACTCATGGAAATTTTTTGAGCTACAATCAAAGATTAATAGCTCCCAAGGATCAACACAAGACTACCTTCATCATCCCTTGGGAGACTTTCTGCTATTGAGTCATGCCCTTTGGTCTCAAAATGCCGGTGCTACATATCAGTGGGTCATGACTTACATCTTCCATGACATCATATAGCGCATATTGAGGATTACGTAGATGATCTCGCTCACCAAATCCAAACACCTACCCATTCTTAAATTTATCTTTGACTGCCTCATCAAATATTGTGTTCTTCTTCAACAAAAATGAGTTTTTGTAGTACTTTTACGGAAAATCCTAGGCTTCATCATTTCTTTGCGTGGCATATAAGTCGATCCTACTAAAGTCAAGGCTAGTCTTAAAATGTTGCCACCCACTAATCTCTCAACTTCACATCCTACAAGGTAAGTTACAATCCATTCCAAAGATTAGTCACCTACCCTCATAAATCATGATCGGCTTACCTCAACCATCCTCTGCTATGTATGACCGTCATCGCTACTCTGTCATATTTGTTCCCATTCCCCATTGTTGTCCCCACTTACCCAACCCAACCACCGTTTGACCTTACCCACCCTTATTGCAATCAACCTCCATGCCTATCTTACCTATACTTATCCTTAATTACATTTTGGGACTTGTTATTTTACCCATACCTCGCCCTACTCAGTCATGACTTAGCTACTTGGACCTAGAACATTTCTCATGACCTCGTGAACTCATGTGCTCGTTATACCTTGTAGCATTGTGACTTGTGTTATTTGACCTAATGACCTTACCTTGCCTTTTTTCATGACTGTTTATCTTGACCCAACCTTTGGTGTACCGGAACATACCTAAACGTTCCTGCACCTGACCTGTGAAGTGCTTCCACACCATATCCTATACCTTGGATAGTGAAATCACCTCAACCTTGTTTGGATAAACCTATCGACCTTCGATAATGTAGAGTTTGCATGCTCTTCAACCTGGTACCATGTTGTAGTTTATATGTGTGCATGCGTTTGACTATTACTACCTTTTACCCTTATCCATTACCCGGATTACCCAATTGACCTTTACCCCTATACCCCCATTATCCACATTCCTCTTCATCACATTTAATTCAACTATTATCAAAATACTCACCGATTCTCGCCTTCTACCTCATGTATTCCTAGTTTGAGGGGGTTCACCTTCACCCACACATGGAGCAACCACACCTTATTTTTGTTAGTGCGCTTACCAATACAAGCTACACAACAAAAAGGGGAAAAATGTAGAGACCAAAATTGGGTCACACGCTCCTTCACCTCTTATTAAATAATCAACTTGAGCACACTCACCTAACCATGGCCCCTTTTCACCCCACACTAATATTAATTTAATTAAATTAATCCATGTTCTCACAATATTTATTATTTAATTATCCTAATTAGGATAATTCCCACACCATCACCTCACATATACACCTCACATACACACCTCACCCTAAGTTTATTCTTAGTATGTTGCCATAAGTAACTAAGACCTAACTAAACCCTAAAAATCAAAGCCTACATCCCCTCTAACCACATTCCCACATTAAAAAAAAGGTAACTCCCACTCTTTCCCAGATGAATAGAGAGATCTAGTAGAAATCATTGCCAAGATCTCCCATTTTTAGTAGACCTAGGGAATCCTACCCTAACCGACATTGGTCACTCCCGAACCAATGTTGGTCAACCTGAACCATTTTTGGTCACCTTTTATTCCCTTTTGTAACCTTATTTCGAGGTTAGCACATTTCTGAGAGTAAGGAAGGAGACAAGAGCTGCATGCAAGAAAACAAGCATCCTTTTACACATCCAACCATCCAAAGCCATCACTAGCATCAATCAGAGAGCCATTGCAATCATAGGAGCACTCTGATAAAGCACCACTACAGGACCATACATTTATTCTCCGATCAACCACTTCCACCACCCATCCATCAGATCCTTAATACAGTAAGTACGACCCTAATTAGTATAGTTTATTTTAGTTAGTAATCTTTATTACTCCTATTATTAATCTATTCTTTGCATGCTTATTACTTCATCACCCACTTGCTTGTAAATCCAAAGATCCCTTCACCCACATCACCAAATCACCTATTCTCACCTGTTGTATACTTCTAAGCATACCTAAGATCTCCACAGATCCCCATTCACTCACCCAAACTTTATTTGACCTCAAATCACCCCTACCATTTAACCTATTTTGATTTTCTTTTACCCCGACCATACCGACGCTAGTTACCCATAACTATCATCGGGCTTCTACCTAAACAGCCATCGGGCCGCATTCATCCGACGTCCGGTCTCTAAGTTTTACACCTCGAACAAGAATAGACCCAACAACCACCCTACCAATTGATCTAAATAACCCATAATCTGACCCTGACTAGTCCTAGAACCTCGATGCACTCCCTCACCTCTCAGATCTGTGTATAACTTAGCCTGTTGTGATTGGATTTTCTTATTCTATTTAAATGAGATACCTAAATCATATCAAATATGGTAGGACCTTGTTTATTTCTCACATTAAATTGTTTTAAATAGTGGATTGATAGTTGTCTAGGAAGTATCACACTTCCCGGAACTAGCATATGCTAGGTAGTCCACTGTCATATATCATTTAACTATATTTTGTGGTATTGTTTTCTATTACAGGTAGTTCCTCCTAGCCAAAAGGAAGCTCTCACATTTAGCTATGGATCAAGAAGTCAGAATATGTGTAACAACCATCAACTCGACCAACATTTAATAGGTATTCCTCCTTGGCCCTTACCCTTATCTATTTCATCATTTCGAAAAGGTAAAGAAAATGGTGAAACATATTGATTAAATATGTAATGGTGTGAACACCCTTTCCAAAAATACGAATGGCCTTAACCCATTAAATTTCATTAAAAGGAACAACATGGTATTTGATTACAAGGGACTATAAGAAAAAATGGTGGTTAATGGAAATCCCATTGCAAAATAATTTGCTTTGGAAAAATTAAAATGTTTGATGTATTCTCAACTTTTATAGGTTCTTTTGATAATTGAAATTACAAATAAAGATTATGGTATGCAAAAAATTCCCTTAAAAGAACCATTAACATAAGGGACTCAAGATGAAATTTATCCCGTCACAAGAAAATTCCAATCCCCTTACTCCTCAATAACTTGATAATTACAAATAACACAAATACCTGAAAATTTCTTTTTGTATCAATGAGGTTCATGTCTTTGCAATTGGCATCATAAACATAAATCAAATGCCACTTTTTGGATCCTTTATTTTTCCTTAAATTTGGCCTAAATAAAATTATGAAAAATATTAACTAGACACCATAGTATGGTTTTCGTAAAGTATTTAGCCTTACATGGCATGATATTGCAACACAATTAGTGGATATATGATAACATTTTTTTGCATTTTCATGTTCTTTGATGACTTACAGATATTTCTAGTTTACTTAGACAACTTTATATTATTATTAAAACCCATATTTAGTATATTTTGATTTTTTTTTGTGTTAAGGGTTTATGAAATATTTCAAGGTGTCTATTGTGTATTCCATGTTTGGTGTCTATTGTGTATACCATGTTTGTTTGGAGCTTATTTGTTGTGAATTTAAAATGAATAATTTATCTTTTATAGGTAAAATATTTTGAGTAGTTTGTTTGTTGGCTTTATCTTTGACCTTTGCATTCCAATGAATAATTTATTGCTATTAAACTATTTGTTTTAGTGCCCCATAAACAAAGAACTTTGATTTGAGATTAAAAAAATCAATCTTTCTACCTATAAATGCTACCATATGGAACAAAATTCAGGAGTGGATGAATATTTTAACAATAAAATAAACTAAATAATTTAAATGTAGTAGAAACTAAATGAAACTAGAGTAGCCCAGCTTTTTTAGAGTGTATGGTTGTTAACCACAAGGTGGGAGGTTCAATCCTCCTCTAGAGTTAACATGTAAATACTATAATTCCCTCAGTAGTCGGCAAATATGGGTGGTTTTTAGGACTATACCATGTAAACAATCTCCCCTATTTTTAAAAAATAAAATACATGAGTTGCATTTGTATTTTGTTTCCTTTTATGTCATTACTTTTTTGATGTAGTTAGTTTAGTAGAATCTCTTAAAGCAGTGCTACTACTCTATTTGTCGATTTGAGTTAGTATCTTTCTTAAATATTTTATCTTTTTTTGTAATAGTTTTAGTACATGGTATTTCTGTTTAGGCACCTTAGATAGTTAAGAATGAAACTCTCTTTCTTTTAGATTGCCCTTGTAATCCATAAAATATAAGTCCCCTCTTCTCATGACTCTTTAGGTGTTGTCCATCTTTTTGCCTCGTATTTAAGCCTATGGGAACTAGTCCCTAACTAAAAATGATGATATTTTCCCTTCATTTAATTTTAGTCCATATATATACTTTTAATAATTTTCATACGTAGGGTTGAACTCTCTAATATAGTGTTGACACTTCTAACTAAGTTTTGCTAAAAACATAATTGCTTTAAATTTTTCATTCGCATAGTTCTTATGTCTTTGTTAAGAATTGGGAATTCATCCAACATGATATCTCATTTTATCATCTATTTGTGGTTCTACTTCAGCCACATGTTCTTTCATATATGTAACTCTTTGTCTCTTGTATCCTTTGGCCACATGTCAATATTCATGTTTTCCAGCTTATTTCAAGTGACATTTAACCCTAGTCAATATGGTTTCCTCTAGAGAAAAGTACATGTTTCGACAATGATGGTTTCATACATAATTATAGTATTGTTTCTAAAATATTTTGTTATTATCTAGTTTTGAATCATCTTTCTTTGTACCCATTTTGAATCTGGGTGTTCCACTAGCCCATACTTCACAACCATACAACACCACTAGGGTGAAAATAACCCAAATAAGATCTTGGGGTTTTCTAATCCCATATCTCTTAACATTCCATAACCTATTTTTGGAGTGCATAAATAACTCTTCATAATTCCTATATTCTCTTCATCCTACAAGTATCCCACTTGAGCTCGCTTTAGAAATTGAGGCCAATATACTCGTATTCTAACACCACGCACAGAGACTCCTAAAAACTAGGTGTGGATATGTTGCTTCTTCCTTTTCACCGAGAAAACAATGATTTTTCTTTCACCAATGTTTCATGCATCCCTATTTATTTACAAAATACCTCTAAAGAATGAAGGTGATATTTTAAATCTAGGATTGTCTCTACCATTAAAACTAAGTCATTTGCATATAATCATACATTCACCACATATTTGGCCAAGCCAGCCCATTTATCTCTAAATTTGTTTTTCCACTTCTCTATCTTGTTAATATATAGCTCAAATAAATTAAGACAAATGGGGAAGCCTTATTTTTCACCTATATCACTCCCAAAACCTTACATGTGTTTTGATTTTAACATTGACTTGCTCTTATAATTTGTGAATTGTTTCCTTGTACTGCATTGGGATATCTAGTTCCTCCATTTTCTCCATAATTTTATCCCTAGAAACATGTCAAATGTATTTTCAAATTTTACAAATCAACAATATGCATCTTTTTCATATCCAAAACTTTTTCAACTACGTGTCCGAGCATGCTATACTTGATAAGTGATTGAGTGTTTAGGTCTAAAACATACTTATCCCTTTTTCTCTTTTATTTTTTCCTCAACCCAAGTACTAATTTTCTGCTCTATCATACTCTCAAATAGCTTTCCTAAAATAGGATTGACCATGATTGTTTGATAATCAAGGGATTGTTTACATCTTAGCTTTTAAACAAAGGTATGGTTTAGCTAGTTGTACATTCTCTTAGAAGTATTTTGAATGAATTTACTTGAAAATTACTTTGATTTGAGGTGTAATGATATTTTATCCCCATTTTAGATTCTCTTCTTGAAGGTTACCTATGTCATGGGTATACCTATTGTTAGTGTAGACACCAAATTTGGGTCTTACAACGCTCTGTGCCCCGCATCTCATCTCGCAACCTAACCCTACCTTACCACCTAAACCTTACACAATTAATTACCTTATAATTAATAAATCCACATCTCCAACCCTACCACCTCACCATGACCTAGCCCTAACCCTAAAATAACCTAATTAAGACCTATGACTTGGTCCGCACTCCACACCCATGACTCATCACCCTCACCCACACCAAAACGAACCTAATAATGACTTGACCAAGCCCACAACCGACTCCTGGGAGAAAAGGAGGGTGTTGGCTATTTTACTAAAAATAGCCAACTTTGACCTAACCGACATCTATCCCTACGCGACCGCATCGGTTAGGTAACCCCATCGGTTCCATGTAAATGACCTCCCCAACCAAAACAAAGGAACCAAATTCATTTGCAAAGAGGGAAACAAGTGAGAGAGAGAGAAAAGGTTACAGAGGGGAGTATTGAGCCCAAGACTCAGAATCGAGCAACTAGATCATGGTCACACTCATCCAAACATTGGGAGAGTCGAGGATAGCTTCATCACTCACTTCCACCATTACCGGATCATCCTAACCGAGCCTTGCCTTTGCGCATCGCATTCCTTGACTCCGCATCCGCATCGAAACTAGTAAGTATTCTCTTTTATTACCATGTATGTTTCTAGACACTACTTTGTGAACTTTTGATTTATAGTGATTATAAGCTCACTCCTGGATCTACCACCCAAAGAACACCCTACACCCAACCTTCATTCATCCATCTCTATATTGCCCCAAAGACAGCTTTCTCACTCTCTCGAGTCTTATCTATCACCCTACTACTCCCTCAACCATCTACCAACTTTTTAACCCCATAACCACCTTACAACCAACCTCCATTTAAAATCCCCTAAATCACTCCCTACCGATATGAATTATCCCCTCTCTGTACCGGTTTTATAACCACATTCGGTTATCCAAAGGATTTACATCACATTGTGACTTATACCGAAACAAACCTTTCACCTATTTACCTCAAACAATCTCATATCCAGCCTTGTCTATCCCAGTAACTTGATCTGAATGTATCAATAACAAGTGACAAAACAAACAACATGACATTTTATTATTGGTAGTTTAGTCTCTATTGCTTTTAGTAATGAGGTACCTAAATCATGATTTTGCAATAGCTTCTTTATTATCATTTGCATTAATTTGTATTAAAAGGGAACTGATCACCTTCAAAAGGAAGTCTAATATTTCCTGGGCCCAAGGCAGTTCCCTCACTTATTATTTAACGAAAATCTGGTGGTCTTGCATTCTTATTTACAGGTAGTCCTTCCTAGACAAAAAGGAGCTCTTCACAATCGGTTTGATCTCTCTACGGTACACGCACACCTTCCTAACACTCAAAAAGTATTCCTCCTAGCCCTAACCCTTATCTATTTCTCAATAGAATGAAAAGATAGAAATAACTCTATTCTCGAATAAAATTATGTGCGAAACATTTTGGCACGCCCAGTGGGACCCTTCTTGGGTTTTCTTCTTTCTTGCTTGTTTTCATATAGGGAGCACACTTGTTGTTTCTTTCTTCTAAATATTCACAAAATATTTTGTCATTTTGGTAAAAGAACTTGTCTTTCTTTTGCATATTTACATTAGTGAAAGTCATCTTCTTAACCTCCTCTTTCTTTGCTTCATTGAATATTATTTTTGATTTGGGTTTAAAACACGTGCATCACATTCTTGCTTCATGCTTTTTTAATTCTAGTGAATGTAGATTAAGTAACAAGTCGTACAAGTGGGGGTGATATCCATGGTATTGATGAGAAATTAATCTTACTCTCACTGCACAACACATACCAAATCACATCATAATCTACACAACATCTCAAACATCCCTCCTTCCCGCGGTATTCCTCTGCCCGATTGAGGTAGCCTTATAAGCCAAAACAAACTTGACATCTCCCTTAGGTATTTTGTTTAGGATTGACATCATCTTGCGTTTAAGGCATAATCCCCAAACTGATTAAAACTAATCCTAGGTTACTCTCTTGATTTGCTTGTGCATCTTGCTTTCTTTTTTTTTACTTTCAATTTTTTTCTCTCGTTATACCTTGTCTCGTGATCACTTGATACATTTGGTGGGTATACTAAGCTTTGTTATCCCAAATCCAATGACCTCTTACATTCTCTCTTTGCCTTCACTGTGACCAACACTGGTCCTCTTCTACCGACATCGATTACATTGACCTATGCCGGCTACCATCTTACCGACATTGGTTACCAGATCGATATTGGTTACTGTGTTTCATAGTTCCTGACAAACCAGAAACCTACCAATTCCAACATTTTATCATTGTTTCTATTCCTGATTAACTAATTCCCTACTGTATCCTCTTTTCCATGGTTTTTATCACCTGGCAATAAGCCACAGCCATGGTTTCACATGCTTGTTCTATGTCTTTGCTTAAGTCGCCCCCTTTGCATTCGATGGGGAATCCTACGGACACCAATGATTTTCCCAAGATCCCTATAGGAGATCCTGGACTTTGCCAAATTTTTGGATGCTAATCCTAGCAGACTCAGTATAATATTATTTGTCTCATACCCCGACCATACACCCGACGGTCATCCCCTCTTTGGTATGCCTATTAGTATAGCCACTCACTTAGCCCATTCCCCACCTAATAACTCCACCTCACCATCTTCATCCTTAGCCCCGTCTCCCAGCTCAGTGGCTTTGGTGGTTCATACTTGTTTACGAATTGGCCTTCCTTTGGTTAACTGGGCCCCACATATCACTACCATCCACCGCCCCTACCTCATCTCTCCCATAGATTGCCTCTTTCATAACTCGCTCTCTACCATCTATTCCACATGAGCTTTCCCTCTCAGGCTCCGCCCACCTTTTCATTTCCGCAGACTCATCCGGTGGCCTCAACATCTTATATAGGACACCCTTATTCGGCCACCCCAACACATTCATCATCATTACCTTATCAACATTCAACCCCACCATTGTCTAGTAGCGGCTCTTGGTCCAATCCTCCTTTGTTTATGACGATAGCACCATCATCTAACCCAACCAATGATTTAATCAAATAGATGATGGACAAGATGTAAAATCTTGAGGCTTCTTTTTCAGGAAGCTGTAACACCCTGACATACGAGAAAGTTTGTCAGGATCCTATTCATCCTTCTGTCCCCCTTCATACATATCCTCCTCAATGGGAATTACTGAAATTTACTCACTTTAGTAGTAAGGAGGACCCTCAACAACACTTGCGATCGTTTAGACATGCCTGCTATCTAATTGCTCATGACGATGTCTTACTACTCCATACCTTCCCCATGTCCTTATCAGACCTACCTTGAGTGGTATAGCGGTGCTTTAGCCCAAAGACTCAATCTTCTCCTTTAACCAGCTTAGCCCAATCTTTCTTGGATCACTTCTCCATCAATATTGCCAAGAAAGTATCCATTATCGACTTTTATGCCATCTCGACAATTTGAAGACGAGTCTATCGCAGATTTCATTGGATGATAGCGGGGCCTCATCAACCAAATTAATTATGTCTTACCTCAGCCGAGCTCATCAAACTCTTTACGTGGGCCTGTGCTAAACACATTTCTCCCACCCTCCAAATTAAAACTTTCCGCACCTTTGATGAATCCTTTACTATGGCTCGAAAACTAGAGATTTGAGCCTTAGAGGAGGAAATTGAAGTTGCACAACAAAAACTCAAATTTCTAAACCCAAGACTCCACCAACAAACCCAACACCACCAACTCTCATGCATCAGCTGCTTTGAAATCAAAAGGATCCGTACACGTGGTGACGGTCAAATCTCAAGCACCGTCTAATACCCAGCCGAAACCCACCTATAAGTATAAAGCTGAGCCCATCAAGTACACTCCCTTGGGAGAAACTTATGATGTGATCTTGGACAAATTTCTTAAAGAAGGAGCTATCACCTTACCTCCTATTAAACCTCACTCCGGGTTTGATTCCACCCGCGCTATACCTTCTTGGTATAAAGAAAATGACTTCTGTAACTTCCATCGTGTGAAGGGACATAGCCATGAAAACTACAAGATGTTGAAAAACATAGTGAAGGAAATGGTTGATGCAGGGGATATAATCCTCAATAATCCTAATGCCCCTACTAATCAAAATTTAAAATCCTTCAACAAACCATTTCCAAACCATTCATCTAACAGTAACAAAAACCAAGAAACCTCAGCTTGAGGAAAAGAGTGTCCATGCGGTTTTCAACTCCCAACCAAGGGCTTCCATTGAGGAAATTCTGAATCAAGCCTCTTCACCAACGCAGGGGTCCTCACCCCCTTCTCCTTCATCAGGACAAGAGGACAGCCCCGCTATTCCTTTACAGATAAAGGAATCAACCACCCAGATTTCTCTTCTCACGCTGAGAGCCTTCTTACACCACATCCCTACAAGACTGTGAGCGGATGTTATCCAACCTATCTGTTTCCCAAACATCTCCTTCCACCACTCTTGCTGCAAAAGAAGAAGGATCGCCACTTTTTCTATCATCCTTAGAGGAGAAACCCCTTGAGCCTACATCACCAAACTCCTTAACCATGACAGATCCTCTAGAACATGCCCTCCTCCCTATCAGTTCTTCATTGCCTAAATCTTTCCATCGACCGGTTGACCTGTTAACACCCATTAATACACGCCCTCATTTTCCCCCTATATCACACCCACAGTGGACCAGAATCATAGCCCACTTCTCTTCCATACCAAAATTCCCATCTACACATGACAATTATCATCCCCTAGAAGATAGATGAGTCTTATGGGAACGTTTGAGTAAACCATGCTCTACTCAAATGCAGATGACTAATCCAAACACCTCTACCATATACCCAAAGTTTTTACAAAAGCTCAAAATGCCTATGTCCTCACCTTCACCCCCCTCATCTCTACCAAATACCTCATCCACCTCTATCAACCTAACCAAACCTTCCCCTATGCTTGGGACTTCACCAATACCCAGCCTGACGCACCCACCTAAATGGTTAGATTTATCCAAAAATAAAGTCATCAATCCACCTAGGAGATAGACCCAATCTCCTCGAGTCCAATCTATGCCTCTGCCACAACTAAAACCCTCACCCCCGATCACACCTGGTACAAGTAGGCACGGTTTCAACCCTCACCGTCACACCTACCTTCTATATTGGGCCTCACCCTCCACCTTGCCTCAATACACCATGCCTCCCATGTTTTCTTTAACTACTCTAGGACATAAGGATGTGAATCGCCGCCACCCAAAATAGAGAAATTTTGTACTGGGATAGTTGGAGCAGAGAGGGACGTGTGGGACGAGGATAGTCGAAGGAGTCGAGAGCCAATCAAATTGCGCCATGTGTCACCAGGTAGAAAAGGGACAGGGAAGCCCATTTCGGTCGATCGAGGGTTTCGTCCCAAATAAAGACTGGGACATCCGGGACAAAAAGACACGAAGGGCGCGAAAAGCCGGCAGACCCGCGGACCAATCAAATCATGACACGTGTCACAAGGGAGAAAGTCAAAAAGTCAAAAGGAAAGGTTTCAAGCACTGACCCGAGCCAATAAAAAGAAGACACGTGTCCAATGAAGCAGGGAAGGAGAGAGAATTATGCATCCAATCAGCGCTTGACACGTGTCATCCAGGTGGCAGAGCATGGGAAAATTTTCAAAACGCATTTTCACCTGTTTTGTGCCCTAAATCTTCAGATCGACATATCTTTCGATCCAGAGCTCAGATTTGCACGTTCTTTATATCAACGGAAATCTTGTGAAATTATCCACATGATTGCGGGGTTAATCTTGAGTTTTGGTGTAGTCTGGAGAGATAAAATTGAGAAACAGCTTTTGACACGTGTTCATGGCCGTTTTACATTTCAAATGACTGATTTAATGCGTAATGGGTCGCATTCTCCGTATTCTAGTCAAAATGATAGGGTATGGGTTTGTAAGGTCCCCCATGCCATTTTAATGCACCTGCAGTCAAGAAGGGATGGGCTCCCATGCTTTTGTACATTTTCTATCCCCTGGGCTCGACCCATGCATGTAAAAGCTAGATTTGGCTCATTTCTGAAGGGGGGAACAATTTTGACATAACAGAGTTCTTCTTTCACCTCCAGCAAGTGATTGATACAAGAATCGACCTCTTCAAAGGATTGTACGCTTTTTACCTCTATGAGGTTGTAATGCGATGATTTTGACACTTTGGAAATGATAATGCAAGCTCTATGAATGGTTTTCACCTTTGTTTGTATTATTTTCTTCATTTCAAATCCCGAATTATATTTGATCACCATGTATGTTTTATGTTGTAAACTTTGGTCTCGTGTCTATTTTATTGATAGAAATGTTTCACCACTCCTTTTGGTGCATCACCATCTTTAATTAGTTTCAATTTTTGCAATTCTACCCCCTGTCTCCTTGCGCAAGTTAGAGTAGGATTAGGATCTCAACCTCTCGTAGTTGGTAAGCATTAGATCTAAATCGAGGAGTTTGAGGAACCAGCCTCTAATCTAGAGATTCCTCTCTTAGTTTTACAAGTCCCCACACTTGAGAGAGATTTCCATGTTGTGAAATCACACTGGATGCTAGAGTGATCAACCTAGAAGCCTGATTTGCATCCAGGGGTGCTATGAGTCTGCAACAACAGTTTTGGCACGCCTGGTGGGACACTAGAGGTCTCATTTTTATTGCAGCAAAGTTGATATGCATCTGCTGCAGTTTTCTTGCTTATAAGAGCTATTATTTGCATATCTGGCGACTCCAAGGGGAAGAATCAATTGGTTTCAGCAGTGCAGGCCTGAAAACTCATGAGAAGAATCACCACAAGGTCAAGAGTTGGAGAAGAAGAAGTGCTGTTTGAATACCTGCAATTATCTCCAAGAAGGAGGCAAAGAGGAAGAAGGATTCAAAGGTCTCCATCTCCACCAAATAGAACTCTCTCAACTCCTCCACCTGACAGGCCTTTCATTCAGTATACAAGGGTTTTAAGACCGATTAGAATGGCTCAGAACAACCCCTACGTCAACTTCACAGGAAGCAGCCCACTTGCTCTCAATGCACAACATCTATTTCCTATTGCAGCCTTGAAGAACATTCCCTACTTCACCGAAGAAAATCAGACTACTCAGTGATCATGTTAAAGATATTGCTAACCTTTTTGCAATCCATGAAATCAATGAAATGCAAGTGGTCACAAGTTACTAGCATCTTCATTCAAGGGTAAATCATTGCAATGGTTTAGAGCCTTGGAGTTGGTTCTATCACAAACCGGAATCACCAGTATTGCACTTCATGAGCAATTTGGAGAGAAGGGAGACAACTTGTCTCTTTTGGAGCAGATAACAACCATCAAGAGAGCCCCCAACGAGTAGCCGATCAATTCAACTTCAGATTTTAAAGGTCTTGGGATAGGATTCCAGTGGCAGTCAGGCCAACAACGAAAGGTGCTTTTCTATATTACCTTAAAGCTTTGAATTTTGATATTTCTATGTTAATTCAATCTATGGGAGGCACAACCTTACCTGCTGCTTATATCATTGCCATTAGAGCCAAAAATTGTCTTATTCAAGCTGGTAAACTGGCTCCTAGGCCTCCCATGCCCTTGTATCCAAACTTAGAAAATCCAAGCACTAGTCAAGCACCCACTTTGGCTCCTATTCCCACCCCTAGAAACCAAAGTTCAAATGAAACTTCTACTTCATCCTCTAGTACCTCAAATTAACTCCAAGAGGTCATGAAGCAATTGCAAAATTTGGGAAATGAGCTAGTTACTATCAAAAGACAGCAAGCTCAAAGTGCTAGACCGTATCAGCCTCAAGCACAGTACCAAGCTAGGCCCCCATACCAACAAAATAGGTCACCAACTCGGCCAGTAATCAAAATCAAAGCCAAGTAAGGCCTCCCGCTAATAGACCATTTCAGCCCTATAACCCCAATGTTGTATCTACTTCTAAAGCATTAGTGCCAGTCCAAAATAACATGCCCAAGAATATGATTGGTGTTTCCCGTGTAGTCAGCCACATAACCAATCAATGTGCTTTAACGGTGCATTAAATCAAGCTCTGATGATGCAAACCATTGGTGGGTCAAAGAGTCTAGCCATGAAGGAGATCAGCAGCAAGAAGCACCTCAACAAGGAACATCTCCAAATGAAACTACTCTTGTCAATTGGCAGGCAAGATTTCTGTGGTATGAATCAAATACCCTCTCAAGGTGTTACAGCCAACACAAGGTCAAAAAGGAGGAATTTGGGTGAAGAACAACCATTGGCCCCAAGTAGTTCACGACCTTCTGTCACTCCACAAGGTGTTGGCAAACAAATTGCAGTTCCAAACATGCAAGGAGCACCCAAACCAGCTCCTAAACCAACTCAGATGCCAGTTGTTGCTGCCCATGTGCAAGAAACGAATGTGCAAGCTAGGGGACAGCAGAGGGATGCTTCATCCCCATTCAACATCATTGACCAGATGAAGAAGACAAATGTAAACATATCAATGTGGGAATCACTATCCATCCCGTGCCGAGAGAGATTTGCTACAAGCTGCCATGGAGGACTGGTCAACTTCAAATCAACAGGTCTAAATGCAAGAGAAGGTACTCACAAATGTTGCCCAGCCTGAAGGAAACCATGGAGGAAGGCAAGGTAAAGTGTTGAAGCCCCCTCCATTTTATGTTTCATTGATCATAGGAGACAAGTTGGCACATAATTGCATGATTGACTGGGGGCAAGTAGTTCAAGAATGCCCAAGCAAATAGCCGATCGCCTAGGGCTTCAATATGAAGTCATCTCCAAGGGTGTAGTGCAATTAGATGGGACAGCAGTGACAACGGTTGGAGTAATCAAAGGTTTGAGCCTCACACTGCACGCATGTCCCAACGTAATAGTGTTACAAGATATGTCAGTCATAGACCTGCCACCACTCTTTACATTGTGTTTGTCAAGAGACTTCACTGCTAAAATTGGAGGCTATCTTTTGGTGGATTGGTCACACATGTTGTTCAGAACAAGGTATGGAACTAAGGCTACAATTAGGTCTAAACCTATTACAAACTTTCATATTGAGCCTTACACTACCAACCAAATCAATACCAACTGTTTAGTGTTTGATCAAGAAGATTATCCAAGCACTGATGAAGCTGACACCAAGGTTGGAAGCATCCCAGATTTGACTCTTGATGAATGGGCAAGCAAGGTGCATGCTTTTGATCCCTATCAAGAAATAGAAGAATCTGAACTAGGGGTTTATTGTTTACATGAAGAGAATCAACCTCTCCCTAGCATCACCAAGCCAGATCATAAAGACAAGAACGAAGTATGGAAATTGTTCTTTGATGGGTCAAGGAGTAGACAAGGTGCAGGAGGAGGAGCTATGCTCATTTCACCACAAGGTATAAGGTATTACTCAGCCTTCCGTTTCCAGTTTTCCTGTTCAAACAATACAGCTGAGTATGAAGCCTTAATTCATGGATTACACTGGGCAATGAAGAGAGGCATCAGGAATTTACAAGTATTTGGTGATAGTGAGCTGATTGTAAACCAAGTCAAAGGAAAAAATGCTGCCAAAAATGATCTGCTTAAGTGCTACAAAAATCAGGTATGGGATCTTATTGAATATTTTGAAGCTTTTAGCATCAATTCCATCCCAAGAAAAAAGAATGAAGCCGCTGATAGACTTGCAGCAATTGGGGCTGCGTTTGATGTTGTAGAGAGTATCAAAAGTGAGAAATCTCAGCCTCATATCAAATTGGTTGTGAGACCAGCTATTCCAGATAACAACACAAGTTGGAAAGTCTTCGAGAATGATCAACAAATTGTTAATTTCCTACAAGAAGAAGCTGAGTTCTCCGCCAGAAATCAAGACAAGCTGGAGCAGCAATATGGTGATTAGGTAGTACAGCTGAGAACTAACAAATTACCAAAAGGCCTCATAACCTTGGAGTCAATCTTCAACCCGAATGATCAGGGCTTCTAAGAAGGAGAAAGCAAACATTCAAGTGAAGGGTGATGATTCGAGCCTATTTTAGTGGAAGAAGGCAAAACATTGCAGATTGGCAAAGTAAGTACCTCACAAGAGAAATCTGATTTCGCTCAAATTTGTCAAGAGTTCCCGTGATATCTTTGCTTGGACTTACAAATATATAAGAGGTTTCAACCCAAAGCTAGCACAATACTATTGAGTGGATCCGTAATCCAAGCCCGTTAGGCAAAAGCAAAGGCCATTGAATCCCCATATTGAACCTCTCATGAGAAAAGAGTTAAGCAAGCTTATTGAGGCCAGTATCATCTTCCCCATCAAACACTCAAGTTGGGTTGCAAACTTGGTGCCAGTGAGAAAAAGAAATGGAGAAATCAGACTGTGTGTTGACTTCAGAGACTTGAACAGAGCCTCCCTCAAGGACCATTACCCACTCCCTTCCATGGAGCAAATATTGCAAGTCAGTGGGGTTCGAAAGGTTCTCACTACTTGATGGATACTCAGGCTATAATTAGATAATGGTGAAGGAAGAAGATCAATTCAAGATGGCTTTCACCACCAAATGGGGCACCTATGCCTACAAGAAGATGCCATTTGGCCTATCAAATGCCGGAGCAACATTTCAGCGAGCTATGGATATGGCATTCAAAGGCTTAATCAACAATATAGTGCTGGTATACCTAGATGATATCACTGTCTTCTCAAAGAATGTAACAGACCATCTCTTTCACCTCAGATAAGTGTTTTAGAGGTGTAGAAGGTTCAGAGTGTCGTTGAATCCAAAGAAGTGTATATTCTTGGCACACGAGGGAAAATTTTTGGGCCACATTGTCTCTAGGGAAGGGCTAACAATTGATCCTGAAAGGGTTGAAGCCATCCGAACACTCCCATTGCCACACCACAAGAAATCTCTTCAAAGCTTCTTAGGAAGGATAAACTTTGTCCGCAGATTTGTGCCTAATTTTGCCACTCTTGTGAAGCCTCTAACAATGATGTTGAAGAAGAGTCTGGCATTCAAATGGACAACAGAAGGCAAAGAGAGTTTTGAAAGCATCAAGCATGCAATATCACAAGCTCCAACTCTTATCAACCCAGACTTTTCAAAGGACTTCATGTTGTATGCGTTTGGAGGATCAGACACAATCTCAGCTATCTTAACACAACTGAATAGAGAAGGTTCAGAATAGCCCATAGCATTCTTCAGCCAAACCTTGGAAGATTACGAAATAAAGTATTCTTTCATCGAAAAGCATGTCCTTGCTGTCATCAGGAGCTTGAAGAAGTTCAGACATTTGGTCTCAAACAATAAGATTCAACTGCTGGTCTCACATGCTGGAGTTAAGGACTTCCTCCTCAACAAGGATTTGAATGAGAAAAGGGCAGGTTGGATCACCCGTGTCATGGAGTATGACATTGAGATCAAGATCACCAAGCTGGTAAGAGGGAAAGGACTGTGTGAGCAGCTGGTTTTGGGGAAGCAAGAGGAAGTATGCAACGAAGAAGAGGCTGTTTTGATAGTCCAAGACAGCCATGAGCCAAGTGGCAATCAAGAAGAAGACAATGCTGCCCCCACTCCTTGCTGGACCCAAGGTATTATGCACTTCCTAGGCATAGGCCTATGCCCTCCAGAGATGAACAAGACCCAAAGGAGACACTTCAGATTACAGGCTATCCCGTATGCCATTGTTGATGGAGTTTTGTTCAAGAAAGATGTAAATGGAGTGCTGCTGAGATGCATTAGCATAGGTCAGATTCAAAGGGTATTAGAAGAGTTTCATGATGGACCAGCTGGTGGCCATTTTGCACCAAGAGTGACAACTCTAAAAATCATGAAGGCTGGTTATTATTGGCCTAAAATCTTCAGTGATTGCTATGCATGGATCAAGAGGTGTAAGAATTGTGCATTCTTCACAGGAAAAGAGAGACTTGCTGCCCTTCCATTGCATCCAATCTCAGTTGACCAGCCATTCATGCAATGGGGTTTGGACTTCATTGGAGTCATTAATCCCAATTCAAGCCAAGGGCACAAATGGATTTTGATGACCATGCACTACTTCACCAAATGGACAGCATAGAGCACTCAAAGAGGCGAATGAGTCTAGCATCTTAGACTTTTATGAGGGGATAACAACCAGATTTGGTGTACCTGCCACAATAATCTCTGATAATGCATTGGCATTCATTGGATCCAGGGTGACTGAGTGGGCTGTCAAGAATGGTATTTACCTAAGCACTTCATCGAACTATTACCCTCGGGGCAATGGCCAGCCGAGTCTACAAACAAGAACTTATTGAGGATCATTAGAGGAATCTTGATGAGAATCGAGGCCTTGGCATACCAAGCTGAAATCAGCCTTATGGGCTGATAGGATCACTCCCAAAAGATCCACAGGTAACTCTCCATTCAGGCTTGTCTACGGAAGAGAGGCAACCTTGCCCATGTCACTTGAGTTGCCAACGTTGGAACTCATGAAATAGCTGGAGTTGCTAGAGTTTGAGCCCATGGAGGTGAGGTATGTAGAGCTGATGGAGCTGCAAGAGATCAGAAATCAGGCATCCCAAGAAATGGAAAAGGATTAAGCTTTGATCAAGAAGACCTTTGATAGGAAGGCCAAAGATAGATCTTTTCAAGTTGGAGATCTGGTGTTGAAATGGGATGTGGGTAGAGCAAAACCAGGAAGGCATTCAAAATTTGATGCCATTTGGAGTGGCCCATACATGGTCACAAAGTGTAAGAACAACAATGCTTTCCAATTGGCCTCATTGGATGGTGAAGAACTGCAGATTCCAGTCAATGGAATCCATCTCAAGCGTTGCTTCTAGAAGGAAGTTCACTACCTTTGTAAATATTATATTAGATTTTCTTTCCTCCAAGTGCTTGTGCACATTGTTTTGCTGTAGGTTAGTCTTGTTTTCCCTAAGTGCTTTGGCACAGCTTGTTGTCCATGGAGATGTTTAGCAATCCTTGCTTTCATCAGGTAACATTCCATCTTCCTCCTTACACATTCTGGGTCAGTTAGGGTCCTAAATTGAATATTCGATGACTCCATGCCCAATGGACTGCTTCAGGCAACTGGTATCTTCTACCTAGCAGGCAGGTATCCCCGCTGAGTCACCAAATTGTTATCTAAATTCACCCCCAGGGTCGAATTGATAACATACATCATAATTCTCAAGTCCCAGGCAAATGGATGGATTCAGGGGAAAAATCATGTTTCCAGGGTCCCCTCATATTTTTCCTAACTCTCCTGTCCAGGTTGAAAAGAACAAGTTCTGAGAAAAAGTGAAAAAACTGCAAAAACAAGCTTGGGCCAGAAAAAATCGTGAAAATTGGCTAAGTCCTAGTCCTCGCAACAGTAGGGATGTGAGGGACAAAAGACGCGGATCGGCCGAAAAGCCTCCAGGCGGCCCACGAAGCAAAGGGACATCTGGGACAAATGGATGCGAAGGGCGCGAACCGCCTGTTTCAGCCAAAAAGGAGCACTTTCGCAAAGGAACAATCAGGCCATCAAGACGTGTGGGACGCGAAAGCCGGTTCGGCCGAAGGGAAGAAAATTGACTAACTACTCTGGGGACGAAGGACGCGAACCGCCCGGATCGGCCAAAACAGAGAACTTTAGCACTGGGGACAATCGGGCTGTAAGTACACGGTGGACATTGAAAGTCGGCTTCAGCTGAAGGGAAGAAAATTGACTAACCGCTTCCTGGGACGTAAAGGACGCGATCCGGCCAGTTCACCCGAAATAGAGAAATTTCATACTGGGATAGTTGGAACAGAGGGACATGTGGGACGTGGATAGCCGAAGGAGCTGAGAGCCAATCAGATTGTGCCATGTGTCACCAGCAAAAAAGGGATAGGGAAGCCCATTTCGGGTGGATCGGAGGTTTCTGTCCCAAATAGCACTGGGACATCTGGGATAAAAAGACGCAAAGGGTGCGAAAAGCCGGCAAACCCACGGACCAATCAAATCATGACACGTGTCACAAGGGAGAAAGTCAAAAAGTCAAAAGGCAAGGTTTCAAGCACTGACCCGAGCCAATAAAAAGAAGACATGTTTCCAATGAAGTAGGGAAGGAGAGAGAATTATTCATCCAATCAAGCGTTGCTTGACACGTGTCATCCAGGTGGCAGAGCACGGAAAATTTTCAAAATGCATTTTCACCTGTTTTGTGCCCTAAATCTTCAGATCGACATATCTTTCGATCCAGAGCTTGGATTTGCACGTTCTTTATATCAACTAAAGCTTGTGAAATTATCCACATGATTACAAGGTTAATATTGAGTTTTTGTGTAGTCTCGGAGAGAGAAAATTGAGAAATGACTCGACATGTGTTCATGGCTAGAAGCGACATTTCAAATACCAAATTTAATGCGTAATGGGTCGCATTCTCCGTATTCTCGGTCAAAATGATAGGGTATGGGTTTGTAATGTCCCCATGCTATTTTAATGCACCTACATTAAAGAAGGGATGGGCTCCCATGATTTTGTATGTTTTCTATCCCCGGGCTCGACCCATGCATGCATGTAAAAGCCGATTTGGCTCATTTCAAGGGGGAACAATTTTGACATAAAGCAAAGTTCTTCTTCACCTCCAACAAGTGATTGATACAAGAATCAGACCTCTCCAAAGGATTGTAATAGTTTTTACATCTCTCGAGGTTGTAATGCGGCTTATTTTGACACCGAAAATGATAATGCAAGCTCTGTGAATGGTTTTCATCCTTTGTTTGTATTATTTCCTTCATTTCAAATCTTGAATTATATATGATCGCCATGTATGTTTTATGTTGTAAACTTTGGTCTCGTGTCTATTTTCTTGATAGAAATGTTTCACCACTCCTTTTGGTGCATCACCATCTTTATTTAGTTTCACTTTTCGCACTTCTACCCCCTGTCTCCTCGCAAGTTAGAGTAGGATTAGGATCTCAACCTCTGTAGTTGTGCAAGCATTAGATCTAAATCGGAGGAGTTTGAGGAACTAGCCTCTAACTGGATATTCCTCTCTCATTTTTACAAGTCCCCACACTTAGAGAGAGGTTTCCATGTTGTGCAATCACACTAGATGCTAGAGTGATCAACCTAGAAGCCTGATCTACATCCAGGGGTGTTGTGAGTCTGCAACAACAATGACATTTCGTATGATCTCATTCAAACATCTGAATCTCATCGACAAGCTCTAATTGAGATCCTCCAAGGGATAGAGGTCCTACCTAATGAAACCCTGCCTGTCACCTCCATCTTAACACCCAATCACGTCACTTCTCTCACCAAACAACCTACCTCCACAACCACCTCTCGTCCCTATATGCAAGCCAGCTTTAACTCAGGTTTTCTGAAGAAGAAATTGTCATCTTTGGTGCAGAAGATCCTGACCCCACTCTTTTCATCTCGGCTTATGTCTAGGACATCCGGGTACATCATGTTATGATCGACGGGGGTGCTACCCTAAACATCATCTCTTCCAAAGCCTTCCAACAGATGAATATCCCTCCTAGCTGCATATGTGCAACCCCAACCCACCATGTTGCATTCATTCAACGATGCTATTACTTTCTACCCTAGGCACCGTGATCCTTAACATTTGTGTAGGGCCACGTACCTTTCCTCGAAATCTTCTATGTCCTTAAGGGAGAGTTCCAATACAACATGTTGTTAGGCCGCCCTTAGATCTAGTCTATGGGATGCGTTCCTTCCACCTTACATAGATGCATAAAATTCAAGTATGAGGGGAAGTCATACACCGTCACAAATGACGCTTCCCCTTCAAAACCTGTAATATGTTATACTACCCTAATGATGTGCTTGTACTCACCAAGGTGCTTATTGATCCGACCCAACCATGTACTTCAACCACACCGCAACCATCCACCTTAGCCACACTCACACCTTCGACCAATGAAACCACCGACGTGAATACCTCTTCCTTCCCCACGGACAACATCCCAACCTCGTATCCCTTGGTAGGTGTTCTTCAATGCCTTAAGCTAGGGGAGTACCGCCTATACAACGTTAGCACCTTCCATACCCCACAAGAGTATGGACAAGTACATGCACATCCTACCTATGACCCTCGTGTGGGGGAGGTGATCTACGGACCACCTAATTACCGTACCAACCTAACGTATGGGGGTGTAAACGCATCCTCTATCACTCCCGACCTCCCTTGGTGTGGTTCCCTTCCAATCTAATTTTCAATATCCAACCATCCGTTGTTTCACCCTCACCTTCCCGACTTCATGCTTGGAAACATTTATATAAATCCCTTCCCTCAAAATATCTCTCCAGGATATTCTCACCAATGATGACTTCTGCCAAGAGCGGTTAGCCCAATTGGAGCTTCTTGACAAGCGTTGTCTTACAGCTCTTGACCACCTTCAAATTTATCAAAAGTGCATCAAGTGTGCTTATGATAAGCGAATTCATGAGCGTACCTTTAAGATTGGTGATCTTTTCCTCAAAGAGAATCAACATGTAACCAAACTAGAAAAGAGAAAACGTGAAAAATTTACTCCTAATTGGATTGGGCCTTACATTATCACTCACACTTATGGATCAGGTACTTATCGTTTAGCTTCGCTTAATGGTAAACTCCGAGCTCAACCCTCAATGCCTTGCATCTCCGACCATTCTACTATTGAATTTAGTGTTACATCACTTCTTATCTACCTTGTGCTCATCCCTTGAGCTCATTTACCACCTCATACACCTTGTTTCATGCATCTCAAAGTAGAATCAAACTCACGTGGTTTGATCATCACCTCCTCTTAAAGATGCCTTCCCCTTTTTAGTCTGGTCCATGACTTAAAAGTATCAAAATAACAAGTTCTCAATTATACAATTCTGGGATATTCTTGAGTCAAACTTCCTGCAAAACTAGATGCTTCATGCCAAACAGACATCTAGACCTCTAAGCTATAAACTAGACTGCTCCCTCGAAGGACAGCTATGTGCAAAGCCACATCTACTACTATAAGTAGACTGCTCCCTTGAAGGACAACTATACAAATTCAGCCTCTATCAGAAGCTTCTCGCATTGATCAGCTTCATGAAGACCTCAAGAACAACAAAATGCATATCCCATATAGACTTCCCACATCGATTAGTCTATATCCAGAAAAATAAAAGTAGTATTCAAAACCAATTTTGAGTCATGGACTTGTCTATTTAGGTTTGGTTCTCTTTCGTCAGAATAATCACCTTATAACAAGTTCTCCACGCCCCAGCTACACCATCCACCTCACCTCACCATTCTTCAAAACAACAAAACTCAAGGGATGTGATGTATATCCGATATATTGTGATTATACGACTCTTTTCACCTATCGACTTCTCACCTATGTAAGGTACCTAGGGATTCAAGCTCATCCTACGATAATGCGTGGTTTGTTTAGCTCTTTCCAACTATGGGAAACTTTTGCCTCTTTTACCTGAATTTAGGATTATGTGTTGACCTTAATCAAGACACGGTTTCCTATGCTTGGGTAAGCTAACCCTCACTTCACCTATACCCACACCAACACCGCCAATACCTTACCAACACCAACAACATTACCCTACCAACATCAAACTTTTACCAACCAACAAATTGCCTAACCACAACCAAATTGCCTGAATTCACCTCTCCCTGGTCCTAAGGGAGAACTACATCGGTCTAAGGCCCCTCCTTGCTTTGTGCAATGGGCTATGTAGGCAGCACTTAGGATACATGGGGTCTCCCAAGGTTAGCTCGACCATCCCTAGAAATAACTCACTCACCCACTCAACTAGTGCCAACTCAACCCAAACACTCGACACAATCAATTCAAAACTCAACAAGAGATGTTTTGGCGCTCAAATTCACAATGTGAAAATGACATGCCATTTTTTTTTCTTTTTATAGGTTTTTACCTCTAACCAATATCGGTTAGGGTGTGCCCTAGAAGACCAATATCGGTCTTCTAACCGATATCGGTCACCCCTAACCGATATCAGTTACCTACTTATTTTAACCTAACTCCTGCCCTTATCCACCAATCTCCATTTTTCACCACATCGCCTACCCCTGGCTTTGCTAAATAGCCTTATTTTGAATTCATCGGCCCGACCTAAGGTCAGAATTCAATCAATTGGCCGGACCTCCAAGGTCGTAACCAACTAACTCGCCCGACCCAAGGCCGTAACCAACCAATCAGGCTGACCCAAAGGCCGCAACCAACCCATCGGCCTTCGACCCAAGGCCGCAGAACTAACCACTCATCCCGACCAAGACCGCAATCAACCAACCGGCTGACCCAAGGCCGTAAACAACCAATTATCCCAACCCAAGGCCGCAACCAATCAATTGGCCTCGACCTAAGGCTGCAACCAACCAACCGACCCACGACCAAGGACGCAACAAACCAATCAGCCCGACCCAAGACCACGGCCCAACCAACCGGCTCCGACCCAAGGCCGCAACCAACCAATCGGCCCGACCCAAGGCCACAACCCACTAATTGGCCTGACCCAAGGCCGTAACCAACCAATCGACCCGACCCAAGGCTGCAACAAACCAATCGGCCTAACCCAAGGCCGCAACCAACCAATCGGCCCGACCCAAGGCCGCAACCAACCAATCGGCCCAACCCAAGGCGCAACCAACCAATCGGCCCGACCCATGGCCGCACCCAACCAATCGGCCCGAACCCAAGACCGCACCAATTAAGTACCTCGACCGAGGCCCACAAATTACAATTCTATCCACCCATCATGTAGTTGTTTGTTCAATCAAGCTCACCTGTTTGTGTTTTAGCATGACTAGGATACTTGAATTGATCAGCCGACCAGCTTTGCCTAGACCAAGACCGTGATGTTTATCTCAACCAAACCAACCATTTGGTACTTGCCGAACATGCCTAAATGTTCTGGTACCTTACCCGTTATATCCCCTGGAGCTACTTCCTATGCCTTGGATACCAAGATTATATCAACCTTGTTTGGATAAACTATCGACCTTTGCCTATGAATTGCTTGTTTGCTCTTCAAATTATGTACCCTGGTCCCTACTTCGCATTTTAATGTGCATCTCGCTTCCTTGAACTTACCCCACCATCTTACCATCATCTCATCATCATTCACCCTTTATCAACCCTATCCCTGATTTCACGTCACCTCAATCTGTGATAGATTTGAGGGGGATTACCTATACCCTTAACTGGGGCAACCACTTCTTATTATTGTCACAAAGCGCTTTACAAGACAAGCTACATGACAACAAGGTACAAATGTAGACACCAAATTTTTGTCTTACGACGCCTTGTGCCCCGCATCTCGTCTCGCAACCTAACCCTACCTCACCACCTAAACCTTACACACTTAATTATTTATTAATTCCCTTATAATTAATAAATCCACATCTCCAACCCTACCACCTCACCTCGCCACCTTACCATGACCTAGCCCTAACCCTAAAATAACCTAATTAAGACCTATGACTTGGTCCAAACCCACACCCATGACTCATCACCCCTCACCCGCACCAAAATGAACCTAATAATGACTTGACCAAGCCCACAACTGACCCCTCGGGAGAAAAGGAGGGAAAGTTGGCTATTTTACTAAAAATAGCCAACTTTGACTTAACCCACATCGGTCCCTACATGACCGGCATTGGTTAGGTAACCACCATCGATTCCTCTGTAAATGACCTCCCCCAACCAAAACAAAGGAATCTAAATTCATTTACAAGAGGGAGACAAGTTAGAGAGAGAGAAGAGGTTGCAGAGGGGAGTATTGAGCCCAAGATCAGAATCGAGCAACTAGATCACGGTCCACACTCATCCAAACATTGGGAGAGTCGAGAGGATATCTTCATCACTCACTTCTAATTTCTGAATCATCCCAACCGAGCCTTGCCTTTGCCACTTGCATTCCTTGGACTCGCATCCGCATCGAAAACTAGTAAGTAGTCTCTTTTATTACCTTGTATGTTTCTAGACACTACTTTATGAAATTTTGATTCATAGTGATTATAATCTCACTCCTGGATCTACCACCGACAAACACCCTACACCTAACCTTTATTCATCCATCTCTATATTGCCCCAAAGATAGATTTCTCACTCTCTGAGTCTTCTCTATCACCCTACTACTCCCCTCAACCATTTACCAACTTTCTAAACTGCATAACCACCTTACAACCAACCTCCATTTAAAAGCCCCTAAATCACTACCCCTACCGATAAAAGTTATCCCCTCACGATAATGGTTTTATAACATGCGGTTGGTTATCCAAAGGATCGCATCGGTCACTGTGACTTATACCAAAAACCAACCTTTCACCTATTTACCTCCAAACAATCTCATATCCAACCTTGTCTATCCCTGTAACTTGATCTAAACGTATCAATAACTAGTGACCAAACAAACAACATGACATTTTATTATTGGTAGTTTAGTCTCTATTGCTTTTAGTAACGAGGTACCTAAATCGTGATTTCGCAATAGCTTCTTTATTATCATTTGCATTAATTCGTATTAAAGGAACCACCACCTTCGAAAGGAAGTCTAATATTTCCGGGCCTAAGTCGGTTCCTCACTTATTGTTTAACAAAAATCTGGTGGTCTTGCATTCTTATTTACAGGTAGTCCTTCCCAAACAAAAAGGAGCTCTTCACAATCGGTCTGATCTCTCTACGGTACGTGCACACCTTCCCAACACTCAACAGGTATTCCTCCTAGCCCTAACCCTTATCTGTTTCTCAAGAGAATGAAAAGATAGAAATAACTCTATTCTAGAACAAAATTCTGTGCAAAACATTTTGGCACACCCGGTGGGACCCTTCTCGGGTTTCTTTCTTTCTTGCTTGTTTTCATATAGGAAGCACACTTGTTGTTTCTTTCTTCTAAATATTCACAAAATATTTTGTCATTTTGGTAAAAGAGCTTGTCTTTCTTTCGCATCTTTGCATTAGTGAAAGTCATCTTCTTAACCTCTTCTCTTTCTTTGCTTCATCGAATATCATTTTCAATTTGGGTTTAAAACACGTGCATCACATTCTTGCTTGCTATTTTTAATTCTAGTGAATGTAGATTAAGTAACAAGTCGTACATGTGGGGGTGATATCCATGGTATTGACGAGAAATTAATCTTACTCTCACTGCACAACACATACCATATCACATCATAATCTACACAACATCTCAAACATCCCCCCTTCCCGTGGTATTCCTCCACCTGATTAAGGTAGCCTTAGAAGCCAAAAAAAACTTGACATCTCCCTTAGGTCTTTTGTTTAGGATTGACATCATCTTGCGTCTAAGGCATAAGCCCAAAACTCGATTAAAACTAATCCTAGGGTTAGTCTCTTGATTTGCTTGTGCATCTTACTTTTTCTTTCTTTCATTTTTGTTTCTCTATTATACCATGTCTCAGTGATCACTTCAGACAGTTTGGTGGATATACTAAGCCTTGTTATCCCCAACCCAATAGCCTCTTACATTCTCTCTTTTCCTTCACAGTGACCGACACCAGTCCTCTTCTACCGACATCGGTTACACTGACCGACGTCGGCTACCATCTGACCGACATCGGTTACTAGACTGATATCGGTTACTGTGTTTCACAGTTCCTGACAAACCAGCAACCTACCAATTCCAACATTTTGTTGTTGTTTCTGTTCCTGATTGACTAATTCCCTGTTGTATCCTCTTGTCCATGGTTGTTATCACCCGACAACAAGCCAGTAGCCATGGTTTCACATGCTTGTTCTGTGTCTTTTCCTGAGTCACCCCCTTTGCATTCTATGACGACAAAGACACATCATCTAACCCAACCAATGATTTAATCAAAAAAATGATGGACAAGATGCAAAATCTTGAGGCTTCTGTTTCAAGAAGATGTAACACCCTGACATACGAGCAAGTTTTTCAAAAGCCTATTCATCCTTCTATCCCCCTTCATACATATCCTCCTCAATGGGAATTACCAAAATTTACTCGCTTTAGTAGTAAGGAGGACCCTCAACAACACTTGCGATCGTTTAGACATGCTTGCTATCTGATTGCTCATGACAATGCCTTACTACTCCGTACCTTCCCCATGTCCTTATCAGACCTTCCTTGAGTGGTATAGTGCTTTAGCCCAGCACTCAATCTTCTCCTTTAACCAGTTAGCCCAATCTTTCTTGGATCACTTCTCCATCAATATTGCCAAGAAAGTATCCATTACCGACCTCTATGCCATCCGACAATTTGAAGATGAGTCTATCGCAGATTTCGTTGGACGATGGCGGGGCCTCATCAACCAACTTACTTATGTCTTACCTCAGACTGAGCTCATCGAACTCTTTACACGGGCTTGAGCTAAATACATTTCTCCCACCCTCCAAATTCAAACTTTCCACACCTTTGATGAAGCCTTTACTATGGCTTGGAAACTAGAGATTCGAGCCTTAGAGGAGGAGAAATTGAAATTGCGCAACAAAAACTCAAATTTCCAAACCCAAGACTCCATCAACAAACCCAACACCACCAACTCTCACGCATCGGCTTCTTTGAAATCAAAATGAGCCATACACGCAATGACGGTCAAATATCAAGCACCATCTAGTACCCAGCTGAAATCCACCTATAAGTATAAAGGTGAGCCCATCAAGTACATTCCCTTGGGAGAAACTTATGATGTGATATTAGACAAATTGCTTAAAGCAGGAGCTATCACCTTGCCTCCTGTTAAACCTCACTTCGGGTTTGATTCCACCCATGCTATACCTTCTTGGTATAAATAAAATGACTTCTGTAACTTCCATCATGTGAAGGGACATAGCCACAAAAACTGCAAGATGTTGAAAAACATAGTGCAGGAAATGGTTGATGTAGGGGATATAATTCTTGATAATCCTAATGAACCTACTAATCGAAATTTAAAAATATTCAACAAACCATTTCCAAACAATTCATCTAACGGTAACACAAATGAAGAAACCTCAGCCAAGGAGAAGAGTGTGCATGAGATCCATTCGGTTTTCAACTCCCAACCAAGGGATCCCATCGAGGAAATTCTGAATCAAGCCTCTTCACCAACGCAGGGGTCCTCGCCCCCTTCTCCTTCATCAGGACAAGAGGATAGCCCCACTATTCCTTTACCCATAAAGGAATCAACCACCCAGAGTTCTCTTCTCACAGAAGAGCCTTCTTACACCACATCCCTACAAGACTGTGAGCGGATGTTATCCAACCTATCTATTTCCCAAACATCTCCTTCCACCACTCTTGCTGCAAAAGAAGAAGGATCGCCACTTTTTCTGTCATCCTTAGAGGAGAAACCCCTCAAGCCTACATCACCAAACTCCTTAACCATGATGGATCCTCTAGAACATGCCCTCCTCCCTATCAGTTCTTCATCACCTAAATCTTTCCAGTGACCAGTTGACCTCTTAACACCCATTGATACAGCACCTCATTCGCCCCCTATATCACACCCACAATGGACCGAATCACAATCCACTTCTCTTCCATACCAAAATTCCCATCCACACGTGAAGATTGTCATCCCCCAGAAGATAGACGAGTCTTATGGGAACGTTTGAGTACACCATGCTCTCCTCAAATGCGATGAATAATCCGGACACCTCTACCATATACCCGAAGTTTTTACAAAATCTCAAAATGCCTATGTCCTCACCTTTACCCCCTCGTCTCTACCGAATACCTCATCCACCTCTATCAACCTAACCAAACCTTCCCCCCATGCTTGGGACTTCACCAAGACTCGATCTAAAAACACCCACCTAAATGGTTAGATTTATCCAAAAATAAAGTCATTAATCCACCTAGGAGATAGACCCAATCTCCTCAAGTCCAATCTATGTCTCTGCCACAACTAAAACCCTCGCCCCGATCACACCGGCACAAAGTGAGGCACGCTTCAACCCTCGTCGTCACACCTACCTTCTATATTGGGTCCTCACCCCCACCTTGCCTCAATACACCATGCCTCCCATGTGTCTTTTTAACACGACCTACACCTTCTGCACCCATACAAAAATCCACAGGCATCTCAACACCGTCGCCTCAAGTATCTGCCTACCTACCAACCCTAAACAAACTCGATCATTGAAGGACTTGTTTGCTTGTTGCTCCTCTTTCCCCGTGGTTGTTTCCTGCCACCACATCATTTGTGGCCTCATCATCTAACCAGCTAAACATGACTTCTACATAGAAGAAGCCATGCCTAGTTAAACCCAATCATCAAAATCCCTTGCCTAAACCACCACCGTACGAACCACTCATACCCAACCATTACCAAAACAATCAATAATCTCACCCACTCAATTAATAGCTTCATCTTCATCTGAATTTAACCCGCTCAAAGGATCTTATGCCAAGATCCTTGATATGTTGGTAGGGGATGTGACCATTTCCCTACCCCCACTCACACCCTATGATCCATCTAAACCTCGACCTATAGGTTATGATGAATCTAAAATTTGTGCCTACCACCACACACCAGGACACAATGTAGAAGGATGCAAAGCTTTGAAAGCCATCTTTCACCAGTTTCCTATCTCGGATAGAAAATCTAAGAAAGACAACTTACGGAGGGAAAATCCCTTAGCTTCGATCCCTTCTCCTATACCACCTATCCCCGCCTCACCAAAATCTATCATCATTGCAACCCCACCTCTCGAGAACAATGACTTATCCCTGCCATCTTCCTCATCTCGTATTCACAAGATCAACATGATTAGCATTGCTACTCGAGGTCAGAAAAATAATGGAAAAGCTAAAGAGAGCACACATGCGGCCTCTCTTTCTCCTTCTGCCATCCCGATCGCACCACCACCTAAAGTGGTTATTCATGGACCTACCTATCCAGTCTCTGATGGAGTTTCCCATCACACCATGATCAAATAACTTCACCAATCTCCTGTAAAAATGACACTATTTGATCTCATTCAAACATCTGAATCTCATCGACAAGCTCTAATTGAGATCCTCCAAGGGATAGAGGTCCTACCTAACGAAACCCTTCCAAAGTGACCACCCATTAAATAGAAATGTATGTAGTGAGGTTCATTTTGTCTTTCCCCCTTGGCATTCAATAATTAACTTAATACGAGAGTGCGTCATTGGGAAATGGTTGAAGTGTGTATTGTGTCTAACACACTGTGATGAGTGTGTATATGTGTTGATGAGATGTGACTTATGGATGATGTATGCATGACCTTATATCTGAAGCATATGTAACGAAAATATGATCATAGGATTGATGATTTAACCTAAAGAGTATATCACTACAAGATGAATAAAGGGAGTGGTGATGTAGCCTAAGGCGTATACCACTACAAGATGATGGAAGAGGTGACCATTTAGCCTAGAAAATTTGTCACTAACCTAGGAATGTCACATGATAGAATATTGATTGATGACCATGTGAATATGATAAGGTCAATTTGATTTGTAAACCCTCGGCAGGGACCAAAAACTAAAGTGTTTCATAGGGTAGTGAGTGTAGTGCGTGTGAAGAGATATAGTGTATGTGATGATGAGAGATGACCATGTGATTTGTAGAACATGTAATATGTGATTTGTAGAATATAATGCAAGATGTGTAGATAACCTAATAGTGTGAAATGTTTGCTATGTAGTCCATAGATAATAAAAGTGTGAGACATGTATGATGAATATTGGTATGGGGTGTAGAATGTGTATGTTGTTTAGATGTGCAATGGTCAAAATTATGTAGAATAAATGTAGAATGTAGGATTTACAACCTATGATGTAAGATGTGTGGAGAGACTCAATGTGTAGTTCCTAATGTATAGTGTGTGTGGGGTTCATGTGTAGTATGCCCTAACAGTCAAGTGTGAACAAAAGCACAAGAGTGTGTCATCGGGTAATGGATGTTGTGTTTAAGTGTAATATTTCTTATGATGCATTAAATTGAGTGGATTTTTGAGTGGTTTCCTTAAAAGGGTGTCCAGGAGATAAAATCCACCACTATGTTTGCCAATGATAATGTATGGACCAAGCCAATGGGGCTTGAATTTTCCTTTGAGAGGTGCATCAACATTTCTATTGTTTTGATTCTCTTTTAATATTAGGTCACCGATATTGAAGTCTTGAGAAAGATTTTTTCGATTGTATGTATGTCCAATGTGAGATTGATATACACAAATATGTTCAAGTGCTTAGATGTGACGCGAGTCCAACATTTATAGCTCATGTAAGTGGTTTTCATGATATTCATTGTCTTTAAGGATTCCTTTGAGATAAACCACAAGGAAGGTATTTCAAGTTCAAGCGGAATAACAGCCTCAACACCATAAACCAAGGAAAATGGGGTGAGTTAGTAGGTGTAAAAACACTAGTACGATATGCGCATAGGGAGTAGAATAGTTGGTCATGCCAATAAATACCACTAGAGTCTATTATCTTCTATAATATCTTGATAATGGGTTTTTTTGGCCTCAACTTGGCCATTGCCTTGTGGATAATAAGGTGTAGAGAAGGATTGTTTAATTTTGAATTTGAAATAAAAGTTTTTAACATCCTTATTTTTAAAGGAACATCCATTATCAGTTATTATAGTAGAAGGCACTCCAAAACTCGTGATAATATGGGTATTAAGAAAACTACAAATGTTTGTGTCGAAACTTTTCGCTAGGGATCCACCTTGACCCACTTTATAAATTAATTAGTAGTTGTAATAATGAATTTGTGTCCATTGGAAGATTCAAGTTTTATTGTACTAATTAGGTTGAGTTCCCAAAGGGAGAAAGGCCACCTCGGTCCAATGGGCTATAGGTCGTATGTGGGTGCATGGTGGAGATTACCATGTTTCTTTTGCATTTTTCACAATGACTAGCATATTCCAGGAAATTATTTCCCATTGTAGGCCAAGAATATTCTTGGCGTAAAATATTTTGTGACATAGCTTCACCGAGACGGCCACCACACATGTTTTCATGGATCCGTGAGATGGCAGCGGGGATGTTTACAAGTGCAAGGAAACGTAAGAGAAAACAAATCAATTGTGCATTTAAATAATTATGTCCCAACAATTACATAGCGAGTAGCCTCATGTTGTAACCATCGAGCCTCATCAGTCAGTAAAGTGTTAGGGATAGTCTTCTCATATAAATAATTATAAATAGGTGTAAACCATTTAGATTTGTCTTTACTTTGCACATTATGGCGCAAGCTACAAGATCCAATGTAGAGATAGAAGAATGTCGTAAGTGTGTAATTATGAATGTGTCTTGTTCATCGGTGATATCTTGTGGGACAAGAGACACAAAACTAGCCATAACATTTGCATGATGATTATCCTTGTGAGGAATGGTAGAAATGGAGTAGGACTCAAATGTAGCCAAAAGATCTTTTACAATGGTGTTGTATGGAATTAAATTATCCTCCTTTGTGTTATATGTATCGTTTACCTAATTTATGACTAGAAAAGAGTCGTCGTGAATGCACATGTTATGAATGAGAAGTTTTTGAGCGGTGAGAAGGCCTAAAATAAAAGCTTTATATTCAAATGAAGTTATTTGTACACGAAAACTTTAAAAGGTATGTAAAAGGAAGTGGGTCACCCCGTGAGTGATGAATAATATCCCAAATCTAGCACCATAGCAAAATGAAATGAGTTGTCAAAATACAATATCCATGTGTGTGGCTCGATAGTATAGGTAGTCAATTCATCATGAAAGGAAGAGGAAATAGGTGACACATATAAAAGGGGTGTCACGGCTAATTGATCGCTTATGAATTGTCCTTTGATATATTCATATGGTATAAAATTTAAATCAAACTCAAAGGTGAGAATTATGACGCAACGTGTGAAATTTCCCGATAGATTTATGTAGGATAAGAGGTATCATAATAGACCGACCTTAGTGTTGGACCACGATTGTCATTAGACCAAAACCCATAGGTGTTAGTCTTTGCTACAATCACCGGAGTCGGGATCTATGAGAGTTGGTTATTCCATGTTAGAAAATTCACAGGAGCATTGGAAACACATGACAATAATCTCCCCTAAGTATTACCCGAGTGAGTTTCGAACTAGAGATGTGTCACTCGATACAATTTGTTGGACCACAATTTACGTTAGACGAAAACCCATAGGTTTTAGTCTCTCGTTATAATCACAAGAGTTATGATCTACGAGAGGTAGCTAGTCCATGTCACAAAACTCATGGGGAATGTTGTACACACATACCAACACTTAGTTATAATATGTACCTCAAGTATTAAGAAGATAGTGTCGTAATTCATCCACAATGAAGACAAGGCCGAGACATATTTTTTTAGTGTAGTTATAGTTACAGTCATAAGAGATTAGGGTACGATTGATATAATATATTTATCTTCCACATCAAGAATCATCATGTTGTGCTAGTAGAGTGCCTAATGCATGAAACATAAAAAAATATATAATAAGAAAGGGCAATCAACTAAAGGAGGGACTAAAATAGGTGGGTTTAACAAGTAGGATTCAATATCATCAAATGATTGTTGATATTGCTTATCCCAAAAAAAATTAGTATCTTTCTTCATGATTCGTGTAAATGGTTGAGTCTTATCAATGAGTAGTGCAATGAATCACCTGATAGCCTAAATTTTTCCTTGTAATGATCGTAGTTGATGTAAGTTTTGGCGAGACATATCGGTAGTGGCTTTAATTTTGTTAACATCAATCCCAATGCCACATTGGGAGATAAAATATCCAAGGAGCTTACTTTTTGTGACCCCATTAATTATTTTTATGGATTTAGACGCACACGATATTGTCATAGTCATTCAAACAGTATTCATAGATCCTTTGTATGGGAAGAATGTTGTCTAGATTTCTCCAAGATGTCATGTATGTAATCTTTGATGATCTTGTGGATGTAATCATGGAATATATGTATCATTTCCCATTGATAAGTAGCTCCTGCATTTTTAAGGATGAAGGGCATGACCTTATAATAAAATGTTCCCCATGGTGTGGTGAAGGAGGTATTTTCTTTGTCAAAGGGGTTGATTTTTATTTGATTGTAACCTTTAAAGCCATCCATGAGAGAAATAATATCATATCCAACTGTAGAATCAACAATAGTGTCGATGTATCACAAAGGAAAACTATCCTTATGAAAAGTTTTATTTAAATCACAAAAATAAGTAGAACAACGAACCCAACCATCCGGTTTCATTACTAGCACAATATTAGATACCCATTTAGGATAATCAGCATTGTGAATAAAATAGGCATCAATAAGCTTATGAATCACTTATTTGACTAGAAGTCCTACTTTGGGATGCATATTACAATTTTTTTTGTTGATGGGATTAGTACTTGGGATGAGGATAATATTATACATTGCTACTAATGGATCAATACCTAACATATCACTATAGTCCCATGCAAAAATGAAAGATAAATTGTGAAGGACTTGCTTGATATCTTTCTTTTTGGCGGGAGTGAGGGAGGCCGCTAGCAAAACTATTTTCGAGTTTCGGATGTACCCAAGTTGTATTGTAGTATTTTTTTCATTGAGAAGGGTTGAGTGATTTTCGATATATGGATCAAGAGGGAATAGTATCGGGAGGATAAGAGTTGTCATGGGATATATCAAATTCTTTGAAATAAGTTGTATCATTGAGAGATAATGGGAGATGCCTTTTATTGTGAAAACAAGGAAGATGATCATAAACACCGGGTATAACCGAGTAGAGAATCATCGGTAGGAAAAGTATCTAAGGTGTCCTAATTGGTAGACATCATCACCGTTAACTTCAGGGATGCACTACCAAAAGTGAGGTAGTATAAAAGGTGGTATAAGAATCTATACTGTAGAGAAGGAGGTTGATACCATAGTCCAAACTTGTGTGACTATGTACGAAAAATCCCAATTTTTGTGCCTTTGTATTCTTTTTTACTAAATTTTTATTAGAGAAGCCATAGCGAAAAGAATATTCATACCCTAACCCATATTTAGAAAATTCCTGAGTAATATTAGAGGAAGTAGAAGTATCACTAGATTGTTCAACAGAGTTACAATACTCAAAAGGTGATGGATCAACTAGAACATCATAAATGACACCTTGATGATGGAATTTAAGTCATGTATGTAGCGTAGAGGGGACCACATGCATAACATGGATCCAATTTTGTCTAAGAATAATATTATAATTAAGGTTATTAGGCATGAAATGGCACAAAATAGTGATTGTACATGGACCAATAGTGACAGGTAAGCTGAAAGTACCTAATACACACTTGGAGAATGTTATCAAAGCCACAAATAGAGATGGATGAAGGAGCTAAAGATGCTTCCGACATACCTAAATGATGAAGGAAAGTGATGTTACAAATTTTAAGGCCAGATCCATTGTCAACTAAGGTATGTTTGACCCCGACATTGTTAACAAAAACTTGAATATACAAGGGAGGGTCATGTTGTAGTATTGCTTGAGAAGGTAAGTCATCTGTTGTGAAAGTTATTTGATCCTCATTGAGGGATAGGGCAGAAGTGAACTTATGGTATACATATCCGTGATTTGTGAGGAGGAATATAATTGATAGCTAAGTACTTTTTAGATTACTGATACAATCAAGGTTATTTTTTAGATAAGTGTGGATAGAGATATTCATGATGAGTAGGCTCTAGGATGATAGGGAATGAATGAGTACAGTTCACCAAAATGATTAAACTAAAAGGGAATATTGGGGATATAATTTAGTTTAATCTAAATTCTATGAACAACAATAAATAACTAACTAAATAAAGAAAGTGACCCAAACAACTAAGTAGAAATATAAAAACCCTAATGTGGAAAGAGGGTTGGAAAGAGATCAGTTGATTTGATGATGCCTCGGGACTATTTTAGAGAATTCTACCAAATGAAAAATGTAGAAATGACCATGGAAGAGCTCCATAAAGTACATATATGAGGTTTCTAAGTAGATTGGGACACCTATAGAAGGATGGGGACACCTAGGCACCTTGGTCTGAGATCTGGGTGCCTTAGTTTGTAGAAATGACCAGGGAACCTCTTCGAGGTTTCACCGAGTGATCATCTACCATCGATTCCTATCGCATTGATGTCATTGGATTGCACTAGATGTTGTTAAAAATCAGAGATGAAGAGAATACCTGCAAAACCCCAAGCTAAACATCGAAACGATAAAGAAAGAAAGATGCATATGAAGGGGTTCAATTGTCCTTAGCATCCATAATGGTGGACTTACTAACTGAGCGTTGCACTATATTTTGGACCCAAATTTAGTTCCAAGTGTGTTTGTGTGTGTAAATCGTGCCCTAGGTCTCTTGTGTCACTCAAACATTTTGAAGTAGTGAGCAATAACTAGATGTAGAAATGTAAATAGATGGTGGATGGAATAGAATAAGCTTCCCTCCTATGTAGTTTGATGTAGATGAACGATCCTTTCCCCTTATAATGGAGCTAAATAGATGCAAATGGATCTCTAGATGCCTTAGATCAATGCAACCTTAGGTGGATGATAGTAGTGCCTAGTGCTTGGTCCCTCATTATGGTCTCATAAATTTGAAATTTATATGATTCTCTTCTTATAATTTCTTAATTAACTCAAAATTCCAACCACTAAAAATATGGAAAGTTAAAACTGCTAGAAAGTGCCCAAAAGATGAATGTAAAGTGGATAAAGGATTGGGATGCTCTAATGGGACCAGGATACCGGAGCATCCTAGTCATGGATAAAATGAATGCATGGTGATAAACTAGACTTAGAGAGTATATGAAGAAGTTTGGAAATGATGATAGAAAGAAAAGTAAAAAGGCCAAAGGACATGGGTTAATTAGTACTTTCTTAACTCAAAAACCATATGAATAGTCGTATGAGACTGGGACTAAATATCACCCAAAGTGCCCTATTTAGTGACTACACCTTCATCATATCAACACTCGCTTAACTAGATGGAATATTTTGAAATTTGGCTTGAAAGAAAAAAATTAAAGAGATTCAAATAAGTCATGATCCCACAATACGTCAATCTCATGGGAAAACCTCCTTCCAAATTCATTCGAATGAGTTTGAAGGTCATCATTTTACGGCCATCATTGTGTAAGAACTAAATACCAAAAATGTTACACATGAATCATGTGATGTTATTCCTAAACTTCCACTTGAAAAGGGAACCATTTGGTTCTTTCAAATATATTTTAGTGTCGTAAAGGCATGTGAGGTGATCCTATCTAACCACAAGCATTGTGGGTGCACCGTGGGGGTATGGTGGTGGGTGCATAACTTATCACTAAACACAGTGATGTATTTTTATTCCCTCAAATACCCATATGATATTAAGAGTCACTAGATTAATTCAACATGCAACATGAAAAAAAAACATGCACCATGGAATCACGACTAACCATTAAATTCTATTTCGAGCTTAGAACTAAATTACCCTAATATTTTAATTAAAAACCCTAGTCGCTCATTAAATATTTTTTACGATAGAGCACAAGAGATATTGCTTTGTAGAGGTAGGAAATGAAGTAAGAAGAATGGAGAAGGATAAAAATAGTGGAAATGGAACCCAAATAGGACAAACCTCAATCGACATGGAACAAGGAGCTAATAAGGGGCATTGGCCATTTTTACACATCCAAAATGTACAACAAGAGAGTCCTCTTGCATTTCAAGGAACACAATGGTGTCTCATTCCCTCTGCACACCAAGCCCGGGGTAGTGTCTGAGGTAGCCGACGAGAAGAAGAAGGCCCCAAAATTTTACCTAGCAGAGGACGTCCCAAACCCTCATCAATAAGATTAAGCACAAGCCCACAAAACTCAAAGTGCCACTACTAATCATAATATTGTTTTAGTGTTTGATTTTACAGGTTTGTTTTTGTAAGGTTTGATTTTTGTATTAGTATACGTGTTGACTATGGTATGATGTGATGTATAGAGATAACATCACACCCGAACATTTCGATCATTTTGACTAGAAACTAGAAGGGAAAGTGTGTTCTTTTACTCAAAAATCTTGAATCCGACTTTTTCAGACTTTTCTTTCTTGTCAAATATCTCATCTTTCAAGTTGATTGATAAAAATTATATTTTTTGGTAAGTAATCTCTATCCATTTATCACATCAACACTCATATAATTGGATTGAATCTTTCAAAATTTAGCCCGAAAGACCAAATCGAGAGATTCAAATAATTCATGCTCCCATAGTACATAAATCCACTGGGAAATCCTCCTTCCAATGTTATTTGAATGAGATTGAAGGTTAACATTTTGCGATCCTCGTTGTGCAAACACTCAATACATAAATATTTGTGGATGAATCATGTGATGTTATTCCTAAACCGCCACCTGAAAAGGGAACAATTTGGTTCATTCAATTCCATTTTATTTTCGTAAAGGCATTTGAGGTCATTTTCTTTACCATTAGGCATGGGGGTATGATGTATGGGTATGGGGTGGGTGCACAATTTATCACTAAACATAGACATGTGTTTTATTTCCCTCAAATACCCATATGATAATAAGAGTCACTAGACTAATCCAACATGCGACATGGAACTATGGTTAACCATTAAATTCTATTTTGAGGTTAGAAACTAAACCCATATATTTTGATTTAAAAATGCTAGTCGTTCATCGAGATTTTTTTAAAAGAGAAACCAACGTTATTGCTTTGTAGAGGTAGGATAGGAAGGAAGAAAAAGGGAGAATGAGAAGAAGAGTATAAATGTCACCAAAATAAGAGAAACCTTGATCGAAAATTAACAAGGATTTGATAAGGGCATTGGCCATTTTTCTAAATCCAAAATGTATCATAAGAGAGGCCTCTGGGATATCAAGGAAAACATTATGGCTCATTCCTCCACATGCCAAGCCAACGACAGTGTCTAAGTCACCCGAATAGAAGAAGAAGGCCCCAAAATTTTACCCAGCAGAGGACGTCCCCAAGCCCTCATCAACAAGAGGAAGCACAAGCCCACCAAGCTTAGGTGTTACTACCAATCATAATATTATTTTAGGGTTTGTTTTTAGTAGGGTTTGTGTTTTATAAGGTTTGATTTTTGTATTGGTATATGTGTTGAATATGGTATGATGTGATGTATAAGGCTAGCATCACACCTGGAACTTTTCTCGATCATTTTGACGATACACTAGAATGGAAAGCATATTAATTTCTTTGAACAACTCGAATACGACCTTCGCTTTTCAAATATCTCATCTTTCAAGTTCCATACTAGTTTTTCCCATCCCCTCATCAATGATTGATCATAAATTATATTTATGGGAAAGGTAATAAATATCATGGCGGTCGCTAATATATGTACATTCATCACATCAACACTCCCTTAACTAGATGGAATATTTTGAAATTTGACCGAATAACCATAACCATAGAGATTCAAGTAATTCATGCTCCCAAAGTTTGTCAAGCCACTGGGAAATCATCCTTCTGCCATCATTCGAAGGAGTTTGAATATTAACATTTTACCGTCACAAGGTGTGAAAGTACTAAAAACCGAGAAATTTGTGAATGAAGAATCTATTTCTATTCCTAAACCACCACTTAAAAAGGGAACCATTTGGTTCTTTCAATTCCATTTTAGTTTCGTATAGGCATTTGATGTCATCTTCTCTAACCTCAAGCATGGGGGTGTGCTCTGGGGGTATGGAGGTGGGTGCATAACTTATCACTAAACATAGTGAAGTATTTTTATTCCCTCAAATACCCATATGATATTAAGAGTCACTAGAATAATCCAACATACAACATGGAAAAAAATTGTAGCATGGAATTGCGGTTAACCTTTAAATCCTATTTCTGATGTTAGACACTAAATGTTGATATTTCAATTGAAAAAAACCTACTCATTCATCATATATTTTTCTTGATAGATAACCAACTTTATTGCTTTGTAGAGGTAGGAGAGAAAGGATGAAGAAGGAAGAAGGAGAAGAGCGGAAATGGCACCCAAATATGAAAAACCTCTATCGAAAAGGAACAAGGAGATGATAAGGGGCATTGATAATTTTTCTAGATCCAAAATGTACCCAAAGAGAGGCGTTTAGGATCTAAAGGAACGAAATGGTGGCTCGTTACCTTCTTAATTCCAAGACCGTGGTAGTGTTCAAGTAAGCCGATGAGAAGAAGGTCAGTAAAACTTTACCCTGTAGAGGATGTCTCAAGCCGTTCATGAACAAGAGGAAGCACAAGCTTGGTTGAACATTTAAATATATTCGCTCCCTATTCCCTAAATACATCTAAGGCATGGGGTGTGTGTTGTGACATGGCTATCACCTTGGTCAATGTTGTTTTTGACAATGGGTGTTTCCAATTTCCAATTTCCACACCTTGTTTTCTCACCCAATTTTAAGTTAAATTGGAGGATATAGCAATTGGCTAAGTATTTTGACTGTTCCAAACATGAGAGGAGATGAAAATATTAACCTTATGATTTGGTTGACTTTTTGGATAAAAATTCTTTAAACGCCACATATTTTCTCACTTTAGGTATTTGGAATGTTACCCTATACTAGACTAAAATATTCAAAATTCACTCGTTGAACATGTACCTAAACCAGACTAAAATATTTAAAATTCACTCACTGACCATGAAAAATGTTATTACACCTTTGTAAGTAGTTATGAATATTTAATCTCTTATTTTAGACATATGTTTTCATTTATAGGGTCGAATATGGCTTTCACACATCTAGAACATTATCTTAGCTTGGAATTTGTTCAAATCTTAAATGTATTGGACATTTAAATTATTTTTTCTCTTTTATGTCAATTGATTTGGTTTTTCCTTATTTATTTATATTGACTGCATCTATGATTCTTGTTATTTGGTTAGTATCTCATTCTGGTCTAATATTTTTCATGTCCTACATGTTAAGAGATGTTGTCATCCTCCTCTAACATTTATTTTAGGTTGAATTTTTTAATTAGGTGCATAAGTAGATTATTCTATTGATATCCTCCTTTCATATGCCTCATAATGTATTTTATCTTCTCTATTTTAGGTTGAAGTTTTGGTTTAGGCGCATAAGTAGATTGTTGTATTATTTTTTTCTTATCAATAATTTTGATAACTATTTCAAGTTATCTCAATGTATCTAATACTTGGGAATATTAGATGAATTTTTAGGGGTTAAGATGGTATTAAGGCAACCTACCATATGTTTCAATGAGATTTTGACATGAAGATTGTTGTTTTTCGAGGTTGTTGATGTCACTGGTTGATGGTGGTGTAGGTACTAGATTCCAATCAAAGGGAACATATTTGTTTGGGCACTTCAGTATGAAAATAAAGATGATGAAACATCAGTTGTGTTATTGTGAGCTACATCTATCATCATAGAACTTAAAGCATGATGGGATAGACTTTGAGTTCATAGTCATAGGAATTCATTCATTCTCCAAACCTATGTACATAGTGAAGAGAAAGGAGACATGGAACAATGTATGTACCTCTTGTTTGATAGTACAAAATATTTCCATATTTACTCTATTATCTGAAACATACATCATTGATTTGGATTTCAAAATATTTGAAAATTATATTCCAATAAAAGTCCTCAAGAACAACAAGGGCCCGATAATTAGATATCCATTGAATCAACCCAGGAAGATCTAGTCAACTTGTACAAGGCTAAGAGATTGGGTTGTAAGAGGGAGAATTGTGAAAACAAATAGTATAAAAGTGTTATTACAAAATAATGGTGTGATGAAAATGTATCTCATTCACATGGATGAACACTAGGAAAAAGGTGAGGGCATTTTTGACTCAAAAGTATAAAAATTATGGCACAACGAGTCTTTTGATTGATGTAAACTATATAATATTGGTTCAATGTATCTTTGATGACATATGAATTTTCTCAAAAACATTTTACTTGCATTGGGTCAAGGATTATTTCATTTTCTTGCTCATGAAAGTAAGTTGGTCATCATTATGGAGAATGGAACAATTTACAAGCATAAATTCCACTATCTTTCACAGTAATTGAATTTGTGATATACATAACTCCCAATTATGTCGTCCACTATTAATGATAACTCAAAGATATAGTTTATAATGATAAACAAGTAGTGAACTTAATTCCATGTAAAATATAAGAAAAGAATACTTGAGTTGTTACAATGCTATAATGAGATAAGAAAACATAGAATTATTTCTACTAAAATAAAATTATTCCAAAAAATAGAAAGACCAACTGACACAAGTTCCTTATTTTTCTGCAATAATTTCACTATTATAATATCAAATAAAAAGGTCATATTTTGGGAGAATCATAACAAATAAGGTATATTTCAGGGTGAGCATGTAATTTTATTATAAGTTCCACTAGAAATCAAAATAACACCATTAACATTTGAGGCCAATTCCAATATTAAGGATGTACATAATCAACATTGAAAGTGTGATCCTCACAACTTTGGAAGTGCAAGGATCACACTTTCAAAGTTGTGAGGCTCGCACTTTCAAAGTTGTGAGGCTCGCACATTCAAATTTATGAGGCTTGCACATTCAAAGTTGCGATTCTCGCACTTTGAAAGTGCAAGGCTCGCAATTTCAAAGTGCGAGCCTTGCATTTTTTGCAACTTTGAAAGTGTGAGTATTACAACTTGGAGAATGCAAGGTTCGCAATTTGAAAGTGTGAGGTTCACACTTCGAAATTGTTATTGCAAAGATTTATTGCTAGTTTTTATTTTTGATTTAATATAATGGGCTCTTGACTTATAATAGTTAGTTGCCACTAACCTTACATCAAGGATTTTTCACTTTTAAAGTGTGAGGTAAATGTTAGCCTCGCCTTTTCAAATTGTGAGGTTTTCGCTTTGAAATTGATTTTACAGGAATTTATTGTTAGTTTTTTATTTTTATTAATCGAATGGGATCATGCCTTATAATAGTTAGTGACCGCTAGTTCCTTACATACTCCAAATATGAAAATATAAAAAAATAGTGAAATTGGAATCGCATAATAGCAAAATTGGAAACCAATAATACTAAAACTAGAACTCCAATAAGTCCAATAACAAAAATGTTGGAATCCAATATTGTTACCAATGGAATCCAATAATATTAATAACAAAATCCAAAGATATAGAAAAAAATGGAATCCAATATAGGAAAAAATGTGATAGATTTCTTCCAAAAATTGCAATCTTCAAGTCCATATTCACTCGAATGTGTCTAGATTTAGTGAAATAAGTGTTTTATCCATATGTGTGGAAAACAAAATAGCTACAGTTCCAAGCCCTAATGCATCATGTTAGTTTTCCACATGTGTGAAACAAAGAAGATGAACTAATTGTCGAGGGAATGCTTTATATTGCATATCATTTCCCATACATGTCTTTCACTTTGGGAAACATCCTCAACATGATTAGATATATGGTAATTGTTTGGTTCTACACCAAGTAATAAAATGGAATAGAGACCATCCACGTTCACACTTTATTTCCCCTACACAAATAGGTAAAGATGCAATCATCCACCATTTTGATTATAAATTCCAAGGCCATGCATTTCTTATTTTTTAATCTAATTTTCAACTGTCATTTTTCTTGGTTGGGGATTCATTCATTCATTTTTGATGTGACTACATATAGAGTATACTGAGATGGGGCTTACATGGTAAATATTGATATTAAAAATTGTTAACCTTGGGGTAGGTGTGTTACTAATAGTGAAATAATCTAATTTAAATTATTTCCTATATCATGATAAATATTTCTTAAACCTCATGACATCCTCATCTTACGTTTCTGTGCGTACGCTAAATTTGGAGAGAAATTTGAACTCAAAAACATAAGAACTCAGTATAAAATTTCGGTTCAAAACTTTCAATTGGCGAGATAGAATCTACCTAACACTCATGTGACAAACTATTAGAGGGGCTGAATTATCACCGAGGGTTCATGCATCACTTATTTTTCGTAGATTAGTTGAGATTAAAACTAAAAAGAGTTTTATAATGTGCGACAAGAAGTCAAGATTACAATTATGTTTCAAACGTCATACCTATTGTATTTTCCCTATTTTTTGTTTCCCCTTTAATCATAAATTGCACTTATGTAGATAACAGAGTAAGATCAAGACTATAAAGGAGACAACATATAAAAGATATTATTTGGGTAGTAAAAATCTAAGTCGTGGAATAGAATCCCCATGGTTAAGCCCCACATATTTATTTCCAATTTTCCATTCATGTCTTCATCTTAAATTAATCACCAACCAATCAAAAAAATTGTCACTAATTTTTATAAACAAATCCCAATTTTCTATGTTTTCTTTAAAAATTTATTTTCCTTTCAGTTGTGTAAGGTGTAGTTGTTTGTTCCTTAGAACTTATGGATAAGTTAATAGGGATGACCAAATTACCCTCAATATGACTTAATATAGATGCAATACAACATTATTATTATGCATGATATTATTTTTTATTAAGTTTACTCATGTTACTCAATACTTATTTCATCGTATCCATGTATTGTCCTCAAAATATTTACTCCTTGATATGTAAAATATATTAATATAACCTTCTAGATATGTGTCAAAATATATTTTCAACTTTTTCACCTCTCAAAAATCAAAGAAATATAAAACTAGACAACCTATCAAAGTTAGTATATTAAAAAGTGTTGTGATTTTACCTACATTGGAAATGAATAACCCTTTGTGAACCATTGAAATACCACCTAATTTAACTTTCCTCTTTTGTAAAAGAATTTGATACATTGAAAACATGAATGCCAAAAATTAATACATTTCCCACATTTAGCTTTTTAATCTTTTCCATCTCATATTTCTAATGTGTGGAAATTGTTTCCTATTTGGTGCTACATGGATATCTCATGAACCACTTCATTATTAACTTTATAAAATAATGTTGATGTCATTTTTGCAAACTCAAACATAAAATCTCATCCCCAAAATATTGCAATGAATGGACCCACTATAGTTTATTATTGTTGATGTTGACCCACACCCTTAGAAGCCTTTGAATAAAATAGAAATAAAATTCCGTTTCTCCGAGTAGCATTTTTCAATTAATAAAATGATGGCTTATGACATCCTAAGCTTACTTTGTAAATGATTTCATGTCAAGAAAACGTGTTCAAATACAATGTACCATGATGGAAAAGGTAATTCTAATTATTTATTATAACTAATAAAAACACCAAAGTAGTGCATTGATCTCCGATAGGAAGGCATTGATTAAGTTACATTTGAAGGATTGAAGTTGAAACATTGGATGGGAGAAGAGACATGATCAATAAAGGGGATTAAGGGAGAAGAATTTTCAGGTTGGGTAACCTATTGGATGGAGCATAAGGGATCCTTTTCTTCTTCTAACAAGTCATATATAGACTAAATCTCACTTTTTCTTACTATGGCCACATCATATATTCAATGATATGTTTGTTGAACATTAAATCTATCTTAATAGCTACTAACTTGAAAAGCCCTACATTTTATTGGATTTGTAACTTTTAGGGATTATTGCAATTACATTGTTATATGTTTTAATGCCATAAGCATAAAAGGAGAACAAAAAGAGTAAACACAAGTGAAAATGTTCATGGTATATACTTTTCATAAGAGTGCGCCAAATAAATGAACTAGAAATCCATAGCTCCAATGACAATACTAATTGGTTTTGTTGACTCGATGTTTAGGTTGACAATGAGGATGAGCTAAAGCGCACAATGGGAAAGGAAAAAAACATTTCAAACTTACATATATACAAGCTTCCATTTTGCAAGTGATGGTGAAGGAGACTATCATGCAAAGCCTCCGAGGCTAGGGATAATTTGTATGTTAAGGGCAATGGTCCGAGATTTTCCCCCTTAGGCATGAGTCATCGTGGTCCCTCAATAGCTTGCATGAAGAGATTGGATTTGGAATCTCATTGGACATTTCAAGACGTTGTTGCCTCCGTTAATAAGTCTTTGCATTGTGCAAATAGTTATACACTTTTCAATGGGAATGTTGGCGAGCTCATTTGTAGAATCTTGTGGATCTTTTTTAGGTCCTCCAACTGTCTTGGGAGAGAATATCTCCAATTCATGTTATCCTCTTACATGATTCGATCCAACCCTTTCAAGACCTTCGCCACCATCTTCCCACTTGGTCCACAATGGGAGGTTAGAGTAGGACATGGGAAAACTTCAAAGATTAATAGAAGATGGATTGTATAGATGTAGTTGTCGGGGCTAGGGATGTAATGACCCTAGGTGACAATCTTTTTTTAACACAACTTGTCACTTATCGCAAAATAATATAACCAAACCCACAATTCACAAATCCCCATTATGTTGACAAAACACAAATTGTCAATGCAAACATCATCACTTATATATACGTAAATAAGATATGCCAATAACAAAGTATCCACACAAATACTTTACGATACCAGTTGTTGAATTTGTAATGTCAACAAATGATTATGTCCATAGTCTTTTTCTATACTAGACCGATGCAAACAAATTTTGAAAACCAATTAACGGAACTATAATCTTCAAATTGAAACGTTATCTATTTATAACTTTAAATAAGGTAGAGAATCGAAGGAAGACCTAGACACACGCCTAAAAGATAACTTTCCTCTTTTGACAATGCCTCACAAATTAATTATGTTAATAGGTGTTTTCAAATGGAAGTCTCGACGACTCTCGTGACACGAATTGGAGACAATGGAAGGTCGAAGTTTTGTGCTAGTGATCATTTATGGACGGCATCATTAAAATTGCTGATGAGGGAGATTTCTAAAATAAATACGCTCGACTGTTAAAGAGTAAGTATAATTTGCAAATATGTATCTTTCAAATACATTCCGTTGCGTTGGAATCCATTGGTATCACTGTCACACTTTTTCAATGTTCATCTGGTCACCATCATATTCATAGTATACGGGCATTCCTTTACCGTCGAAGGAGGAAGTTATTCCACGCAGGTTCCGTAAGTCGTTTTCTTAGTACGAGGAATCGTGCCATGACAGGACACTAGATGCTTGTGGAGACTAACCTGTACCGTTACAATAATAACATATTCTTTTACTTATAATTTTCTCTCTCCTTTTCGCCAAATCCCACCAAGCTCCGAGCAGCGTGTCAGTTTTTTCCTTGGCCAAAATAGCGAATAATCTCCGAATTTCTTCGCATTTTGTTTCTGTGAATCTGTCCGACACGCGCTGCTTTCCGTAGATAAAGTTTGTTTGAAAGAGTTCTCCAACAATATTTCAAACTTTTCAGCGCCGTAAGTTCTTTCTTCATCTGTCTGGGACTTGTTGGCCGTCAAAAAGCCGAGCTGCACTCGTGGCCGGTGGAACCCCTGTTCGAAATGGAGCCGACGAGGTTCGTAAATAAATTCGTCTATTTTTGCGATGAGTTCATTTTCCGTTTTCTTGCATTATCTGGACCACAATCTGACAATTAACTTTACCACCCGGGCTTCAAATAATTCCTACACTTTTGTCCCTTCTTTTCTTTCTTTATTTTGGTTGTATGGGACGTTGTTTTAATGTGATACAATTTACAATAAACTAACAATCGCTCATAAACTGTGTAACGGAGGTGTCGAAGGGGATGTGTCGAGGATGTTAAATTTGAGGGAGCAAAGAATTGCAAGAGGAACAAAGGTGATGAAGAAAGTGTTTGAGAGAGGAGAAGTGCGAGGTGGGGACAATGTGTCGGATACTAATGTCACTCTTCTTTATCACGACCCGACACATACGATTGACATGTCAATTTTGTCAATCTTTTGAAGGAGGAATAAGGAGTGGTGTAGGAGTCATCGAGGAAACGTAGTTTGTAAATATATAATATTAAAGTAAGGAAAGGTTGATCAATACTCATCGATGTCAATATTTGTTATTTGCAATTTCAATCCTTGTAATTTGTGGGTAGTTAAAACACACATCAATTTAAGGGAAAGTCACTTGTCCTTGGCCCGAGAAAATTTAGAGATATTAAAGTTTAGGTTGGAGTCGGCATCCCGTGTTGAGTCGATGTAGTAGTTGCATTTGATAACCGAAAAACATTTCTAAGAAGCTATTTTTGCACCATATTTATAAAGCAATCTTAGGACATTCTCCACACTTGCTTTGTCTACAACAAATATCGATACTAAATTATTCATCATGGATTTGTAGCTAACACTACCTCCTAAACATTTTAGGTTCTTAACTTTTGATTAAATGTGAAGCATTGTCATCGTCTGGACACAAGTCCTAACACTTCTCTTATAACTATTACCTTGTCATCTTGGTGGGAAATAGAGAAAATACTAGCCATTCATAAAGTGGCAAATTATTTGTGTGTTGCATGGAGATGTCGGCTTGCTAACCTCATATGATATATTCATCACTTCCACCACTTGAGCAAGGAAACTTGTAGTTGGCGATTTCAACCACATTTATGACCAAGGTTTTCTTTTGTGATTAAGGCGGTGATCATTGTTTCCCTCATCAATAGTTCGATGAATCCATCCATAAATGACCAATACCATGGTGGAAGAGCTTTGACATTCCATTTCCTTATCATGTGTTACTCACAATCACCAATACTCCCATTTGGAAATGCCTATCAACATAATTAGTTAATATTCGATTGATGGGTTTGAATATTATTATTTGGGTTATTTATGATGGTGGTTTTTTCCTGTTTGAGATTTATTAGTTTGGTTCGTGTTGTGGGTTGTGAATTAAGGAGGTGAAGATTTTATGTCAACATATCCTTCGCCAAATTGAAATAAAAATGCAAATATTGGGGCATTCATCTCATCTCTAAGTGGTATAGGAATAAAACAATATGACATTGAGGGGATCATAATCATCATCTATCATCGAGAAAAAAACTATGATTCCCTATAAAAGTTTCCTCAAATTTTATAAAAATTTGAAATCAATATGAAATCACGTATACCAAAATTATCGGCTTTGATTATCTTGAACAGGAGGATGTTCATGTGGCGATGTCGATGTAGTTTTATAGACAACATGGGTAGGAGATTTGTATACAAAATAGAGGGTACAACTATGACGGTCTTTTTGCTACCTCTCATACCTATATTTTTTTATCATAAAAACGGATGTAGTCAAAGTTGATATAAATTCCAAGATGAACTGTAGGTATATTTTGGGAAACTATTGGCAGAGATGCACTCTATCATTGCATGAAATACTATACATGTATGTTTCCTTGCAAGAGTCTTCCCGCCTATAGTCCTGGGAAGCGATTTGGGTGGAGGTGGAGTAGGTTTTCTCTTTAGGAAATATGTCATGATTGCAGATAATATATGGGTGGGAGAGATAATAATGCAAAAATTGTGACATTGAGTGGTGATTTAATTTTATTTGAATCTAATATAAATATTGCAGAGTAACTTATATATACGAGAAAAAGATATGCCAATAACAAACTATCCACAAAAATACTTCAAGAAGACTATAATCTTCAATTTGAAACGTTCTCTATTTATATCTTTTGATGAGCTAGAAGATTGAAGGAGGACCAAGACACACACCCAAAGGATAACTCTCCTTTTTAACAATGCCTCAAACAAATTAATTATGTTAATAGGTGTTTTCAAATGGAAGTCTCGACAACTCTTGTTAACACGCATTGGAGACAATGGAAGGTCGAAGTTTTGTGCTAGTGATCATTTATGGACGGCATCATTAAAATTGCTTTGATGAGGGAGATTTCTAAAATAAATACGCTCATCATTAAAGAGTAGGGAGAGGACCCTATAACCGTGCACCTAACTTTAGGGGCACGCAAATATATGTACGTATGTCTCCGTAGCGTAAAAAAATTATATCATCGTGTAGCGTATGATCGTGCCATATTGACATTTTCATTTCACGTGTTAATTTGGAGGGAAAAGTAGTTTTTGAATTGATTTAATATGAAGAAAATCAATATAAAGCATTTGAAAGAGGGACCAATGACCGAGCGCCCTATGTGTCACATTCTCATTAACTCTTAAAAGTGTAATTAACCAAAAAGTGAACAACTATTGGTGCTTTTGTCAACAACCTATGGTGAAAAGAGATGTACATGTTTTGGTACTGGCTCGGTTATAGGGTCCTCTCCCCTAAGTATAATTTGCAAATATGTATCTTTCAAATACATTCCGTTGCGTGTCCACACTGTTTTTTTCAATGTTCATCTGGTCACCATCATATTCATAGTATACGGGCATTCCTTTACCGTCGAAGGAGGAAGTTATTCCACGCAGGTTTCGTAAGTCGTTTTCTCAGTACGAGGAATCGTGCCATGACAGGACACTAGATGCTTGTGGAGACTAACCTGTACCGTTACAATAATAACATATTCTTTTACTTATAATTTTCTCTCTCCTTTTCGCCAAATTCCACCAAGCTCCGAGCAGCGTGTCAGTTTTCTCCTTGACCAAAATAGCGAATAATCTCCGGATTTCTTCGCATTTTGTTTCTGTAAATCTGTCCGACACGATGTTTTCCGTCGATAAAGTTTGTTTGGAAGAGTCCTCCAACAATATTTCAAACTTTTCAGCGCCGGAACCTCTCTCTTCATCTGTGTGGGACTTGTTCGCCTAAATGGAATCGACGACGTTCGTAATAAATATCTATTTTTAAGTTGAGTTCGCTTTCCCTTTTTTGCATTATCTGGAGCCGAGTGCTGGATTTTGCAAGGCGTTAAGACGTTTTTAGTCATTTTAGATGTCAAAATACAGCCACTTTTGAAATATGGGGGTCAGGGTTGACGGGTAAATATTACCTGACATTTTGACGTTTCAATTATATAAATTAAATATTATACATGCAGTACACATTATAATTTTGTGAGATTCGTGACAAAAATAACATACATGAAAATGGAAACTTTAAGATATAACTAAAATAAAAATAATAGAATTATCTTGATATCTTATTAATGAAATATAAACATCTTCACATCTCATTGATAAAATAGGAATATCTATTAATTTTGATTCTTAATTAGTTTTATTTAGTTTCTTTTTTAGTTTTATTTGATTTTTTTAGTTTTTTTTTTTTTTTTAAAATTAATTTTGGTTTGTAATTGGTTTTTTTAATTTGATTTCTTATAAATAAAGATTGAATAGTGGATTAGATGTATTGGATTTGGGATTTTGCAAGAAAAGTGAAATTTAAAGATTGAACTTGCAATCTTGGAAGTTGGAAGTTAGAAGTTGGAACTCATTTTCTACATAATTATAAGTTTACACTGGTTATTCTCGAGTGAGTCATTTCTATCATTTTCTTCAATAAATTTTTGTATATTGTAATTTGAAATTTTGTTTTTATATTCTCATAAAATTTAATGATGTTTATGGATCTTCAAATTAATTAGTGCAACATTAATTTTTATGGGAAAAATGAATATGTGAAAAATTATGAAATTGATTAGTCCAATATATTATCCAGAATTAAATAAAAGTCACAGAACTATGGGAGAATATTACAAAGAACAATATCCATATAAAATTTAACTCAATTTATGTATTTTGTAATAGTTATTATAAAACAAATTTGACGTGCATATTAAATTTTGAATGCCAAATGACATCCATATAATTTTCTAGACCGTCAAATAATTTTATTGTGACATGTAACATGTCACATTGAATGTCAAAATCAAGCATTTATCTAGACCGCAATCCTACAATTAACGTTACCACTCGGACTTCAAATAATTCTTACACTTTTGTCCCTTCTTTTCTTTCTTTCTTTTGGTTGTATGAGACTTTTTTAATGCGCTGTGAATTACAATAAATTACCAGTTGATCATAAACAATGCAATGGAGAAATCGAAGGGGATGTGTGGAGGATGTTAAAATTAAGGGAGAAACGCATTGCAAGAGGAAGAGGGGCGATGAAGAAGGTGTTTGAGAGAGGATAAATGTGACGGTGGGGAAAATGTGCGGGGTACGGGAGAGGGGCTAGTAGTGGTACACCCTAAGTTAAGGGTTCATAAAATCAATTGTTTATCATGCGGGTCGCGATTTTTTCACCAATATGTAGTTCAATTTTTTCATAGCTTATAATTGTTCTTTGGAATGTTTAATTGGAGGGAAAGCCATATTTTTAAATTTATTTAAAATAATAAATTTAAGTTAAACTATAATCATGGTGGAAACCAATACTTAAACATGTGAGATAATAATTAAACATTGAATTTTAATACTTGTACATGGGTGAGAGGTCTTACATGTCATGATGTGACTAGCTACTCTACATAATTATTATGTCAAAAATAAATAACCGCTAGATAGTAGTATGATAACTATGAAGTGGTACTATAACAATTATTGGGTATTTTGTGATCAAGACTCATGTCAACTCTTTGGAACATGTTCAAGTATTGACCCCTCTTCCCTACTAATGCCAAACAATTTCTTTTCATGACTAGACACATACGAATGACATGCTAATTTTTCAATCATTTGAAGGAGGAATAAGGTGTGGTTTAGTATTCATCGAGGAAACATAGTTTGGAAATATATAATATTAAACTAAGGAAAGTTTGATCAATATTGGCAATGTCAATATTTGTTATTTGTAATTTTAATCCTTGTGATTTGTGGGTAGTTAGAACACAGATCAATTTTAGGGGAACTAACTTGTCCATGGCCCAAGACACTTTAGAGATAACAAATTTTGGGGTGGAGTCGACATCCCGTGTTTAGATGATGTAGTAGTTACATTTGATAACTAAAATACATTGCAAAGAAAGTGTTTTTGAACCATATTTATAAAACATTATCTTAGGACATTCTCCACATTTTCTTAGTCTACGATAAATATCATACATAATTATTTTCATTATGGATTTATAGCTAACATTTCCTCCTAAAAATTTTAGGTTCTTAGTTGAGTAATTAAATGTGAAGCATTGTCATGTGAATCTATATCATCATCATATTCGCAATGCTATAAATGTTATAAACAAGGTTTGGACACACTTCCTTACATTTCTCTTATAGGTATTACCATGTCATCTTGGCTGGAAAATAGAGGAAAATACTAAGTAGTTTTAAAGTAGCACCCATTTGTGTGTTGCATGGAGATGTTGGATCACCGGTCATAGCACATAGTCATCATTTCCACCACTTATAGCTAGGGAAACTTGTAGTTGGTGATTTCAACCACATTTACGATCATGGTTTCTCTTTAGTGATTAAGGTGGTGATCATTGTTTCCTCATCAATAATCCCGATGATGCCATCCATTAATGACCATGGTTAAAAACCTCGACATTTTATTTCCTTAGCATGTGTTATGCACAATCACCAATACTCCTAGTTGAAATGCCTATCAACCAAATTAGTGTATATTCAAGTGATGGGTTTGAATACTATAATTTGGGTTATTTATTATGGAATTTTTACCTATTTTTGATTTATTAGTTTGGTCTTGATGCTATGGGTTTTGAATTAGGAAGGAAAATATGTTACGTCAACATATCCTTCACCAAATTGAAATGAAAATACAAATTTTGGGGCATTCATCTCATCTCTAAGTGGTAGAGTTACAAAAATATGACATTAATGAGCTCATCACCATCATCTATCATCATAAAAATATGATTCCCTACACAATTTTCCTCAAAATTTATGGTATTTGAAGACCATACGAAATCATGCATACCATTACCATCTACTTTGATTGTGTTGAAGAGGAGGGAGCAGGTGGTGATGTTGATGTAGTTTTATAAACAACATGGTTGAGAAATTTGTGTACACAATAGACGGTACAAATACAAGAGTCTTTCTCCTACCTCTCACATAAACACCACCATTTTTTTATAATTAATCTCAAGAAAATAGATTTAGTCAAATTTAATATAAAATCAAAGATTTTATAGGTATATTTTGGGAAAATATGGACCATGTGCACTCTATTATTATAAAAATAATACACACACTAGTTTCCTTACAAGATATTTCCTTTATATAGCCATGGGAAGCCAAAGGAGTGGATTCATATTAAGTTTTCTCTTCAAGAAATCGGTCTTGATTATAGAAAATATATGGGTAAGAGAGATAAGAATCTAAATATGTCACATTGAGTGGTTTATTGTCATCATTAAAAACTAAAATATGTTGCATAAGTTTCCTCTTCAAAATTTTCAAGATCTCAAATCATCATCGTGGCCAAACCATATACACTAATTATCTTAGAGAGGAGGCAGTATATAGTAATGATTGATGTAGTTTTATAGATAACATGAGTTTAAAATTTATGTCCATAGTGGAGGGCACAACTATGAGGTCCTTTCAGCTACCTCTCCCACCCCAATTTTTTCCATCTTCAATCTTATGAAATTAGATGCAACCAAGGTCAATACAAATTCCAAAAGGTTGTGGGTAGAGATTGATGTAAATTTGGGCCAACTACACTATGCTATCAGTAGACATGGTTGCATACTTCAATTTATTGTTGAATTCTTCTCGACTTTTAGCATATCCATACATTGGAGTGGAGGTGAATTAGGTTTTCTCTTCAAGAAATATGACTCGTATGAGGACAATAAATGGTTTGAGAAGTTAAAGATGTTAAACTATTGAATCGATTGTGAGAAGTGCATAGGATTTCCTCCATCTAGAACATCTTTGCAATCATATGCCTTCTAAAGTCAAAGTGTGCCAAGTAAATGTGTATGATGAAAAGCATAGGAAATTAAAGGAAACATGTGTTTGTAAGAAATATAATGAAAAAGGAAAAATCATAAATGCAACCCATAAAACAATGTGATGTAAGGTCACAAGACATCATTCTCATCCCCATCTTTGATTTCATTTGTAAAACACCAAGACTTTGTTATTTTCTTACAATGTCAAGGTTTTTGATTAGATGACATTTAATTTCTTAGAAAATATGAATAAATGAATGTAAATTTGGAAATAAAAAAGGTGGGTATTACATACCTACATATCCCACACCTACTCCATGGATTACATTGTTCTATCTAAATATAATCCACTATTTTTCTGCACTTTATCATCTCAAAATTACATGCATTATTCACGTTAGTATTATTTTTTGCTTAAAGGGGCCAATATGAAAAGGAGGGGAAATCCAATAGGTTTTAGGTTCAAAATCAATTGCAATGCATTCTTCTTATATTACTATTTGGCCCCCTTCGTGTTTTAACCTTGAGTAACTACAAAGATATGAGTGAGGCACAAACAATCATTGATAATTGAGCCACTCCACTAGTTGGTCAAATGAGTGACAAGTAAGTTTTGTGTCAAATGAATTTTTTATTCAAGTAGACTCCATATGTAATGCCCACATTTTCAATGCCCCAAACTCAAGATAAAACTCAATACTTAATTAGGAAAATATGAAATAATTTTTTTGTTTATAAAGGCGTTGCAACAAGATGACCAACCACTAGGTTTAAACAATTCCGATTAATGAAGTTCACATATTAATAAGGTTGCCATAATTAAATCAACAATTAATTATTATTACTTCATTCTAATCACATCTGGTTTAAATCTCCTTCTAGGGTTTTTGTTAATTCACCTTATTTAAAAATATCATTTGGGTCAATATTTCCTAAGTTAGTTTAATTCTTACTTCTCATAACAACTTAACAATTCCCCTCATGGGTTCATCTAACTATACATTTTAAATTTCAATAATAACCCTTGTAAAATCATTAACCAAGTTACCCTTTTCATAATTATTTAATTTAATGAACCCTTGCAAATTCCAAAGTCATTTATTCACTTAACATTCTAAGGCTAAAGTCTCAACCTACCCTATCCATTAAGTGTCCCCATTCAACCTATTTACCCATAACATTTAATGAATTTTATTCCCACAAAAATTCCCACCACTTAAAGTTGTAGGGTGAAATATCATCCATTAGATTAAGTCATTTTGGGCCTTTGGATTAAAAGTTCCCTAAAATCCTTAAAACTCCTTTCTTATACCCTTTAATTTGATCTCATTTTTGTTTTGTAGGTTTTGGGAGCATGGAGGCCATGGAGGTAATGGAATCTTGGGAAGGTTCCCATGGAGTTCATTGTTCATATTTTGTTTCATTTCATTAGTTTAGTTTGTTAAACATGGTAGGGTTCATTTTAAGACCCCCCTCCAAAAATTAGTTTAGAATTGGTGGTGAATATCCAAAATTGACTTTCTCCTTGATGGAAAATTTCTAAAAAATCATTTCGTGGCAAAGTTGATTGGGTTGGATGGTTGTCCATCTTCTACTGTACAACCTAGGTTAGATTCCGTCTAACCCAAGTTGTCGGTAGACAATGGATGACCATTGAATATGGGTTAGATGACAGAGAATGGACAACCATCCAACCCAGGTTGGATGACTTGGTTGGATGGTAGACAATGGATAACCATCAATCCGGGTTGACGGTCCATTATCTACCATCCAACCCAACCATCCAACTTGGGTTGGATGACCTTCCTTTGTTTGTCATCCAACCCAGCAATCCAACCTAGGTTGGATGCTCCTCCATTGTTTGTAGTCCAACCCAAGTTAGAAGGTATCGATTGGATGACAAACAATGGACGACCATTCAACCCAGGTTGAATGGCCATCCATCATCTGTCGTCCAACCTAAGTTGGATGGATAGCCACTCTTTATTGGATGTTTGTATTAAACGGGTACCCCTTGAACCCCCAAGCTATGTATTATACCTCGGTGAATACATGCATAAGTTAATTTTTACATATAAATAGTAGGCAACCGACCCATACAAATGACTTGTTGGCCAAAATTTTTGGTGAACTAGGCGGCAACCGACTACTAAAAATTCACCATTTCCAATTTCCAAAATCCCTAATATTCGCAAGTTTACAAAAAATTTGCCACTAAAATTTTCCTGGAACACGGTAGGAATAACCCCTTGTGGATCTAGGGTTAATTCCATGAGGGTTCTAATGTATTACTTAGTTTTGAAATTGTATCCCTTGATTTGGAGTGTAAAATTTGGATTTACATTTGAATATGGTTACATTTAGTGCACCATTGTATTTATACTCACAAAATTTGTACACATAGTTTATTAATCAAGAACCTTTCATTTTTAATGACTAAATGTTATAGATTTGAACCCACATGTTTTTCCCTTTTTCAATCATTTCTCTATTAACACATTTGGGTGCCCATAAATGGATTTATATGCTCAAATGAATGAATTTTTTCATTTACAAGTTTCTGGTGGTTCCATTTTATAGTTTTAAAGCTTTGATTTTAATTGAATTTATCCCAAGATTTACATTGTCGTAAATTTTATTTTTCTCGTTGAAAGTGATGAAATCTGCTGTGCTATTTTGGGTGGTGATTCTATAACCACCACTCTTCCCAGGTGGAAATTTTGAAACCACCACTTTGCACAAGGAAGAGGTTCTATTTCCCAAAAATATAACCTCATTTTTGTGTATTTTTAGCATATTTTCTACCTGGGTTGGTTTCTATGGTAATATTAAATTTAATTATGGTGCCTACAATCAATAGTTGATAGGTTGATGTCATTTCTTCATTTTAAACCAACTTCAAGATAATCAATCAAATGTATACACCATCCCAATTACATTGAAGTAAGGTTCATTGTTTCCTACTTTAGTTTAAACATATTGCATTTCAACATCTTCATATTTTGCATACAAGGGTAGTGCCATGCCAATATATTTCAAACTTTTCAATATACTAACTCTTACTATCAAAATGAGAATGTGTCTCTTTTATTTTCACAACAAAAATGATATCCATTTCAACAAGGAAAATCAAGTATAACTTTCATACATTCTTCCAATACAACACAACCATTTCACCAAAGGAAAGCACAAGCAACTATGATTTTATTTCTAGATTTGAAAGAAATAAATTTTCAATAAATTACAACTTCAAAAGTTCTTTCTTCAATCACTTCTAATGCCTAACTTGATAATAATGTATACTAGAAGCTCCTTTCAAAATACAAGAGTATATAAACCTTCTACTTAAATGGAAAATACATGGCCAAATTTTATAAAAATTACTCTCTTTCGTTGACCTTCTTCAACACAAAACTTTCCAAAATGATAATTTGAGCTCTTTCATTTCTTCAATATCCAAAAACAACAATGGAACGAGGAGTAGGAAACACTCTCCATCTAACCTATAATCTAATGAGAAGGCGAATTCATCCACCTCATTATTTCCGATCCTAACAATGATGCAATAAGGGGTATCAAGAAACCATGAAAACTTTTATGATACTTCAACAACTACCAATCACACAAAAATTTAAACACAACAAGGACAATACAATAATGGCAACAAACATTAAATTTTCCCAAGCACAAAGGATTACATTCCAAGCCAAGGGAGAGACGAAACATGGGAATCATTTATTCCTCCCAATGGGAAGTGCCTATCTTAAAATCCTCTAAACTCTTCATTCTATAACGCCCACAAATTTGACGTTGTAAAACCATATTAATCCTTAAACAATTATCCATGCAAGGTTGTGGCAATTTTTATTTTATTTTAAACAAGTTGTAAGGGTGTCAAACCTAATATATGTTTAATTAATTCCTACCAAAGAATGATATGTTTCATATGATAGATCCTTGTCTGGATTATTGATTAAATATTCTTAATCTAGATTTAATGTCCATTTAATTTATCATCACTAGATAAGTGTCCATTTATTTTTCTTACTAGGTTAAATAGTTTCCCTCTTGGGAATTATCATTCATCCACATTTAATAGACCCTTATTCCTAGTTACCTTAGTGCACTTAAATTATTTTCTTTAATTTTTATTGAATTAATTTCTAAAACATAGTAGGAAATAAATAAATAACTTAACATACAAGGGTATTAAATGACCCCTTTCACCTATTTACACATACCTTTAAATTATCTAACAACGCATAATATTTATTATTACCTAACAATTGTAGGGTTGATTCTTGACCCTTGGATAAAATCCATTATGGCCACTAGATCTAAGAGTTCCAACCTAACCCTACCCATCCTTATGAAATTTTACTAAACATTTTTCTTGCCCTAATCTCCTCATTCGTTTCTCTTTGGTTTGCAGTAGTAGAGGAGTGGATGTCATGGATCAAGGAAAACCCATGACGACTCTTCTTGGATCCAATGTACAAGAATAAAGGGATTTCATCCAAATGTATCCTTTTTAAAAATATTTGAATCTTAGATTTAATCATGCATCCTAGTTATTTAATTTCAATGCAAACATATATCCTAGGTCTGGTTTGAGATCTATTGTTGATTAGTTCGTATTTTTGTTTTCATTGATGGGGAAGAAAACCATTTTGTAGATCGTGAGTTTAATGTATTTAAATCCCTTTATGCAGGTTGGAGTATGGTCCAACAAGCATACATGGGCCTCATAGGCTAGATCTACACTTAGGTGAATTTTAGATCCATAAGACCCAATGGTTTGGCTAGAAATATGTTTTCAAAAAAAGTTCACTCCATGCATAGGTGACCAAGACGCTATCTTGATCGACCACAGTAACCATTGTGCTACCGACATCGATTCCACTACTGCGCTAGTTCCTATAGTATCAATATATTTTAGATTATTATTTTAAATGCAAAGGATATTGGATTTGTATCGGAGAAACTTATTATTCAAATTCATGATAGCATAACAATCTTAAAGGAATCAATCAAGGAAAACACCAAAAATGTCTTTGAAGTTTGAAAAATTATAATTTGTGCAAGATATACGGTGACCGATGGCAAACATAAGAATGTTGACGACATTTATTTGCCAATGCCGATTCTTGTCGAAGGGTCTATTTTTATAAATTTTAGCATATCTTTTACATTTTAAGATTTACACTTTTCTAAATAACATTTCCAACAATCATACATTAAATTTGGTTTTTGAGCAAGTCATAATATCATTTAAGTTGAAAACTAAGCTAAGAGTTAAAATTTCAAAACTGTAAACATGAAAAAGTGACCGATGTCGGTACTAAGTACACCGACGTTGGTTAAGACTCGAAAGTGTCGATCACTTATGTGTAGGCCAAAGAACTATAAAAATATGAATGTTTGAAGGAATATAGATATCAAGAGATAACTTCAAATTTAAATATATCAAAACCAGAGTATTTAGCTGATTCAAACCAAAATAAAGCTATGATAACTTGCCAATTCATTTTGTGATGAAATATTAATATTTTCAACTTTCTTTTCTTTTTTCATCACAAGTAAAATTTTAAACATGATATTCATTCTAATTCATTTCTTTACGTACAAAAATTTGAAGAGAAAGGAAAATACACATTCTTTAATGAACTTCCTTCAAATATAATAATACAACTTGGTAAATGAAACTTACAATGCAACTTTTCCTTTAAAATACAAGTCTACTAGTCTTCCACCTTAAGTGGGAATTACAAGAAGATTTATACAATAAAGGATTGCTTTGAATTCAACAAATGATCCAAATCCCAAATCTCCAACAAATCTCCACCATGTCTTTACTTCAATCACAACAACCAAAAATGGGGAAGAGGAACCACTCTCCACCCAACTAATAATCCAATGAGGAGAAGAAGCTATCCTCCTCATTAGCCCCTGAGCCCCAACTAAAATGCAATAAAGGATGGATCCCACTCATGTAAACTACACAATGATTAAACATCACGATTAAACTTTTGACAACCATTCAAAACTCATTCAACACAAGATACAATCAAAATAATGCAACTTATCAAAATATACAAGGCTTGAAAATGCAAAGTGTATGGAGCAAGGATCTATGGGGAGATCACTTATGTCTCCCAATGGGATTAGGTTCCCACCTTAAAACCCTCCAAAAATAACTCAAAACCCCTATACAACTCTTATGCCTCACAAGATCCTCTTATGCCTTCCACATTCTCTTATGCATCCCTATAATATCTTATGTCTCCTCAAAAGAACCCCTACAATATCTTATGTCTCCCTCAAAAGAACCAAGTAAGAAATGAAAACATTTTCCTATCCAAGGTGGGAAACCAAACCCAACATATAATATCTCCATAGCCTTCTCTCTACACCATACTTAGGCATTCTACCCAAGATCCCAACAAGCATATAAATCATTCACATACATACAATATACACATAAAAATAAACAAGTAAAAAGAGTGAAGCTCCTACCTTTCCATGGTAAGTAATTGATGAAGGAATCACACTCCAAGATCCTTCAAGCTCAATAAAATTCAACAAGCTCCATGAAATCAACAAGCTCTCCAAAATCTCTCTAACTCTAAAAATGAAATGAAGTAACCCCCAAACAAGCAATAGAACTCACATATATTGAAAAAAGGAAAGAGGATGGTGTGGTAGCTCCATGTAGGATGCCACATCACTCATCCTCAATTCCTCATCACAATTCAAACCTTAACCCCAATGCACAATAAATTGGTGGTTGAGAGGAATGAAAAGCCTCTTACACACACAATCTAAACCCATACCCTCTAAGGACAAAATTAAAACCCATGTCGAAAAGTGCAATAAATGTCACTTTTTGTCTTAAAAAACACATAATGGGGTGTAATTTCCCCCAGTCCATAGATAGGGTTGATATATGAGATTAAGAGGTGTGGGATGCTTAGCTTGTAACACAAGCCTCCAAAAATAGCCCTTAAGCCCAAATCTGAAATTTCAAGGTAAATTTGAGTGTACAACACTCAAAGTCACTTACACTCAACACAATCAAATAATCCAAAAGATCAACAACTCTATTAAATGAATCCATTTGTCACATCCCCAAATAACTTAATAAAGCACACTTAATTCAGTTAATAAAGACACATTAATCATCAAAGATTAAATAAATTACAGCACAAATAAATCACATACTCCACAATAAATAAAATAATAAATAAATAATTGCACACATAACCCATGGTCATAATTTGAGGTCATCCCCCATGTAGACCCACTAACAAATTAAAAATAAACAACAACATAACACAAGTAACCACAAAGTGACCTTTGTTGTATCCATAAAATATTCTATTGTCGTTGGTCTCCAATCCCCCTTTTGATTTTTGTGATATAATTATCTACAAAATCATACAATACCTCCTTCGCTTCGTGGCCATATATAATACATCAAGGATAAAATATATGCAGATCAATCAATAAACATCCATGTATAATTAAATCATCATCTAGACTAACATGCTATCATTTGTTTATAATTTCACAACATCTCAATTCTATCTTTTATCAATATCAACAAGATTACAATATTAGTTCAAAAGCTATATCATAGTCAACATGATGATAATTCTTAATGTCTGTAATATATATGCCAACAACATATCGTCATCATCAATACAAAATATCTCTCAACATCTCTACGAAACAACACAAATCATACACTAAATCAAATTCCATGAATGGTCGAATATTTGTATCATCTAACATCTTGCTAAACCAAAATGATAGAGTAATATCCATGTCTAAAGTCAACAAAGTAATTAAAATCAAAATAAAATTAGTGTCAAAGAGAAGTGGGCACTACATCCCCTCCCCTTAGACTCAACTTCCTCCCGAAGACATAAAAATAGGTGTGGAAACTGAACTTGTTGATACGTAATATCCTCCCATATAGCAGAAATATCATCATACCTATCCCACTAGATTCACACCTTATCAATCTCTCATCCTCGAAGGCCTAGGGTTCTACGCCTAAAATATGCATAGGTTCCACCTTCATCTACCCCTTCCTTGCACCTACAATGCAGTCCAATCCAAGACATGAGATGGATTTGCGATATATCTCCTAAGAACATATACGTGAAACACATAACACACTCAAGACACGCTGGGTCGCAAGGCTAGACGATACACTAAGGGACCGATCCACTCCCAGATCTCAAATGGACCCACGAATATAGGAGATAACTTAGAACCTTTTTCGTAATGGATAGGACTCTTATGAGGTATAACACAAAGGAACACCTTCGTTCCCACCTCATAACTACAATCAACTCTCCTCTGATCTGCATACTTCTTCTACATTTCATGTGCTTCTTGCAACCTCTAACGAATAAAAAAAACTACTACTCCAAGTCCTGTAACAAAGATGGTCCAAGAGATACTTTATCATCCAATCTGTCCCAACTCAATGGTGTCCTGCACTCCCTACCATAAAGTGGCTGAAATGGTGTCATCCCAATAGAACTTTGGAAGCTATTGTTGTAGGAAAATGCCACCAAATACAAGTAATCTTCCCACTTTGACTGATGATCCATGACGTACATCCGAAGCATGTCCTCTAGAATCTTATTCACCCACTCCATCTGACAATATTTCTCTAGATGATAGGATGTGATGAAGTTGATACTCATCACAAGGGCCTTCTGCATGGAAGTCCCAAAGTGTGATGTGTATAAGGGATCGCGGTGGCAAATGATCTTCCATAGAATCCCGTGCATTCTAACAATATCATCTAAGTACACTCTCGTTATTGCACTAGTTGTATAGGTGGTCTTTACTAGAAAAAAATGAGCCACTTTTGTCAATCTGTCCACCATGACCATGATGGCATCGTGGTGGTATCTCGATGTCAGTATCCCTACTATGAAATCCATGGAAATGGTGTCCCATTTTCACTTTGACATAACATGTGGGTAAACAAGGCCAGTTGGATGTTGATGCTCGGCCTATTGCCTCCATCTTAACACCAAACCATGTCGCTTCTCTCACCAAACAACTGCCTCCACAACCACATCATCTGTCCTGTATATAAAGTAAGCTGCTGTAATTTTTTCCAAAGAAGAAATTGTCGTCTTTGGTGTAGAAGATCTTGACCCCACTCTTTTCATCTCGGTTTACATCCAGGACATTTGGGTATGTCGTGTTATGATCGATGGGGCGCTAGCCTAAACATTGTCTCTTCCAAAGCCTTCCAATAGATGAATATCCCTCCTAGGCGCATGTGTGCCACCCCACCATGTTGTGTTCATTCAACGATGCTATTACTTCTACCCTAGGCACCGTGATCCTTAACATTCGTGTAGGGCCACATACCTTGCCCGAACTCTTCTATGTCCTTGAGGGAGAGTTCCAATACAACATGTTGTTAGGCCGCCCTTAGATCCAGGCTATGGGATGCGTTCCCTCCACCTTACATAGATGCATAAAATTTGAGTATGAGGGGAAGTCATACACCATCATAGCTAATTCTTCCCCTTCAAAACCTATAATATGTTATACCACCCTAATGATGTGCTTGTACCAGTCAAGGCACCCATTGATCTGACCCAACCATCTATTTCAACCATGCCTCAACCATCCACCTTAGCCGCACCCACACCTTCGACCAATGAAACCACCGATGCGAATACCTCTTCCTTCCCCGCGGACAACATCCCAACCTCGAGATCCCTTGGTAGGTGTTTTTCAACACCTTACGCTGGGGAGTACCGCCTATACAATGTTAGCACCTTCCATACCCCACAAGAGTATGGACAGTTACATGCGCATCCTACCTACGACCATCATGTGGGGGAGGTGATCTCCTATGGACCACCTAATTGCCACACCAACCTAACGTATGGGGGTGTCGACGCATCCTCTGTCACCCCTGAACCTCCCCTTGGTGTGGTTCCCTTCCAATCTGATTTTCAATATCTAACCAACCGTCGTTTCGCCCTCACCTTCCTGACTCGTTGTGCTTGGAAAGGTTTTGGTTTCGGTCTTTATGAACAAGGCTAACATACGATCATTCCCATGACTACACGCAAACACAAAGATCGTAGTGGTCTTGGATTTTTTGAACCACCTACACCGAAGAAACCTCATGTCAATTGTATCTAGGAAGACAACGAAGTCACCCCTTCCGAACCATCATCGCCCATTTTTCCATCTTCACCCATGGAGTTGATAGACCCGAATCTATCCCTCCTAACTTTTTTTTTTTTTTTTTTCGTGAATGCTATCTTCCTAGGTCCTCTCACTTATCAACGTGATGGTGAAGACCCATATTCTCTCCCCCTTTTGTATCCAGACATGATCGAAGAAGACTCACCTTCGATTAATGTTGTGGAGTGCTAGGATGACGACTCCATCCTCACCTACCTTGGTGTGGATGACTCTTATATTCAACGCGCCTTACCATCTGAAACCCAAACCATGTTGAATGAGTCGACTATAGAAATCAACATCCACATGGAGGATGATCCTCACATTGTAAAGATCAAAAATCTCTCGACGCATCAGAACGCCGCCTTCACTACCTTCCTCTATGCCCACAATCAAGCTTTTGCTTGGTCCTACGCCGACATGCTAGGAATCGATCCTGACATTGTTGTCCATAACATCACTCAAACTCTAATCTCTATTTATTTTTTCCTCAACCCAAGTATTAATTTTCTGCTCTATCATACTCTCAAATAGATTTCCTAAAATAGGATTGACCATGATTGTTTGATAATTGAAGGGATTGTTTAAATCTTAGCTTTTAAACAAAGGTATGGTTTAGCTAGTTGTACATTCTCTTAGGAAGTATTTTGAATGAATTTACTGAAAATTACTTTGATTTGAGGTGCAATGATATTTTATCCCCATTTTAGATTCTCTTCTTGAAGGTTACCTATGTCATGGGTATACCTATTGTTAGTGTAGACACCAAATTTGGGTCTTACAACGCCCTGTGCCCCGCATCTCATCTCGCAACCTAACCCTACCTCACCACCTAAACCTTACACAATTAATTATTTATTAATTACCTTATAATTAATAAATCCACATCTCCAACCTTGCCACCTCACCTTGCCACCTCACCATGACCTAGCCCTAACCCTAAACTAACCTAATTAAGACCTATGACTTGGTCCAGACCCACACCCATGACTCATCACCCCTCACCCACACCAAAATGAACCTAATAATGACTTGACCAAGCCCACAATTGACCCCTCGGGAGAAAAGGAGGGAAAGTTGGCTATTTTACTAAAAATAGCCAACTTTGACCTAACCGACATCGGTCCCTACGCGACCGGTGTCGGTTAGGTAACCACCATCGATTCCCTGTAAATGACCTCCCTAACCAAAATAAAAGAATCCAAATTCATTTGCAAGAGAGATCAGACCGATTATGAAGAGCTCCTTTTTGTTTGGGAAGGACTACCTGTAAATAAGAATGCAAGACCACCAAATTTTTGTTAAACAATAAGTGAGGGAACTGCCTTAGGCCCAGGAAATATTAGAATTCCTTTCAAAGGTGGTCAGTTCCCTTTTAATATGAATTAATGCAAATGATAATAAAGAAGGTATTGTGAAATCACGATTTAGGTACCTCGTTACTAAAAGCAATAGAGACTCATTTAGGTAGCTCTTGGTGGAAATCATCATTGGTGAGAATATTTTGAGGAAGGGATTTGTATTTTGAGAGGCAAGACAACCTCGGTACTATACACCAAAGATAATGGTGTGGCATTAGTGGAAGTATGAATGCTGGATACGATAAGCCCAAAGGGCAAAGGGGATATGATCATGCCAGTTTTTCCCAGAATCGTTAACGACTTTCATGAGAATTTTGGTTAAGGTTTTGTTAGAAGATTCAGTTTGACCATTTTCTTGTGGATAGTAGGGTGACGAGAAGATAAGTTTGATACCAAAGTTGTCACAAAGGGTGCGTAACAACTTATTTTTGAAATATTTGCCATTATCTGTTATCAGGCGATGAGGAACACCAAAATGATAGATAATGTGATGATTGATGAACTCAATGATTTTCTCTTTTTTTGGTTGAAATGAGTGGAACGGACTCCACCCATTTAGTGTAATATTTGGTTGCCGTGATGATCCAATGGTGACGTTGCGAAGAAGGCGGGTGAATCTCACCAATAAGGTCTAAACCCCATTGTGAGAAAGGCCAAAGATCTCGTGCGACCTGTAGCGGGTGGCTGGGAGTATGTTGAAGGTTGGCATGTTGTTGACACATAACACAATGCTTAACATATTCACAGCAGTCTTTATTAAGAGTAGGCCAATAATATCCTAGGCGAAGGATCCGCTTGCCACAGAAAGGCCACTAAAGTGCCCACCACAAATTTTGTCGTGGACTTGTTAGATGGTATGGGTGACTTCAGCCATGATTAGACATTGAAGGAGGATATCATTGAAGCCACGTTTATAGAGGAGTCCCCCCATGACGACATAATGAGAATTTTTCCAAGAAAAGTGCATTTTCCATTACTAGTAAGGTCAGGTGGGAGAACAGAGGTTGTAAGGTAGTCGTGAAATTGGTGATACCAGGTATCCTGCGAATCAACAGATACATTATTTACCATACAAACATTCAAGACTAAGTAAGATGGGGCAGAGAGTTGTTGGACCAAGACAAATATGTCAGAGTCAGTTGGTGAGGTAGGAATTTGCGAGGCCAAGCAAGCCATAGTATCCACAAATTTATTAGTTGAGCGTGGAATGGTTTGGATAGAATAATGAGTAAATAAGGTCAAAAGTGAATCCATGTGACGTTTGTACTTTTAAGTTCCTCATTTTTACATTGGTAGATGCCAAGAATTTGATTTACTACCAATTGAGAGCCACCAAAAATGTTAATAGACTTCACACCTAAGTGTAACGCAACGTGGAGACCCAAAACAAGGGCCTCGTATTCCACTATATTATTAGTGCAGTGAAATCAAGCTTGAATGAAAGAGGATTAGGTTCACCATCAAGAGGAATGAGAACAACGTTGACCCTCCACCGTGCTGAAATTTAGATCCATTGAAGAAGAGGGTCATCGGATAAGACGCATCACTGAGCGAAAGGGTTGCGATGAGTTCATCAGGGAAAGTAAAATTGGTAAATTGTTCCCCAGGTAAAGGGGCTTCCACGAGTTGATCCACGATAGTTTGTCCTTTGACTGATTTCTAGTGTACAAACTCAAGGTCGAGGTCGGCGAGGAGCATAAGCCATCGGGCGATGTGTTGGTTTAGATGAGGTTTGGCGTACATATAATGTATGGGATCAGCATTGGTGATGAAAAAAGTTTTGTGATTCAGGAGGTAATGTTGGAGTTTGGTGGCCACGAATGATAGGGCTAGGCACAACTTTTCTACGTGCGTATACCTAGTCTCATAATCCACAAGAGTATGGCTTATGTAATAAACTCGCTTGCTCTCGATGCTCGAGTCACGATGTGCGAGCATGGCTCCTACAACATGTTCACCGCGTAAAGGTAAAGGTAGAAAGGGCGATCGTCCTGAGGTGGGATAAGCACGGTGGCTGCAAGAGATAAGCTTTAAGAGCCTCAAAGGCTTGGTGGCACTCCTTGCTCCATTGAAAGACAATGTCCTTTTTAAGGAGATGATGGAAAGGTTGACATCGATCCGAGAGTTGTGAGATGAAATGCCGGATAGATTGGAGTTTTCCCTGCAAACTACGTAATTGTTTTAGCTTTGACTTTAGTTAGGTCGACCTCAATGCCACGCAAAGAGACAATAAAGCCAAGGAGTTTTCCCGAAAGGACGCCAAAGACACATTTCTTTGGTTGAAGATGAACACAATATTGTAACAAGCGATAAAAAATAATGGTTAAAACATCGAGATGTTCACTGCGATGTTTGGATTTTCCAAGAAGATCATCGACATAATCCTCGAGGATAATGTGCATAATGTCATGAAAAATGTAATTCATAGCCCACTGATAGGTCGCACCAGCATTCTTAAGGCCAAACAACATGACATGATAGTAGATGGTCCCCCAGGGGGTAATGAAGGTGGTTTAATGTTGATCGGACAGGCTACTAAAATTTGATTGTATCCCTAGAAACCATCCATGAGAGAAAGCATCTCATGGCCTATAGTGAGATCAACAAGTTGATCAATGTTAGGTAGGGGAAGTCATCCTTTGGGCAAGCGAGGTTAAGGTCATGAAAATTGGTACATATCCGAAGTCCCCCATCGCTTTAGTGGCAGTACGAAATTAGAAATCCATTGAGGATAGTCATAGGTAAGATGAAAGTAACAGAAAGGAGTCATTGAAGCTCTTCTTTAATCAAGAGGGCAATGCGTGGATGCATTTTTCTCAGTTTCTGTTTAACTGGTTTGGAGTCTAGTTTCAGAGTGATGTTATGGACAACAATGTCAGGATCGATTCCTGGCATGTCGGCGTAGGACCAAGCGAAAGCTTGATTGTGGGAATGGAGGAAGGTAGTGAATGCAACTTGTTCGATGCATCAAGAGATTGTCTGATCTTTACAATGTGAGGATCGTCCTCCATGTGGATGTTTATTTCTATAGTCGACTCATTTAATATGGTTTGGGTTTCAGATGGTAAGGCGCGTTGAATATAAGAGTCATCCACACCAAGGTAGGTGAGGATGGAGTCGTCATCCTGGCACTCCACAACATTAATCAAAGGCGAGTCTTCTTCGATCATGTCTGGATACAAAAGGGGAGAGAAGATGGGTCTTCACCATCACATTGATAAGTGAGAGGACCTAGGAAGATAGCATTCACGAAAAAAAAGTTTAGGAGGGATAGATTCTGGGTCTATCGACTCCGTGGGTGAAGATGGCAAAATGGGCGATGATGGTTTGGAAGGGGTGACTTCATCGTCTTCTTGGATACAATTGACACGAGGTTTCTTTAGTGTAGGTGGTTCAGAAAATCCAAGACCACTACGATCTTTGTGTTTGCGTGTAGTCATGGGAATGATCGTATGTCGGCCTTGTTCATAAAGACCAAAACCAAAACCTTTCCAAGCACAGTGAGTCAGGAAGGTGAGGGTGAAACAACAGTTGGTTAGATATTGAAAATTAGATTGGAAGGGAACCACACCAAGGGGAGGTTCGGGGGGTGACAGAGATGTGTCGACACCCCCATACGTTAGGTTGGTACGACAATTAGGTGGTCAATTAGGGAACCACACCAAGGGGAGGTTCTGGGTGAATCCAAACCTCTGCAATCCTGTCTCTTACTGCCTAGATTGGTCGGCCTATTGGTCACACACACACAATGTGCTCATAGGCCCAACGATGTAATACGTATGCACAATCCAAAGTGTAGTCCCGTGATTTCACTGCATGCCCATAAACCCCATGCAGCTCCGCCGAGATATGCGGATGCCCATGTGAAAATAACGCTACCTTCTATCATCTCATGAATAATACACATCAATGATTTTGGAAATCTTCCCTCGTCTCGCTCTAGATAACATATAATACCCCATCCAAGGCCGCAACCAACCAACTAGCCCAACCCAAGGTCAGTAACCAACCAATCGGTCGACCCAAGGCCGCAACCCACTAATCGGCCCGACCCAAGGCCGAACCCACCAATCGGCCCAACCTAAGGCCGCAACAAACCAATCACCGACCTAAGGCTACAACCCACCAATTGGCCCCACCCAAGGCCGCAACCAACCAACCGGCCCGACCCAAGGCCGTAACCAACCAATCGGCCCGACCCAAGGCCGTAACCCACTAATCGGCTCACCCGGCCACAACCCGCCAATCGGCTCGACTGAGGCTGCAACAAACCAATCGGCCGACCCAAGGCCACAACCAACCAACTCGCCCGACCCAAGGCGCAATCACTCAATCAGCCCAACCCAAGGCCGCAACCAACCAATCGGCCCAACCCAAGGCCACAACCAACTAATCGGCCCGACCTAAGTCCGCATAAACCAATCGGCCCGATCCAAGGCCGTAACAAACCAACCGGCTGATCCAAGGCGCAACCAACCAATCGGCCCGACCCAAGGCGCAACCCACCAATCAGCCCGACCCAACGCCGCAACCAACCAAACGACCTAACCCAAGGCCGTAACAAACCAATCAGCCCGACCCAAGGCTGCGCAACCAACCAACCAGCCCGACCTAAGGCGCGACCAACCAATCGGCTGACCTAAGGCCGCAAGAACCTAATCGGCTGACCCACGGCCGCACCCAACCAATCAGCTCGACCCAAGACATCACCAATTAAGTACCTTGACCGAGGCCCGTAAATTATGATTCTATCCACCGGTTATGTAGCTTATTTGTTCAATCAAGCTCACCTATTCGTGTTTTAGCGTGACTAAGATACTTGAATTGATCAACCGACTAGCTTTGCCTAGACCGAGACTATGACGTTTATCTCAACCAAACCAACCATTTGGTGCTTTATGAACATGCCTAAATGTTCGGTACATTACCCGTTATATCCCATGGAGCTACTTCCTATGCCTAGGATACCAGGATTATATCAACCTTGTTTGGATAAACTATCAACCTTTGCTTATGAACTGTTTGTTTTCTCTTCAAATCATGTACCCTGGTCACACTACTGCATTTCAATGTGCGTCTGCTTCCTTGAACTTACCCCACCATCTTACCATCATCTCATCATCATTCACCCTTTATCAACCCTATCCCTGATTTCATGTCGCCTCAATCTGTGATAGATTTGAGGGGGATTACCTATACCCTTAATTGGGGCAACCACTTCTTATTATTGTCAGTGCAACTTTACAAGACAAGCTACACGACAACAAGGGGAAAATGTAGACACCAAATTTAGGTCTTATGACACCCTATGCCCCACATCTCACCTCAACCTAACCCTACCTCACCACCTAAACCTTACACACTTAATTATTTATTAATTACCTTATAATTAATAAATCCACATCTCCAACCTTGCCACCTCACCTCACCACCTCACCATGACCTAGCCCTAACCCTAAACTAACCTAGCTAAGACCTATGACTTGGTCCAAACCCACACCCATGACTCATCACCCTCACCCGCACCAAAATGAACCTATTAATGACTTGACCAAGCCCACAACTGACCCCTCGGGAGAAAAGGAGGGAAAGTTGGCTATTTTACTAAAAATAGCCAACTTTGACCTAACCGACATCGGTCCCTACGCGATCCAGGTGTCGGTTAGGTAACCACCATTGGTTCCCTGTAAATGACCTCCCCCAACCAAAACAAAGGGATCCGAATTCATTTGCAAGAGGGAGACAAGTGAGAGAGAGAGAAGAGGTTGCAGAGAGGAGTATTGAGCCCAAGACTGTAACTGAGCAACTAGATCATGGTCACACTCATCCAAACATTGGGAGAGTCGGAGGATAGCTTCATCAGCTCACTTCCGATTGCCGGATCATCCCAACTGAGCCTTGCCTTCCCCATCGCATTTCAACATGCGTATGCTTCCTTGAACTTACCCCACCGTCTTACCATCATCTCATCATCATTCACCCTTTATTAACCCTATCACTGATTTCACGTCGCCTCAATCTGTGATAGATGTGAGGGGTATTACCTATACCCTTAACTGGGGCAACCACTTCTTATTATTATCAATGTAGCTTTACAAGAAAAGGTACATGACAACAAGGGGCAAATGTAGACACCAAATTTGGGTCTTACGACGCCCTATACCCCGCATCTCGTCTCGCAACCTAACCCTACCTCACCACCTAAACCTTACACACTTAATTATTTATTAATTACCTTATAATTAATAAATCCACATCTCCAACCCTGCCACCTCACCTCGCCATCTCACCATGACCTATCCCTAACCCTAAACTAACCTAATTAAGACCTATGACTTGGTCCAGACCCACACCCATGACTCATCACCCCTCACCCGCACCAAAACAAACCTAATAATGACTTGACCAAGCCCACAACTAACCCCTCAGGAGAAAAGGAGGGAAAGTTGGCTATTTTACTAAAAATAGCCAACTTTGACCTAACCGACATCGGTCCCTACGTGACCGGCGTCGGTTAGGTAACCACCATCGATTCCCTGTAAATGACCTCCCCCAACCAAAACAAAGGAATCTAAATTCATTTGCAAGAGGGAGATAAGTGAGAGAGAGAGAAGAGGTTGCAAAGAGGAGTATTGAGCCCAAGACTGTAACTGAGCAACTAGATCATGGTCACACTCATCCAAACATTGGGAGAGTTGGAGGATAGCTTCATCATCTCACTTCCGATCACGGATCATCCCAACTGAGCCTTACCTTCGCCACTACATTCATTGGACCTGCATCCGCATAAGAAACTAGTAAGTAGTCTCTTTTATTACCTTGTATGTTTCTAGACACTACTTTGTGAAATTTTGATTCATAGTGATTATAAGCTCACTCTTGGATCTACCACCCGGCAGCACCCTGCACCTAACCTTCATTCATCCATCTCTATATTGCCCCAAAGACATCTTTCTCACTCTCTGAGTCTTCTCTATCACCCTACTACTCCCCTCAACCATCTACCAACCTTCTAAACACCATAACCACCTTACAACCAACCTCCATTTAAAAGCCCCTAAATCACTGCCCCTACCGATATCGGTTATCCCCTACCGGTACCGGTTTTATAACCGCGATCGTTTATCCAATGACCATCATTAGTCACAGTGACTTATACCAAAAACCAACCTTTCACCTATTTACCTGCAAACAATCTCATATCCAGCCTTGTCTATCCCTGTAACTTGATCTGAATGTATCAATAACCAGTGACCAAACAAACAACATGACATTTTTATTATTGGTAATTTAGTCTCTATTGCTTTTAGTAATGAGGTACCTAAATTGTGATTTCGCAATAGCTTCTTTATTATCATTTGCATTAATTCGTATTAAAAGGAACTGACCACCTTCAAAAGGAAGTCTAGTATTTCCTGGGCCCAAGCGGTTCCCTCACTTATTGTTTAATGAAAATCTAGTGGTCTTGCATTCTTATTTACAGTAGTCCTTCCCGCAGACAAAAGGAGCTCTTCACAATCGATATGATCTCTCTTGCAAATGAATTCAGATTATTTTGTTTTGGTTAGGGAGATCATTTACAGAATCGATGGTGGCGGTTACCTAACCAACGCCGGTCGGGTAGGGACCGATGTCGGTTAGGTCAAAGTTGGCTATTTTTAGTAAAATAGCCAACTTTTCCTCCTTTTCTCCCGAGGGGTTAGTTGTGGGCTTGGTCAAGTCATTATTAGGTTCGTTTTGGTGCGGGTGAGGGGTGATGAGTCATGGGTGTGGGTCTGGACCATGTCATAGGTCTTAATTAGGTTAGTTTAGGGTTAGGGCTAGGTCAAGGTGGAATGGCGAGGTGAGGTGGTAGGGTTGGAGATGTGGATTAATAAATTATAAGGTAATTAATAAATAATTAATCGTGTAAGGTTTAGGTGGTGAGGTAGGGTTAGGTTGCGAGATGAGATGCGGGGCATAGGCGTCGTAAGACCCAAATTTGGTGTCTACATTTAGCTTTTAAAACCCTTATATTATGTCATTGTTACGAAAAGGTTTTCATTAACAAGGATAGTGGGAGGAGTATCATGTTTATTTTCATGCTCATATAATTGTTTCAAATATTCCATCAAATGATATGTTATCATGTTATTCTCTATTTTTCTTTCCCTATGAAGCTCCCTCCAAAACCTCTTTAGGTCATGCTTCCCTAAGTAAATAAGCTCCTTCCTTCTAATCTAGCATTCATTTATTTTCACCATTTTCTCATACATTTTTTTGTTTTCCTTTCTTCTTCCTACTTGGTTCCTTTAGTGGTCTTTGTGTTCCCTTGCACTCTTCATCCTACCATGAGTATGTTGGGAAGATGTTTCTTTATTTATTTTTATTTTAGCTCTCTTGCATGTGTTTAAGGTTTCTTGAATGGTTTGCATTATCCTCTCACTCTTGGTGTAAACTATACTAGTGACTATTGCACCTTTACTTTCTTTTTTGAAGTTTTTATTTAATGTCATTGTGAAATCTTTTTGATTTTCCTTTATCAAGAGGATTTTTCCATTAAAAGGAGGTTTTCTTTGATTGACCCCAATGTGATCATCATGATGACCCTAGTTTCATTATATGTTACTTTATTTGACCATATTACGATCATCCACGCATTCTCTTTGTCTCTTTCATCCATAGGGCATATGTCACTTCTTGTTATCTAATTTTTTTGAGTAACATATAATCCTTGTGATAGTGGTTTCCTCTAGAGGAAAGTACATGTTTTGGAAAGGGTGATTTTTATATTAAAAGATAGTCTTGATCAAGAAATTATTTGTTATTAACTTCTTTTAGATATTTTCTATTTGTTTCCATTTATAACATTTCATTCTACTATCCCATACCTCGAAACCATACAACACAACCGGATTGACAAGTAACCCAAATAAGATCCTAGTGGTTTTCTAATCCTATAGCTCAACATTCCAACAATTGTTTTGGAGTACATAAATATACCTTCATCATCCTAGTATTCTCTTCATGCAACAAGTATCCTTAGTTGAATTTGCTATGAAAATCATGGTTCGAGATGTATTTTTACACACTTAAAGACACTCCTAAAAACTGAAAGCAGAGATTTTACTTTTTATTTTTCACCGAGAAAATCATAATTTTGGTTTTGTCAATGTTTACCCACATCCCCACTTCTTTTAAACAAAATATCTCTAAAGAATGAAGATGACCTCTTAAATCTTGGATTGTCTCTTCCATTAATATATATATATATATATATATATATATATATATATATAGTAGGAGATTCACCACCTATTTATCCAAATGGACCCCTTTCTCTCAAAATGTGTTCATCCACTCCTCTATCTTTTCAATGTTTATCCCAAATAAATTTGGTAAAAAGAGGAATACTTATTTGATGCTTATATCACTCCTAAAACATTGAAGAAACTTTGCCATGTGTTTTGATTATAGCCTTGACTTAGAATATGTGAACTACTACCTTGTATTATGTTGGGATCCTAAGTTCCTCCATTCTTCTCCATAATTTTCTCCTTACTGCAACCACATCAAATTATTTTTGAGCCTACAATTTAACTATATGCCTCATATTTTTATCCCTAACCTTTTCGACTAGGTGTTTGAGAATGACACGTTGATCGATGGTTGAGTGTTTGGGTCTAAAACCTTATTGCCTCTTTTCTAAGTTTCCTTTTTCCTCAACCTAGCTACTAATTCTCCATGAAGCTATCATACTATTGAACAAATTTTTAGAAAGAGGATTGACCATGTTATTTTGATAATTGGAGGAATTATTTTCATCTTAGCTTTTAAATAGAGGTATGGTTAAGCTAGTTTTCCATTCTGTTGAGAATCATTTTAGATGACCTCATTGAAAATTACTTTGATTTGAGGTGTAATGATATCTACTTTCCATTTTATATGCTTTACTTGAAGGTTTTTTTATCATGGGATTTACCTAATGCTATCTTTTAAACCCTTATATTATTTCATCATTGTGAAAAGTGTTAGGAAATATAATGTTTACATTATAGTGGGATATTTACCGAAAGGTAAATAATAATTAGTTAGTTATATTATTGTTATATAAACAATAATATATTAGTTGGAGTTGTTTTAACAACTTGTATGATTTGAGTTGTGTATTGTTACGTGAGTAACAATCACAACTAAATAGGATTTTGGAGATATTGTTGGGAAAGTAGTTTCCTAAAAAATAGGGATGTAAATACCTATTTATATGGAGTGGCATATGTTGTATAATCATCAGAATGAATTATGAATAAAATCATTATTCCCGATTAATATTGTGCGTTATTCATCTATAAAACTGATCCAAATTTGTTATTTGGTATCGAGCGGTGGCTCTCGGCACTACTACTCTATGGAGTTTTAAAAATATGTCTTGTAAATCATAGTTTTCTCCCAAACCCGCAATTAAAATTCAGAAATTTTTGTGGGTTTTTTTATGCAATTTTTGAGCATGATCTGTCAAAAATTGGAAAAACCAGATCGTGGATTTGTAGAAATCGGGAATATAAAAGAGTGTTCTGCGTAGTAAAGGAAAAGCCAATCTTGGTCATATTGATCTATATCTCGTAGATAATTATTCAAGTTAGTGGGACAGCTTCCTCGGCCTAAATCGGTGATGTTTTATTAGGCTTGTTTGATGCTATGATTTTTCAGCTATATAGTATCCATTGTTTCATTTTGTGTTCCATATTCAACCATGCATTCTATCTTATGCTTGTGAGTGAAATTGTTGACATTTTTGATCTGAAGATTGAAATTTTTCATGCATTGGTCACTTTGAGCTAGCAAACAATTAAGACATCCAGTGCAAGCTAGAACAAGGTGTTTTATAGATAATTGAGTTGTCCAAGAGGGGCGTTTCATGCCCTAGGCAACTTAGGCAGTTGCCTAGGGCGTTGAACAAGGAGGGGCGGCTTAATTTCTTTAAAGAAAAACAAATTTCAACATCGGCTTTGCGGTTGCCTTTCTAGCAGTCTGAGTAGTGAGTCGGCTTTGCTAATATAATAGTATAAGTTCGAACCGATGCACTTGCCCAATGCATCATTCAATTTACAAATTACATATATATTATCATATAGACAGGTAGTCCATGGATATGAATCAGGGACATGATTGCTAATTTGCTTTGTGGGCTATCTGAGGAAAAAATGGTGGTGATGACAGGAGCTCACCCAGAAAAATCCATTTCAAAAGGGCTCGATACACCTCACTGCATGAGGAGCGCCATGTCTCCATTTACCACTAATTCAAAGACACACACTTCTCCGAGAAAATTAAAGGGTTCGCTTATTAAGGTGAAAGCTCTTGTGAAAAGCCTGAGCCCTCAAAGTAGGATATTAAGCACAGGCCAACGCAGTCACAGTGTTGACAATGCACAAATTCTTCATTGTTTCAGTCCAATACAGCAGTTGAAATTGAGACAGGACAGTGAAGATAATCCAAAAGCCCAATATTGCAAAAAATCTCATATCACTTCAGTTCCAGCTCTAGGTAAGAATCTTTAAATTATTAGAAAAACACTTTCTCCATAAAACTGTGTTTTAGATTGTTTGATGGATCACACCATTAGGATAATGGATCATGAATCTGATTATAAATGTCGATAAACATTCTAAAAAATCCACTCTTGATAATATTTCCAAATTTTAATTGTGCGTTGAGTGGTAGTCCAGTGTAGGAAATGATAGTGATCAAGTTGGTGTGTGTGCAGCTCCTTCCAATGGGATGGGATCTTCTGAAAAAAGTGAGCTAGAATTTCAGTCTTCGAAATTACAAGGTATATGGCAAATGTTTAATTTAAATTCATGGTGTTTTGTAGATTGATCCATTTCATTAGACGGTGTTGCAAGGTAGTGCAGAACACCCAACATGGGGCCCGAATCTCCCTTCTCCATGAGAAGAGCATCACTGTCATTCAATGATTCAAGCACCGACCTATTTGAGCTAGAATTTATTAAACATGTTACATGAGCTCCCTTACTATTTTTCTATGACTGATAAAACTTTATGATTCAACAAAAAGTGAACATAAATAGACCATATCTCTCGGATTTGGTGCTATGGACCATGGTATAAAATAAACCCATGAGTGTGATAGCTCCTATTCCTTCGCTTTAATAAGTTAATTTGTAAAGATGTCTGACATTTCAATGATAATATTTACAGTAGATGCATCTTTCTTCAACCGAAAAACGCGTTATCCCGGCAGGCTTGTCCTGAAAGATTTTGTTGGTTGGGAACCTGTACAAATAAAATCTCCATCGTTGATTCCATCTGCAACCCTACCTTCTCCATGCTTTCATATTTTAAGTTACACGGAGAAGGTATGGTGACTCAGTTCTATGATTGGAGGGGGGGTCGGGGGCGCGTACTCTCCGAGTACTACCTAGGGCGCTCCGAAACCTTAATTCAGCCCCGTGTCCAAGTGTGGAACGTAATTTTGTTTAGCTAATATTCTCAGTTGTTCCTCCCCTCAAGCTATCAACCTCAACGACTCAGCTGCTTTCGAGCACACTCAAAACTCGGGGACCATTTACAAGAAGCATCTATTGTTACATTATCCGTGGAATTTCTACTCCCACACACGTCCACTTGCAGTTGTACGTGCCATACATTCTAAGCTCCATTTTCATGTAATTTTTCAACTATGTTTTCTTTTGTATTTAGGTTTGGTCATACGTAGCACTCGTCTAGTTATCCTCTTGTCTGTGTGTATTTAGTCTCCATGTAATCCTCCATCTTTGCAATGTTTTAAATAGTCAAAAGTTAGAATATTTTCCTTTTATAATGTTATGCTCCCCATGTGTAAGAAAAGGTCCAAAAAACACGGCGGTTATAAAAATAAAAGTATCATGTGTGGTCTTTTTACACATTTAGGATTCACTAATTTCACATAATCATTTTTAGGTTGCCATTATAAAATATTCTTTTGTGTATGTTTTATCAAATGTTAATAAAATTGTGAGTAAGCACCATTCGGTGTAAGTTGTCAAGTGTCCACAATATATAAAATTGTTATTAGTTTTGTCACTATGAGTCAAAGTCGTATAATTGTAAAAAGTCTGAAAAATAAATAACTAAAAATCATTTTCCTTACAGACGTATTTTCGGTGTTACTTGACGGACTTGGAAAAAAAGTGTTTCACATTACGGGAGGGAAGATATAATAAACAATGTGGAAATAATTGAGCTTCATATCCAAATCCAGCTGAGTTAGCAACATGTTATTGGAGGATGGAGGCATTGGAGGCTAGAGGACAACCAACAACCTCTCATTAGTCACCAATGATGGGGCCGCTTCACTGATTTGGCAGCAAGTGTGTGTTTTTAATTTGGAGTGGTGTGCCTTATTTCAGGGCACACGGTGTGTTTGATTTCAGCATTTCAGTTTGGTGTGGTTTTCAATGTGAATTGAAAAATAAGAACAAAAGTTCATTCATGTTCACTAGTATGTGGCTATTCCTATTTCCCCTATGCAAAAACATAGTGAAGAACAAATAGCACAATGAAATGCAACATCATGAGTCTTGATGAGGTTGAATAGTCAGATGTGTTCATGTTCATACCTAGGTTTTTGGTTAGCCTCTGGAAAACCATTGAAGGTTGTTCAAATATGTTCCTGCTTGAGTTCCCACACCGCTCTTTAGGTCGATGTGTTTCCTAGAGTCACCGGTTGATCAAGTAGATGATTCGGATGTGTTCATGACAGAGTGTATGGTCGATAAGAAGTTGATGTGTTCCTTCTTCTACCTTCAGTTCGAGTGTGTGCCAAGATCATGAGCGCTCAAAGGCGGCAAGCTACAGAGGAAGTGTGAAAATTATTTACTACCATATAAACATTAAGGGGAATGTTAGGAAATATAATGTTTACATTGTTGTGGGATATTTACCGAAATGTAAATAATAATTAGTTAGCTATATTATTGTTATATAAACAATAATATATTACTTGGAGTTGTTTTAACAACTCAGTATGATTTGAGTTGTTTATTGTTACGTGAGTAACAATCACAACTAAATAGGATTTTGGAGATATTGTTGGGAAAGTAGTTTTCTAAAAAATAGGGATGTAAATACCTATTTATATGGAGTGGCATATGTTGTATAATTATCCGAATGGATTAGGAAGAAGATCATTATTTTGTGATTAATATTGTGTGTTATTCATCTATAAAACTGATCCAAATTTATTAAAAAGTTCTTCGTTACAGAGATAGTCGGAGGAGTATCTTCTTCATTTTGAAACTCATACAATTGTTTTGAGTATTCCATCCAAAGAATTATTGTTATGTTTTTATCTATTTTTTTTCTCACATGAACTTCCTCCAAAACCTCTTGGGTCATGCTTCCCTAAGTAAATAAGGCCCTTCCTTCTAGTTCCAATATACTTTTTTCTTCACCATTTTCTCATTAAAGAATTGTTTACCTTTGTTTTTCTCTGAAGATCCTTTAGTGGTCTTCATAATTCGTTGCACTCTTCATTGTACCACATGTATGTTGGGAAGATGTTTTGTTCATTTTTTGGGGTTGATCTCTTTTGCATGTGTTTAAGGTTTCTTTAATGGTGTACATTAACCTCCCACTCTTAGTGTAATATATACCAATGACTAGTGCTCCTTTACTTTCTCTTACTTGAAGTTTGCTATTTAATGCTACTCTAAAATTTTATCGAGTTTCTCCTATCACGAGGATGTTTCCTTTGGAAAGGAGGTTTAATTTGGTTGATCCTAGTGTGATCATCATGTTGTTTGTTTTCTTGACATTGGAATTTCATAAAAATGGGTTATGGTTTGATTTAAGGTCCACTAAAGAACCTTCTACTCCTACTTCTTCTATTATGGCCACACAATTTTGAGAGTAAATTACATAGTTAAATATGGTCTACCCATGTCACTAACACGTAAAATTTCATAATATTTCTCATTTTCTCGTACCATTGTACATATAATCAAGATTTGAATGTTGCGCAAGTTGTTAATAGGGTCCATGCCTTGGACTTCTTGACATCATAAACATAAATCGTATGCCACTTTTTGCACCTCTTATTTTCCCTTAGAGTTAGCACAAATAAAATCAAAATAAATATTCACTATAAATAATGAAATAACTATTGTAAAGTGATTAGCTTTAGCCTTTAGGTGTATGTGAGTTGGTAAAATGGCCCATTGTGTCTAGCCCCACATAGGTTCAAAACTTCTCAAAGGCACTTGATTTATATCTTTGGTCAAGAAAACATTTACCTATCTAAAAAAACAAATCAATTTTTTATAAAATTCTCATTTTTAAAATTTCAACTTTTTCAAAATTTCAATTTTCTTAAACTTGGAACTTTTTCAAAAAAAAAAATTTGTGACTTTTTTAATATTCAACTTCTTAAAAATGGTAGCTTTTTCAATTTTTTTTTAAAAATGTAAATTTGTCCTTAATTTTTTCAAAATTACAACTTTTTCAAAATTATAACTTTTCTAAAATTGATTTTTTTTTCAAAATGAAATATTTTTAAAATTGAAGTTGTTTCAAACTTTGTAATTTTTCCAAAATCACAAATTTTACTGAAATTCAAACTTTCTTTAAAATTAAAATTTTAATAAAATTGTCACTTCTCAAAAAAAAAAAATTGCTTTTTCAAATTCAAAATTGCAACATATATTTGATAATAAATATAATTAAAACATGTTATCCACCAATTGTAAGACCGAAGAAAATAAAAGCACCATGATTCAAAGGATTTATAATATGTTGCAAACGAATAAAACATGAAATGTGGAATTCCGTAGTATCAATGATCTAAAAGAAACCAATATTAAACAAGATAATTATAACGAAGGAATCCTTTCAAAGGTTAAGTTACCCGTTGTGTCAAAGTTTCTTAGTTTATCCATATCTTAGAAGGCAGGTGGTACACGTGGCATGTTTTTAATTTGGGAAAAAATATATTATTATTTTGATTATTACATTAAAATCTATTTTTATTATTAAACTGAAATTAAATATCAAACAATATTCTTTGAATGTTGAACTATTATTTTATTTTAAAATTTTATTTTAAAACTAAAGTTTCGATGAAATGGTTATAATTCAAATATATATGACCTTAAATTTTTATATTGTTTATGGCTATATTTTAGTATTTTTTTAATTGTTTTAATTATTTTAAGTAACTTTTGAAAATAAATTTATTTTTCCCTAAAATTATTCTATTAAATGAGTTCACTTTGAATTAGATATAAATCAATTTTATTTATAATCTAGTATCAACCGTATATATAATTTATTATTCCTTAAATTTATCTTCAATAGAATTTGTTATATATTAATTTATGTAAATGATGGTGGTAATAAATTTGGAAAACGTCATTTACAAGAATAAAATTTACATACATACTAAATTAAATAAAAGTATAAGATGCGATCGGGTATTCAAAACATTTGATCGTGTATTTCTTTCTTAGCAAAGAAATCTTGGATTTTGACACGCAAGGCATCTTCCCCGTGTCATAGTGTGGTCAATTGTTCTTTTGTCGATCACGGTCCTCGATCTCTTTTAAGATTATATGGCACGGGCCCCCTTTTAAAGTCTCATCAAATAAATTCTTTCTTAATGTCTTCTTGTTGAGTCAATTAGGGTTTGTCTCTCTTATTGCTAAATTTTGGAACATGGCGCCACATCTGCCTTTTTCTACCGGCTGGATTGAGTGGTGGGAAGTGGCAATTTAGCGCACTACGATTTTTTGACCAATTTTGAAAACAAGTTACTTGGGTGCGTAAGCGCATGGACTTGGCTTTACACAAAGAATGTTGAAAGGTTTCTATTCTCCTTAAATCCAATCATTTTGACACCCATCTTCAATTATAGGCCACCAACATTCAACATAGGCTCAAGCTTATGGAATCTCTTTCAGATTGTGGAGCTCAGATCCGGTCAAGGATGCATTGGCTCAAAGTGGGAGAAAAAGTGTCCAAGAAGTCATTAAAATATCTTTGTGCCAAGTATGATCGTGAACATATTAAATCTATTCAGGAGTTCTTAGAGTTGGCTCATAGAAAATCCCGAGATCACTAACGCTTTTTTGGAACACTATCAATTAGTTTTCCAAGCGCAAGAGATCACTAATGAGTGAGCGGCCATAATGCAACAATGTATTGAGGTGGTTCCTGTCAAACTCTCTCCTTATGATCATGCTCAATGCAATGCCCCTCTTACTTTGGATGAGCTTCATGTTTCTCTTTTGTGCTTAGCCGATAATAAATATCCTGCGTTGACGAATTTCCTTTTGAATCATACAAAGCCACTTGGTATTTTGTTGAAACATACTTGTTTTGTGTCTACATTGAACCTCTCCAATCCAATTCTTTAATAAGCATCATCAATTAAGGAAACATCAAGTTCATCCATAAAGATGGAAATCCTGAATTGATTACTAGTTGGTGGCCTATCATGCTTTTGAATGTTTCTTATAAAATTCTTGCTAAGGCCCTTGCTCTTCGCATTGTCGATCTATTACCTAAGATAGTTCGACCAAGTAAATGGTGTTTGTCAAAGGGAACTACATTTTGGATAATCTTATTGCAATCTGGGAAGGAATGGAATGGGCTGGAATGTCTCTGCAATGGTCCTTATTTCTTAAAATTGAATTTGAGAAGGCGTATGATTGTATCGAGTGGAATTTTATTCTGACCATGCTCAAGGCATTAGGTTTTGGTGATTTTTTTACCTTTGCAATCCACAAAAGGTTTTCCAATGAGTCTTCTTTCCTCACTATAAATGGTCAACAATCTTTTGCGATTGGATTTTTCCTCTCTATTAGACGGGGTTTCCCTCTTGTGCTTGCTCTATTTATCTTAGAAGTTAATGTTCTCAGATCTCTTATTGTTAATTTAACTGATCAGGGTCGCATTCAAGGCATCTTTTTGCCAGATCATTCTACTCATCTCATTAATGGTCACTTCGTTGATGATTCTTTCCATAACCTTGTGGAAAATGAGCAGAAGTTTGTTGAAGATTTTCAATACCTTGACATATTTTTTTTTTCTTTAAGATCTAACATTCATATGGCTAAAACCTTGGGCTATCGGAAAATGTATTTTCCAATACCTAGTTAGTTAAACGCTTACCCCCGGAAGTGGGGCCATAGAGAACAATTTAACTTTTTGGGTATTCCTTTAAACTTAGATAGTTATTTTGCAACCTTATGGAAATATGTGATTGACAGAGTTGAGCATTAATTATTGGTGGGCATCTAATCTCTCTATTATTTGGAAAATTTTAGGTTTGTACCAATATTCTTATGACCACCCATGTTTATTATTTTGTTTGTTGGTGCCCCGCTTGAGCTTCCTTTTCCAAACTTACCAAGATTCTATGGGAATACCTTTGGTTTAAAATTTCCATTCAATGGGATTTCATCAAGTCACTTGGGATGTTCATTGTCTACCCTGCTATCAAGGTGGTATGGGAATTATTGAATTTTTCCAGAAAAGCATTATTTTATGTTCTAAATGGGTGGTGCACTACCTTTCAGGTAACCAAACTTGGAAAATTATGCTTCATCGTTACATTGCTTCAGGTTCACCTTACGAAAAAAATGTTGGAATAATATAGGGTTATATAGCTTAACTATCACCATGGTGCCTGTTAAGATTACTAGCACTTTCGTCACCAAAAGTATATGGAAGGACTTTGAAGTTGTGAAACCATTTCTCTCGTTAGATTGGAGATGGATTTCACACTCAGATTTCTTTCAATTTTCAGAATATTTTGTGGTATCCCATTATCATGGAAGATAGTATCCCACTTGCTGAAACTTTGGGCATCAAAGCTCTATGTTTATATCAAAGAGGGATTCGGACCATTCAATACTCGGTTTCTGCAGAGACCGATTCCTTGTCTTGAGCTTAAGATTAAATTCATTATTCCCAATTCAAATGTTTTGTCTATCCATAGAACTCAATATTTGATGCTTTAGACGTCATGGTTCATAAGCTAGGTCTTAAACCTTTGGATGCTTAGTGATGGTATTTGCAGAGGAATTATATTATTTATTTTTTCACTATAATGCCAACATAATTTACCATCTTTTGAGTCATATATTTCCTTAAATTTCCAAGATCAATTCTTGTTAGGGGCTTCACTATACCTTGACTACTTTTGTTCGACGAATTTCTTGTTCCCGAAACCCTATGTCGGAACCTAAATTCAACCATTTTTATGGTGCCTTACTTATCAGGGTCTTCCTATTGGTGAACAACTCAGCCACATTATAATTCCTAATCCTAAATGCCCCTTCTATTCTTATCTTGTGTATTTTAAACATTTTTTTATCATACACCTATGCTTAAGCCGTTTGGTCTTGGATTCATACTTTGTTTCAACCCTACCACCCTGATTTCTTTTATTGACGGATTATGTTATTTGGAGATTTAAGTTTTTGACCTTCCTATATAAAATATCTCTACCATTTTTAGAGCCTATATTCTCTTTCAAATTTTGAATTATTTAAATATTTCTATCTTCTAGAATGACCAGTTTGTTTCTTCATTTTCCACTAATGATAAAGTGGTTATTTTGTCTAGTGTGTGCATGTAGATTCAAGCTCAATACAAAAATATATTTCTCCGAGTTTTCTCACCTACAGGACCTACTTTTTCAAGAGAGTGCTCCATGCATAATGATTTGGGTCCCTCCTGACCATTTACTATCACCACCTTGGTCATCTCTTCCATGTCATCCATCTCCTTGAAGGACTGCGTCCACAAAATCCACTCTCATTGTCATCACTTCTCCACTCCCCGGGGTCACCCTTCAAATCCATCCTCTTAGAGATTGAGATAGAGTCCTCCTCCACATGGGAAGGTAGTGGCTAGTTCTATGTAATGGGCCTATCCTCCACATGGACATTAGGCATTTGCTAGCTCTTTGACCCCTGGTTAGGGAATTATGGTGCCTCTACAAATTCAAATTCATGATCAAGATGTTTGGTAGGTTGATCCCCCTTCTGTTGGGTCATCTAGTGGGGTTTACATCTCTCCTCACGATGATCCTCCTCCTCCTCCCGGAGTGACGACATATGCTTAATGTTATCTGGTTTGTTTTAAAGTGGTGTTGATATTTTCCCTTTGGGTATTTTGTGGTGCCTACATGGATTTTGTAGTGCCCACATTTTTATAGCTTCAATATCTGTTGTTTTCCTTCCTCATAGACATGTTTGGACAGGGATTTGATATATGTTGGATAGTATGTTATGATTTTTGACCTTCTTGGACATGGATGCATATTTGGGCGCGTAGCGCCAATTTGAATTTAGTAGCATGTTGTTAGTTTTCATTCGATGTTGTGGACATTAGCTTATGATGATGTTGTTTAGACCTAATTGAGATACGTTAAATGTTTAGTGTAGTTGCATGTTTGGATTCTATGGAAATATGTCACTTTATCATTATGTCTAACTTGTTGTCGTATTTTCGATTCTAGGAAGATGATGTGCTAGTTTAGAATTCCTATTTTCTTATTGAGTATCCGATTCACATTTTATCGATGGGTGCGGTTAATGTGTGTAATGAGTGTGCAGGTGACAGGTCATAGGAGAACGTGGGATTCAGGCCAACTACACAACTTTGCACAAGCAACATGGGGCTAAGTCCTAGCCGTGTTTATTGTATGAGGCCTTAGTATTAGAGTTTATTGTTTTGGGCACCATGAGTGACCCTCATTTGTAATGTAATATGTCTTGTATTATTAATCTTGCTTAGGGTGTTTAGTTGTGTTGTAAACTTGTTTTGGGGAATTAATGGCCCCACTTACATTAAGTTTTGAGTTTGTATAATGATGTAATTAATCAAAAGGGATTAGGGTCACATGTGAACCCTTGGGTGGGCCCCACACCCTCTACCCTTGTGCCCAAGTGTGCCAAACCCGAAATTGGGCTATTTTAGGAATTTTTAGGGACCCCTTTTTAGTTTGGGAGTTCCCTTAGCATGAAAATGGGCCCTTAGACCCTATCTAATAGGTAGGGGGTTATTTCCAAGGCTTAGAGGGAGTTTTCCCTCCCATTTTTCCTTCCTTTGGTCACATCCATGTAAGGTGGATGGGTAAGTGTGCTTTGTTAAAAGTTGCACAAGTTTGTTTTGTTATCATTTTGGGTAATTTGGGAGAAGAGGGTTAAAAGCTATTTTAACCTTTCTCTCTTTTATCTTGGGAATATTTGACCTTGAGGGAAGAGAGGGGTGACACATGTCACCCCCTCATTTGTGAGGATTTTTTCTTGCTCCTCTTCAAATTCTCCCTCATGGGGAAAGAAGAGAACTTTTTTTTTGGAGCTTTTTCTTGGAGGCTTGTGGATTTTGGAGCTAGAGTTTGCTTGGGTCAAGAAGTGGAAAAGATTGAAGTTGGAGAGATTTTGGAGGTAGGCTCCTTGAGCTTATTTGTGTGTTTTATATCATGCTAGATATTAGTCTTGTTTACTTAAAATGTGTGTTGTTGCATGTTGTTTTTAATTGTTGTTTTATTTTATTTTTCTCCATCCATCATATGGCATGATGGATTTTTGAGTTGTGGGGGAAGAGAGAGGGATTTTTCCCTCTCAATCCTCATGGCTTGATGGGCAAGCCATGTAGGATATTTGTTTCTCCCCTCAAATGGTTTGAGGTGGGGAAGGAGGTTCATATGGTTTGAACCCCTTCCCCATTCTTGGAGAGGAAACCCTTTTGGGTTTGAAAATCCTTCCAAGAAGGATTTGGTGAAAGGGTGGAGAAATAAGGAGGGTTTGAATGACTTTGGAGGAATAAGGAGGGTGTGGAGATCTTGGTTTTGTGCAACTAATGTTGGTTACAACTTTTGGAGAACTCCTTTCTTCTCTTCCCCATTTTAGAGGTAGAACATGGTTTCTCCTCTTTTTCATCTTTGCAAAATTGATGTCTTGTTTTGATATTTGTCTTGTCTTTATGTGAATGTAATGTTGGTTGTTCTCCCTTACTCTTGTGCAAAGTTGTGGATAGTAGTCCTCTTTCCCATGGGCTTGGGGAGGCTAGCATGTCTTCCAACCTTGGAAAGGCATGTAATGATGCCTAAAGGTTGGGTGGTTAAACAAGCTTCTTCTCCTTGTGATGGATTCTTTTGAAGGCATTTGAAGTTGGAGATTAAGCATAGAGAGGATTGGATTTTATGTCCTCTTGGTCTCTCCTTGTCCTCTCATATTTTTGTGAAGTATTACTCTCATTGAAATCTCATGGATATGGCTATTTGGAAATAAGTATTGTAATGTTTTCCTTTTGGTATCTTAAGCCTGTTGGAAATATGGTATTTGTGAGCTTGAGCTACATAGGAATGTAAACTATTTGAATGGTAAATGTTGTAAGAACCCTAAACTTTGTAAGGAAATACAAGAAGTTGGTTAAGAGTTATTCTTGTTTTAAAAATGAAGTTTTCCTTTGCAAATAAAAGTTGATTGCTATTAGATGTTGTTGTAAGAAAATAATGTTACTCTTGCATTTCTTAGTAGAATGGCAAGGGATTAAGGAGAAAATGATTCAATATAATCTGGATTCAAGTTTACTTATTTATTTAAATCTTTGGAAACCTAGTTATTGTTAAAAAAAAGGTTCTTTCAAGTTACGGCTAGGAAAAAGTGTAATGCCTTATTTTCTTCTATTAAAATGAAATAAATACATTTGTAAACTTATTGGAAGGTATTCCATTGATTTGTGTAAATCAAGTCTCTTTTTCTTTCCTTTTTCCTGCAAAATCATTTTGACAATTTGTATTAGTAACCACATACAAATAGATTTATAAATCAAAGCTAAGGCTAAATATTGAAGATTGTAAATTCTACAAATACAAAAAAAAAAGAGAGAAAATGATCATTTTGTGATGTTGTTTTATAATCAAATAAATCCAATATATATTTGTATACTTCAAATAAAATATATTACTTACAACTTGGGAGTTATTTGAATATAGTGTATATATTGTAAATATACTAAAATTAGATTAATATAGTTATATTATATAATATGACTATAATATAATCTCACATATATATTTATTATTTGAATATATTATTTTAGTTATATATTTTATCATAATATCATAACATAGATTAAATTATTAATTACTATATATTATAAATATATAATACAATGAATCAATGTTAATAAAGTAGAAAAATAAAAAATAATAAATAAATAAATAAATAAATAAAAAGAAAATAAACAAAAAATACAAAAAAACTTTGGGGGGAGGGTCGAACCCCTCCTTCCCCACTGTGCGTCCTCCCACTTTGCCACACACCCTCGCACATCACTCCCTACGCGACCACCCCACGGTTCCCCCTGCGCACCTCCCCTATCGCTGGTGCTACCCTCCTCTCACCCTGCCGCCGCAACAACCACCGCTGCCCCACCACTGTCACCTCTACCTCTAGGTGGAACCCCCTCCTTCCCACGCACTCCCTTCCATGATTTTACCCTCCCCAACATACTTCCACATGGATTTCCCTCTTCCTCTCACCTCCGTAGTTTCAAAATCCCTAACCGCCGCCCACGGTTTACAATAAAACCAAATGACCCTCTTACTCTGTTTCTCAAGAAAAACAATATTTTTAAACAATACATTTCCATATACACATACGATATGTGCTTCCGCAGATTGTTCTTTAAAAAAAAAGTATATATTTACATCAAGATATCTAGGGCATCTACCATTAATCCCACCAAGAGAATTTGTATGGAAGAAACTTTATTAAGCAAATAACAATAAGGAGACAATAAGGATAATATCCTTTTACTCCATGAGATCAAGCTCCATTTCTCTCCAAACACCTGCAAATAACAAAACAAAACAAAATGAGAAAAGGAAGGAAAGGAAAAGAACATAAGGATGTTTAGGGCATCCTTAGGGCAAAATTAGATCAAGGGCTCAGATCTCTTTTATCCTATGGCCCACAATTAACCCTACATACTTTTAAGCCATGGGTATTTTTAAAATATAAATGGGAAATAAAGTTTAGTGTGTGTGTGTAAATAAACAAAAAGGGGGAAATCTAATTAATTCAAAATGGGTGTAGACTCTTATTAGGGTGTCCTTAGTAAACTTAATAGAGATTAAATAAATAAAAATTGTTTTGGGCTAGTGATTAAGTAATTGGGTAAACCAATTTAGTTTAAAATAAATAATAATGGGAATCGGATTAGTATTGTTAGTATTTACTTTCAAAAAAAAAAAAATTACTCAACTTTTTAGTGACTTATTGGTCTGCTTTCCTGTGTCCGAGGCGAGGCATTACAGATTTTGGTATGACAGTGAGTTTTCTGTGACCCCTACTCTTATAACTCTCTTATATTTTATTAATATAATGTATTGTCCTAATAGTAAAAAATTATTAGATTAAATTTAATATCCTTTAATCCTAGATAGGATAGTAATTTAAAGATGGTTGGTCAATTATTCATACATGGGATGTTTTCTAACCTTCAATTTAAAAATTATACATGAGAATAAATATACATCATTTCCAACATAGGAAAATTATTTCTCATTTCAAAAATTAGGAAATTAATGTTTCAAATTAACTTATAAAAATGTCAAAATAAAATTATGCATCTCCCAATCCTAAAATATCATTAATGGCGGTAAATATGGCCCTGACAATGGAAAGCAGAGAAAAGGTCTCCTAGCATGTGTAAAATTCCCTTTCATTTTCCTTTTTTAAATGGGTTTATTACAAAAATTCTAAAGTGCCTAGTTATTTTATTAATAAAATAATATTTTTATTTTCAATACAAAACTAAAAGCTTGAGTAGAGAAATTTCTTGCACCGGTTAAGAATTCTATGTAAATATTTTTCTACCTTGTATTTTTGTGAAGGAAGATATATTTTTTCTTTTTTTGAAGAGAATACGTGAATCTAAGCGGTGTAAGGATATGGATCCTCGACATTATGGTAGTACATAAATCCTAATATAAAAGGTTGCTAAGCAAGCACTCTAAGGAAAGGATCCAATGATCATGCATGGGCTAATGACCATGAGTGCATATGTGAAATAAAGTACCATTAGTTGTTTCAATTAAAGTGAGCACATGCCACTTTCAAAATTAAAAATTAAATATAAACTAGCCAATAAAGCAAGTCACATCAAGTAACATCAATAAAGTAACCAATGAAAGGGTGAAACATAGGAAATCCATTAATGGTGACTTTATTCCTAAGCAATGGTCACCTTAAATTTATCTATATGAAAAAATACTTAATTTAAACCCCTTCAAAATATGCTTTCCACATAATTTTAATGCTGAAAAGGAAATCAGATATTGAAAAATCATGGTATATTAAAGGGTATTTTTATAAAAAAATTAAGGTAATTAATTGGCTCTAGAAATCCCTTAAGTTAGGGTTTACAATAACTGGTTCCTTTACCCTACCATTTGAGTTAAATCAGTATAATTTTTGAAAGTAAAATACACAACCTACATTTGTATTTGGTTTCCTTTTCCGCCATCACTTTCTCAATTTTCGACACCTACATATCTCTCTTCCAAACACTTGTCATTCTCTCTATATTTTTTTGTTAAGTGGGAATGGATGAAATGAAATAGTTTTGATTATGTTCATGAGATCAAATGGTCTATGAGACCACAAAAAACACCAAATGGTTAAATATTCATATCTTTAGTGATATAATTTACAAGGATACCCATCTTGATAATTTGAGTTACCATCTCCAACAAACCTTTTATCTTTCTTTCTTTGAAGAGCTCTACCATGGAACCAACTCTTAAAATTTCCTCATACTTGGCTATGATATCCGTGTAGCTTAGACATTCAAGGATGAAATAATCCTTAATTTTGATTGTCTTTGTAGTGCATAACACACAACCGCTCTCTTCTCATGGTTCCTTAGTTATTTTCCATCTTCCCGTCTTACATATAAGCCTATGAAAACTAGTCCTTAACTAAGAAATAATAATTTTCTCCCCTATTTTTTTCGTAATGTTCATATGCCAAGTTGAACTTTGTAATATAGTGGTGATGCTTAATACCTTTTTCCTTCCTCCACATCACAGCTTCTAAAATTTTCCTTCATGTAGTTTTTATGTCTTTGTTAATATTTGTGAAATTATTCTATTTACAAATTTTTAAGTATTTAAGTAGGTAATTTATGGAATGCACAACTGAAAAGGAATGCAAGGATGTATACTTAGATCTATTTTAATTAATTAAATTCTATATTAACCATACGGATTAGAATAATTTATTAGTACTTCCAACTAGTATTTACAACATGATACAAGATTAAAAAAGAGAGAAGAAATGTACTTAGCTACGTAAAGTGGTACAGAAAGATCTAGGTGCACAAATATGTAAAACAAGGAATAATGAATCTATGAATACTTCATTCTAGAAGTTAAGACTTGAAACTACAATGGTATGGAATTTTACATGTCTTCTAAGAATCCATGTATGGTCCTAGACCTTCAGTAAGGTCTTGTACCTACTAGGAGTGAGATTCTCGAAACTTGTGCCCTTTAATGCTTTATAAATGTGCCTCATTGTCAAACCCTAAGTGTCGTGTAATCCCAAAACTAGCAGAATCAACTGAATGGAACTCAAAACATAGCCATGGGTGGAAGACCATGTAAGAAGTTTAATGTTTGCGTTGAAGTGCTATCGGTGAACCTTCTATGTTGGCACCACTCGTAAGAGGCCTAAAACCACACATAGTTATCTACCTAGAATGTGATATTTAAATGAATATAAATAGTTAACAAATTGAATAACTTTTAACATGTTTCGATGATTGAGTTCTTGTTAATACATTGTGTAAGGCTCTTTAATTTCTTGTAAATGAGGGAAACTAAACTACTTGAACTAGTTGAGTGCTTTAGAATTGTAGTAGTGGCTTCCTTAGTGGATTTGCATCATCTTTGGCTATATTTAGGGAGCCTTGGATTCCTTTTGTGTTAGTTTTTTCAATGTTATCTCATGAGATTGCAATGTTGTTTCCATATGTTTTAATGAGATGATATAAAATTTCTTATATAGGTCTTCAAAGGTAATTTTTCATGTACATTCCACCCCATGAAGATGAAAAAAACCAATAAAGATAATGCAATTTAAAATAGATTCGGAGGACGCGTGAGGTCCATGATCCTATAGGTCATCTAGGACCATATTCAACATCTTGATCTTACTTGTATTTTTGGGTTGGTGGATGAAATATAGAAGTTAGATCATGATGGAAAAAGGTTAATTATTGGTTTATGGATTTGTATTCATAACTTATTGACACATCAATGTGTAGGAATAATCAATTTAGGAGAGATATAATAAGATTTATTGAGTGGGGATATGATGTACATGCTTTTCTTAGCAAAGAACCACAATCAAAACTAGTAGTGTCAAAATGATAAATTTCCAAATTTGAGTGTCTATACATCCAAGATGATATCCCATCCACTCATCTATTTATAGTTGTACTACATCCATGTTTTCTTTCATGTATGTAAATATTTGTGTCTTAAATTCCTAGTCCACATGGACCAATATTGTTTTACATTTTTTTCAAGTAACATATAAGCATGGTCATATAAGTTTCCTCTAGAGGAAAATTATGTTTTTGAAAAGGATGATTTCATAGAATTTTTTTCTCAATTTTGAAATTATTTGTTATTAGTTTAATTTTGATATTTTCTATTTGTATCAATTTAGAAGTTTTTTTCTACTAACCCATTACTTACAACCGTAAAACATTGATGGAATAACATGTAACACAAATAATATTGTGGTAGCTTTCAAATGTCATAGCTCAACATACCACCACCTATTTTAGAGCGTCTGAAGAGTTCATCCTCCATCTTGTATTATATTCATACTAAAAGTATCCCAATTGATCTTTATATGAAAATTGAGGCCAAGATACTTGTATTCGACACCATTTCAAGAGAATATCTTGCAAATTAAAATTCAAGATGTTTCTTCTTCCTTTTCACTGAGAAAATCATAATAATGTTTTTGGGAATGTTTACTTGCATTATAAATTCTTTACCAAAGATCTCTAAAGAATGAAGGTGATCTCTTAGATCTTGGATTGTCTCTACCATTAGAACTAAGTCATCTACATATAGAAGTTTCACCACATATTTTTCCAAGTGGACACTTTTCCATCAAATTTTTATCCACTCCTCTATCTTGTTAATGTATAACAAAAATATAGTTGGCAAGTAAAGGGTAAACCTTTTTGATGCCTTTATCACTCATAAAAACTCAATAACCTTACTTGTACTTTCATGTTAGCCTATAATTTCTTATATAATATGCGAAACATTTCCTTAACTTGTGTTGGAACCCTAGTTCCTCCATTACATTCAATAATTTTCTCATTAGAACCATGAAAATTCATTTTGAAGTCTAAAAATCAACAATATGCACCGGGATTGTCCCTTCAAAAGTGAGACATGGACCAAATTACAATGCAAAGTGGCATAGATATGGTGAGAAAACTTCTACTTGGGAGGATGTGACACCATTTTCTACTCGATATCCCTATCTCTTCCACTTACTTCGTGGAGGAAGCATAATTCTAGAAGAGGGGATGTAGTGCCCACTAGTTTACTGCTTTATTTCATTGTTAACTCATCTTATCGTTTGATTAGTGATGTTCATACAATGCTAATTTTACATTATATGGATTTATCATGGATTAATTTTGTGATACCATTTGTGTATGAGGCACACATTACTAATCCATTACTATGATTTATATTGCTATTTTTAGTGATGTTGTTAAGGACATTATTGTGATGTGATTTAATTGGATTTTATTTAGTATACGATGGAATTATGTCACTACGGATAATTATTTTTATTACTAGCTATGGTGATGATGTTATAGATGTTATCATGATATGATTAGATAGATTCTAATGTTTATGTACAATGGTTGTATGTCATTCTAGTTGTTATCTCGTTTCATTTATTAGTTTATTTTTTAAATTATATTTATTATACTGTAATTGATTTAATTATTGGATGTATGTGGTATCATTTTACTTGGTTTATTATATCGAGCAGGTATGATGACGTGTGAATGAAGTGTCCAGGTTATAGGTTCACATAGGAGAATGTGACAGTCATAGTTTGCATCTCCAAGATTTCACAATTGGTCATCCGGTCGAACCTCAACCATTTATTTCATCGGTTTTATCCTTATTTTCTTTGGTTTCATGTGGATATGAGAAAACCATTCTCTTTATGTATGTTTTGTCAATTGTTTCATGGACCATGGGTTATAGCCTCCTTGACACTCATTTTAGTGTTAAAAATTTTAACCTTGAGTTTAAATTCATTTTAAGGGTCTAATCACCCCTACTAATATTAGTAGTGTTTTTTATAATTAATAATGTTTTAGGAGGTATGAACCACCTAAAAAAGGGTTAGGTGGGCCCCAACACCTATCAGAGAGGACCACTTTTTCTAAGACCAAAATTGGGCTAAAAAGGGAAATTATAAGGATTTTTACCCATAAGGGGTCTCATTTACATAAAAATGGACCCCTTGGACCCTATCTATGGGTAGGGGGTCATTTATAAGGTTCAAATGAGCCTTTCCCTCACATTTGAGCCTCATTTGTCCACATCCAAATTTATGAACATGATTTTTGAGCCACCTTGATATTTGGAAGATATTTTATTTTGTTTAATTTTGATTTTGTACAATTTTTTCCTCCATTAAGTATTTTGTCTTATTTGTGATTGGGGCATGGGGTTGTCTTGTTTTAAGAAATATTTGGGTGACACATGTCACCATATCATTAGTGAGGTTAATTTAGATTCCTCTTTTAATTCCTCCACTTTGAAGGGGTAAGGAGTTTTTACCTCATTTTGGACTTGGGAATTTTGGAGGAGAGCTTGGGAAGAGTTAGGAGCTTGGAGAAATTGGAATTCACTTGGGAGTTGGATTGTTTAATTTTAGAGGTAGGTCTCTCACACTTTTTTTTATGATATGATTTATTTTTAGAAAATAATATGGAATGAAAATATCATTAATCCTGTGTGATTGTGTTTTTTGTTGGGTTATGTATGTGTTTTTGTCTTATTTGTTTCTCTATCTGTCTCACTTGAGATGGATTTGGAGTGTTGAGGAAGAGGGTGGAGACCCCCTCTTGAGCCCACATGGCTTGATGGGCAAGCCATGATGTGATTTTTAATTATTTCCTCCCCTCATATGTTTGATGAGGAGATGAGTTTTCATATGGATCGAAGCTCATCACCCTTCCTTTCCAAGGTTTAAAGAACCTTGAGAAGGAAGAGGCATGGAGTTTTGGATTTACATGGTATAGTAATTTTGGGAGTTTGGTGTTTTATTAACATGATATGAATGCATTGGTTTCAAAATGGTTTCAATACGCATTCTTTCACCCCTTACCCATCTTAAATAAGCTTGGAATTTCTTCGTTATGCTCGGTGTTTGGTTTTATTTGTATGGGTTGGGGATGTGTGTTTAACTAATTTTCCCACTTCTATATCAAGTTAATTGAATGGTGGAAAGAAAATTCAAAACTCAAAATTATCGAGGGGTTAAAGGCTACCTATTGATTGCAATGATGATGAATATATGGGCACAAAGATCCTCTCCGTGGCGAGCTCGATAACTTGCAAAAAAAAAAGAAGCTAAATAAAAAAATGATTAGTAGATAAGATGGTGGGTTGCCTAACTAGGTTAGTCTTGAGAAGTGATAACTTCCTAGGGAGGATGTCAACCCAATTTGATTAAAATATTGATAAAATATGATGGATAAATAGGATGTAGTAGATACCAAAATAAACCTAAGACTAGAGATATGCTAAAGATGCTAAGATGAAGATTTGATAACGATGAACGATGACAAATTAAGAAAAGAAAGATCAAACCAGATTAGGTCGATGACGACTGAGATTAACAGAGATAGTAAATGGAAACTATAGTAGAGAATGTTAAAAAAGTGTAGAAGATAGATTTGAAACAAGCTTTAAAGCACTAACGAGGCTTTAGATCTTATGTTGGTGTTGAGTTATTGAGCTCAATTACTTCAGATTAGCATGTTGTATTAAACTTACTAGAAAACACAAGTAACCAACATTAGTTATGGAGGGACCAGCATCCATCAAGAAAGGAGGAACCAACATCGGTGAGGGCTAACCGATGTCGGTTACCTATGCGGGAGTGTTTTATTTAACTCTCGGGAACTAGATCTAATTTGAGCTTTAAAGAAATTCTGTTGATTATAATTGCATGAATAAGTGTCCTAAGTTTTTATATGCCAATATAAGCATGAAAGCTAGGGTTTAGAATTAGATAATTAAATGAGTTGATTATTTTGAGAATAATTCTCGAGAGATAGAATTCTTGGAGAATAAACAAAAGCTGAGTGAAATAAGGTACTTGTACATCGAAGAGGTGTGGAATATTGTAAATCGGTTAAAATAATTTGATATTCTCGTTTTGATGATGAAGTAAAATAACTTTTATTCCTATGTTCTTCACCCGTAGTTGGGATAAATTGGTAATGGTTGTTTGTAATACAAAATCTGCTAATAATATTTTAAAGTTTGATGATGTGGTTACTATAATCTTGAATGAATAAATTCAAAGGAAAAGTACAGAGGAATCATTTGGGAATGCTTTGAATGTAGAAAGAAGAGGCATACAGAAGGAGATATCTAAGAGTAATAATAATGGGAAATCAAAGTAAAGGGATAGCAGATCTAAATCTAGAGGTAAGGGAATTACATGTTGGAAATGTGGAAAGAAAGGACATGCAAATAAAGATAGTTGCTCAAAGGATAAAGAGAACCAACATCAAGAAAAAAGTAAAGAGTTAAATAAGGAGGAAAATATTGCAATAAAGGTAATGCAAGATGCTCTTATTCTTTCTTTAGATAATAGAATAGAATCTCGGGGTTTAGATTCAAGAGCTTCTTTTATGCAACCCCTAATAAGTGTTACTTCGTCAGAAATTATGTCCAGGGAAATTTTGGACATGTTTATTTAGGTGATGATAAACCTTGTAGTATTACTACTAAAGGGGAAGTTCATTTAAAATTACATAAAGGAAATACATTGGTATTGAAAAATGCGAGGCACATGTCAAGCCTCAAGAGGAATCTTATTTCTGCATGACAACTAGGTGAAGTTGCTTGCATGGTTACATTCACAACAGACTCTTGGAAAGTCACCAAGGGTGATTTTGTTATGGCAAGAGGTAAGAAGGTAGGAACGTTATATTTATCTACATGTGTTACTAATTCATTTTATGCATTATCTACTTCAGATTCAAATTCATGCATGTGGCATAATCGGTTGAGCCATATGAGTAAAAAATAAATGCATATCTTAAAGGCTAAGGATAAGTTATCAGATTTGAAATATTTAGATCTTGATTTTTGTGAGCATTGTATCTTTGGAAAGTAAAAGAGAGTGAGATTTCTCAAAGTTAGGGCAACTAAGAAGGAGCATAAATTGGAGCTAGTGTACTCGGATGTGTGGGGACCAGTTTAGGTAGCTTCTCATGGAGGATTTGAGTATTATGTTACTTTCATTGATGATGCTACAAAAAAGGTATGGTTTTATTGTATTAAACATAAATATGATGTTTTTGAGAGTTTTAAAATATGGAAAACTCTTTGTTGATAATGAATCAAATTCAAAGTTAAAGTGCCTTAGATCTAACAATGGTGGTGAATATTGTAGCAAATATTTCAATGATTATTTTTCAATGAATGGAATACGAAGAGAAAGGATAGTTCCAAGAACACCACAAGATAATGGTGTTGTAGAAAGAATGAACAAGACAATCATGGAACGTCTTAGAAGTATGAGGATACATTCTAGATTTCCCTTGCAGCTTTTGGGTGGAAGTAGTTCATACATCATTTTATTTTATTAACTATGGGCCTTCAAGTTCACTTGATGGAGGAATACTAGAGGAAGTTTGGACCGAAAAGAGGTAGATCTTTCTTTTCTTATTTTTTTGGTTTATTTGTGCATATTGATAAGGAAAATATAAAAAGGTTAGATGCAAAATCCAAGAAATGCACTTTCATTTGTTATGGTTATGGTGATTTTGGATTCCATTTTCGGATTTAGAGAATTCTAAAATTATTAGTAGTCATGATATTGAATAAAATGAAAAGAGAATGTATAAGGATCAAATTTTGGTACCCAAGGACAAACCAACTTGATAAGTTTGTGAATGAAAATGAACCTAAGATTTAAAATTAATACCGACAGCGTGTTATACAAGAATCGGTGTCGATTGACCCTTGAATGACATTAGTCATCGAATCGTAACGATTCTGAAAGAACCAAACTAAAATTGGTTAGTAGAACCAACGTTGGTTACAAGTGACCGACGTCGATCACTATCAGATTTGGATACAAATGTCCAGGAGGTCCAGAATGAGCCTTTGGTACCCCAAACTCCTGTGAGAAGGTCACAAAGGGTAAGTAAACCTCCAAAAATATTTACACCTTATCTATTTTATTTATTATTGACTGATAATGGTGAACTAGAAAGTTTTGAAGAAGCAATATAGGATAAGACCCATGTACGGTGATAGCATGACATGGATGAGTAGATGGAATCCTTTGAACAAAACCAAACTTTGGATTTGGTTATGTTACCAATAGGTAAGAGGACATTGCGAAACAAGTGGGTTGACAGAGTCAACGAAGAAGAGAGTGGACATAAAAGGTACAAGGCAAGGCTTGTAGTATAGTTATTTGTATAGAAAGAAAGTATTGAATTTGGTGAAATATTTTCTCCTGTTGTAAAGATGAATTCTATTCGTATTGTATTGAGTTTAGTTGCAGTAAGACATGATTTGATTTACATTTATAGAAAATAGATGTGAAGAGAGATTTCCTTCATGTTGATTTGGATGAAGAGATTTATATGCAACAATCGCTTGGGTATGAAGTCAAGGCTAAGGAGAATTAGTATGCAGGTTGAAAAAAGAGTCTATATGGGCTCAAGAAAGATCCAAGGAAATGGTACATAAGGTTTGATACTTTCATGCATGAGCATGGTTATCTAAGATGTGAATCGACCATTGTGTTCATTTCAAGAAGCTTAAAAATGGGAGCTATATTATTTTGTTATTGTATGTGGATGATATTCTTATTGCGGGATCTAGTATGCATGACATTGGTGAGCTTAAGGAAAGCTAATTCACACATTTTCTATGAAGGATTTAGGTCTTTGTAAAAATAATCCTTGACATGCAAATACACAAAGATAGGAAGAATAAGAAATTGTATTTTTAGGAAGCTTATATCAATATGGTGTTGGAAAGGTTTAACATGCAAGATTCAAAACGTATAATTACACCTATGGCTAAACACTTCTAATTGAGTAAAGATCAATGTCCATCATCACTTGAGGAGGTAAAATACATGACACAGTACCATATACTTCAGCGGTTGGGATTCCCATGTATGCTAAGGTTTGTACCAAACCGGACATTGCATATGAAGTGGGAGTTATGAGTAGATTTATGTCTAATCTAGGTAAAGAGAATTGGAAAGTATTCCAATGGATACTCGGGTATTGAGAGGGTGATCTAGCATGCATTTATGCTATGGAGGTTCGAGATATTTATTTATGTGGATATTTCTATTTGGATATTTAAGGGATCCGGATGGTAGAAGGAGCACTCTTGGATATATTTTCACGAGGTGGGATGAAAGTTAGCTGGATTTCGAGATTATAGAATGTTGTGGTTTTGTCTACTACATAGGAAAAGTATGTTGCGATTATAAAGGCTAATAAGGAAATGATATGGATGAGTAGGTTCATGGAAGATTTGAGAAAGGAGCGAGATGATTGAATTTTTTCAGTGATAATCAAATTGATATTCAATTGGAAAATAACTCAACATTTCATTCAATAATGAAACACATTCAGTTGAGGTATCACTTCGGATGGTAGGTATTAGAGGATGGAAAAATGAAACTGGAGAAGATTCATACGAGTGAAAACCCTACGGATATGTTATCGAAAACATTAGCAAGAGATAAGTTGGAGCTACACTCCACTTCTTTTGGTCTTTGAGTTTGTGACTTGAAGAGGAAGAAACAAAGCTAAGAAAGGATCCAAGAATTATGGTGTACATGTATAGTGCAGTAATTTATCTCCAATTGGGATATTGTTGAGTTATGGAGCTCAATTACTTTAGATTAACATCATGTATTAATCTTGCTAGAAAATACATGAATAACCGACATCGGTTATGGAGGGACTAACATCATTCAGAAAGGAGGAACTGGCATCGGTTAGGGCTAACCAGCGTCGGTTACCTATACAGGAGTGTTTTATTTAACTCTCGGGAATTAGATCTAATTTTAGAATTAAAGCAGATCTATTGATTGTAATTACATGGCTAAGTTCCCTAAGTTTGTATATAGTTATATAAGCATGAAAGATAGGGTCCTAAAGTAGGCAATTGAATGAGTTGATAATTATTGTGAGAATAATTGTGAGAGAGAATTCTTGGAGAAGAAGAAAATATTGAGTGAAAGAAATTATTATATATTTGAGAGGTGTGGAAGATTGTAAATCTTCAATTGTATATCTTGTGAAAGATTTGGATAATAGATTGGCTTGTTTCTTAGTGGATGTAGCCCACACTGGGTGAACCATGTTAAATTTGGTGTTGATTTATATCTCTTGTTTTGTATATTTATCCCGGTAGAATATCTCTTTTATTGCATGTATGCTTAGATTTGATATATAATCATACACCTTGTGCTAACCCCAAAAATTGGGATACTTGAGAAAATATAAAGGATGTAAGAAAAAAACATATTTGAATAGAAAATGATAAAATGATATATGGTCAACAACAATTGATGGAAACTCTATGACAATCGACAACAACAAGGACCAAAAAGTGAGATTTGGGTTGTCGAGTGTTAGATCACGTAGATAAAGGGATCTTAATGTTGAAGGAAGTAGGAAAACAAATGAAAGATGAGGGAAATGATACACAATAGGGTTGATGCGAGATCATGTCAATGGAAACTGGACTTTATCAACATTGACTCAAGTAGAATTAGGGCTTGATGGGGATAAATAGATGACAAAAAATCTATAAATAAGAATAAATGATTACAAAACTCTAAGGCGGAGACAATACCTATAAGGTTGGTGCAAAGGGTGATAAAATAATGGGGGATCGTAAACAAAAATATACTTTAGATCTCCAAGAATGGCATGAAAAATCTCCAAGATGACTACAAGTTGATGGTAGTTTCTCAAAAGAAGAGATGCAAAGAAAGGAAACTTGCAAAAACACCGAATTATCCAAATTTTCATCTTGAGAAGAGGGGGTGGTGGTAAAATTATAGGGTCAACAACAACCCACTAGGGTCACCATCAAATGTGGTTGAACATTGATTTTGGTGGTGGAGATGATGCTTAACTCGATATAAAGGGCCCTAAAAGGGGTAGAATTGGGGTTTCAAGTTATTTAGGCAGGTTAGGGTTGTATAAGGAATGATAAAAGGTGGTTGGAGGGTGGAAAAACATTGAATGAGGGTAGATGGGATCCTAGGGATGATAAATGGGGTGTTTAGGGATGTGATTAGGGTAATGGATGGGTTTAGGGGTGGATTAAGAGAGATAAATTATGGTGGGATTAAGATAGGATTAAGATAGGAAAATGGAAAATTAGATGAAATAAATGGGATTTAGGAGGGAAATAGGAATTTGAATGGGATATGGATGCAAATGTACAATATGAAGACGAAGGGGAGTGAATACGGGATGGGGAACAAGCATACCAAAATTTGGTGTCTATATTTTCCCCTTTTTGTCAAGTGGTTTGTGTTAAGAAAACCATGATAAAAAAACTAGAAGTGATAAAGGATGATGGTTGAGGTGCCCCCTTCATACTAGGGATCGATAACACAAAGAAGAATCAATCATGAGGTTGAAAGAGATAAATAAAGGAAAAAGGAAAAGAATGGGAAGGATGAGAAAAGATGCCCCAAGTGGAGAATGATATGAACATTGTGATGAGGATAGAATAAAAATAAAAACAAACAAATATGGTGGTGATTTTTGAAATCACATCAGTAGAGAACATAACATAACCTCAACGGAGACGACATTAATGTCCCACAAGCCCATGAGTTGGAAAAGACCACTGCAAGATTGAGGGAATCCAATGGGAATATGCTCAAATGGATGAGATAAATATGACAATAACACTAGAAACACATTGGTAGGGGAATATAAAAGGGCCTCACTTGAAGGTGACGTTAATGTCCTACGAACCCGTGAGTTGGAAAATAACACCGCAAGATGGAGAGAATATAACGGGATCCACTTAAATTGGTTTGTAAGTCTGTGGGACCAATGGGTCTAAGGAAGACATCAATGTTATGCACAAAAAATGTGAGGATGGTCTCGACAAAAATTTCGAGGGAAAAATTAGATACACTATTCATCATATATGAGGAAGAGATAAAATATGTGTCCTAGTGGAATGAAATGGAAAATATGGCCATGACACTAGGCTTAAGATGAGATACATTTCTCTGGGTAGGGAACACAAAGATGGCCACATAGCAGGCTTTTAGATAGGGTAAAGGATGTGTGATGAGATAAAAACAGAGAAAAATGAGTTATTCAAGACAAGGAAAGGTGTGTTATGGGTGAGAAAAAATCTTGAAGTGGAAGAAAAGATAATTTGATAAGGATATTGGTCGAGATAGGATAAAATATGAAAATTTTGGTTGGGTTGACATTGATTGGGTAAGTTGACGATCACTTGGCTTAGGTTGATGGAAAATAGGAAATTTGATGTCCTTTGGGTCATCGTGCTTATATAAGCGGCGAATACGACTAAGAAGGCTCATTTACACAACACAAATTTGAAGATTAAGAGATATTGAGAGATATTAAAACTTGATATTTGAGAAAAATATAGGTAAGTGGAGGAGGAAGGAAACGCCGAGGTCTTGAAGAGTGGTAAGTGCCAAAATCCTAGCTTAGTTTTATTGTTTGTTAATTGTTTTATTGTTTGAACTTTTTAAAAATTGTTGATGGAAACTAAGGGCCAATCAACAACGTCTGGGTAGGTCACCATCAACCTATGGCAAGTTGACATCAACTTCATTAGGTTCACCATTTAATGGGGTATATGTAGATGTTATTGATTATTTGGAGATGAAAAATGTGATTTTTGCTAATGTGATGATGATGTGTGCTTATTTGATTGATTTTGGTAAACAAGAGACACTCTATACTCAGAGACATATTCCTAACCATGTTGAGGACTATGAGAGTGGATCTTAGAGATGGGGAGTGGGACATCTTAGATGTTTTTGGATTGGGTGGATTCTTCCATTATCATAGGGTACCCTGGAATGTATGGCTTATTATAGGTTTGATAAACCAATGAGAATGGAGGACTAGTACCTTATGGTTCTAGACCTATACCTTCTAGTTCTGGACCAGAGAGATGATGATCACATTAGAGGACGTGTATCATATTTTGAGATTACCAATTCGTGGGGCATTGATAGTGATTATTATGATAGAGGGAAGGATGGATGCATTGCCATGATTGTTTGTATTAGAGGCCCCATAGAATTACATTTGTGTCTGGGGCTTTTGATATTGGGACATGTTATTAGCCTACGATGTTGGGAAACCAACTGATATGCATGGTGATGATGGCTATATCCTACTATTCCTTTCCAAATTCATGTGGGTCCATATTTCCATTGGCTTTAAGAGTGGTGGTGGTAGACATATTGGAGCACAAGATAATGTTCATTCCTTTTTCAGGATAACTCTACTAACACAAGTATATCATGAGTTGTGGATGTATTTGGAAGGGAGGAGGTCAGGTATGGATGTCAGATTCTGTTGCACTTCTTTGCATATGAGAACATATCTATCTATGGTGAGGTCATCATGGTTTCCTCAGATCATAGGTAACAAAATTGAGTTGATAGTGTGATTTATGAAATGGAGAGATGACTAGGCTCATGAAACTATGGTTGAGTGAGGAGAGGACTGGTATACTTGATAGGTTAGGGAGACTTGATATTGATGATGTTAGTTGGAGGCCTTATAGAGGTTTACCTCCATGGCCAAGAAAAAAATATACAACTTGCGAGGATGAGGAGAGTCATATGGGTATAGGGGTGGAGGCTAGATATGGTGGAGGTAGTGTAGTTTACATGGATTATGAGGTAGTTCGACTTAGTGCGGTCGGTTCCTATAACATCGATTAGACACAAGTGAGAGGAGGAAGAGCTACAAGATATTAAGGAGGGTGATGTGGGAGTGATAGAGGGCTTTATGGATTGGATGACATAGCAATGGGAAACCTAGGCAACTAAGGAGGCGGCACATGCAAGATAAGAGGTGGCGATCTGGTAGGAGGAGAGGAAGAAATGATTATAGAAGGAGATAGAGGTGTGGCGGTTAAAAATATCAGCTACATGTAGAGTAGAGCAGCTCTCTAAGAGCGATATACAACATGCTAGAAGCACAACCTAGCTATCCAACAACATGACATATATGAGAGACAGAGAGGAGGCCATATGGGCCAAATACGGAGATCCATGTACTCTTTCTCAAGTGATCGGTTATGCATCCTACAGAGGTGCACGAGTAGGATAGATGGCTCCACCTAGTTTTGTGACCTTGGAGTAGTACCGGGCCTTAGGGGATGACGCATGTTACTATGAGCACATTGTAAATATGAGGTTACTCGATGTATCGTAGTATGCAAGATACTTGGTTGGAGAAAGGAGATCTTCTGGTCGGCAACGTGAGGAAACACAACTAGCATAGTGAAGCCATGATGTGATGGTGGTTTGAATGGTAGACAGGGGGAGGACATTGTCCTACATCATGACTCGAGAGATCTACGATATTTTTTTCACTGAGTAGTGGGTGAAAATTGTATATATTGATATTGAATTTGATGTGTAATGCCCCTTCTTCATTTTTGTAGTAAAATAAAATAAATAAATAAGGTAAAAAGAGAAAAAGGGAAGAAGACAATTAATGGAGTCAGCGAGAGAGGGTGAATGAACTAATGGGTGGTTTATTGGTTAGAGATGTGGGAGTGGGTGGAAACAATGATAGAATCCATGTGAAGTCACATGTCCTCCTTGAACAAATGTATGGGCAACTAAAATTCTTAAAGACATGTCATTTTCCTTGTCTAATGATGTAAGCACTTTTATTGAGAATCCAAAGGTGCTAATCACATGAAACACAATGCGAGTGTTAAAAATATAGTAGTATTTGCATAGTTACATCCAAGGAACGACAAGATAGTGTACAAAAGACATGGGTATCCTCTTGAGATAGTCACATGGTTTCACCTATGCAACAAACATGTCTCTAACCTGATCAATTTATATTTTCATGTTGTTGGCGGAAACTTTTTCTAGTGGACAAACTTGTTGATTTCTTTCTAAAGATATTGAAATCTAAGTTCCTCTACTTAACTAGTGCATCTATCATCTGTGTGTGTGTGTGTGTGTGTGTGTGTGTGTGTGTGTGTGTGTGTGTGTGTGTGTGTGTGTGTGTGTGTGTGTGTGTGTGTGTGTGTGTGTGTGTGTGTGTGTGTGCGTGCACGTGTGCGTGTGAGTAAAGTTGGATTTTCCTTGTGGCCTGAGAGGCCGGGGATCCAACAAGGGCACTCCACTTCACATGCGGCAAAGCTAGAAATCCATTTCTAGGGAAGAAATTTTGTGAAAAGTGGGAAAAAGGAGTGAGAAAAGAGGTAGGAGAACTAATGTTGCAAGTAGAAAATCAGATTCCTACACACACTAGTTATAAATTTCATCACATGCACTAAAATTAGGAAGAAACAATACTGAAAACAACAACAAGACCAATTAGAATTTAATGAACACAAAGTATCAGTAAACGCCTTAGTAAAAAAGTCTCTAAACTCCTTCTTCTTGTATTGATGTTCAAACAAAAATTGTGCATAGAATGATAATGGAAGACATTAAGAATAGGGAAAAGTGGTCAACTCTTTTCACTCACAAGTGAGAAAAATCTCTCTCATGAACTTACAATAATACAACCATCTAGAATAATTTCATAATTAGAACCCCTTGGAATGAAGAGCTCATTACAATTTATAATGCTAAACTTGACTCCTCATCTTCCTAATGCTCTTTCATATTCCTCATTTTGACTTTAGAATATTCATATTCATATTCAAATATTAACTCTTTTTAATAAAAATAAGGAAACTTAAATTTTACATCATGTCTCTAAAGTCACTTTAAGACATATCAAAAGTGCAAACCCTCAATGCAAAATTAGAACATAGAGGAGAGAGAATATTGAGGGTGAAGAAAGAGGAGGAAAAGAAAGGATGTCACCCCGATGAAGACTATAGATCCTTTTTAATTGAAAACTCAAGTGCATTGAGACTCTGAATCTTTGAAGTCCTTGCACCCTGAGAAACTCCTTCAAATTATCTCATGAATTCTTGCCAAGTTGAATGAACTATTCTTGCTGATGACCACAACTCCTAGCCTACATATGATATACCTGTGACCCAAACTATGTAGTGAGTGTCAAAAACATTATCCAGTTCCCTGAGATGGACCTCAAATTCCCTATGATCAATTCCCATGGATGATCTAGAATGATGGTGTTGACCTGAATGATCATCCCTCTATGTCCCATTGTGCCAAACTTGCCCTTTGAGAACAACCTGCTATTTTTAGTAAGTACAGATGGGGAAACTTACTATTTTTAGTAAGTGTCGTAGTTTATATTTTCCTAACCTCAACTGGCTATGGTAGCTTGAATTATTTCTTCTTATTATGTTCCTCTTGCCTTTTGGACCAATTGGCTATTTATAGCAGGGACTTGTGAAACCACTTACTATTTCTAGTTAGTGTCAATTGGGAGCCGAGATGACCTTTTTGATGACTTTTCCTATGTTACTCCCTATGTGTTTACTTCCTTATTCATAGCCTCTTCAAATGGTGGCTTACATGAAGCAAAAAAACCCTATGTAGGAAGGCATGCTATTTTTAGTAAGTGCACCATGGATGTCAGATTGCGACAAAATAGGTCTTGAAAATCTAGGTTTTATTTCGGGGTTCCACACTCCACATTTTGAGTAATTCCTTTGTCTGAACAAGTGGGAAAATGAGATTTTTATTAGTGGGGGAAGAATACTGACAAAAAACATGCCCCTCTATTTCCCTACAAAAAAGGTACTTCATGGCATGAAAACTAGTTTACTTGAACATAGAGTTTTCAACAATCATTCCCTTCAATTTTCATGTAATTTCACCCACTTGAACCCTGAGTAGTGAAGAGGTAGCTCATTGCCTTTTTCGCATATGTTCTTCGTGTGACAGGTAGAACTCGATGAAAAATCAGTCCTCTGTATCCCTAAAAATCATTCCCCAACCAATAAAAATATTATATGATCCTAAATTGAAATGAAATTTTGAATCCAATGGTGGGGTATCAAGTCTTTATTCCTCCATTTTATCCCTAAAAAATAGAGTTTTAATTTGGTACTCCACCTGTGCATGAGAAAACTACTTGCAAACCCAATGCACCAAAGTGTTGTGAAAAAAATAATTTCACTACCTTTTAGGGATTGGAATTCAATTTTCAAAGATTTTTTTATGCTAACTCCATCCGAGCTCCTAGAATCACCTTTGTAAGTTCAACAGCGGTTGTTACGGCCTATGCATTGCTACCTAGGCCCGTGAACCCTAATTTTTGTGAAACTGCCCCAACTTCTCCAAGTCATTCCAAAATCTTCTTGAATATTTTCCACGATGTTCCAAGGCCTTTGAATTTTCACCATGTCTGTTTTTTGGATTTTCTTCTCCACTCCATGGGTTTCTTGATCCTAGGAATGCCGGTGATAGCCCTTCCCACAACTACACGAAGCTTGTAACTTTTAATGAAATCCTAAAATCACCTAGGGGGAGAATGAATGTACTTTCCTAAATCACCTCGAGGGATGAGATAACATCAATTGGGAGGTCACTATCTGATGACTAGGTGGGCTTAGTGTGCACAGGAATGATATGATATGAAAATTTTGGCATCGAGGCATAGTTGTCATGCTCGAAAATTGTTGATTTCCGTATTGCACATTTGCATGACAACAACTAGATCTAGTTTGGGGATATGACATGGACTCGAGTGTAGTGAAGACATAATATGTAAAATCCAAGAATCTAAACATTTAAAAATAAATACTAGTGCCTTATCCATTGGGCCCTCCAGAGTCATGTAAAACTTACAAGAGAGAGAGAGAAGAAGGAAACACATACAAAATAAGGAGAAAGGGAAACACACAATGCACGCGAAAGGAAAGACACACACCACAAAAAGGAAATTATATACAAGGGGGGAATACAAAGGTGGGGAAAGAATATACACATACCTGAAATGGGTTGAGAAAAGTACATGTCATCATGAGATAACGGATCGAAGCCTAGCCTTTGAAGCACAATAATTGTTATTTGATCAAACTATGTATTTGTGATTTCCTTGCATGGATTGAGAATAAGAATATTGATCATGATTCCATCCTTGTACTCATAATATATTGAGAATGTTCCTTCATCCATTAAAAATTTGGTTAGACTCTTGAAAAAATTCATTTTGAAGATTCCTCTTGATGTCCAGCAATCATGAGACACCATCTCTCCATGTCTTTTAGAGTGGGAAAATTTCTGTTGTCATGAAAACTTTCATCTTCTTTGAATTGCAACTTCAAATTTTCTCTTATATCAAAAAAACACTTAGAAGGAGTGAGAACAAACTAGTTTTCTTCCCATTCAAGAACTTTCCTAAACATCTCGTGTTGTTTCTCTGACTAATTGTTTTCAGTCATGGAAGTTAAATCATTGAGCTAGAGGTCTTCATCATCCTTAACATATTGTTACAGCATTCGAACATGTTCAAGAAAAATTGGAGCTTGGAGGAAGGTGAGTGTAGTCGTATTTTGGATCATTTGGAAAGATTCATGCTTTTTTTTCTAGAGAAATTATCGCTAGTATGTGTTTGTTCAGAGTCCATCTTGATATTATTTTCAAAATTGTAGCTTTTGGTTTGGCCATGTAAGCATTCTTCACCCTTCATTGGATTTTTCCATATGAAATCTTATTTTTCATTGATGGACCATTCCGAAATGGTGGGAGCAAGTTGGTTTTGAATATACTCCCAATATTCTTAAGATTTTTGCCATGTTCCGAACAACTTTCTTCAATGAAAATCAGCTCAATGTTTTCCCTATTATCTTCTTCCATGGCGGAGGTGTTGTCTTCAAAACTGGAGATGTCCAAAGGAGATTCACGAAATTTTCTTCTTTTTCACTCATGAACTTCTTCACATGATGTGGAAGAAAAATACATGCTTTCATGTCCATTCTCATCAACCAAAGTATTAGGGAAGTCATCAAGATTATCCAACTGCTCCATCTCAACATCAAAAATTGGTCCACCAAAATAGGAAGCACAAATTGATTCATACCTGTCTTGTATCTCCATAGCCTAGGTTAAGAGTTCAAGGCTGAGTTGAGGATCTTCAGTTTCTTCCACAACCTTCAAGATATCTTGTACAGATAGTTCTTCTAAAATTTCCATAGGCTCATTTTTATCTTCATTAGAATAATTAGGAGATGGTTAAAAATCTGATCCATATGGGCCCATGATTCATTTGAAACATTCTCGTTCACGTTCCCCATGTTTTGTGTTGCAAAAGATTCACTTTCTTGTAAAAACAGGCATACTTAATTCATAACCCTACGACAAGGAGAAGATGTTCAAGCTTCGTGGGAAGGGAACTCCTTCAAGATAAAAATATATATCATCTTATTCTTAGTAAGAAGTAGAGAATCATGTTAGGGAAGCAGTATTAGAAGAATTTTCAGCTACATCTTGATCATCCATTATTGAATCTTCTTTCTCAGGTGAAATATGAAAGGATTTGTTTTCACCATGATGATGTTTTTCCCAGAGTGAGTAGAGGTTGTGTTTAAATTGTTCTTTCTCCTTGGATTTGAAAAGAGAGTGGGATTATTCCATTTGATCATTCATGATTGTGTTGGGAAGAGAGTTTGATTCTTTGACTTCCTCCATTTCTTCATACGACCTTTCTACATCACTTGAAGAATCAAAATAAGAGGTAAGATTATATATGACCATCTTGAATTCATCATATTTTGACCATGATGTCAGGTGAATTTTTCACACTTCTTCAAATCTCTCCATTTCATCATTAATTGAAAGATCAAAAATTGAAAAGATATCATCCATGCTTACTTTGAATTGGTCTTCTTCTTCATCATTGGTGGAGTCTTCGTAGAGCATTCCATCATCCATTATGCAGCAAGGATCTTCCTTTATTGAGTATACTACCCCCTATGGGCTATGACTCAAGACAAATGGAATTGTTAAATGGTGATTCTATCTTCGTCTCTTCTACTTATTCATACATGACATTGCTTTGGATTTCATTGGAATGTTCCATGATAAGATATTCTTCAAAAGCATCCAAGAATCTTCTGGGAATGAAAACATCATATTATGGGAAGCCATTATGGTCTTCATCCATAGGGATCATCTCATCTTCTTCCTCCATTTGATGCGGTGATTCAAGATGTTCATATCTTATTTGTAGAGCTTATGCATACCTCAAAATTTCATTGAAGACTTCAGGGTTATAATTCCTTTTATTATGCTTTATGAAGTTTTTCCACATATTCTCTTTTCAACATGTTCATTTCTTCATCACTTTGTATGTGAGGAATTCATCTATTGAGTATTGAAAGAAGGATAATGTTCTTAATTTTGCGAGTGAGATGCGCGAGGTTACAAAAATATTCTTCAATGGATCTTGCATCATCCTATCTTTCATCATCTTCTTGAATTCTGATTTTATCTTCATCAAAAGGCTTGAGGATAGGATTTTCTTTAGTGGCATTCAAGAACCTTTTGGGTATAAAAACCTATGGTACGAATGATCTTCAGGATCTTCCTCTATAGGACAACTCTCCTCTTCTTCTTCCTCGCTATGGGATGCTTCAAGTTTCTCATTCATCTCATGTAATAATTTGGCATATTCTCGAGCTTCACACCTTATCTTATGTCTCCTTTGAATCCATTCCTCTTCATCAGTGATAAGTTCTTTCTTCTTTCCTTTGTTAACACTAGTCTAGAACCATGGTTGATTAATGATTTTATTTTCTAGACACATCTTTTCTTCTTCTTTTCACTTGTCACACATTGATACTTCACTCCAATTTGAAAATTTCTTCATGATGCGGAAAAAATGTGACAGGGTTCATTCCTTGAAAAAGTCACCTTCAAAAAAATATTTTCCTTTGAAATCTATTTTTTTGTTTTGATTTGCGAGACATTGCAGTTGTATTTTGGGTGCAGAAGTTGTTAAATCTACCCCATGGTGGGCACCAAAAACTGTTGGCGAGAAATGTTTTCAGTGGACAATCTTGTGGATTTCTTGCCAATTCCTTGGGAATCTAATTCCCTCTACTTAACCGGTTTAGATGTTGTATATACATGTGTGATTAAAGGTGGATTTTCTGGTGGCCTTATGTTTGGGGATCCAACAGAGGAGCTCTAATGAATGTGCATAAAATCTAGAAATCTCTTGTTAGGGAATACTTTGTTTGAAGAGTGGGAAAGGGGAGTGAGAAAAGAGGTAGGAGAACTAATGTTGCAGGTAGAAAATCAGATTCATGCACACACTAGTTATAAATTTCATCACATGCACTAAAATTAGGAAGAAACAATATTGCAAACAACAACAAGACCAATTAGAATTTAATGAACACAAAGTATCAATAAATCCCTTAGTCAAAAAAGTATCGAAACTCCTTCTTCTTGTATTGATGCTCAAACATAAATTGTACATAGTATGAGAATGGAAGACATTGAGAATAGGGAAAAGTGGCTAACTCTTTTCACTCACAAGTGAGAAAAATCTCTCTCATGAACTTACAAGAATACAACTAGTGAGAATAATTTCATAATTAGAACCCATTGGAACGAAGAACTCATTACAGTTTATAGTGCTAAACTTAACTCCTCATCTTCCTGATGCTCTTTCATATTCCTCATTTTAACTTTAGAATATTCATATTCCTATTTGAATATTAAGTCCCTTTTATAAAAATAAGGTGACTTAAATTTTACATCATGTCTCTAAAGTCACTTTAAGACATATCAAAAGTGAAAATCCTCAACACAAAATTAGAACATAGAGGAGAGATAATGTTGGGGGAAAGGAGGAGGAAAAGAAAGGATGTCACCCTTGATGAAGTCTACAGATCCTTGTTGATTGAAAAATCAAGTGCAGTGAGACTTTGAATCTTTAAAATCCTTACACCCTAAGAAACTCCTTCAAATTAGCTCATGAATGCTTGCCAAGTTGAATGAACTATTACATTGATGACCACAAATCCCACTGCGTATGATATACACAGCTGACCCGAACTATGTGGTGAATTTCAAAAAATATTTTCTAGTTCCCCGAGATGGACCTAAAATTCTCTAGATCAATGCCTGGATGATCTAGAATGATGGTTTTGACCTGATTGATCATCCCTCTATGTCCCATTGTGCCAAACTTACCCTTTGAAAATAACCTACTTTTTTAGTGAGTGCTGATGGGACAACTTACTATTTTTAGTAAGTTTGGTAGTTTAGCTTTTCCCAACCTAAACTCGCTACAGAGCTTGAATTATTTCTTCTTAATGTGTACCTCTCACCTTTTGGACCAATTGGTTATTTATAGCAAGGGCTTATGAAAACCCTTATTTTTTTAGTAAGTGTCATTAAGAGCCGAGATGACCTTCTTGATGATTTTTCCTACAATACTCCCTTTGTGTTTACTTCCTTATTCGTAGCCTCTTCAAATGGTGGCTTAAACAAACCAATAGACCCATATGTAGGAAGGAATTGTATTTTTAGTAAGTTCACCGTGGATCTCATATTACGACAAAACATGTCTTGAAAATCTAGGTTTTATTTCGGGGTTCCACGCTCCGCATTTTGAGTAATTCCTTAAATCTCGAACAAGTGGAAAGTGATATTTTCATCAACGATGGTAGAATGGTGAAATAAATAAAGGCCATCCATATCCCTAAAAAATAGGGACTTCGTGGCACAAAAAATAGTTTACATGAAACACAAATTTTCAATGATCATTTCCTTCAATTTTCATGTGATTTAACCCACTTAAACTCGAGAAGTGAAGAGGTAGATCGCTGCATTTTTCACAGATGTTCTTCATTTGTGACAACAAAACTCTTATGAAAATTCAGTCCTCCATATCCCTAAAAAATAGGGACTTCATGGTGTAAAAATTAGTTCACGCGAAACTATATTTTTAAATGATCATTCCCTCTAATTTTTATGTGATTTTTCCCATTAAAACCACCGAGAATTGAAGTGGTAGCTCACTAATTTTTTCCACTACTATGTCATGGCAGACATTAATGGATATTTAAATTTGCAAGTCTATTTTTTTTCTACGTTTGCAATGAAATATACTCCATTGCAATAGGTTTTTCCTTTTTGTCTCACTGATGAAATTTCTCTTTAATCTAGTTGTCAGTTTAACGGGAAATTGAGATTTGTTCTTCGTGGAGCCAGAAGAAAACTTTATTTGTTGTGAGATTTCCTTGCTTGTGAATTAGAGGTTTAAATATTATTTTTAAATTTCCTTCAAGAGAGAAGAACTCAGCAATAGATGGTTTTTCAATCCGTGCACTAGTTTGTAAGATCTCTTCGATTTTGGTTTCATGACAATGAATATTTTCAAACTTCTTCTTCTTCGTTCTTCGTTTGATCAATATTTCTTCTGGGAGCTGCATGTTTTTATGTTTTTGATAATTTTTTTTCTTTGGTTGAGCTGGTTCAAGGTTCATCAATGGTGTGAATTGGTGTGAAAAATTTACAAATCTATGGTGGAATGAAGTTGTGCACGTGAGAGTTAGATGTTAGAAGCGGGAAACAGGCGAGTTTTTAAAAATTTTGAAATAAAGATGAGAAGGGAGATGGGAGAAGTTTTCAATGTTTTATTTCCCTAACCTATGAGGGACAAAAATTCTACGGTGCTCCCGGTGATGGCACATGGCAGCGATCGGATGGTTGAGGCTTTGAGCTCCAGCGAGGACCTAGGGGCTAAACTAGTGATCCTGGAGGTCGCATGAGGATCCAGAGGTCATATGGGGTATAGGTGAGTTTTTCCATGGTTGATGTCCCATAAATTGAGGGATGTGAGGGACATAAAATCCTATTAGGCTCTTGGAGCCGACACATGTGCTCCTAAAATTTGATTAACACTTGAACTCACTTTAAGAGGAAAACTTGAAACGGCGATAACTTGAGCCCCCAATGGTATTTTTAATGAAGTTTTATATGATCCTAACTAGAAATGATTTTTAACATCCAATGGTGTAGGCATGAGGTATTTATTCCTCCATTAGATCCATGTAATCTTGGATGTTTTATTTTTTACTCCACTTGTGCATGAGAAAATCGCTCGCATGAAACACAATGTGAAAAAGTGTTGTGAAAACATAATTTAACCACCTTGTAGGCCTTGGAATTCCATTTTTGACGATGTTTTTATTTTCTCCTAACTCCATCCGGATCTTTTGGAATCACCTTTAGAACTTCAATAGTTGTTTTGGCCTATGCACTACCTAGGCCTGTGAACCCTAATTTTTGTGAAACTGCCCCAACTTCTCCAAGTCCTTCCAGAATCTTCCTAAATAACATCCACAATGTCCCAAGGCCTTTGATTTACCTCCACATCCAATTTTTATTTTCTTCTCTCTGCTCCATGGGGTCTTTATTCCTAGGAAGGCCGGTGATAGTCGTTCCCACAACTACCCAAAGCTTACTGAACTTTTAATGAATTCCTAAAACCACATAGAGGGGAATGAATATACTCTCCTAAATCACGTAGGGGGATGAGAAAACATCAATTTTGAGGTCACTAGACTAAATGGGTGGACTTGGTGTGCCTAAGAATGACCAGACATGAAATTTTGGCATAGGGGCATAGTTGTCATGCTTCAAATAGTCAATTTCCATGTTGCACATTTGCGTGACAATAACTAGATCTATATTGGGGACATGAAATGGACTGAGTGTAGCGAAGACATGACATGGATAATCCTATAATCTCAAAATTTCAAAACAAATACCAATGCCTTCTCCATTGGGCCTGGCGGAGTCATGTACAACTTACGAGAGAGAGAGAGAGAGAGAGAGAGAGAGAGAGAGAGAGAGAGAGAGAGAGAGAGAGAGAGAGAGAGAGAGAAACACACATAAAATAAGGAGAAAGGTAAACACACAACGCATGTAGAAAATAAATAAACAAACCAAGAAAGGAAATTATATACAAGGTGGGACTATAGAGGTGGGGAAATAATATACACATACCTAAAAATGGGTTGAGAAAAGTACATGCCATCATGAGATAGCAGATTGAAGCCTGACCTTTGAAGCACAAAAATTGTTATTTGATCAAACCAATTTTTGTGATGGCCTTGCATGGCTTGAGAATAAGAATAAATATCAATATTTTATACTCATACCGTATTGGGAATGTTCTTTTATTTGTTTAAAATTTGGTTAATCTCTTGAAACTTTTGCATTTTGAATATTCCTCTTGATGTCCCGCAATCATGAGACACCATCCCTCCATGTCTTCGAGAGTGGGAAAATTGTTTTTGTCATGAAAACATTCATCTTATTTTAATTGCAACTTCAAATTGTCTCTTATATTAGAAACACACTCGAAAGGAGTGATAAATTTTTTTCTTCCCATTCAAGAACTTCCCTGAACATCTCACTTTGTTTCTCTGACCAAGTGTTTTCAGTCATGGAGGTTAAATCATTGAGCCATAGGTCTTCATCATCCTTAAGAGATTGTTGCAACATGGGAACATGTTCAAGATGAATCAAATCTTGGAGGAAGGTGAGTGCAGTATGATTTTGGATCATTTGGAAAGAATCATGCATACTCCCACTTTGTTGTCTAGAGAAATTATTACCAATATGCATTCATTTGAGTCCATCTTGATATTATTTTAAAAATTTCAGCTTTTGGTTTGGCCATGTAAGCATTCTTCACCCTTCATTGTATTTTTCCATATGAACTCTTGTTTTTCATTGATGGACCATTCTGAAATGGTGGGAGCAAGTTGGTTTTGAATATACTCCCAACATTGCTGCAGATTTTTGCCATGTTCGAACAACTTTCTTCAATGCAAATCAGCTCAATGTTTTCCCTGTTATCTTCTTCCATGGGAGGTGTTGTCTTCAAAACTGGATATGTCCAAAGGAGATTCATGAACTTTTCTTATTTTTCACTTATAAACTTCTTATACGATGTGGAAGAAAAGGACATTCTTTCAAGTCCATTCTCATTAACCAAAGTATTAGGAATTCATTAAGATTATCCAACTGCTTCATCTCAACATCAAAAATTGGTCCACAAAAATAGGAATCACAAATTGATTCATACCTTTATTGTATCTCCATAGTCCTTGTTAAGAGTTCAAGGCTGAGTTAAGGATCTTCAGTTTCATTCACAACCTTCAATATATCTTGTACAAATAGTTATTCTAAAATTTCCATAGGCTCATTGTTATCTTCATTGGAATAATATTTTTGTTGTGCCTCTAGGAGATGGTTAAAAATATGATCCATATGGGCCCATGATTCATTTTAAACATTCTCGTTCACCTCTTCCATGATTTTCATTAACAAAGATTCACTTTCTTTCCAATGCTCTGGGAATCTAAATCCCTCTACTTAACTGATGCAGCTGTCATATGTGCATGTGCGAGTAAAGGTGGATGAAACTTATACAAATCATGTGATCAGTTCTTTGTCATGACTCAAGGAAGGATAGTCATGTGGCGGTAGTAACTTTAAAGTTATCGTGGAATGGTTGATCAGAAGGGCATGAGCATCTAAGAACAACTCGTCTACTTCCAAGAATGGTATCATTACCTTTATCTTTTATAATTATCATACAATTTGGTTATTCATTTTTAAGAAAATAAAAAATATTAAACTATTAGATACTCAAACAATTGGATATTTTGACTAGACGGCTAGTGCAATCAATAAAACAACACCTCGTGATTTTTACTACCAACTTATAATGTGACTAACAACCATGTCGTGAACATAACCGTATACATTGATAAACCCAGGGTGTATAAATATTGGTGCTTGTTCTCATTAGTAGTGGAGAGAGCTAGATGAGTTAACTAAGACAACCATTTTTGTCTACCTTACAAAGTTTGATAAACATAATTTCTAGAGACATGTAAAACAACATTCTGAGCCCCCTAAAAGTGACGTCAAGTGTCGTATGTGTTCCTTGTTATGAGGAGAGTCACATAAAGATTTAGATTGACCCTACAACTGTTTGTTATTTCTTCACCATTCCTCTAGGAGCCTTGTTACACGGTTTGCACTTTTAGGAAGCCACTAAAACTCAAAAGTTAGGTTTCATTTCGGCTCATCATTTGAACCTTGACCAATGAAATGTTCATCCACCATTGCAAACCTCTAGTATTTTTACTAAAAATCACTTGAACCTTCAGGTGGGGAAAAACACTCTTCTAGATAGTTTGTTAAAGGCATTATTTGGCCTCGGGTCGCTATTCAACTAGGTCAAATTAGATAAACTACGACTAGTGGCTCCGAAAAATGCGTCATCATTTGTAACCCATTTTCCAATTCTCTGTTCCTTCAACTTTGGCAAATTCTCCATATATAGGAGATCATGTAGGAAATTTTGTGTTGCATGTTCATCTATTGAACGTCATTTTTGGATGAGGTTTCCTTATCCCTCGAAATAAAATTGGGTGTTGTTACAACTATCCCAACTATGATTAGTGGCTCTAGAAACTTGGCTTCCAATAGTAAACCATTCCCCAATTCTAATTCCATCAGTTCTAGAGTTCTTGGTATATAAGAGGACATGTAGAAATTTACCTATTGTGTTTCTTCTCATTGGAAGATAGTTTTTCAACGCGGTTTCTTAGACTCTGTACAAAAATGAGACATTTTAACTAGTAGAAAAATGTGAAATAAGGTCACATGACCCTAGCCAAGACAATAAACCGTCATGAAATATTTTGAAACGTATAAGTAACTATATGAAACTCTCTCATGTGGCTTGTCAAGTGAAATTTGAATTTTGGAAAAACAATGTTTCTCTCTCTTCCCTATCTCTTTCTCTCTCCTTGGTTAAGAAATGAAGTGAAATAAAATGGAATGACTAAATGTCTCTAACCCTCTCCTTTCGAATGTAAATTATTACTTTTATGTAAATGGGAAACTAAAAATGTTAATTATGCTACATTTAGGTGGATGCCATACCAATGATTTATCATTGATTTCATGCTCACATGGTTTTGCAGGATACAAGTAAGATGGCAAAATGACGTGGTTGTAATTCATTGTGTATTATTGTAATTTATGTATGTTAATGTGTGTGTGTGTGTGTGTTTAAAAGTTACTATGTTATAGTAAATTTTATTATTGATATTTGTCATGTGTATGAGTGGCAAGTATTTAGGGGTTTTTGGGAAACATGCATTTAATCATAGGTGTCTCTTAATTCAAATTTACATATGGTAAAAAAGGGGGTCAGATATATATGTTAAGTGAAATTATAGAGGATAATTAAACATTTTGTAAAGTATTTAAAGGTTTATTATTGAAGTTTTGTAATATTTTTAAGATGCTAGTGTTTAAGGGAAATGTTCATCTAAACATGGGTGTTATTTTGATTCCAAAATTTGTATTGTAAAAATTTGATAAATATGTTAAATGAAATTGAATTTGACATCTTATAGTGCATTCTCATTGTGAAATTATGATGAAATCCCTAGAGTGTTGTGTTATTTAACTAGTAAATATAGAAAATAAACCTAAACATAATAGTCAACCTTAGTTTAAAACTTGTGCATATGTACCCTTCTCACATGATATTTCTTAGCACAAAAAACTAAAACCTTAGGATTAACTTAAATCTTTACGCTTGATAACACCTTCTAGCTTAAGTAAATAAGATTCCAAGTTTGAGTTTATCATCATAGCTTGTATGCTTAGCTGAAATCATCGTGAACCCAATGGTTAGGAATGACATGGTCATAAATTATCTTGAGTATGTGGTTCCTTCCAGGATATGTAATCGTGTGTGTAGTAAGGAGAATGTTTCTCTTAAGGTAGTACTCTTGGGAACCAACATTAAACATAGTGTAAAATCCTCTTGGACCGACATACATGTTGAGTGGAAAAGATCGTCCAACTAACCTTGAAAGTCACCTTTAAGAGTTGGGATCATAAATGATCTCGATACCCAATCAAAATTATCGTTTGGGTTTTATGGTGCAATACTAAGAATTAAAAGTGAAACTTAACACCATTTAATTTATGATTAGTTGGTGAAAAAACTTGTAAGATGATGTGTTTGGAGAAAGGTGAAATTTAGATCATTCTCATATACGTTTTAAACCATCTTTTGATGAGAAAAGGGATCTACGTTGTGTAAAATCTAATGTGAACCTTAACCATTTAAACAATGGACTACTCCATCTTGCTCTCCCACTTTTCCTAGTATGTAATGGATGTATGATGTGAAACTATGTGATCATGTTCTTAGAGATAAATCCCTAAGACATAAGGACTAGTAGTCTCATGAGGATATAAATGCCCCTATTAACAAATAGTCTACACAATTCATTACAAAAGTATATGAACCTAGTTAGGGAGAAATAAAACCTCTTAAGTCAGACATAAAATGATACTCAGAAACCTAATCTAGAAACAAGAAAATAAGGAAGTATGTTTCCATGTTAGAGCCTTTGAATCCTTAATTAATTGTTGGAGCATAACTATAGTAAAATTATAATTGATGCTTTGCCTTGGGAAGTGTAATCATGAGATGTTATTCCACAAGAAAGTGAAACATGATCTTCCTTATAATGTGATTAAACCCTCTTGTTGTGGATAAAGAACCTATTTCATATAATACTTATTGTGTACTAAATCAATTATCAATTTATAAATGAGTGAAAGAAACTTGACCCTAAATCCTTGAGAAAAGATGTGAACCTTCCCTCCTTTGGACTCACACTTGTTTTTTGTGTACATAATGGAGGTATGATATAAGATCAAGATGCATGCCCTTAGATTGAATCCTAGGGATATCACCTAGTAGCCTTGTGTGTAGGTAAGTAGTCTTGTGTGAAAATAAATACCCTATTAACAAATGAACAAATTAAACAAGTACTTGAAATAATGTCAATGATTCTTATTAAATGAGATACATCGTAAGTTAAATGTTAAACAATATAGAAAAATCTAGCAAAAGGAAAAGGAATGTATGATTCACATATTATGAGCCTTTCTAGAACTTAATTTAAAGATTGAAACATGATTGTAATAAATTTTAATAAAATATCATGCATGGGAAGACCCTATCTATAAGTTTATATTGTAGTTGAATCATTATGTTGTGCCTTGTCATTTAAAAAAAAAAAAAAGGGCCTTTGATGTGCATCACATGGTTTCATGTTATCCATATGTGGGTTAATGTTTGTGCAAACATATCATGTGTTGTGTGTTGTCCTAAGTGATCTCTTGTAATGTCATGTATACTATAATGTAAGTCAAAAAAAAATTATTTACCATTTTTTAGTGTTTTATTTGTGTGTGTAAAATGTGGGCATTACATTTGGTATTAGAGTGAGAGGTTCATGCTCTCAAACCTATGGGATGGATTGGAGTTGTGATGATTTTGCATGGTGGTGGTGGAGATTGGAAGAGTAATGTGATATATGTTGTTATGTGACCAATCATTGTAATTGTGATATTATGAACGCACATGTTGTGCATGTCACTTAGTGTGTATTTGTTATCATGTTGATGTGCTTGTGATGAGAGTATTCACTCTCCTTTTCATGGATTCAATGAGGAGTTCACATGTGATGTGCCACCTTTTTGTGTGTGAAAATAATGTTATTATGGATTGTGGAGTGTTGGAGTGTCTTTTTATTCTATGATATGTAGGTGTGATTATGTGTTGTATGACAAAATTGGTGTATAGTGAATTAGATTGTATCGTGATGTCACCACCGTGTTGTGATGAATCATGTGTGTCACCATGTTGTATTGCAATTTACTATATGTTGTAATGTTAGTCACTATGTTCATCATTATGTATATAATTCATGTAATATGTGATGGTTCATGTCATGAATTAGGGACATATGGTGATCGTATGACCCCTATTGTGTAGTACTTGCACCTTGGGTGCATTATGTGGAAATGTGATGTATCATAACCCGTGAAAGTAATGATTTTGTTATACCCTATATATATACCATGTAAGATGTTATGGTTAATGTGCATGAATCACCATTATGTTAGTGATGTAGTTATGTGTTATGTTGTGAACCTTACACTAGACAACCCTAAGGGAGAGAAATCATTAAGAGTGTATGTGTGGAGAGAGGAGGCATGGACCAAGTTTTCATAATCTTGAGTTGAGTACGAGTGAGGAAGTGGAGTCTTATATAGACTAAAAACCCACTTATATCTATTTAGTATAGTTCAATTTTTCTCAGTATATTATGGATGCGCACCACCTTAGGGTCAACTTATGCAAACTAGTGCCCCTATCTCTCCTATTGGGTTGTCCATTGAACAATCCTATGTGATTTTGACTATGTTGAGCCTTGTGGGAGTATGGAGGATGATTCAGGAGATATTATGACAATTGTATTATTTGATATGTTATTTTATGAGCTCGAGGCTCAATGTCCAAGTGCCAAAACTCGATGAGTACCCCTTTGGTGGTTGTATGAGGCCACATAGTGATTGTAATGTGTTATTTCTCTATACATATTTTATTCATAAATTGATCATTATCTCTTTTCTTGTCGAACTGTTGTTTTCTTGATTGATGTGTTCTTATATTTTGGGAATTTTATTTGGTTGTTGCACTAACATGTGGATTTTTGCACTAACTATGGCTATTTATCCATTTGTTTTACTTAGTTTTAAATTTGCATTTCAATTTTAATTTTTTTATAGCCTAGCCCAAGGCTTGGGATTTTTTCCACTTGGCATTTGAAATGGATTGTTATGTTGGTTATAATGTCATAATGTGTTGAATAGGTCATGGGATTCACCATGGAGTGGTTGAACCTATGGACTTGCTTCATTGTATGGGGGTATGCCCCAAGGAGTTACAGATAACTAGCGGGTTTTTGAACCACAAGTTATTATGTCACTTGGGTTAGAGGTGTTTGGACTTATGTTCCCAAGGCCATAGGGTGACCGACCTCTTTTGGGGAGTGAAAAGGAAAATTTGCCTTTATTTTATTGCTTGGAGGTATATGGAATTGTTTTTTGGATGTTTTAGATATATGTAGTTATTTTTGTGATACTTTAGGAGGTATATGGAGTTTTTGTGATGATTTGGGAGGTATATGGAGTTGTTTTGTGATGCTTTGGAGGTATATGGAGTTGTTTTGTGATGCTTTGGGAGGTATATGGAGTTGTTTTGTGATGTTTGGGAGGTATATGGAGTTGTTTTGTGACATTTTGGGAGTTGGTGTTTGGTTTATGATTTATGTGTACTCATGTGAGTTTGGTTATGTTTTGTGATGTTGAGGATTGATGTTCCTCATTTTTGGTATGATGTTGTTTCCATCTTGACACTATGTAGCTACAATTATTGTTTTGAGTTGTGTGAAACCTTTATATGTGTACTTGTTGGGAATTCCATGTTGTTATAGTATGCTTATGTTATGAAGTACTTTTGTGTGAGGGGCATGTGTGTGATAAGTACTATGTTGTGAGGGCTATGTATGTTATTTCCATGGTTTGGTTGAGTTCTTGTGATGTGATATAGTTGTGAAAGTACATATCATGATGTCTTATGAACCATTAGTGTTGTGTTTGGCCCTTGTGTGGTATTGTGATGTTAGTTTCTTTTGGGAACCCACAAAAATAAATAAACTAAAATCTTAAAACAATGAAATATTAAGAGCTTGAGATTGATAAATATTGTTAAGGAAAAGAGTAATTAGGTAATAATGTAAACTATAAAATTACCAATCTTCACAAAACATTAAGAACTTGTCAAACTTTCCTTCTTCCATGTGGTCGCACTTTTACAAAAAGTATCTTTTACTAGTGACATGGGTCATGATTGATTCCTCCTTGCTCATAAGTACCTCTTCTAACCTTAGCTTGTGTCGCATCGAGGATGATGATTTTTAAGGGGAGGAGATATGTAATGCTCATTATGCCTTCTTGTAAAAAAAAAAAATAAATAAGGTAGAAAAAGAAGAAGAAAATTAATTGAGTTAGAGGACGGTGAGTGGTGAGTGAAAAATAGGTTGGAGTTATTGGTTAGAGACGTGGGAGTGGGTGGAAACAATGATAGACTCCATGTGAAGTCACGTGGTCTCCTTGAAAATATATGGGCATCCAAAGTGATTTAGACATTTTCCTTTCCTTTTCAATAATAATGCAAGAACTTTATCAAGAATCCAAAGGTGTTAATCATGTGAAACCCATGAAAACATTGAAAATTTAGGAGTTTTTAGGTAGTTCTAATGAGCGGAAGGACAAAAGTGTAATGCAAAAGACATGGGTATCCTCTCGAGATAGTCACACAGTTTCACCTATGCAACTAAAAAGTATCTAACTTTGATTAATTTATATTTTCTTGCATCTCTTGACCTATGCCAAAATATGAGCTTTGGAACAAGGTATGGACATCCAAAAAAGTAGAAAAGATAGAGGAATTTTATCAGATGTTGTAGTTGTAAATTCTATGGTAGACGTGTATGTAAATGTGAAAACTTGTGTGTTGTTTAACCTTTCTTGAGGACTTGCTTGTCAAAAATGTGGATCTTGTGGACACATGATTTGAGAAAATCTGAGCTATTTTCTTTGATTTTGCTATGCATATTCATGGTTTAAAGTTGTCCTTTTAAAAGAAATTGAAAAGTCATTTTGGATGTTGTTTTTTTGAGATATGCACTCACTAGTGCATCTTACTTATGGACGTACATGACATAATGTCCTTATTTGGTTTTAGCTCATGGATGTGAGGTTAATTTCATGATTTCGCTGCTCAATTTTCTTGTTCCTCCTTCAAATGGTTAGATTTATTAGGTCCTTGAACTAGGTTTGTTTACTTGGATTGAGCTTATGACAAAATGATGAATGGATTTGACTTGAACTTAAGATCTAATGTATGGACCTCGTATGGGGTTTGAATACCAAGCCCATGGGTTTTAGGTATTTGTTTTTTCCTTACTTCTTGGTTGTAGTTTCAATAGAAAGAGCTCAAAAGCGAATCTTCGTGTCATCATCATTTTGACATTTGTTTTCCTTGAAAGAATACCCGAAGCTTGGTTCATTATTTGGCTACCATTTCGAGGATTTGAACTTTGTAGGGATATTTGGGTTATGTCTACTTGTTAATGATTGATGGGTTTGTTAGTAGATCTCTTCCTCATAACACAAGTGTTTACTTCTTGAGTCCATGTTTCATGGATCTCTTTTTGGGGTTTAGTAAAATGCCTACATTAAAAATAGATTTCAAGAAAAAACAAAATGTCCATGGGTATTCCTATTTTATTGGGAACTCCATGTGGTGGATACATTTATGATTATCTCAAATAGGTTTTATTTGTTGACATTGGCTGGATGTTGTTTGAGAATACTTAGTTTGTGTTGACTATCAAAAAACTTAGAGAAATGTCTTTTTAAAATTCCATTGGGACCCTTATGTAAATCATGTGATAAATTTTGTGTAATGAATTGGAAGGATTATTTGATAATGAAATCTTGGGCTAAAACTTTAAAGTTATCATGGAGTGAAGTGTGATGGAAGGGTGAGAACATCCAAAGACCAACCCCATCTCGCTTCAAGATGGTCTCCTTACCTTTATATTTTATAATTTCATATAATTTGGTTATTCATTTACAAGAAAATAAAAATATTAAACTATTAGATACTCAAACAATTGGTATTTTAACCAAACGACTAGTGTAATCAATAAAACAACACCTTGTGATTTTTGCTACCAACTTACAATTTGACCCACAACCATGTCATCATGACCATAACCATATGCATTGATAAACCTTGGGTGTCAAAATTTTGGTGCTCATGTCCATTAGTATTGGTGAGATCTAGATGAGTTAACTAAGAAAACCATTTTTGTCTACCTTGCAAAGTTTGATAAACACAATTTCTAGAGATGTGTAAAACAACATTCTAAGCCCCTAAAAGTGATGTCAAACATCGTATGTGTTCCTTTTATGAGGAGAGTCACACAAATATTTATATTGACACTAAATCATTTGTACTTTCTTTTCCACTCCTCTAGAAGCCATGTTACCCATTTTGCACTTTTAGGAAGCTACTAAAATTGAAAATTTTGGGTTTCATTTTTTTTGAACCCTAAGCAACAAAATGCTCATCCACCTTTACAAACCTCTAGTATTTTTACTAGAAAATTTCTCGTAACCTTAAGTTTGTTAAAAAACACATTTCTAGATAGTTTGGAAGAGGCATTTTGTAGGCCTTGGTCATTGTTTGACTAGGTCAAACTAGCTCAACTATGACCGACGGTGTGGCTTTGGAAAACATGTCTCCATTTGTAACCTATTTTCTAGTTCTCGGTTTTAACTCGTAAATTATCCATATATATACGAGAGCATGAAATAAATTTTTCATTGCACATTCATGTATCAAAGGTTAGTTTTGGATGAGTACTTTTTAACCCTCGAGCTAAAATTAGGTGTTGTTACTAACTAGCCCAACTACGATCGGTGTTCTCAGAAACCTAGCCGCTAATTATAAATTGTTCACTAGTTCTGAATTCCATCAGTTCTTGTGAATTCTTGGTATATAGAAGGACACAAAAATTTACACGTTGTGTTTCTACTCATTGAAGATAACTTTTAACACGGTTTCTTAGCCTCTGAACCAAAATGTGATGTATTTTCAACTAGTAGAAAATGTAAAATAAGGCCAAAAGACCCTAACTAAGACTATAAACTATCATGTGAAACTTTTTGAAATGTATAAGTAACTAAATGAAACTCTCCCATGTGACTTGTTGGTGTGAAATGTGACTTTTTTGAAAAACAATAGTGTTTCTCTCTCTTCCCTATCTCTTTCTCTCTCCTTGGTTAAGAAATGAAGTGAAATGAATGAAATGAATATATGTCTCTAACCCTCTCCTTTCAATGTAAATTATTATTATTATGTAAATGGGAAACTAAAAATGTTAATTATGCTAGATTTAGGTGGATGTCATGTCAGCGATTTATCATTGATTTCATGCTCACATGGTTTTGCAGATGCAAGTAAGATGGTGAAACGTGATGTGGTTGTAATTCATTATGTATATTGTAATTTATGTATGTTAATGGAAATAAATATTATATATATTATATATATATGTTACAATAAAGTTTATTATTGAAATTTTGTAATGTGTATGAGTGATGCTAGTTTTAGGGTGCTTTGGGAAATGTGCATTTAACTATAGGTGTCTTTTGATTCAAATTTACATATGGTAAAAAAGGGGTTGATATATATGTTAAGTGAAATTGTAGAGGATAATTCAACATTTTGCGAAGTATTAAAAATTTATTATTGAAGTTTTGTAATATTTTTAAGATGTTAGTGTTTAAGGGAAATGTTCATCTAAACATGGGTGTTATTTTGATTCCCAAATTTTGTATTGTAAAAGTTGGATAAATATGTTAAATGAAATTGAATTTAATATCTTATAGTGCATTCTCATTGTGAAATTATGATTAAATCCCTAGAGTGTTGTTGGTTTTTAACTAGCAAATAAAGAAAATAAACGTAAACATAACAATTAACCTTAGTTTAAAATTTTTACATATCTAACCTTCTTGTGATTTTCTTATAGCATAGAAAAAATAAAACCTTAGAATGAACTTAAATATTTATGCTTGATAACACCTTCTAGCTTAAGTAAATAAGATCCAAGTTTGAGTTTATCATCATAGCCTATATGCTTAGTGACATCATCGTGAACCCAATGGTTAGGAATGACATGGTCAAACATTATCTTGAGTATGTGGTTCCTTCTAGGATAGGTAATCATGTGTGTAGTAAGGAGAATGTGTTCTCTTAAGGTAGTACTCCTTGGGAAACCAACATTAAACATAGTGTAAAATCCTCTTGGATTAACATACATGTTGAGTGGAAGATCACAAACTAACCTTAGAAGTCACCTTTAAGATTTGGGATCATAAATGAACTCGATACCCAATCTCAATTATCATTTGGGTTTTATGGTGCAATACTAAGAGTTAATTGTGAAACTTAAAAACATTTAATTTATGATTAGTTGGTGAAAATGTAACCATAAAATGATGTGCTTAGAGAAAGGTGAAATTTAGATCATTCTCATATAAGTGTTTAAACCATATTTTGGTGAAAAAAGGGATCTATGTTGTGTAAAATCTAATGTGAACCTTAACCCTTTAAACATGATGGACTACTCCATCTTTCTCTCCCACTTGTCCTTGTATGTAATGGATGTATGATGTGAAACTATGTTCATGTTCTTAGAGATAAATCCCTAAGATAGGGACTAGTAGTCTCATGAGGATACAAATTCCCTATTAACAAATAAGTTACACAATTCATTACAAAAGGCATATGAACCTAGTTAGGGAGAAATAAAACCTCTTACATCATGGATCTAAAATGATACTCAGGAAAACCTAATCTAGAAACAAGAAAATAAGGAAGTATGTTGCCATGTTAAGAGCCTTTGAATCCTTAACTAATTGTTGGAGCATAACTATAGTAAAATTATAATTGACACTTGGCCTTGGGAAGTGTAATCGTGAGATGTTATTCCATAGGAAAGTGAAACATGATCTTCCTTGTAATGTGATTAAACCTCTCTTTCTATGGATAAATAACCTATTTCCTATAATACTTATTATGTACTAAATCAATTATCAATTTATAAATGAATGAAAGAAACTTGATCATAAATCCTTAAAAATACGTGAACCTTCCCTCCTTTGGACTCACACTTGTTATGTTGTGTAATAGAGGTATGATATAAGATCAAGATGCATGCCATTAGGAGTGAATCCTAGGGATATCACCTAGTAGCCTTATGTGTAGGTAAGTAGTCTTGTGTGTAAATAAATACCCTATTAATGAACGAACGAATTAAAAAAGTACTTGAAATAATGTAGATGATTCTTATTAAATGAGATACACCATAAGTTAAATGTTAAACAATATAAAGAGGAAATCTAGAAAAAGGAAAATGAATGTATGATTCACATATTATGAGCCTTTCTAGAACTTAAGTTAAAGATTGAAACATGATTGTAATAAATGTGTAATCCTAAAATTATCATGTCATGGGAAGACCCTATCTATAAGTTTATATTATGGTAGAATCGTTATGTTATGCCTTGTCATTTAAAAAAAAAAGTGGCCTTGATGTGCATCACGTGGTTTCATGTTATCTATGTGGGTTAATGTTTATGCAAACATATCATGTGTTGTGTGATGTCCTAAGTGATCTCTTGTAGTGTCATGTGTACTACAATGTAAGTCAAAATTAAATTATTCCAGTATTTTTAGTGTTGTATTTGTGTGTGTAAGATGTGGGCATTACATGATGTATAGATTGTTAGATAAATCCTAGTTAAGGCCCATCACGATTGTGTAGACACTTCGATGATATATATATATATATATATATATATATATATATATATATATATATATATATATATATATATATGATTTTGTGATTTCCATATGTTGTGATGAGTGGATTAGATCCTCGGATGCCTCAATCTCAGGCTCTCCTAATAGCTAAATCATAAGTTCATTAACCTTTGCGCTATTTCCTAATGTGATAGACATCATGATTTACAAAGCCTCATGAATTAGTGGTTTAGTTGAAAAAGAGTGAAGACTATGAACAATACCTTCCATCATGTCACGCTACATTGCGCTTTATTCCTTTAACTCAACATGTACATATGAATCATATACACATCCACACAAAGTGGAGTAGAAATTGTGTATCCAAAGAGATGGTGGAGTGAATTATTATCCATGCATCCATTACCTCTCAAAATTATTGATGTAAACCAAATGATTATTCCCATCATACTCATGTACAAGAGAAGAAACATTGCAATAAGTAAACCTTGTTAGAAAGGCTACCCTTACCTCATGCTAACCCAATATATTATCTCTATGTGTTTCCCACCAAAGACACTGCTGCCCCACTTTGTGTTTAGACCATCATGTTCTATGTGTCTCCCTCATTTTTCCACTAGCATTCCATCGCACGCAAGAAATATTTAGGTTTCTCTTCACCAATATACCTTGGTAACTGAGTCTTTCCCAAGCACCTAATCATACACGGCCTAATCATTTTGTTAACTCTTTCCCTTTACCTCTCAACATACTATCTCATAAGTTCCATGGGCCCAATTGTCACAAGAAACACTAGTATTGTCACTAATAGATTGTGCATCTTCCCAATGAAGTATTCCTTCCGTAATGGTTCTATGTTTTCTTAATCACGCACCGTATGTGTATATATTATGTTAATATATTCTTCATGAAATGCACCATATAAGGTGTAACCTTTACATAATCCAAGGGTCTCGACAATGAGATACTCCTTGTTATCAAAACTGATATATCCTTTGTTGAAGCACAAATCTACATTATTAGCATATCACCAAGGATGTCCAAGAAGTGCAGGGAAATTATTTTCCTCAACGAGTTTCAATACTTCAATATCCCATTTAAATGTATCTCCTTGAATAGTAAATGAAGCATCCTTTAACATGACAATGGGCATGGAACTTGTTTTACTTGTCATATGAAGAGCATTAGAGGATGGATGCAATTGTGGCCTCCCCATTTGGTTCCAAACATCCAATGTCAAGACATTGACCTCTGCACATGTGTCAATAAGAATGTTACTCACTAACCAGCTATTTATCACTACATCTAGTGTAATTTCCTTGTCCTATTCATGGTCCTATATTGGTAAAATTTTCATAAAGGATATGGCGCTCTCATTCAACCCGACGCATAGCACTTTTTCTCACAACCACTCTCCTAAAAAATGAATAATGCTCTCTTGTAAAAACATCCTGCATACTTCTTTCAAATAGTCCACATCCTTCTAAGGAAGTTTAGTGCTCTTTGAGTATTCTCTCTCAAGAACAAGATCCCACCTTATAGTTCATGGATAAGTCACATGTTCTCCTTATATACCTCCTTCAGTTAGTTGTGTCTAGATACATAACATGTATAACCTCCTCTTTTATGATAAGGGGTTTCACTATAATATGCTCATGCGACATCCTTCTTCTACACACATACTAACTAACACAAGTTGAAGCTCTAAATAGGCCATCTTATTATGTGCCAACTATTTAGGCTTTGCACTCTCTACCTTAATCATACCCACACCTTTTTCCTTGTTTTTGTTTTTACAAATATGTGCATAGAGGTCTAGGAAATCCTCAACCTTGTGCGCCTTGCCATAGTACACACTGCACCTAGTTCTTAGGATACTCACACTGATAATGATCTAGTGATCCACAAGTATAACATGTCACATGTGAACCTTCCTCTACCACCATGGCCTCTACTATGATATCCTCCTAAAACTCCACCATATCCATTGTTTCTCCTTTATTTTACCTACTCTTCTTGTGCTTGAGAACTACTGGATACGGTGGTCTACCATAATCCAGTCTCACCAAATCATGAATATGATCGATCAAATGACATTCAATTGTATCATGGGTATGTACGTCACAAATCTTGTAGTACATAGAGATGTTATTTTGTGTTGCCGTTGCAAGAGTGGATGATTATGGACATTATGATTCTTGTGGAAAATATCATAAGATGTTAACAAGGCATGCATATTCCCGTAGAAACTATCCTTTATATGTCCTTCCACTTCACAATTAGTACTAATGAATGAATTATTTGACTTGTTTATATCATCTATATGATTATTTATTTGTCATTAAAAATGATTAATTAGTGCATGGGGATGCTTTATAGAGTTATATCCTAGTAATTTTAATGCATTTCTATTGTTTTGTTTCATGTAAGTTGTTAATCATAGAACCTACCACTAATCACCTCTGAGAGTGAAATTTGGTGATATGTGCATGATAATAGTGGACATTTACTACCAATGTTGGGAATTGTAATCAAGGAGTCCGAGTATGGATCCGTTATGTAGTCATGGAAGAATTTTTCCATTGACAACCTATAAACATGGATCTTGTTTTTAGCAGTTCCATAGGATTTAATGAACTTTAATAGGGTTGTTAGTGGAAGAACTTAGTGCCTACAATTTTGGCATGATGTGTAACCAACTATGTCTATATAGACATCTCCTTGAAGAAAAATTTAGTAGTTAGTTGATGTTGGTAATCTGTAATATAATTTATAACAGTTAGTATCTATTTTCCAGTTATGTATTGAGTATGTTATGGAAATTTTCTAAATCAATATATTAGATGTTGTTTTGAATATCCTATGGTGTTGAGATTACCTCCATCTTGAGGAAGAGAAAGGGCCCACTTGACCAAGGTGACTAGAGGATTTTACGTTTATGCATGCTCGTGGTTTCTAATAAGTTACAGTTTGAATGTAATTACTTATTTCCTTTACTGCAATTTCTATTCAGTGTGTGTTATTTCCTTTCATGCAATTTTAATTATGAGTGTGTCATTTCAATTCTACAATTTCAATTTAGAGTGTGTGTTATTTGAATTCTATTATATTGATTTGGTGTGTGCATTTCAATTCCGAAAAGTATTTCCATTAAATTCATTTCATTATAGTAATGTTGTTTCAGTAGTTTAGCATTACATTTCCATAGATTAATAGAGACAAAGAGAAACATAACAACCAAACCCCCAAAAGGAACCACCAAACAACTGAGTTGCATAAATCTTCATTGCATATAACCTTGGACACACATGCCTTGTTTTATAATGAAACTAGAAGAAGAATTTGTTAGTTAAATGATTGGAGAATACAACAACCCATCATTTTTGGCACTTTTTCGGGGACACCATAAGCACAACATGTCATTTTATTCACTTTACATGCTATGGGTGTTAATGAAGTTAATCTATGCAACCAATAGAAGTCTTAGGCCTTGTTTACATAACCAACCTTGATTTGCAGGCCACAAAAAATTCAAGGGATATTTATACCATGTAATATCTAAAGAATATCTCCAAACAGAGAACAAGTAGGGAGCACTGAAAGTGACACTAAATCTAATACAACACCTAGAATCCCTTTTGAACATTCTGCATCATCCTATTTAGAACCAAAACAACCTTCAAAAATGGGAGACAATGGGAATAATGAGAACTCGACCCTTGGGTAGAACCTTTACCTATCCCATTTTCTTAGATGAAGATGAGGATGCACCTATGAAAAATATCTCACCATCCATCCTCCCTATCTTTTGAGGAATGTCTACAGAAGACCCAAATCAGTTCCTATTTGAATTCAAATTTCTTTTCCAGACATATGACTATAGAATAGACAATCAAAAACTCAAACTATTTCCTTCCACCCTCAAAGAATCTGCTATGAGGTGGTTCATGGGATTGTCCCCTAACTCCATTCATTCTTGGGAGAACATGGAGACAATTTTTTTGGAAAAATATCAAGACTACTATAGGGGAAGAGATAGGAAAGAAGAGTTCTTCCAGATAAAGAAAAAGGAAGATGAAAATATAGAAGATTATCTGGATAGATTTCTCTTTCTCCATCGGAGGAGTGGTTATGAGTTACATGCAGAAATCACTAAGAAATTTTCCTTAAAGGACTTGATGAGGAAACCAAGGATTCCCTCCATCTTATGGGAGGAGGTGATGTGCAAAAACTTAGCATGGAAGATATCACTGAGCTATGTAGAAGTTACTCTAGAACATGAGGAGGTATAAGGAAAATAAAAACATCCAAGACTGCCCTAGGTACCTTAGAAATTTTGGAGGAAATGGCTAACATGAAAATAGACATCTTGTCACAATTAACATCAACCATAGATGGGATGAAAGCCAAGACCAGTGCTGCAAAAGAACCTCTAGACATATACTTCCCTAAATGCAGGAAGATACATCCTTTGAGAGAGTGTCCTTTGGATGTCATAGACATGTGTTTGATCTATGATGTCACTGATCACAATACTAACCATTGCACTTTCTTACCTCAATTGAAATAAAGATTAAATGTCATGTCTCAATAAAATATAGAGGTAAACTTTGTTCAAAGGCCAAATAATCAGGTTATGTATGCCCCTAGACCTACTCAAAACCCCTGGATGATGTCATGGCCTAGTCAAGCTCCTCAACCTACTTGAGGACAACTTGAGTGGACACCACAAAACTAGATGGTTTACCCACATCCACCACCATGGATGACTCCCTACAATCAGCAGGGTTGGACATGAAAATCCATGCCAAAACCAACAATGGGCACCTCAATAGAATTATAATCAATAGAGGAGGTTCCAACAACCACAACATAATTTAATGGCCCCACAAAAAATCTATCAAAAACAAGGGAAGGAATAAAAAAATCAACTACCATCCCATGTTGTAGTGAACCCTAAAAATCAACAGACAACTTCAATTAATGAAGCAGAGAAGAGTGATACAATGTAGGTTAATACTATCAATAATATGCGACTAAGGTTTGGGAGAACAGTGAATAATTATCCTATTATTATCACAGAAAATACCTAAGAAAATTTAGAAAGAACAAACACTTGAGGAAAATTAAGACACTGAACATGTTCCAAAAATTCAAGCCACTAGGAATGGTCAAGGAAAATATAAGAATGTACATACAGCTCCTTTTCTAGAATGATTACAGGAAACTCGAACTACGTAAGAAACAACACTAGTTCAAGAGTTGAAAAATATGAACATTGAGGTCCCACTTCTAAGAGAAATAAGGGACATTCCTAAATTAAACCAAACCATTAGAGACCAATGTATAAAGACACCAAGAAGAAAGAATAAATACCCAAAAATGGTCAAAGTAGAAGGGAATCTAGCTGATCTTGTTGCTAGAAATATTATTTCACCAAAATATGGGGATCTTGGGAGTCCATTCATTACTATTTTTGTAAATGGTCAGTCAATATCTAACATTTTGGTGGATCTTGGTGCTGCCATCAATGTTATAACAACAAATATGTTCAATATGTTGTCTTTAACAAGATTATAGCCAACCAATACTATTCTTCAATTGGAAAATCAATCTATTGTTGTACCAGATGGAGTGATTGAGGATGTAATGGTCATAGTTGAATCTTAGGAGTATCCCATTAATTTTATGGTCTTACGGCCTAAATCTCGAGAGATTTGGATATCTAATTGTTGTCATGAAAATTTGCAACAAGGAAATTGACAATTTCCAAGCACAACAACAATACCCCAATGTTAATTTTTCAAGTCCCATCATTCCAAGACATCCGGGTCTATCCAATCAGTCAAAATGACCTCCTAACTAATTTTATCTCATCCCCTAGGTGATTTAGAGAATTCTATTCATTCCCCCTAGGTGATTTTAGGGATTTCTGAAAAGATACTATCTTCTGGCAGTATTGGGAAGGGTTATCGCTGGCCTTCCTAGGACTAGATCAACCCTTGGAGTGGAAAAGAAGGGTAAAATTCAACATGGAGGTGAATTGAAGACCTTAAAACATCATGGAAATTATTTTGGAATGTTTTGGGAAGTTTTGAGAAACTTGGAGCAGTTTGAGAAAAATTAGGGTTCACAAGCCTAGGTAGTACATAGGCCTAAAACAATTGTTGGGCTTCAGAAGATGATTCTAGGAGCTCTAGATGGAGTTAGAAGAAAAAAAAATACCATTGGAAATATGATTCAAATACCTACATGATGGTGAAATAATATTTTTATAACACCTTAGAGCATAGGATTGGAAGGAAGTTTTTATCAGTACACTGAGTCTTAAATCAAACATCCAATATTTAAGAGATCAAATGGATTAATAAAGACATGAGACCCCACCATTGGATTTAAAATGATATTTCCAGTAATGATCATATAAAATTTCACCAATAAATTCCACTGGGAGCTCAAGCTATCTTCTTTCTAAGTCACCTTATTTTTTGGGAGGACACGTGTCGGCACACCAATAGCGAGGATTTTATGTCCTCGACGTCCTATAGGTAAGGTACACCAACCATTGAAAAATTATCCCATCCCCCATGTGACCTCTTAGACCCTCATATGACCTCTAGACTTGATAGTTCAGCCCCCAAGAGCATTTTTGGAGCATCCATTCCCTATCGTCGGATCTGGTGCCATGTGTCACCAAAGACAACCGTGGAAATCGATGTCCCTTATGTCCCTAACATGAGAGACATAAGACCTTGAAAAATTATCCCATTCCCTATGGGGAGTCATTTAGACACTCATGTGGTGACTTTCAACTCCTGTGCATTTCTGGAGCATCCATTCCCTGCCATCAGATCTGGTGCCACGTGTCAGCTCCAGGACCACCGTGGAAACTGATGTCCCTTATGTACCTAAGTTGGGGGACATAAGACATGGAAAAATTCTCCCATCCCCTATGGGGAGTCATTTGGACACCCACGTGACCAAATTTCATCTCCCAGTGCATTTTTGGAGCATCCATTCCCTGCCATCGGATTTGGCACTATGTTTCAGCTCTAGGACCACCACGGAAACTAATTTCCCTTATTTCCCTAATTTGGGGTACATCAGACATGAAAAAATGTGCCCAGATCCTATAAGGAGTCATTTGGACACCCACATGACCAACTTTTAGCTCCTGTGCATTTTTGGGGCATCCATTCCCCGTCGTTGGATTTGGTACTACGTGTCGGCCTCCAGACCACCGTGAAAACTAATGTCCCTTATGTTCTGAGGTTTGACACATTATACATGTAAAAATGTGCCCAGCCCCTATGGGGAGTCATTTGGACACCCACATGACTGAATTTCAGCTCGCAATGCTTTAAAGTAGCTTTTCTCACCTTCCTTGTCGTCGGATCACCGCCACATGTCATCCTCTTGACCACCATGGAATTTGATGTCCCTCATGTCCCTAAGGTCAGGGACATAAAACATGAAAAATTTCACCCAAGATTCTCCCTTCATGTGTTCAAAATTCAAAATTTTAATTGTTGCTTAGTGCTTCTTAGTGCTTCCAACTGCTTCCACTCCAGTGCACAGACAAACTTCATCCTTCCTCTGCAACTCTCCTCCATCACTCCACCATTGCAAAAATAAAACCATACCTACCATAGAGATAATTACATTCACTCCAAAAAACATGCAGGTCTCAGAAGGAGAAGCAAACACAGAAAGAAGCACAAACAAAGAAGGAGAAGCACAGAGAAAACTCCATAGCCATGAAATGAATAGTCAAAGAATTATCCCAAATGGATGCATGAAACAAAAAGTTATATTTTTATATTCATTCCTCTACCCAAGGCCATCAAGAAGACACCTTCAAACTCTCCTCTCATGCACCAAAGCATCCGCAATAAAGAAATCCCACTTCCGGCTCAACGAAGAAAGAAGTGGGATTTCCCATCAAACTAGTTGCCGGATTGAAGTAAGATCACATGTGAAACACCAAAATAAAAACCCACATCAAAAATATAATTTTATTTGCAAACAAAGGAGAAAAAAAGACCTACAATTTTGAGGTCCATTAATGGCTACCATACCCAAAAGCATTGCCAGGTCCGAAAATTAAAACTTTAAAATCTCCTGGACTATTAAGCGGGTAGGCCCAAAATTTCAGAGGGGTGATATTGGGAAAAAACCCATATCAAAAACTTCATTCCACGTCAATCCGACTCCCAGAGGCAAAATTTCTAAAAATAATAGGTCTACTACATAGAAACTGTTATTTTGGGAAAGTCTTCGATAGAAGAACCTGCAAAGGAGATGAAGACATTGTAGGTGCACTAAAATTGAGAATTCACCAAAATGCAAATTTTTGGTACTTACTAAAAATAATAAGTGGGCACTCGAGTACTTGCTAAAAATATAAATTTGATCCAAAAGGAATGTGGAACAGAGGGAGAAAGAGGAAAACTAAGCCACTTTTGATGTGAAATCACAAAGACCCCGAATGTCTCGCAGTCGATGGGTTGAGACTCTCAATGTGATTGCATAATATGAGACCATCTCTCAAGTCGTCGACTTGTGAACTTGAGATAGACCTCTAGAGAAAGTCAGCTTCTTCTTCCTAATCCTAATGCTAAACTAACTCTAAGGAAGGAAATTTGATTATCTACTCCTAATCTAACAATGCCAAGGAGACAGGGAGAGAGAGAGCATGAAAATAAAGGAATCCTACACTACATAGAGATAGCACCAAGAAAAGGGGGGTTGCTGATCAAAATATCAGCTACCTAAAGTGGAGAGAGGTGAGCAATGGAGAGGGTGGACAAGATTCACCATATACCAGAGATAGATTTCACACAAAACACCGCTTCAAACCCATTAAACACAACTCTTAGAACCTGTAATAGACATCAGAAGTATGCACAATTTACCCTGTAATGATGAGAGGCAAGAAGAGATAATAAAATAAGGAAGGATGGATAAAATTCATCACAAAACATATTTTATTGCTCCATGAGTTCACACAGTACATCATCAGTAGGAAAGAGGAAAGAAAATTCCATTACAAGAAAAGAGAGGAGGCTTAAACTCCACATTTTACCCTAGAGAAGAAAGAGAGAGGGGGCAGGAGATAAATAATGACTAACACTAAAAAATGCCCCTACTTATAATATATAGGAAGAATGAGAGAGAAAGGAGGGAAAATTTGAATCCCGGTTCAACCACCCTAATAATACATTGAATTCACCCGCCTTAACCACCTAAAAATGCATTGAACTCACCTGAAAAATTGATGTGTTCCATGACACAACCCACGCCTCCATTACTGTTTCTTATTGGGCAAGAAGGAAAGCTCGTAATTCATTATGGTGGTGGGTGAGAAGCGTCATATCCTAAAAAATGGAATCCTGAAACATTATGGTGGTAGGTGAGTGGTATACGTTGGGAGCTTTCTAAAAAGTCCTCTCTTGAGTAAATCCAAGCTCCCAATTGAAAGATATGTCTTTCTAAAGGTCGGGTTAGGCATTTAATGTGGGTTCACAGAGTGTTTAAAAGAGTCTATCCATGCAAGATCCACATGGAAGCCCCATGCATCCTTAATATTTTTCTACCTTTTAGAGTCCTGAGGATGCGATGGGTTGACACTTAGCTCCATCTGCGGACCTTCTCTACTCTCTTTGTGTTTTGGCTAAGTCCCTTCTATTTTGCAGAGCAATATGTTGGACCCTAGACACATGGAGGGCCAACACACATTTGGAGACTACCTTTGGATTTTATCTCTAAAGTTACGTCGATGAGACATGTGGAGGCTTTCACTGACTCTTAGACTTTTCAATGGTCAGTTCTACCTTTCTCAAGCTCTGACCATGTGGAGAGCCTGTGCTCATTTGGGGACCCCACTTCTATTACATCTTTGAAGTTGCACCGTTGAGACACATGGAGGCTTTCACTTGTCCTTTGACTTTGCTACAACTAGTGAAACTTTTTCAAACCCTAGACACATGGAGATCTTATGCTCGTTTGAGGATCCACTTTTGGATTTATCTTTAAAGTTGCGCAGTGACACATGGAGGCTTTCACCGACTCTTTTATACTTAGGTGATTCAGGCCTCGAGTGGACACTATCTTAGGTTTGGTTTTAAATTCAAGAGTCGGGTGCAAGGAGTGGAAGGGAAATAGAGGAAAGGTGCACATGAGGAGGGCATGAGGGAAAATAAAGAAGGCACACATGTGGGAAGAAGAGAAGGAAGAGAGAGTGCATGAGGAAGATGCGGAAGGGGGAAATGGAAGGGGAGAAGAATGCGAAAGAAGAGATAAAAATGTTCATGACAGAAGACCCATAAGTTAATTGATTTAGAAGGCATCTGCAGAGGTGCATGTAGAAAAATTACAAGGCACACGTGATAGTGTGGAAGGACTACAACTTATGGAAAGTGCCAAATGAGAAATCCTACATACACACTACCCGAAATGTAAAGCATCAAAGCCAGAGTGAAAGTAAAAGTCATCCAAATAGCTAGGAGGGTTATTTGGATAACAATTTGGTGAATTTTAGGGCCATCTTCCTACTAGATGAAGAGACTAGTAGCCTTGAAGTATCCATTGAGCATGGAGTCATGAATGGTAGCCTAATACTGATCTTATTCTTAAAAATTTAACTTGACTACTTGCACTTGGTGACCATGAGCCTACCCTGTTGTCCGCTCTCTCAATTTTCATAAGAAAATCTTGAAGATGAGATTTCTCATAGTAGACATTTGTCTTGACCTAGAGCATTCATCTATCCCTCGAAATGGACTAGAGGCACACTGAACTAGACAATGATACAACATGGGAGCAAAAAAACTCTACCTAAAGCACTTAGGGAAATTGAAACCTAAACTACAATAAGACAATGTGCATACGCACTTAGAGGAATTAAAACCTACTCCTACGCTACACTAACGAGAGAGATAGGAAACTTAAAACAAAACCTGATACTGGCAATGCAAATTAGCTACCCTTTCTTACAATTTTCAGCCATGAAGATGATTTGGCACTAAATTTGGTTGTTGGTATGAGTGAAAAACTGACAAGAGGTTGATCCTCCACCCAAATCATCAAGGTATCATAAAGAAACAAAACAAATTTCTCTTTTAATTGCTCTGCATTTGGATTGAAGAGGCATTGTAGCTAATCCTTAGTACTTTGAAAATCATCCTCATGCTTAGGAACAAACATGACTTGTGTTGGCTCTTCCCTTAGCTCCAATGAAGCCATGTACCTAATTGGGCAAGGCTTGATCCGATGGATGTGCCCATTGTTATGAAATTCAACTCCAAGAATGGATTCTTCCTGTGGACCTTCCTGGGTGAGTGAAGTGGAAGAGATGGTGTCTTCGTACTCTTTTCCTTCCTCTTCCCGAGAAGAACATAGAATATTAAGATCATCCAACCTTGATTCCGTGAGGGCTGCTATGAGATACAATATGTTGCGCTTGAATGCCCTCCCTTGAGACAATACGCTCGTGTTCCTAGAAGGTGGATGATGGAGGAGAAAATGAGGTGATCTCCTCGGGCTCCTCTCCATCAAAGAAATCCTCCGATCGAGATAGATAATCTTCCTCCTCATTACCCTACTACGTGTGCTCGATCTCCTCCATGGTATCCTCATGATCTACAAATTTCTCACCATGTGTAGACACTAAAATTAGGTCACACTCACCTTTGGTCCCTCGACAAGCAAGCACCCTTCATCACATTCACCTAACCATGGCCCCTTTCACCCTACTAATATTAATTTAATTAAATTAATTCATTATCCTCACCATGTTTATTATTTAAATATCTTAATTTAAATAATACCCACACATACAGTTCACTTAGACACCTCACTAAGCCAACTCAACCTAAGACCTATTCTTAGTAAGTTGCCATAATTAACTAAGACTTATCAAAACCCAAAAATCAATGCCTACATTCCCTCTAACCACATTTGCTCATGCTTACAAGAGGCTCTCAGTCTAATCCATGGGCCAATGACATGAAATCCGAGGAAATCAAGAGGATCTCCCTAGTTTAGTAAACCTAGGAAATCTTGCCTTGACCAATGCCGGTTACCCCTAACCATTGCTAGTTAAGCCGAACCATCGTCGGTTACCATTTTAACCACAAACAACCTTATTCTCAAGGTTGGAAGTTGGAAGAAATTTGGAAGAAGGTTGTCAAAATATTTTAGAAAAGTTGACAAACATTAACGAATTCCAGAGAGAGAACACACATGCAAGGAAGGAGATCAAGCATCTTTTCCTACACATCCATCCTAGCCATGATCTGATCTAACCAAGTCAAGAGGAATCTACATGTAGCCCATGTAGAAGTTTTCCTTCAGTTGGTGATCACTTGCAGCCTTCAAACCTCTCATCAACACCTCCATCCCTCACTCATAGGAATCTAGGACTAGAATCAAAGTAAGTATAACATCATATTTCTCTGGTTTATTTCATTTCATCATTATTTTATCATCTATTGTTTACCTAGCCACCTATTTACCTCCTTCAACACTTCATCCTCCATATACCCACTAAAACCTTGCCAAATACCTTCCAAGTCACCCAATACCATATCCCAACCAACCAAATTCCTTTGTGTAATCACAAAGGATACCTAATGCTTGTTTCGTGGTATTCCCATATTTCCACATAACGCACTAGTTACACCTATCTGTCATCGATTACCCTTAAATGAAATTGTTCTCTCGTATTTTCCCATAGATTCTAGAATAGAGACCTACCCACCTAATTTCACCTCACCCTCATCCACCTGTGATCTACCTGAGACCTTTGTAAGACTGCAAAGACCCAAAACCATTTACTTGACCTTTGGATCCTTTTCTAGCCTAGCGTGTTAGATTAGATCTATTTATTATTGTGTTTTAAGTGAGATACCTAAATCATTTCGAATCACAATAGGATTTAACTTTTTTACAACATTAAATTGTTTAAAACAATGGATCGATGCCATCTAGGAAGTATCACACTTCTTGGATCTAGCATATGCTAGGTAGTTCACTAGATGTATTGTTTAACTCCTTTTAGTGGTCTTGCTTTTCATTACAGGTAGTTCCTCCTAGCCAAAAGGAATTTCTCACAATCAGCTATGGATTCAAAAGTCATACCCACGCAACAACACATCAACCAAAATTTGAACATGTATTCCTCATATGCCTGTTAATTACCCTATCTGTTTCGTCAATACTTCAAAGAAATAATATAGAATCAGGTGAAACATTTTGGCATGCTGTGGGACCAATCCAAGGTTCCTTGCATTTCATTCATTCCTAGGAAAAGTGTGTGATTATTTCCCTTCTAAAAGGCATACACATTAATTTTCTTCCTTGGTAACCCACCTTTTCTTTCTATTTACTCTAAAGCAAAATTTTCTTTTGGTGTAATTAAAAAGAACCATTTCTTCATGTTTTCTACATTGTAGTGAAAGAGCATCCCTCTTCCTCTTCATATTTTTGTGTCATCCAACTTCACACTTTGATTTGGGCTTAAAAATAAGTGCTTTGCATTTTGATTTATCACATTAGCTCACATTAATTGAGGGTAACCTATATGCTGGAAGTCATGACCAGCTGATGGTTGAAAAATGAATTGTAGAAAGCACATTTCTCTCTCTCTCCTCCAAGTCTTGCCAAAATTGCACAAATTCAAGAAAAACACATATTCTTAAACAACATATTTCCTAGGAATGCCTATCAATTATCACACCGATATGAGCATTGACATGTACTCCTAGCTCGCTACTCTATCATCAAGTCATACTTCGAGAAAATCCCGCCCCCACCATAACATACCCGAACCTCACCTTTTAGATCTCCTTATTTATAGGAAGCCATCCTCACCAAAAAACTCAGTATTTCACAACTCATGTGTCAGTCCCTAAATAGCATAAGCTAAACAAACATAATAGAAAAGGGCACTCTTAGGATCGTATTTTTCTTAGTGTTTCTACTTGCCTTGCGTTTTGAGGTGAGAGATCATGTTCTTCATTTTTTGTTCATCCTTACATGCTCCTCATCATAGCTGGTGTATTCTAGCTTCACCTAAGTGTTCTTGGGCCATATCATCATCATTCTCAGAATTTTGGGTCTGATTCTACATTAGATTTTAATTCACAACCACTTTTCTTTCATTACTATTTCAATTTCACAGTAACTGTCGTTGGTTACCTCTCGACTCACATCATTGGTTCTAGGCCTTTTTACTAACATACCCAAAAGGATATTTTATTCATCATCTTACACTTTTCATAGTCCCTATCACTACCATCATACCCCTTAATGTTGTAAACATCATCAAATTTGGTATACCTGTCATATTTCACCTCCTACTTTGTTTTTCACTCACATCCATTTTTTTACAAAGACCAAAGAACGGTTATCCCCGATTGGCATTTGTTTTCCTAACTTAATCGGTTAGCTTATTTCACATTCCAACCATCATTTGGTACCTAATCCACTTTTTGCCACCAGATTCACTTGTTCCTACTATTCTCTGTGTCATTTACAGAGAAGCAACCTCACTGATCAAGATCGGGTTCACGTGGTGCTAACCCGAAGACAAGCAAGCACACTCATATTTCACTACAGTTGTCAACCACTCCCACCTATTCCTTCACCACCTTCCATTTTATCACCAGCCATGGATCCCATCCAACCTATTACTATTGCTATTGGAGATGAGGAGTTCACATGACTCCTTGACCAAAACCCTACCACTTTGTAGTTTTACCTTTCCCACTCATCCACTCGAGATACCTTGGGTCAATTGATATACGAAATGGCCGTATATATCCCCGACTCTTGCTTCCACTCCCACATCAGCCCCATCTGGATTTGTGATGTCCGCATCTACCTTACCCCCAGTCATTTCATAGCTAGGTCCTATACCTGCTATGACTACCGCATCTGCCATCTCCGTGGCACCCATTACATCAACCATACCCTCGACAACTACCCCAAACACAACGTCATCCAACCCTAATGTCTCACAGATACCCATAGCTACATTGCCACCTCCCGTGTTGGTGACCCCTACCCCATTTTAGAATGTGGTCCTTTCCATTTCACAATCGTTAGCCCCTATTTCCACAAGGGTTACCATGACCCTTCCACCTCCCTATACATACTACCAACAACCTCCCATTTCATCCATTATTCACCTCATGTATGTACCCCTTGTTACACTACCTTCTTCTCAATCACCCTACATGGGAGCCCCATACAATGGAGTGCCACCCCGTTATATGCCCAAAACAAACCCTTTCACGCTATAGAGACACCTAATCATCACAACTCACCAACGACCTAATTAAATTGATGTTAGAAAAGATGTAGACATTGGAGACATCGCCTGTGCTCCCACGACACTCTCACCTACGACGATATTTTCAAGGAGGCCATGCATTCCTATCCACTCATACCTTTTGCATTGGGAAATGCCTAAATTTATTCGTTTCAATAGCAAAGAAGACCCGCAACAACATTTGTAGTCATTCAAACATGGGTGTTATCTGATCACTCATGATGATGCCTTGCTCTTGAGAACCTTTCCCATGTCCCTCACTAGACCTGCATTAGATTGGTATAGTGGGTTACCTAGACACTCTATATTCTCATTCAATCAGGTAGCCCAAGCCTTCTTGGACCATTTCTCTATCAATATCATCAAGAAGGTTACCATGACTGATCTATACTCCACGCGTCAGTATGAGGATGAATCTATCACAGATTTTGTTGCTCGCTAGCATAGCTTGATCAACCAACTCACCTTCCAACTACCCCAAACAAAACTCATTGAGCTCTTCACATAGGCTTGTGCTAGACATATATCACTGACCTTACAGGTCCAAACCTTCCAAACATTCAATGAAGCATTCACTGTGGCACGAAAGATAGAGATGCGGGTCATCGAAGAGAAGAAAATTCAATTACGCAATAAGAATTCAACATTTAAGTTGAATGATACCCATTCTTCTTCCTAACCACAAAACAATTTTTCAAAGGCTAAGGGCACCGCTAACGCAGCGGGTACTCAAGGCTAGCCCAACACATCCATCAAATCAAAGCTACCCCCTCATCTAATCTCTCACGCATCCAAACTTTTAAATTTAGATGAGAGCAGCGGAAATATACCCCAATCAGTGGAACCTTTCTCTTCTATCTTAGAAAAGCTTATCAAATCTGAGCCATAACCCTTCCACCTATAAAACCACACACTGTTGGTTTTGACCTACTCACCCCATGCCCGCATGGTATAAAGAACATGATTTCAGTAATTATCATCGAGTAAAGGGTCATAGTGATGGTCACTACATCAATTTCAAGAATATTGTCCAATAAATTCTTGAGAAAGGTGAGTTAACAGTGGATAATCCTAATGCACATGTCAACCAAAACCTACACATCTTCAAGAAATCTGCTTTCCCAACCATTCCCCTTCATCTGATCAAACTGATGAGACCTCAACTCATGATACCCATACCCATGAGCTTCACGCTATCTTTAATGACGTACCCATCACCTACCAATTACCCCATATTCCTTCCATAGAGGAGATCCTAGCCTAAAATCCTCCTTCCACATCGGAACCAACCTCCCCTGTTCCTTCACCAATAGAGGAACACCTTTCATCTCCTTCATCACCTACGGAGGAGTCTTCTGCTAACATTGAGACCATCTCACCCCTGGCTTTCCCACTTAGAGAACTCGACACCTACATTACCTCCTCCACCCATAGAGGAGCACCCATTATCTCCTCCACCCACAGAGGAACACCCATTACCTCCTCCACCCATAGAGGAGCACCCATCATCTCCTCCACCTATAGAGGAGCTCCCATCATCTCCTCCACCTATCATAGACCCAGTTGAGATACCTTTGCCTCTTGGCGAGCATTCTCCATCCGCTACCCAAAATCCTACTGACCTACTTTCGGCTCTCTTACCCACGGAAGATGAAGCTAGCCAATTTCCCATCTCTAAGACACATTTTATGGGAATTTCCATTAGGTCCTCATCAATTCCACCTATAGATGTGTCGTTCTCACATTTGGTTGATCACTTAGATTATGTGGATAGATCCTTACTATGGGGATGTCTTCTACTTCCGGGCCTCAACATAGATGCAGAGGTCCCTCGGATACCTACACTATCTACCCAAAAATATTTCAACCAATCAAACCAAACACAACCAACTCTACCACAACCCCTTCCATGACACTTGTTATAGTTCAAACCACACCCTTACCCATAACTCAACCTATGCCTAAACCCAAACCCATACCTACAACATTTGCCTCAACTAAACCTATTACCACTTTAGGGGTCACCCCGACCACCATCCTTACTCATCCACCTATCAAATTGGATTTAGCTACATCCTCCAAAGTCAACACCATACCTACTCCTACACCCAAATAGAAGAACCAATCCCATCGACCTCATGCCCTAGCTGTGCAAATCACACTAGCACTGCCTCGCCTATCTTAGGACCTCAACTTCCCAACATGGTCAAGCAACCTCCACCCGAGAATAAGCCAAAACACAACAGCCCATTCCTTCCTCACAAACCTCTAACTTACCCTAACGCCCAAAATGACTTACACCCGCACTCGCAAAGATCTCTACCACCCATACCTCTAATACCCTCAGCTATTGCTTCACTACCCACTACACTTCATTCATTGTCTCTCACACCCCAAGCATGACCCACGTCATCTACCTTCACAAAGACTCCCATTATCCCCATGGGTAACTTTCCTCTTCCTCCATCTTCTTTTCCTTCTAAACCTCATACACCCACATCACCTTTACCCAAGAAGGTGTAACCCAAAAGAAAACTCCACTACCCCATAATAAGGTAGTCAAAACAACCACACACCCTCCTACTCATCTATCTATTGTACCCTACCTAAACAAGCATGACTAACACCTAAAACCACACCAAGACTCCAAACCCATATCTCGATCCACTCATCCTCTTCCAAAGGCTATTCCTCAACAATCAACCACACCTACAAAATGCAAACCCATGTTCACTTCCCATTGCGATTCACTAGTAGGGTCTTATGCCAAAATTTTAACCAACCTCCTTGAGACTTCGTCATCACATTACCACCACTGCACCTTATGAACCCCTCAAATCCAATCCAATAGGGTTTGAAAATACTAAAATTTGTGCATACCATCATGTGCCATGACACGATGTGGAGAACTATAAGGCCTTGAAAACCATCCTTATCCAGTTGTGTCCTCCAGAGGCCAACTTTGACGATGACGACCTTCTCAACAAGGATCCTGCTACACCAACACCGATTCCCACACTGCCCACTCAACAACCATAACCTCCACCCTCACAACTCCTAGAGCCACCCCCAAAAATTGAAATTAGCATGGTTCACATCAAAGAACTTTCCATGCCACCACCCAAATGTCATTGCACCCAACTCACCTCACAGAATTTTCTCCTCCAGTAGGTTTTTTCCCTTCATGTTGTTATACCACTCATCCTACACCTTCTCCATTTAACAACTCCTCAAATCAACATGATACACATCACTACATGTGTGCAGAAGGATAAGGGAAAAGAAAAGGCAACTGACCCACCAACCAATCCTATACCCAATATACCATATGCACCCATACCTAAAATCACTAGCCATGGCCCCATGTACCCCATTTCTAATAGCATCACACATCACACCATGATCAAACAATTACATAAATCTCCCTACAAAATGTTTTTATATGACCTCATTCAAACCTTAGAATCCCATTGTCAAGCTATCATGGAGGTTCTTTAATCTATTGAGGTTTTACCTAATGACCCTACACCCGTAGCCTCCATTATCACACCCCATCATGTAATGTCTCTCACCAAATTGCCTCCTTCATCTTCACCCCACCCTATTCACCAAGTAGCCTCCTTAGCTTCTCGTGAGGAAGAGATCGTACCACACCAAAATGATGACTCAAACCCAGCCCTATTCATCTCTCGTCCCACATCGATGACATATGGGTACGTTGTGTGATGATTGATGGGGTGCTTAGCATTAACATCATTTCATCCCATGCATTCAATCAAATTCGTATACTTGAAAATTGCATACATAAACATCTAGTCATGTTGCATTCATTTAATGACAAGATCACCTCTACACTAGGCACCGTCATCCTCCACATTTGCATGGGCCCCTGCACTTTTCCATAATTGTTTTACATTTTGAGGGGGAATTCCAATATAGCTTGTTGCTTGACGATGACCTTGGATTCGTGTCATGGGTTGCGTTCCTTCCACTTTGCATCATTGTGTAAATTTTGAACATGAAGGACACACCTATACCATTCCAACTGACCCCTCACCTTTTAAAACATGCAACATTCCTTACCGACCCAATGATGTGCTCATACCTATTAACTGCCTACCCGCACAATCGCTACTTCTTCACCTACACCTCCACCTATCGCACATCCGCCGCTTCTACCACACATACCTCCTCCATTCCTACTACTGCCATAACCTCCACAACTGACCCATCAGCTTCCTAATCCGTTAACTCTACCTTAGCATCGACCTCTGACACTTTATCCATACCAGCTACCTACATACCAACCATTGATCCCTTGGAAGGTGTTTTTCAATGCCTCACTCGGGAGTACCGCTTATATAGGTTCAACACATTCCTTACTCCATAATAGTAAGAAATCCTTCACCAACACCATGTTATGATCACCATATAGGAGAATGTCTCCTTTATGGTCCTCCTTACCTTCGTACTAGTCTCACCTATGGGGACTTAATACTACCACTTACACACCCAAACCACCACCACAAACCTCGCCCATTTTCTGCCGACTTCCAATCACTTACCAATCATCAAGCTTTCACCCACACCTTCGCACTTTGATGTGTGTGGAAGGGTTTTGGTTTTGGATTTTACAAGAAGTTTTTCCATATTGTTATTCCATGTACCACTCATGAAACATAACGACCGTAGTGGTATCGACTTTCTCAAACCACCTACCAAACAGCCCACATTGAACTCATTAAGGACACTAGCTCTTCTATACCTTCTTCATCCACTCCACCTTTTTCACCACCTTTACCGACAAAGTGTTGACGGATCCTAAATCTATCCCTCATAATTTTTTTTTTCATAAACACCTTTTCCTTGGGGCCTCTGACTTGTCAAAATAAGGGCGACGCCCCTTCCTATATCCTAAAATGATTGATGACGATACACCTTTAATTAACATCATTCAAATTCAGAATGATGAATCCATACTCACCTACCTTGGTGTATAAGACTCATATATTCATTGGTCATTACCTTCTGAGACACAAAACCATGTTGAATGAATCGACTATCGAGATCAACATTCATACTCAGGATGACCCGCACATCCTAAAGATTGGACAATCTTTAGATGCTACTGAACAAGAAGCCATCACTTCTTTTCTTAGAGATCATAACCACACTTTTTCTTGGTCTTACGTAGACATGCCCGGTATTGACCCCACCATAGTGGTCCATAATATCATAACCATTCCCGATGCCAAACCCATCAAACAAAAGTTGAGGAAAATGCACCCTCGCATTGCTCTTCTTGTCAAAGAAGAACTTTAGTGCCTTCTTTCCATTTCCTTCATCTTACCCATTTATTATCCTCATTGATTTCTAACATTGTCCCTATCACTAAAGCAACTGAGGGACTCCAAATTTACATGAACTTCTGTGACCTCAACCTAGCCTACTTGTAAGATGACTTTCCCTTACAGTATTGACCAACGGGTTGACCTTACAACCGCCATGAGGTGCTATCACTCATGGATGGCTTCTTGGGTTATAATAAAAATTTTCTTGCCCCAAAAGATCAACACAAAACCTCATTCATCACCCCTTGGGGGACCTTCTACTATCGAGTCATGCCTTTTGGCCTTAAAAATACCGGTGCCACATATCAGCGTGTTATGAATTACATCTTTCATGACATCATGCATCACATATTGGAAGATTACGTGGATGATATCTTGGCAAAATCTAAATGTCACTCCAAGCACCTTGCCATCCTCTAAACCATCTTTGACCACCTAATTAAATATTGTGTCAACCTTCACCTAAGAAGTGTGTCTTTGCGGTTCTCTCAGAAAGCTCCTGGGATTTATCATTTCCTTCATGGTAGAGAAGTTGACCCTACTAAAGTAAAGGTCATCATCAAAATGCCTCTTCCTACTAACCTTTGACAATTTCGTAGGCTGAAAGGTAAGTTGCAGTCCATTCGTTGTTTCATTTCACAATTATCTGATCGGTGTCAACCATTTAATCATCCGCTCAAGAAGGATGTCTCCTTTAAATGGGATGATGACTACCACAAAATTTTGAGGCCTTAAAATAATACCTTCTCCAACCAGCCATACTCATTCCACCTAAAGATGATCAACCTTTTTACCTATACATATCAGCTACCAATCATTCCTTGGGAGCCATGCTCGGTCATGGAAATGAACAACATAGGAGAAGGTAGTTTATTACATAAGCCGTACTCTTTTGGACTATGAATCCTGATACAACCATCCTGAAAAACTTTGTTTAGCCTTATTTTTCGTTGCCAAAAACTCTATCATTACCTACTCAACCACAAAACCTATGTTGTGACCAACACTGACCCCTTACACTTCATGTATGCCAAACCTTATCAAAATCAATGTGCCACACGATGGCTTATGCTTTTAGCTGATCTTCACCTCAAATTCATTCATTAAAATTCCATCAAGGGCTAAGATATTGCCGACCAATTTGCCGACACACCTATTTCTAGGGATCAACCCTCTAATTTTGACTTTCCAGATGAGTCAATTGCCACCCTTTCCCTGGATGAACCTCCTTACCAAATGAAACTCTTTTTCAATTCTTCCAAGTGTCAACATGGGGGTGGGATGGTATTATCCTCATTCCTCTTGATGGTGAACCCATGCCTTTTTCTTTGAAATTAGATTTTGAATGTACCAAAAGAATATTTCGTAATACGAAGCACTCGTACTAGGTCTCCAAGCCACCTATGCCCTAGATGTTAAATAAATCAACATCTTTGGTGATTCTCAATTGGTCGTAAACCAAGTCAATGGTATGTACCAATGTCATAATGAGATAATTCAATAGTATAAACATCATGTAGACATAATTTTGACCACCTTTGATCATTACACCCTTCAAACCATCCCACATTCAACCAACAAATTTACGATACCATGGCCTACTTAGCTTCCCAAATACCCACTTCACCTGCCGACTCTACAATCTTTGTCACCATACAATGACTTTGCTCACCTTCTTATTTACCTCGTGATGTTTACCCGATCAGAACTAATACCCCTGACCTGAGTGATCTTTGTTAGAAACAATACTCCAACTACCTTTCTCTCTCCATCTTACCTCCCTGGTCTCTCCCATAACGGACAACGTGCCTTCCTTAAAAAGGTATCTTGTTACATCATCCCGAGAGGACTCCTCTATAAGCGTAGATTTTATGGTATCCTCTTACGATGCCTCACAAGTTCTCAAATTCCTTATACCATTAAGGAGGTTCATGATGACATATGTGGTGGTCACTTCAATGGCCTAGCTATTACTAAGTGTATTCTTCGCTTGGGCTATTATTGGCTGACCCTTAACCATGATTGTTGTGACTATGTCAAATGTTTTGTAAAATTCCAAAACATTCCAATTTTCATCATACACTCACCATGCCTTACAGTGTCGCTCGTGACCTTTGGTCCTTCTCTCAATGGTGTTTGGATCTTGTCAAAGAAATCAATCCTCATTCATCTTAATGCCATCAATGCATCATTACTACTACCAAATACTATACAAAATGGGTGGAAGCCAAGACCACTCATCTCCATGAAAGTTGAGAAAATATGTGAGTTCATTAACCACCACATCATTTGTTGCTTTGGTGTTCTTTATTGCCTTATCACCGAGAATGGAAAAAAATTCAAAAATTAAGCATTGTAAAAACTTTGTGACACCTTTGGCATTCAGCTTAGTTTCTCATCACCTTATTACCCACAAACCAACGTCCAAGCTGAATCTACTAAAAAAACCCTCAAAAAAATTCTTATGAAAGTGCTTGATGATACTAGGAAGGATTGGCATACGCACATTCCTTTTTCCCTTTGGGCATACCACACTAGTATTCGCACTTCAACTCCAACCACACCATTTTCTCTGGTCTACGGTATAGAGGCAGTCCTACCTCTCGAAGTCTAGATTCCCTCACTCTACATATCTCTCCATGACATGCTCAATGAAGATGACTTTCATCAGGACCGTTTAGCACAACTAGAGTTATTAGATGAATGTCATCTTAACACTCTAGATCACCTTCAAGTTTACCAAAAACGTATCAAACGTGCCTATGAAAAATGTGTCCATGAATGAACCTTCCAAGTTAGTGACCTTGTCCTGAAAGAAAATCAACACGTAACCAAAGCAGAAAAATTAAACGGGAAAATTTTCTCCTAATTGGCTTGGATTATACATTATGATTCATACCTATGGATTAGGTGCTTATCATTTATCTTCATTCAATGGAAAACCTAAACTCGAGCCCCTTAACACCTTGCATCTTCAACCATTCTATTGTTGACTCGTCATCTTACCTCACCTTTTTGTCTCTTTCCGTGCTGCCCTTGAGTACTATTCACTCCATGCACCTCACCAAAGTTGCTTAAACAAGAATCATGTGAGTACTGTCACTTGTTATCTTCTCTTGAATATGTGTACCACAAAGGTCGCACATAGCATGATCCTCTTGGATACTTTTCATCTACCTTTAGATGAGATCCCATGGTCATTTCTCCTTTCCTTTTCAACAAGAGTCCTATCTTTCACCTTGGTCTTGTCCATGATTGTAAAAACCTCACAATGGGACCAAACTCCTTGAGTCAAACTTCTAATCAAACGATGACTCTCTCAAAAGGAAATTTTCCTCTCGACAAATTGCTTCTGTAAATAGATTTCTCCCTCAAAGGACAGCTATGTAAAGCTCTTAAATTTCTTTTTAAAAAATGAGAGCAACCGAAGCTTCCCACATCGATCATCTTCATGAAGACCTTAAGGAGTTCAATTTTATTTATCCCATATAGACTTCCCACATTGATCGATCTATCAAAACAAAAAAGTTTTAGTCATGGACTTGCCCATTGTGACCTAGGTTCTCTTGTTTGGAGGGCCTACTACTTCATACCATATAAAAATTAACTACCTTTCACCCTTCTTACCATCCACTCCTATTTCCTCATTGCCTCAAGGGACATTTTGGAATTTATACATTTGGTGATCCTATGACTACTTTTCACCGTAGAATAGTTAATTGTGAAATGTCTTTTAGGGTCTTACATTCATCACCTCCTCCACAAAGGTGATCTACTTAGTATGATCCTACCCAATCAGTGGCTTTATTTCCTGCTCTTATATTTTAACCATCTTTGTTTACATTTTGATTACCTTATACATGACTTGGTCCTCAATGCTTACTTTTGGGGTAATCTTCTTCTTTCAACACCATCACCTTCACCTACATCATTTTACTTATAATCTACCCACACCTAACAAACATAAATCCAAAACATTCCCAAAAACTCCCAACTCATTTTCATACCTCCTCATATTCTTCCCTATCTCATGGGAGAACTACATCGGCCCGAGGTCCCTTTTCACCGGACTATATAGGCAACACTCGAGGGAATGGGGCCATTGGAGATTATCTCACCCATCCTCTACCCTCAAAAATTCATCTTCCATGTGCCTCACATTACATCACACCTAAATTCATTTCCCTTTTATACCCAACATTGGAAATTAAACCACATACATAACAAGTTGTTTCATATTTTCAACATTATCACAACATACATTTATTACGCCTACCATTTCTCTATCATCACTATGCATAGATTATACCACATCTCACATATGACCCATAGTATCATTCATTGCAAAAAATAATGAATCACAACTTCACCTACTTTCAACACAACCATGCCTAACAAACTTGACTCAATCCATGCCTATAACCTGACTCAACCATGCCTAAACCGACTTGACTCAACCATGCCTAAATCAACCTGACTCGATCCATGCCTATAACCTAAATCAACCATGCCTAAACCGACCCAACTCCACCATGCCTAACTCATCTAATTTCCATCCATATCAAAACAAAAATCGATGTCTCATATAACACAAGCCATAAATCAAAATCTCATAAACACATCAACAAATCAAAAAATACCATGTATCTCATCATATAAATAAATAAATGTGTATCTCAAATATACATGGCTATCTCATCATGTCCATCATCTTAAAAATGTCAACGACGTAGGACGATATAAAATACAAAATGTCATCGACATGTAGTTCGGTATATACTTGAAATATACAAATCACTCATACATCCTTATTGCCTTTCAAAGACACAAGCCAGGTATGTGATAAAAATACAACTATCTTCGACACGCAGCTAGTATCTATATATTTCAAAAATAGCTATCATACATAAAAAATAGGTGACCACATATCATGCATCTCACTAGATGTCCTCCATCTCTATGTCACTTATACCCTTGGCCTCCTATGTCCCTACCGTCACCTCCCCTAGAGATGGTCTTCGTGCGCCGGTGGCCTCTCCCTGATCGGGCCTCGAGATCATCGACCTCCCGTGCTCTCCACACTATGAGTGCAGATCTCATCCTCTCACTAGAAGTTTGTTGTTCCCTTTTTCTCGGTATAAGATATGAAATCTATCCCACCACCATAAGCTAGTCCTGATAGTATCTCACCTCACCTAGGCATCCCGTAACTGGATACAGCACGCCAGGTGGTCCCATAGGTCTCGACCCCTGTACCTTCCCCTGCAACACCCTACCCCCGTGTCTTCTCGTGAACTAGGACCTACTCTCGATGCCTGTGGTGGTGCCTCCCTACCTTGTTCTCGTATCCGGGCCTCGTAGGGCCCAAATTTGTGCTTCTCGGATGTGGCCAATTGGCCCTGTAAACCTGTCATCTAAGCCTTTAAGGCTGCCACCTAACCATCCCCCACCTAACCATCTCCATCTCCTCCATCAACCATCTGGGCCTGCAGACTGGCCACCTATACATGTATCTCTGCTACCTCTACCTCCAAACCCTCTAATTGTGTCTGCAGTATACCCAACTAGGTAATCAACGTAGCTGCCGCCTTTAGGGCATCTCTACACCGTAATGGTAGATAGGTTTGGATGCCCCTGCCTAGGTGGTATGGCTCAGAATCGAGCTTCCCACCACTTCCCGTGCACTGCCTACATACATCTAACATCATCTATCTCGCTGATCCACCGGCTACTCCTCCTCCTCAGGCACTATATGCTATGGTAGAGGTAAGCCCCTCTCCACATCATCTCTTCAATACTGTGGGAAGGGTAGAGGAATGTCCTGTAAGATCCTCGAACTACCGTCAAACTCTGTCTACTGGGATCATCTCATCCTCCTCGACACGATGACCCTGTATCCACCTCTCTAGCTAGAGCTTAGCTAGCTCCTCATGCATATGCCTATATGAGGGGAATCCCACATATGGCCTCCATATAATGTCCACTCTAGACAATCCCTCTAGTAACTACCAAAAATGGGCCACATCATGTGTCGGCCTATCCGATCTCCACTCTCCTATCATCGGCACCCATCTCTTATACCCCACCCACACAAATATAGGTGGGAATGCATCTACTCGGGGCATCCCTATAGACCACACATGGGCTATGTTCTCATAGGCCTAGTAGTGTAGTATAAATGTACAACACAAAGCAAACCTACGTAACCTCCCATATTCCCACAAAAACCTATACAGATGCACCAAGAATGTTGGTGCATAGGAAAAATGAGTCTCATGCACCATCATGTCATGGATTACCCCATCGTGATTGGGAAAGCATCCACCCTCTCGCATCTTGCAAAGGCATAAGTGGCACACTACCTCCATCAATAGGACCCCACCTCATCTCTTCGTGATAGGCTAGGTACATCTTTCCATACCTCAAACCGACACTATGGAATCTAAGATCAGCCATCTCCTCTCCAAAAATAGTCACAATCAACTCCTTTGAGGCCTTGGAGGAGATAGACTACACCTAGGCACCCAATATGGGTAACCAAAGAATCTAGAACATGTCCTCTAGGGTGATAGTCATCTCACCCATCGGCAAGTGGAACGTGTTGGTCATGGAGTCCCATCTATCGATGAGCATGACCATCAAGCTATGCTATCAAACAAAATGTCTCAGTGCAAAGGACCCCAATGAAACGCATTACCTCCACATGTTGCAGCTCCAACAAGGTCATTATGCCATGCACTATGAGTATTAGTGGCGGAACCCTGTCCCGCATATGTAATTGCACTCTCCCCTACATCCAATACAAACACAACATTAATTTACCTGTATCAATCCCTATTCACTAATTATCATTTTCCTACACCCTATTTTCACCCTACCTATCTCACCCACCTAGCCCACATCACTTTTAGACCCTTGTGCCCACTAATTCGACTGGTACCACAGCCATCCTAACCGACATTAGTCACCCTTTAACCATAACCAATCACCTGTTTGGTGACCGATACTAGTTCACCCTTACCGACCATGGTTACACCTTAACTGACATCACCACCGTTTGGTGATCGATACGTTCCACCTAACCGACGCCGGTCACTATCATTGAAAAAATCCCCTTTTCTAAAAACCTCTCCCTTTTCTAAAAATATCCCCCGCCCCTTTTACCTCACCTACAATGACCTAAACTAATCTTGACCTCTACCCATCCCACTTATCCTATTTACTATCCTCCCCATTCCTCCTTTTACCCAATATTCCCCCCATTCCCAAATTCCATTTTTACCCACCCACAAAACTGAAAAACCAAACAAAACCTAAACCAACACTACAATAATCCTCTAATCTATCAAATCAACAATGTAGAGTAGGGCACTTACCTCATCACGCCGTTGTTGCCTCTCGTGGCATGTCTGGCCACTATACTGGTGGCCCACCTAATCCCTCTCTAGCCTCTACCATCACCGAATAGCTACTCGTAACCTCCGACCAATCAAATCTCTCACCCTAATCCTCGTGGACCCACTACTCACCAACCAATCCCTCATCAAATCACACTGCCAACTCACTGTTCCATTTTGTCCGGACACTTTTCTCTCTTTTCTCTCTTTTTTGTCATTTTCTCACTTCACACAATAACAAATGAATAACAAAAAATGTGGAATTTTTTTATTTTTATAATAAACTTGACATAACCAACATCGGTTACCCTTGACCGCCTTCGCCGTGTGTCTCTACCTAACCATCATCGATTGACCTATACTGATGTCGGTTATCTATGATGCATCGGTCACCCTCACCTATGTATTGCCTTAAATTTTGCCCTTTTACCCCACCCTTTACCCCACCCCACCTTTATCCAACCCATTTATGTTACCTTACCCGCCTTCATCATTTACTACCTCCCTTTTCCTCCTTTGGGACTCCTCATTTTACCCCGACTTGGCCTTACCTGCTATGACCTAAATATTTGAACCCATACCATCACTAGTAACCTTTGGCCTCATGTGTTCACTACACCTTACAACACCGTACTGTGTTGATTGACCCGATGACCTTACCTAGCCTATTTCCCCGACCGCTTATCCAAACCCTACCTCTCGTGTACCGTAACATACATAAACATTCCCGCACCTAACCTATGTTGTGTTTCCTAACCATATCCTATACCTTGATACCGTAATCACTTCATCCTTGTTTGGATAAACCTATCGACCTTAGACGATGTAGAGTTAGCCTCGCTCTTCAACCTCAGTAGCGTGGTCAGTAGTTTATATGTGTGTGTGCATTTGAATGTTGCTACCTTTGATCCAGACCCATTACCTAGATTACCCGAGTAGACCTTTTCCTTTTTTTCTCTTTTTTTTTTCACTCGTGCCCACCTGCCTTTTCCTCCAATTTACCTTTTATCAAACCAATCACCGATTCTGCCTGTTGCCTCGTCAGTTCTTGGTTTGAGGGGAATCACCTTCACCCACACATGGGGCAACCACATCTTATTTTTGTTAGCATCACTTACCAATACAAGATACACAACAAAAAGGGGCAAAATGTAGACACTAAAATTATGTCACACTCCCCTTTGGTCCCTCGGAAAATAAGCACCCTTCATCACATTCACCTAACCATGGCCCCTTTCACCCTACTAATATTAATTTAATTAATTTAATTAAATTAGTTCATTATCCTCACCATATTTATTATTTAAATAATACCCACACATACAGTTCACTTAGACACCTCACCAAGCCAACTCAACCTAAGACCTATTCTTAGTAAGTTTCCATAACTAACTAAGACTTACCCAAACCCTAAAAATCAATGCCTACATTCCCTCTAACCACATTCCCGCATGCTTACAAGAGGATCTCAGTCTAATATGTGGGTTAACGACATGAAATATGAGGAAATCAAGAGGATCTCCCTAGTTTAGTAAACCTAGGAAATCCCACCTTGACCGACGCCGGTTACCCCTAACCATCGCCGATTAAGTCGGAACCACCGTTGGTTACCATTTTAACCCCAAAACAACCTTATTCTCAAGGTTGGAAGTTGGAAGCAAGTTGGGAGAAGGTTGGAAAAATATTTTAGAAAAGCTGACGAACATTAACACATTCCAAAGAGAGAACATGCATGCAAGGAAGGAGATCAAGCATCTTTTCCTACACAACCATCCCATCCATGATTTGATCTAACCAAGTCAAGATGAATCTACATGCAGCCCATGCAAAAGATTTCCTTCAGCTTATTGATCAATTGTAGCCTTCACACATCTCATCAACACTTCCATCCCTCGCTCATAGGTATCCAGGACTAGAATCCAAGTAAGTATAACATCATACTTCTCTGGTTTATTTCATTTCATCATTATTTTATCATCTATTGTTTACCTAGCCATCTATTAACCTCCTCCAACACTTCTACCTCCATATACCCACTAAAACCTTTCCAAATCCATTCCAAGTCACCCAATACCATATCCCGACCAACTAAAGTCCTTTATACAATAAAAAAGGAGACATAAAGCTTGTTCTATGGCATTCCCATATTTCCACAGTAACTAGCACTAGTTACACCTAACTTTCATCGGTTACCCTTAACCAACATCGGTCTCTATATTTTCCCATACATCCCATAATAAAGACCTACCCACCTAATTTCACCTCACCCTCATCCACATGTGATCTACCTCGCACTCTATCGCACTCGCAGAATCCGTAACAAATTACTTGACCTTTGGATCCTATTCTAGCCTAGCCTATTAGATTGGATCTATTTATTATTGTGTTTTAAGTGAGATACCTAAATCATTTCGAATCACAATAGGATTTACTTTGTTTACAACATTAAATTGTTTAAAACATTGGACTGATAGCCATCTAGGAAGTATCACACTTCTCGGATCTATCATACGCTAGGTAGTTCACTACATATATTGTTTAATTCCTTCTGGTGGTCTTGCTTTTCATTACAGGTAGTTCGTCCTAGCCAAAAGGAATTTCTCACAATTAGTTGTGGATTCGTAATTCATATGCATGTAACAACCCATCAACCAAAGATTTGAATAGGTATTCCTCATACACCCGTTACCCTATCTATTTCATCAATACTTCAAAGAAATTATCTAGAATCGGTGAAACACCATGGTTCCCCTTGTTCTCAAAATTTAGTTTGAAATCTCAAACTCTTCTTCAACATTAGATATCGAAGGGGATGAAGTAGGAGGAAGAACTCAAGGTTTTTCTATGACCTTCTCTACATTTGAAGCCTCTGGAACTATATGGTCCTCCTCCATAGCCGAATGCACTCCTATCTTGGATTTGGAGTAGCTCCTTCTTCCCTCACTTGTCGTAGTTGAAGCTTCCACCACTTATGGCTTGACCTCATCCTCCTCTAGGGGCTTGACCATCAAGGGGATTTTATTAATCCTAAATCTAAGAGCCAATCTCACCAAGCTTCTAATAATTTCTTCTTTTCTTGGCTCTTATTCTTTCTACTCCCTTGATTAGATTCTTGATTTTCTTCCCGACATGGACTTGGGAAATCGGGAGGTGTGGTAGGTGTGGAAAGTATTACTTTTGGCTCTTGTGGAGGGGAATTGGATTTAGAAGGGAAAAGGGAAGAGAAATTGAGGTGGGATGGAAGACTAGGGGATGGAGAAATGGGTTCCACAATAGATGCAATAAATGGGAAGCTTGGAAATTGAAGCTCAGGTTGAGATGGTGCTACTTGGGGAATGGAGAGGTAATTACTAGATGATGGTGTAGCATTTACCCATTGACAAGGATCCCTGACACCAATATAATAGGCCTCTATTTGCTCGGTCCATTACATAAGTTGAGGTATCATTTCAACCATGAACTCAAGCTTCTATTAAAGGTTGTAATGTCTTGGAAAAGGGCCTTCCCATGGACAAGGTATCCTACCACCAATTTTAAAAGCCTTCATTTAAGTAGTGGCCCTTAACCAAACCATGATAGCATCCATCCTTTGAATCTTCTCGAGCAGTTAACATTCTCCATATAGCTATTATCATCATATTCGCACTTTCTCTTGATAAGCTCCATAGCCAAAAAAATTTGACACTCGCTCATATGGGTAAGCATGATGCTTCAATCTGATCAAAATGTTGATCTAGAGGAGTTTAGAAATGATTTGGAGGAAGACTATATTGTTGTTGTTGCAAGTTTAAATTTAAGATGGGAATGAAGTCATGACTGCACAACTTCATGGGATGGAAGAAGATGAAAGAGATGGAAGAAAAATGTATGGGGAAAGGTCTCATTTTAGAGAAGGGGTTGTTGACTAGATGGAGTCACCATATGTGCTTGAAAGTGCCTCCAAAGGCTGAAATCTTCACCAAGAGCACATCAAACCTAATGAAGTGAAGTTGTAAGGTGCTTCAAACCTATCCCATTGATGTGCCAAAAATTTGATGCAAAATCACAAAGACTTCCCGGATGTATGCAACTCGATGATTTGAGACTCTCGGTGTGATTACATAACATGGGACCATCTCTCAAGCTGGGGGACTTACAAACTTCAAATGGACCTCTGAAGAAATCTAGCTTCTTCTTCCTAATCCTAATGCTAAACTACTTCTAAGGAAGGAAATTTGATTATCTACTCCTATTCTAACAATGCCAAGGAGACAAGGAGGCAGAGCATGAAAATAAAGGAATACTACACTATAGAGGTGATAAAGACAATGAAAAGGGGGTTGCTAATCACAATCTTAGCTACCTATAGTGGAGGGAGGTGAGAAATGGAGAGGGTGGAAAATATGCACCATAGACCAGAAATAGAGTTCACACAGAACACTGCTTCAAACCCATTAAACATAGCTCTCATAACCTATAATAGACATCAGAAGTATACACAATATACCATGTAACGATGAGAGGCAAGAAGAGAAATAAAATAAGGAAGAATGGACAAAATTCATCAAAAACATATTTTATTGCTCCATGAGTTCACATAGTACATCATCGGGGGAAAAAGTCAAGAAAAATCCATTACAAGTAAAGAGAGGAGGCTTAAACTCCACATTCAACCCTAGAGAAGAAAGAGAGAGAGGACATAAGATAAATAATGGCCAACACTGAAAAAATACCCCTCTTTACAATATATAGGTAGAATGAGAGAGAAAGGATGGAAAATTTGAATCCTACTTCAACCACCCCAAAAATGCATTGAATTCACATGCCTTAACCACCTCAAAAATACATTAAACTCACATGTAAAATTGATGGGTTCCATGACACAACCCACGCCTCCATTATTTTTTTTTTTGAAAGAAGGGAAGCCCACACTTCATTATGGTGGTGGGTGAGAAGCATGATAGCCTACAAAATGACGTCTTGAAACATTATGGTGGTAGATGAGTGGCATAATTTAGGAGCTTTCCAAAAGTTCTCTCTTGAGTGAATCCAAGTTCCCAATTGAAAGATATGGCTTTCTGAAGGTCAGGGTTAGGCATTTAATGTGGGCTCACAATGTTTAAAAGAGTCTATCCATGCAAGATCCACATGGCAGCCCCACGCATCCTTAATATTTTGCTACCTTTTAGAGTCTTGGGGATGTAACATGCGACACTTGGCACCATCTGCGCAGCCTTCTCTGCTCTCTTTGTGTTTTGGCTAAGTTTCTTCTATTTGGAAGAGAACTATGTTGGACCCTAGACACGGGAGGGCTAGTGCATGTTTAGAGAATACCTTTGGATTTTATCTCTGAATTTATGTCGTTGAGGCACATAGAGGTTTTTTCTAACTCTTAGACTTTTCAATGGTTAGTTTTGCCTTTCTCGGGCTCGACTATGTGGAGAGCCTATGCTCATTTGGGGGACCCCACTGTCACACCTTTGAAGTTGCGCCATTGAGACATGCGGAGGCTTCCGCTGTCCTTTGACTTTGTTACGGCGAGTGTAAATTTCTCAAACCCAAGACACATGGAGTGCCTACACTCGCTTTGAGGACCCACTTTTGGATTTACCTTTAAAGTTGCACTCAAGGTGACATGTGGAGGCTGTCACTAAGTCTTTTATACTTAATTGATTTGGGCCTTGAGTGCACACTATCTTGGGTTTGGTTTTGAATTTTGGGAGTTGGGCACAAGGCGTGGAAGGGAAATAGAGGGAAGGCGCATGTGAGGAGGGTGCGAGGGGACATAAAATAAGGTGTGTGTGTGGGAAGAACGGAAGAAAGATAGAATGCAGGGAGGAAGACATTGAAGGGGGAAATGGAAGGGGAGAAGAATGCGAAAGAAGAGACAAAACTATATGTGACAGAAGACCCAAAACTTAGTCAATTATGAAGGTGTCTCGTAGAGGGATGTGTGGAATAATTGCAAGGCACACGAGATTGTAGGACTACAAACTATGCAAAATACCAAATGAGCAAGCATGCATGTGTGCAACCTGAAATGTAAAGAAACAGAGCCACAATTAAAGTAAAATTCATCCAAATAGTTTTGAGGGTTATATTGATAAAAGACACAACATCCAGTTGAATATCGGGGACTTTCTTTTTCACACCTCCTAAAAATAGTAAGTTACTTTTTCAAAAATAAATCATGAAGCATAAATGGACAGGGCAAAATCTAGTGCAACCCTTCACTTCTAAGTAAGAAAAAGTGTCATCTCTATCATCATACTATGTAGAGTATGTGATAGTG